>OW388305.1:68230652-68883204 GCA_936450465.1 Gibbula magus
AAAATAGATGACGAGTGCAGCAATACACCGAAGATACATTGAACATAGATGACGAGTGCAGCAATACACCGAAGATACATTGAATATAGATGACGAGTGCAGCAATACATCGAAGATACATTGAATATAGATGACGAGTGCAGCAATACACCGAAGATACATTGAACATAGATGACGAGTGCAGCAATACACCGAAGATACATTGAATATAGATGACGAGTGCAGCAATACACCGAAGATACATTGAATATAGATGACGAGTGCAGCAATACATCGAAGATACATTGAACATAGATGACGAGTGCAGCAATACACCGAAGATACATTGAATATAGATGACGAGTGCAGCAATACACCGAAGATACATTGAATATAGATGACGAGTGCAGCAATACACCGAAGATACATTGAATAGATGACGAGTGCAGCAATACATCGAAGATACATTGAATATAGATGACGAGTGCAGCAATACACCGAAGATACATTGAATATAGATGACGAGTGCAGCAATACACCGAAGATACATTGAATATAGATGACGAGTGCAGCAATACATCGAAGATACATTGAATATAGATGACGAGTGCAGCAATACACCGAAGATACAATGAATATAGATGACGAGTGCAGCAATACATCGAAGATACAATGAATATAGATGACGAGTGCAGCAATACACCGAAGATACATTGAATATAGATGACGAGTGCAGCAATACATCGAAGATACAATGAAAATAGATGACGAGTGCAGCAATACACCGAAGATACATTGAATATAGATGACGAGTGCAGCAATACACGAAGATACATGAATATAGATGACGAGTGCAGCAATACATCGAAGATACATTGAACATAGATGACGAGTGCAGCAATACACCGAAGATACATTGAATATAGATGACGAGTGCAGCAATACATCGAAGATACATTGAATATAGATGACGAGTGCAGCAATACACCGAAGATACATTGAATATAGATGACGAGTGCAGCAATACACCGAAGATACATTGAATATAGATGACGAGTGCAGCAATACACCGAAGATACATTGAACATAGATGACGAGTGCAGCAATACATCGAAGATACATTGAACATAGATGACGAGTGCAGCAATACACCGAAGATACATTGAATATAGATGACGAGTGCAGCAATACATCGAAGATACATTGAATATAGATGACGAGTGCAGCAATACACCGAAGATACATTGAATATAGATGACGAGTGCAGCAATACACCGAAGATACATTGAATATAGATGACGAGTGCAGCAATACATCGAAGAAACATTGAACATAGATGACGAGTGCAGCAATACACCGAAGATACATTGAATATAGATGACGAGTGCAGCAATACATCGAAGATACATTGAATATAGATGACGAGTGCAGCAATACACCGAAGATACAATGAATATAGATGACGAGTGCAGCAATACATCGAAGATACAATGAATATAGATGACGAGTGCAGCAATACACCGAAGATACATTGAATATAGATGCCGAATGCAGCAATACACCGAAGATACATTGAATATAGATGACGAGTGCAGCAATACACCGAAGATACATTGAATATAGATGACGAATGCAGCAATACACCGAAGATACATTGAATATAGATGACGAGTGCAGCAATACATCGAAGATACATTGAATATAGATGACGAGTGCAGCAATACACCGAAGATTCATTGAATATAGATGACGAGTGCAGCAATACACCGAAGATACATTGAACATAGATGACGAGTGCAGCAATACATCGAAGAAACATTGAACATAGATGACGAGTGCAGCAATACACCGAAGATACATTGAATATAGATGACGAGTGCAGCAATACATCGAAGATACATTGAATATAGATGACGAGTGCAGCAATACACCGAAGATACAATGAATATAGATGACGAGTGCAGCAATACATCGAAGATACAATGAATATAGATGACGAGTGCAGCAATACACCGAAGATACATTGAATATAGATGACGAATGCAGCAATACACCGAAGATACATTGAATATAGATGACGAGTGCAGCAATACACCGAAGATACATTGAATATAGATGACGAATGCAGCAATACACCGAAGATACATTGAATATAGATGACGAGTGCAGCAATACATCGAAGATACATTGAATATAGATGACGAGTGCAGCAATACATCGAAGATACAATGAATATAGATGACGAGTGCAGCAATACACCGAAGATACATTGAATATAGATGACGAATGCAGCAATACACCGAAGATACATTGAATATAGATGACGAGTGCAGCAATACACCGAAGATACATTGAATATAGATGACGAATGCAGCAATACACCGAAGATACATTGAATATAGATGACGAGTGCAGCAATACATCGAAGATACATTGAATATAGATGACGAGTGCAGCAATACATCGAAGATACAATGAATATAGATGACGAGTGCAGCAATACACCGAAGATACAATGAACATAGATGACGAGTGCAGCAATACATCGAAGATACAATGAATATAGATGACGAGTGCAGCAATACATTGAAGATACATTGAATATAGATGACGAGTGCAGCAATACATCGAAGATACATTGAATATAGATGACGAGTGCAGCAATACATCGAAGATACATTGAATATGGATGACGAGTGCAGCAATACATCGAAGATACATTGAATATAGATGACGAGTGCAGCAATACACCGAAGATACATTGAATATAGATGACGAGTGCAGCAATACACCGAAGATACATTGAATATAGATGACGAGTGCAGCAATACACCGAAGATACAATGAACATAGATGACGAGTGCAGCAATACATCGAAGATACATTGAATATAGATGACGAGTGCAGCAATACGTCGAAGATACAATGAATATAGATGACGAGTGCAGCAATACACCGAAGATACATTGAACATAGATGACGAGTGCAGCAATACACCGAAGATACAATGAATATAGATGACGAGTGCAGCAATACACCGAAGATACATTGAACATAGATGACGAGTGCAGCAATACATCGAAGATACATTGAATATAGATGACGAGTGCAGCAATACATCGAAGATACATTGAATATAGATGACGAGTGCAGCAATACATTGAAGATACAATGAACATAGATGACGAGTGCAGCAATACACGAAGATACAATGAATATAGATGACGAGTGCAGCAATACATCGAAGATACATTGAATATAGATGACGAGTGCAGCAATACATCGAAGATACATTGAATATAGATGACGAGTGCAGCAATACATTGAAGATACATTGAATATAGATGACGAGTGCAGCAATACATCGAAGATACATTGAATATAGATGACGAGTGCAGCAATACATCGAAGATACATTGAATATAGATGACGAGTGCAGCAATACATCGAAGATACATTGAATATAGATGACGAGTGCAGCAATACATTGAAGATACAATGAACATAGATGACGAGTGCAGCAATACACCGAAGATACAATGAATATAGATGACGAGTGCAGCAATACATCGAAGATACATTGAATATAGATGACGAGTGCAGCAATACATCGAAGATACATTGAATATAGATGACGAGTGCAGCAATACATTGAAGATACATTGAATATAGATGACGAGTGCAGCAATACATTGAAGATACATTGAATATAGATGACGAGTGCAGCAATACATCGAAGATACAATGAACATAGATGACGAGTGCAGCAATACATCGAAGATACAATGCATATTATAGATGACGAGTGCAGCAATACATCGAAGATACAATGCATATTATAGATGACGAGTGCAGCAATACACCGAAGATACATTGAATATAGATGACGAGTGCAGCAATACATCGAAGATACAATGAATATAGATGACGAATGCAGCAATACATCGAAGATACATTGAATATAGATGACGAATGCAGCAATACACCGAAGATACAATGAATATAGATGACGAGTGCAGCAATACACCGAAGATACAATGAATATAGATGACGAATGCAGCAATACATCGAAGATACAATGAACATAGATGACGAGTGCAGCAATACATTGAAGATACATTGAATATAGATGACGAGTGCAGCAATACACCGAAGATACAATGAATATAGATGACGAGTGCAGCAATACACCGAAGATACAATGAACATAGGTGACGAGTGCAGCAATACATTGAAGATACATTGAATATAGATGACGAGTGCAGCAATACACCGAAGATACATTGAATATAGATGACGAGTGCAACAATACACCGAAGATACATTGAATATAGATGACGAGTGCAGCAATACACCGAAGATACATTGAATATAGATGACGAGTGCAGCAATACACCGAAGATACAATGAATATAGATGACGAGTGCAGCAATACATCGAAGATACAATGAACATAGATGACGAGTGCAGCAATACATCGAAGATACATTGAATATAGATGACGAGTGCAGCAATACACCGAAGATACAATGAATATAGATGACGAGTGCAGCAATACACCGAAGATACAATGAATATAGATGACGAGTGCAGCAATACACCGAAGATACAATGAATATAGATGACGAGTGCAGCAATACATTGAAGATACAATGAATATAGATGACGAGTGCAGCAATACACCGAAGATACATTGAACATAGATGACGAGTGCAGCAATACATCGAAGATACATTGAATATAGATGACGAGTGCAGCAATACACCGAAGATACAATGAATATAGATGACGAGTGCAGCAATACACCGAAGATACATTGAACATAGATGACGAGTGCAGCAATACACCGAAGATACAATGAACATAGATGACGAGTGCAGCAATACACCGAAGATACATTGAATATAGATGACGAGTGCAGCAATACATCGAAGATACATTGAATATAGATGACGAGTGCAGCAATACACCGAAGATACAATGAACATAGATGACGAGTGCAGCAATACATCGAAGATACAATGAATATAGATGACGAGTGCAGCAGTACATCGAAGATACATTGAATATAGATGACGAGTGCAGCAATACATCGAAGATACAATGAATATAGATGACGAGTGCAGCAATACACCGAAGATACAATGAACATAGATGACGAGTGCAGCAATACATCGAAGATACATTGAATATAGATGACGAGTGCAGCAATACATCGAAGATACATTGAATATAGATGACGAGTGCAGCAATACATTGAAGATACATTGAACATAGATGACGAGTGCAGCAATACACCGAAGATAAAATGAATATAGATGACGAGTGCAGCAATACATTGAAGATACAATGAATATAGATGACGAGTGCAGCAATACATCGAAGATACAATGAATATAGATGACGAGTGCAGCAATACACCGAAGATACATTGAATATAGATGACGAGTGCAGCAATACACCGAAGATACAATGAATATAGATGACGAGTGCAGCAATACACCGAAGATACAATGAACATAGATGACGAGTGCAGCAATACATCGAGGATACATTGAACATAGATGACGAGTGCAGCAATACACCGAAGATACAATGAATATAGATGACGAGTGCAGCAATACATTGAAGATACAATGAATATAGATGACGAGTGCAGCAATACATCGAAGATACATTGAATATAGATGACGAGTGCAGCAATACATCGAAGATACAATGAATATAGATGACGAGTGCAGCAATACACCGAAGATACAATGAATATATATGACGAGTGCAGCAATACATCGAAGATACAATGAATATAGATGACGAGTGCAGCAATACACCGAAGATACAATGAACATAGATGACGAGTGCAGCAATACACCGAAGATACAATGAATATAGATGACGAGTGCAGCAATACATCGAAGATACATTGAATATAGATGACGAGTGCAGCAATACACCGAAGATACAATGAATATAGATGACGAGTGCAGCAATACATCGAAGATACAATGAATATTGATGACGAGTGCAGCAATACATCGAAGATACATTGAATATAGATGACGAGTGCAGCAATACACCGAAGATACAATGAATATAGATGACGAGTGCAGCAATACACCGAAGATACATTGAATATAGATGACGAGTGCAGCAATACACCGAAGATAAAATGAATATAGATGACGAGTGCAGCAATACACCGAAGATACATTGAACATAGATGACGAGTGCAGCAATACATCGAAGATACAATGAATATAGATGACGAGTGCAGCAATACACCGAAGATACAATGAACATAGATGACGAGTGCAGCAATACACCGAAGATACATTGAATATAGATGACGAGTGCAGCAATACACCGAAGATTCATTGAATATAGATGACGAGTGCAGCAATACACCGAAGATACATTGAATATAGATGACGAGTGCAGCAATACACCGAAGATAAAATGAATATAGGTGACGAGTGCAGCAATACACCGAAGATACAATGAACATAGATGACGAGTGCAGCAATACATCGAGGATACATTGAACATAGATGACGAGTGCAGCAATACACCGAAGATACAATGAATATAGATGACGAGTGCAGCAATACATTGAAGATACAATGAATATAGATGACGAGTGCAGCAATACATCGAAGATACATTGAATATAGATGACGAGTGCAGCAATACATCGAAGATACAATGAATATAGATGACGAGTGCAGCAATACACCGAAGATACAATGAATATATATGACGAGTGCAGCAATACATCGAAGATACAATGAATATAGATGACGAGTGCAGCAATACACCGAAGATACAATGAACATAGATGACGAGTGCAGCAATACACCGAAGATACAATGAATATAGATGACGAGTGCAGCAATACATCGAAGATACATTGAATATAGATGACGAGTGCAGCAATACACCGAAGATACAATGAATATAGATGACGAGTGCAGCAATACATCGAAGATACAATGAATATTGATGACGAGTGCAGCAATACATCGAAGATACATTGAATATAGATGACGAGTGCAGCAATACACCGAAGATACAATGAATATAGATGACGAGTGCAGCAATACACCGAAGATACATTGAATATAGATGACGAGTGCAGCAATACACCGAAGATAAAATGAATATAGATGACGAGTGCAGCAATACACCGAAGATACATTGAACATAGATGACGAGTGCAGCAATACATCGAAGATACAATGAATATAGATGACGAGTGCAGCAATACACCGAAGATACAATGAACATAGATGACGAGTGCAGCAATACACCGAAGATACATTGAATATAGATGACGAGTGCAGCAATACACCGAAGATTCATTGAATATAGATGACGAGTGCAGCAATACACCGAAGATACATTGAATATAGATGACGAGTGCAGCAATACACCGAAGATAAAATGAATATAGGTGACGAGTGCAGCAATACATCGAAGATACATTGAACATAGATGACGAGTGCAGCAATACATCGAAGATACATTGAACATAGATGACGAGTGCAGCAATACACCGAAGATACATTGAATATAGATGACGAGTGCAGCAATACATCGAAGATACATTGAATATAGATGACGAGTGCAGCAATACACCGAAGATACAATGAATATAGATGACGAGTGCAGCAATACATCGAAGATACAATGAATATAGATGACGAGTGCAGCAATACACCGAAGATACATTGAATATAGATGACGAATGCAGCAATACACCGAAGATACATTGAATATAGATGACGAGTGCAGCAATACATCGAAGATACATTGAATATAGATGACGAGTGCAGCAATACATCGAAGATACAATGAATATAGATGACGAGTGCAGCAATACACCGAAGATACAATGAACATAGATGACGAGTGCAGCAATACACCGAAGATACATTGAATATAGATGACGAGTGCAGCAATACACCGAAGATACAATGAATATAGATGACGAGTGCAGCAATACACCGAAGATACAATGAACATAGATGACGAGTGCAGCAATACACCGAAGATACATTGAATATAGATGACGAGTGCAGCAATACACCGAAGATACATTGAATATAGATGACGAGTGCAGCAATACACCGAAGATACAATGAACATAGATGACGAGTGCAGCAATACATCGAAGATACATTGAATATAGATGACGAGTGCAGCAATACACCGAAGATACATTGAACATAGATGACGAGTGCAGCAATACACCGAAGATACATTGAACATAGATGACGAGTGCAGCAATACACCGAAGATACAATGAACATAGATGACGAGTGCAGCAATACATCGAAGATACATTGAATATAGATGACGAGTGCAGCAATACATCGAAGATACATTGAATATAGATGACGAGTGCAGCAATACATTGAAGATACAATGAATATAGATGACGAGTGCAGCAATACATCGAAGATACATTGAACATAGATGACGAGTGCAGCAATACATCGAAGATACATTGAATATAGATGACGAGTGCAGCAATACATCGAAGGTACATTGAATATAGATGACGAGTGCAGCAATACATCGAAGATACAATGAATATAGATGACGAGTGCAGCAATACATCGAAGGTACATTGAATATAGATGACGAGTGCAGCAATACATCGAAGATACATTGAATATAGATGACGAATGCAGCAATACACCGAAGATACATTGAATATAGATGACGAGTGCAGCAATACATCGAAGGTACATTGAATATAGATGACGAGTGCAGCAATACATCGAAGATACATTGAATATAGATGACGAGTGCAGCAATACATTGAAGATACAATGAACATAGATGACGAGTGCAGCAATACACCGAAGATACAATGAATATAGATGACGAGTGCAGCAATACATCGAAGATACATTGAATATAGATGACGAGTGCAGCAATACATCGAAGATACAATGAATATAGATGACGAGTGCAGCAATACACCGAAGATACAATGAATATAGATGACGAGTGCAGCAATACATTGAAGATACAATGAACATAGATGACGAGTGCAGCAATACACCGAAGATACAATGAATATAGATGACGAGTGCAGCAATACGTCGAAGATACAATGAATATAGATGACGAGTGCAGCAATACACCGAAGATACATTGAACATAGATGACGAGTGCAGCAATACACCGAAGATACAATGAATATAGATGACGAGTGCAGCAATACATCGAAGATACAATGAACATAGATGACGAGTGCAGCAATACACCGAAGATACATTGAATATAGATGACGAGTGCAGCAATACATCGAAGATACATTGAATATAGATGACGAGTGCAGCAATACATCGAAGATACAATGAATATAGATGACGAGTGCAGCAATACACCGAAGATACATTGAATATAGATGACGAGTGCAGCAATACATCGAAGATACATTGAATATAGATGACGAGTGCAGGAATACATCGAAGATACATTGAATATAGATGACGAGTGCAGCAATACATTGAAGATACAATGAACATAGATGACGAGTGCAGCAATACACCGAAGATACAATGAATATAGATGACGAGTGCAGCAATACATTGAAGATACAATGAACATAGATGACGAGTGCAGCAATACACCGAAGATACAATGAACATAGATGACGAGTGCAGCAATACATCGAAGATACAATGAATATAGATGACGAGTGCAGCAATACATCGAAGATACATTGAATATAGATGACGAGTGCAGCAATACATCGAAGATACATTGAATATAGATGACGAGTGCAGCAATACATTGAAGATACATTGAATATAGATGACGAGTGCAGCAATACATTGAAGATACATTGAATATAGATGACGAGTGCAGCAATACATCGAAGATACAATGAACATAGATGACGAGTGCAGCAATACATCGAAGATACAATGCATATTATAGATGACGAGTGCAGCAATACATCGAAGATACAATGCATATTATAGATGACGAGTGCAGCAATACACCGAAGATACATTGAACATAGATGACGAGTGCAGCAATACACCGAAGATACATTGAATATATATGACGAGTGCAGCAATACACCGAAGATACAATGAATATAGATGACGAGTGCAGCAATACACCGAAGATACAATGAATATAGATGACGAGTGCAGCAATACATCGAAGATACATTGAATATAGATGACGAGTGCAGCAATACATTGAAGATACATTGAATATAGATGACGAGTGCAGCAATACATTGAAGATACATTGAATATAGATGACGAGTGCAGCAATACATCGAAGATACAATGAACATAGATGACGAGTGCAGCAATACATCGAAGATACAATGCATATTATAGATGACGAGTGCAGCAATACATCGAAGATACAATGCATATTATAGATGACGAGTGCAGCAATACACCGAAGATACATTGAACATAGATGACGAGTGCAGCAATACACCGAAGATACATTGAATATATATGACGAGTGCAGCAATACACCGAAGATACAATGAATATAGATGACGAGTGCAGCAATACACCGAAGATACAATGAATATAGATGACGAGTGCAGCAATACACCGAAGATACAATGAATATAGATGACGAGTGCAGCAATACATCGAAGATACAATGAACATAGATGACGAGTGCAGCAATACATCGAAGATACATTGAATATAGATGACGAGTGCAGCAATACACCGAAGATACATTGAATATAGATGACGAGTGCAGCAATACACCGAAGATACAATGAATATAGATGACGAGTGCAGCAATACATTGAAGATACAATGAATATAGATGACGAGTGCAGCAATACACCGAAGATACATTGAACATAGATGACGAGTGCAGCAATACACCGAAGATACAATGAATATAGATGACGAGTGCAGCAATACATCGAAGATACAATGAATATAGATGACGAGTGCAGCAATACACCGAAGATACAATGAATATAGATGACGAGTGCAGCAATACATCGAAGATACATTGAATATAGATGACGAGTGCAGCAATACATCGAAGATACAATGCATATTATAGATGACGAGTGCAGCAATACACCGAAGATACATTGAACATAGATGACGAGTGCAGCAATACACCGAAGATACATTGAATATATATGACGAGTGCAGCAATACACCGAAGATACAATGAATATAGATGACGAGTGCAGCAATACACCGAAGATACATTGAATATAGATGACGAGTGCAGCAATACATCGAAGATACATTGAATATAGATGACGAGTGCAGCAATACACCGAAGATACATTGAATATAGATGACGAGTGCAGCAATACATTGAAGATACAATGAATATAGATGACGAGTGCAGCAATACATCGAAGATACAATGAACATAGATGACGAGTGCAGCAATACATCGAAGATACAATGCATATTATAGATGACGAGTGCAGCAATACACCGAAGATACATTGAACATAGATGACGAGTGCAGCAATACATCGAAGATACAATGAATATAGATGACGAGTGCAGCAATACACCGAAGATACATTGAATATAGATGACGAGTGCAGCAATACACCGAAGATACATTGAATATAGATGACGAGTGCAGCAATACATCGAAGATACATTGAATATAGATGACGAGTGCAGCAATACACCGAAGATACATTGAATATAGATGACGAGTGCAGCAATACATTGAAGATACAATGAATATAGATGACGAGTGCAGCAATACATCGAAGATACAATGAACATAGATGACGAGTGCAGCAATACATCGAAGATACAATGCATATTATAGATGACGAGTGCAGCAATACACCGAAGATACATTGAACATAGATGACGAGTGCAGCAATACACCGAAGATACATTGAATATATATGACGAGTGCAGCAATACACCGAAGATACAATGAATATAGATGACGAGTGCAGCAATACACCGAAGATACATTGAATATAGATGACGAGTGCAGCAATACACCGAAGATACATTGAATATAGATGACGAGTGCAGCAATACATCGAAGATACATTGAATATAGATGACGAGTGCAGCAATACACCGAAGATACATTGAATATAGATGACGAGTGCAGCAATACATTGAAGATACAATGAATATAGATGACGAGTGCAGCAATACATCGAAGATACAATGAACATAGATGACGAGTGCAGCAATACATCGAAGATACAATGCATATTATAGATGACGAGTGCAGCAATACACCGAAGATACATTGAACATAGATGACGAGTGCAGCAATACACCGAAGATACATTGAATATATATGACGAGTGCAGCAATACACCGAAGATACAATGAATATAGATGACGAGTGCAGCAATACACCGAAGAAACAATGAATATAGATGACGAGTGCAGCAATACACCGAAGATACAATGAATATAGATGACGAGTGCAGCAATACATCGAAGATACAATGAACATAGATGACGAGTGCAGCAATACATCGAAGATACATTGAATATAGATGACGAGTGCAGCAATACACCGAAGATACATTGAATATAGATGACGAGTGCAGCAATACACCGAAGATACAATGAATATAGATGACGAGTGCAGCAATACACCGAAGATACATTGAATATAGATGACGAGTGCAGCAATACACCGAAGATACAATGAATATAGATGACGAGTGCAGCAATACACCGAAGACACAATGAATATAGATGACGAGTGCAGCAATACATTGAAGATACAATGAATATAGATGACGAGTGCAGCAATACACCGAAGATACATTGAATATAGATGACGAGTGCAGCAATACATTGAAGATACATTGAATATAGATGACGAGTGCAGCAATACACCGAAGATACATTGAATATAGATGACGAGTGCAGCAATACACCGAAGATACATTGAATATAGATGACGAGTGCAGCAATACACCGAAGATACATTGAACATAGATGACGAGTGCAGCAATACACCGAAGACACAATGAATATAGATGACGAGTGCAGCAATACATTGAAGATACAATGAATATAGATGACGAGTGCAGCAATACACCGAAGATACATTGAACATAGATGACGAGTGCAGCAATACATCGAAGATACATTGAATATAGATGACGAGTGCAGCAATACACCGAAGATACAATGAATATAGATGACGAGTGCAGCAATACATCGAAGATACAATGAATATAGATGACGAGTGCAGCAATACATCGAAGATACATTGAATATAGATGACGAGTGCAGCAATACACCGAAGATACATTGAATAT
This sequence comes from Gibbula magus, assembly GCA_936450465.1. Taxonomy (NCBI): domain Eukaryota; kingdom Metazoa; phylum Mollusca; class Gastropoda; order Trochida; family Trochidae; genus Gibbula; species Gibbula magus. The sequence goes on from OW388305.1 coordinate 68,243,926, forward strand.
AGATGACGAGTGCAGCAATACATCGAAGATACATTGAATATAGATGACGAGTGCAGCAATACATCGAAGATACAATGAATATAGATGACGAGTGCAGCAATACATCGAAGATACATTGAATATAGATGACGAGTGCAGCAATACACCGAAGATACATTGAACATAGATGACGAGTGCAGCAATACATCGAAGATACATTGAATATAGATGACGAGTGCAGCAATACATCGAAGATACATTGAATATAGATGACGAGTGCAGCAATACATCGAAGATACATTGAATATAGATGACGAGTGCAGCAATACATCGAAGATACATTGAATATAGATGACGAGTGCAGCAATACATCGAAGATACAATGAATATAGATGACGAGTGCAGCAATACATCGAAGATACAATGAATATAGATGACGAGTGCAGCAATACATCGAAGATACAATGAATATAGATGACGAGTGCAGCAATACATCGAAGATACAATGAATATAGATGACGAGTGCAGCAATACATCGAAGATACAATGAATATAGATGACGAGTGCAGCAATACACCGAAGATACAATGAATATAGATGACGAGTGCAGCAATACATCGAAGATACATTGAATATAGATGACGAGTGCAGCAATACATCGAAGATACATTGAATATAGATGACGAGTGCAGCAATACATCGAAGATACATTGAATATAGTTGACGAGTGCAGCAATACACCGAAGATACAATGAACATAGATGACGAGTGCAGCAATACACCGAAGATACAATGAACATAGATGACGAGTGCAGCAATACACCGAAGATACAATGAATATAGATGACGAGTGCAGCAATACACCGAAGACACATTGAATATAGATGACGAGTGCAGCAATACACCGAAGATACAATGAATATAGATGACGAGTGCAGCAATACACCGAAGATACAATGAATATAGATGACGAGTGCAGCAATACATCGAAGATACAATGAATATAGATGACGAGTGCAGCAATACACCGAAGATACATTGAATATAGATGACGAGTGCAGCAATACATCGAAGATACATTGAACATAGATGACGAGTGCAGCAATACATTGAAGATACATTGAATATAGATGACGAGTGCAGCAATACATTGAAGATACATTGAACATAGATGACGAGTGCAGCAATACACCGAAGATAAAATGAATGTAGATGACGAGTGCAGCAATACATTGAAGATACATTGAATATAGATGACGAGTGCAGCAATACACCGAAGATACATTGAATATAGATGACGAGTGCAGCAATACACCGAAGATACATTGAATATAGATGACGAGTGCAGCAATACATTGAAGATACATTGAACATAGATGACGAGTGCAGCAATACACCGAAGATAAAATGAATGTAGATGACGAGTGCAGCAATACATTGAAGATACATTGAATATAGATGACGAGTGCAGCAATACACCGAAGATACATTGAATATAGATGACGAGTGCAGCAATACACCGAAGATACAATGAATATAGATGACGAGTGCAGCAATACATTGAAGATACATTGAACATAGATGACGAGTGCAGCAATACACCGAAGATACAATGAACATAGATGACGAGTGCAGCAATACACCGAAGATACAATGAACATAGATGACGAGTGCAGCAATACATCGAAGATACATTGAACATAGATGACGAGTGCAGCAATACACCGAAGATACAATGAAAATAGATGACGAGTGCAGCAATACATCGAAGATACATTGAACATAGATGACGAGTGCAGCAATACACCGAAGATACAATGAATATAGATGACGAGTGCAGCAATACATTGAAGATACATTGAACATAGATGACGAGTGCAGCAATACACCGAAGATAAAATGAATGTAGATGACGAGTGCAGCAATACATTGAAGATACATTGAATATAGATGACGAGTGCAGCAATACATCGAAGATACAATGAATATAGATGACGAGTGCAGCAATACATCGAAGATACATTGAATATAGATGACGAGTGCAGCAATACATCGAAGATACAATGAATATAGATGACGAGTGCAGCAATACATCGAAGATACAATGAATATAGATGACGAGTGCAGCAATACATCGAAGATACAATGAATATAGATGACGAGTGCAGCAATACACCGAAGATACAATGAATATAGATGACGAGTGCAGCAATACACCGAAGATACATTGAATATAGATGACGAGTGCAGCAATACACCGAAGATACAATGAACATAGATGACGAGTGCAGCAATACATCGAAGATACATTGAACATAGATGACGAGTGCAGCAATACATCGAAGATACATTGAATATAGATGACGAGTGCAGCAATACATCGAAGGTACATTGAATATAGATGACGAGTGCAGCAATACATCGAAGATACAATGAATATAGATGACGAGTGCAGCAATACATCGAAGGTACATTGAATATAGATGACGAGTGCAGCAATACATCGAAGATACATTGAATATAGATGACGAATGCAGCAATACACCGAAGATACATTGAATATAGATGACGAGTGCAGCAATACATCGAAGGTACATTGAATATAGATGACGAGTGCAGCAATACATCGAAGATACATTGAATATAGATGACGAGTGCAGCAATACATCGAAGGTACATTGAATATAGATGACGAGTGCAGCAATACATCGAAGATACAATGAATATAGATGACGAGTGCAGCAATACATCGAAGGTACATTGAATATAGATGACGAGTGCAGCAATACATCGAAGATACATTGAATATAGATGACGAATGCAGCAATACACCGAAGATACATTGAATATAGATGACGAGTGCAGCAATACATCGAAGGTACATTGAATATAGATGACGAGTGCAGCAATACATCGAAGATACATTGAATATAGATGACGAGTGCAGCAATACATTGAAGATACAATGAACATAGATGACGAGTGCAGCAATACACCGAAGATACAATGAATATAGATGACGAGTGCAGCAATACATCGAAGATACATTGAATATAGATGACGAGTGCAGCAATACATCGAAGATACAATGAATATAGATGACGAGTGCAGCAATACACCGAAGATACAATGAATATAGATGACGAGTGCAGCAATACATTGAAGATACAATGAACATAGATGACGAGTGCAGCAATACACCGAAGATACAATGAATATAGATGACGAGTGCAGCAATACGTCGAAGATACAATGAATATAGATGACGAGTGCAGCAATACACCGAAGATACATTGAACATAGATGACGAGTGCAGCAATACACCGAAGATACAATGAATATAGATGACGAGTGCAGCAATACACCGAAGATACATTGAATATAGATGACGAGTGCAGCAATACATCGAAGATACATTGAATATAGATGACGAGTGCAGCAATACATCGAAGATACATTGAATATAGATGACGAGTGCAGCAATACATCGAAGATACATTGAATATAGATGACGAGTGCAGCAATACATCGAAGATACATTGAATATAGATGACGAGTGCAGCAATACATCGAAGATACATTGAATATAGATGACGAGTGCAGCAATACATTGAAGATACAATGAACATAGATGACGAGTGCAGCAATACACCGAAGATACAATGAATATAGATGACGAGTGCAGCAATACATTGAAGATACAATGAACATAGATGACGAGTGCAGCAATACACCGAAGATACAATGAACATAGATGACGAGTGCAGCAATACATCGAAGATACAATGAATATAGATGACGAGTGCAGCAATACATCGAAGATACATTGAATATAGATGACGAGTGCAGCAATACATCGAAGATACATTGAATATAGATGACGAGTGCAGCAATACATTGAAGATACATTGAATATAGATGACGAGTGCAGCAATACATTGAAGATACATTGAATATAGATGACGAGTGCAGCAATACATCGAAGATACAATGAACATAGATGACGAGTGCAGCAATACATCGAAGATACAATGCATATTATAGATGACGAGTGCAGCAATACATCGAAGATACAATGCATATTATAGATGACGAGTGCAGCAATACACCGAAGATACATTGAACATAGATGACGAGTGCAGCAATACACCGAAGATACATTGAATATATATGACGAGTGCAGCAATACACCGAAGATACAATGAATATAGATGACGAGTGCAGCAATACACCGAAGATACAATGAATATAGATGACGAGTGCAGCAATACATCGAAGATACATTGAATATAGATGACGAGTGCAGCAATACATTGAAGATACATTGAATATAGATGACGAGTGCAGCAATACATTGAAGATACATTGAATATAGATGACGAGTGCAGCAATACATCGAAGATACAATGAACATAGATGACGAGTGCAGCAATACATCGAAGATACAATGCATATTATAGATGACGAGTGCAGCAATACATCGAAGATACAATGCATATTATAGATGACGAGTGCAGCAATACACCGAAGATACATTGAACATAGATGACGAGTGCAGCAATACACCGAAGATACATTGAATATATATGACGAGTGCAGCAATACACCGAAGATACAATGAATATAGATGACGAGTGCAGCAATACACCGAAGATACAATGAATATAGATGACGAGTGCAGCAATACACCGAAGATACAATGAATATAGATGACGAGTGCAGCAATACATCGAAGATACAATGAACATAGATGACGAGTGCAGCAATACATCGAAGATACATTGAATATAGATGACGAGTGCAGCAATACACCGAAGATACATTGAATATAGATGACGAGTGCAGCAATACACCGAAGATACAATGAATATAGATGACGAGTGCAGCAATACATTGAAGATACAATGAATATAGATGACGAGTGCAGCAATACACCGAAGATACATTGAACATAGATGACGAGTGCAGCAATACACCGAAGATACAATGAATATAGATGACGAGTGCAGCAATACATCGAAGATACAATGAATATAGATGACGAGTGCAGCAATACACCGAAGATACAATGAATATAGATGACGAGTGCAGCAATACATCGAAGGTACATTGAATATAGATGACGAGTGCAGCAATACATCGAAGATACAATGCATATTATAGATGACGAGTGCAGCAATACACCGAAGATACATTGAACATAGATGACGAGTGCAGCAATACACCGAAGATACATTGAATATATATGACGAGTGCAGCAATACACCGAAGATACAATGAATATAGATGACGAGTGCAGCAATACACCGAAGATACATTGAATATAGATGACGAGTGCAGCAATACACCGAAGATACATTGAATATAGATGACGAGTGCAGCAATACATCGAAGATACATTGAATATAGATGACGAGTGCAGCAATACACCGAAGATACATTGAATATAGATGACGAGTGCAGCAATACATCGAAGATACAATGAATATAGATGACGAGTGCAGCAATACATCGAAGATACAATGAACATAGATGACGAGTGCAGCAATACATCGAAGATACAATGCATATTATAGATGACGAGTGCAGCAATACACCGAAGATACATTGAACATAGATGACGAGTGCAGCAATACACCGAAGATACATTGAATATATATGACGAGTGCAGCAATACACCGAAGATACAATGAATATAGATGACGAGTGCAGCAATACACCGAAGATACATTGAATATAGATGACGAGTGCAGCAATACACCGAAGATACATTGAATATAGATGACGAGTGCAGCAATACATCGAAGATACATTGAATATAGATGACGAGTGCAGCAATACACCGAAGATACATTGAATATAGATGACGAGTGCAGCAATACATCGAAGATACAATGAATATAGATGACGAGTGCAGCAATACATCGAAGATACAATGAACATAGATGACGAGTGCAGCAATACATCGAAGATACAATGCATATTATAGATGACGAGTGCAGCAATACACCGAAGATACATTGAACATAGATGACGAGTGCAGCAATACACCGAAGATACATTGAATATATATGACGAGTGCAGCAATACACCGAAGATACAATGAATATAGATGACGAGTGCAGCAATACACCGAAGATACAATGAATATAGATGACGAGTGCAGCAATACACCGAAGATACAATGAATATAGATGACGAGTGCAGCAATACATCGAAGATACAATGAACATAGATGACGAGTGCAGCAATACATCGAAGATACATTGAATATAGATGACGAGTGCAGCAATACACCGAAGATACATTGAATATAGATGACGAGTGCAGCAATACACCGGAGATACAATGAATATAGATGACGAGTGCAGCAATACACCGAAGATACATTGAATATAGATGACGAGTGCAGCAATACACCGAAGATACAATGAATATAGATGACGAGTGCAGCAATACACCGAAGACACAATGAATATAGATGACGAGTGCAGCAATACATTGAAGATACAATGAATATAGATGACGAGTGCAGCAATACACCGAAGATACATTGAATATAGATGACGAGTGCAGCAATACATTGAAGATACATTGAATATAGATGACGAGTGCAGCAATACATCGAAGATACATTGAATATAGATGACGAGTGCAGCAATACACCGAAGATACATTGAATATAGATGACGAGTGCAGCAATACACCGAAGATACATTGAACATAGATGACGAGTGCAGCAATACACCGAAGACACAATGAATATAGATGACGAGTGCAGCAATACATTGAAGATACAATGAATATAGATGACGAGTGCAGCAATACACCGAAGATACATTGAACATAGATGACGAGTGCAGCAATACATCGAAGATACATTGAATATAGATGACGAGTGCAGCAATACACCGAAGATACAATGAATATAGATGACGAGTGCAGCAATACATCGAAGATACAATGAATATAGATGACGAGTGCAGCAATACATCGAAGATACATTGAATATAGATGACGAGTGCAGCAATACACCGAAGATACATTGAATATAGATGACGAGTGCAGCAATACATCGAAGATACATTGAATATAGATGACGAGTGCAGCAATACATCGAAGATACAATGAATATAGATGACGAGTGCAGCAATACATCGAAGATACATTGAATATAGATGACGAGTGCAGCAATACACCGAAGATACATTGAACATAGATGACGAGTGCAGCAATACATCGAAGATACATTGAATATAGATGACGAGTGCAGCAATACATCGAAGATACATTGAATATAGATGACGAGTGCAGCAATACATCGAAGATACATTGAATATAGATGACGAGTGCAGCAATACATCGAAGATACATTGAATATAGATGACGAGTGCAGCAATACATCGAAGATACAATGAATATAGATGACGAGTGCAGCAATACATCGAAGATACAATGAATATAGATGACGAGTGCAGCAATACATCGAAGATACAATGAATATAGATGACGAGTGCAGCAATACATCGAAGATACAATGAATATAGATGACGAGTGCAGCAATACATCGAAGATACAATGAATATAGATGACGAGTGCAGCAATACACCGAAGATACAATGAATATAGATGACGAGTGCAGCAATACATCGAAGATACATTGAATATAGATGACGAGTGCAGCAATACATCGAAGATACATTGAATATAGATGACGAGTGCAGCAATACATCGAAGATACATTGAATATAGTTGACGAGTGCAGCAATACACCGAAGATACAATGAACATAGATGACGAGTGCAGCAATACACCGAAGATACAATGAACATAGATGACGAGTGCAGCAATACACCGAAGATACAATGAATATAGATGACGAGTGCAGCAATACACCGAAGACACATTGAATATAGATGACGAGTGCAGCAATACACCGAAGATACAATGAATATAGATGACGAGTGCAGCAATACACCGAAGATACAATGAATATAGATGACGAGTGCAGCAATACATCGAAGATACAATGAATATAGATGACGAGTGCAGCAATACACCGAAGATAAAATGAATGTAGATGACGAGTGCAGCAATACATTGAAGATACATTGAATATAGATGACGAGTGCAGCAATACACCGAAGATACATTGAACATAGATGACGATACACCGAAGATACATTGAATATAGATGACGAGTGCAGCAATACATCGAAGATACATTGAATATAGATGACGAGTGCAGCAATACACCGAAGATACATTGAATATAGATGACGAGTGCAGCAATACACCGAAGATACAATGAATATAGATGACGAGTGCAGCAATACATTGAAGATACATTGAACATAGATGACGAGTGCAGCAATACACCGAAGATACAATGAACATAGATGACGAGTGCAGCAATACACCGAAGATACAATGAACATAGATGACGAGTGCAGCAATACATCGAAGATACATTGAACATAGATGACGAGTGCAGCAATACACCGAAGATACAATGAAAATAGATGACGAGTGCAGCAATACATCGAAGATACATTGAACATAGATGACGAGTGCAGCAATACACCGAAGATACAATGAATATAGATGACGAGTGCAGCAATACATTGAAGATACATTGAACATAGATGACGAGTGCAGCAATACACCGAAGATAAAATGAATGTAGATGACGAGTGCAGCAATACATTGAAGATACATTGAATATAGATGACGAGTGCAGCAATACATCGAAGATACAATGAATATAGATGACGAGTGCAGCAATACATCGAAGATACATTGAATATAGATGACGAGTGCAGCAATACATCGAAGATACAATGAATATAGATGACGAGTGCAGCAATACATCGAAGATACAATGAATATAGATGACGAGTGCAGCAATACATCGAAGATACAATGAATATAGATGACGAGTGCAGCAATACACCGAAGATACAATGAATATAGATGACGAGTGCAGCAATACACCGAAGATACATTGAATATAGATGACGAGTGCAGCAATACACCGAAGATACAATGAACATAGATGACGAGTGCAGCAATACACAGAAGATACATTGAACATAGATGACGAGTGCAGCAATACATCGAAGATACAATGAATATAGATGACGAGTGCAGCAATACATTGAAGATACATTGAATATAGATGACGAGTGCAGCAATACATCGAAGATACAATGAATATAGATGACGAGTGCAGCAATACACCGAAGATACATTGAATATAGATGACGAGTGCAGCAATACACCGAAGATACAATGAATATAGATGACGAGTGCAGCAATACACCGAAGATACAATGAACATAGATGACGAGTGCAGCAATACATCGAAGATACATTGAACATAGATGACGAGTGCAGCAATACACCGAAGATACAATGAATATAGATGACGAGTGCAGCAATACATTGAAGATACAATGAATATAGATGACGAGTGCAGCAATACATCGAAGATACAATGAATATAGATGACGAGTGCAGCAATACACCGAAGATACATTGAATATAGATGACGAGTGCAGCAATACATTGAAGATACAATGAATATAGATGACGAGTGCAGCAATACATCGAAGATACAATGAATATAGATGACGAGTGCAGCAATACACCGAAGATACAATGAATATAGATGACGAGTGCAGCAATACATCGAAGATACATTGAATATAGATGACGAGTGCAGCAATACATCGAAGATACAATGAATATAGATGACGAGTGCAGCAATACACCGAAGATACATTGAATATAGATGACGAGTGCAGCAATACACCGAAGATACAATGAATATAGATGACGAGTGCAGCAATACATCGAAGATACATTGAACATAGATGACGAGTGCAGCAATACACCGAAGATACAATGAATATAGATGACGAGTGCAGCAATACACCGAAGATACAATGAACATAGATGACGAGTGCAGCAATACATTGAAGATACATTGAATATAGATGACGAGTGCAGCAATACACCGAAGATACATTGAACATAGATGACGAGTGCAGCAATACATCGAAGATACAATGAATATAGATGACGAGTGCAGCAATACATCGAAGATACATTGAACATAGATGACGAGTGCAGCAATACACCGAAGATACAATGAATATAGATGACGAGTGCAGCAATACACCGAAGATACAATGAACATAGATGACGAGTGCAGCAATACATCGAAGATACATTGAATATAGATGACGAGTGCAGCAATACACCGAAGATACAATGAACATAGATGACGAGTGCAGCAATACACCGAAGATACATTGAACATAGATGACGAGTGCAGCAATACATCGAAGATACAATGAATATAGATGACGAGTGCAGCAATACACCGAAGTTACATTGAATATAGATGACGAGTGCAGCAATACATCGAAGATACAATGAATATAGATGACGAGTGCAGCAATACACCGAAGATACAATGAATATAGATGACGAGTGCAGCAATACACCGAAGATACAATGAACATAGATGACGAGTGCAGCAATACATCGAAGATACATTGAACATAGATGACGAGTGCAGCAATACACCGAAGATACAATGAATATAGATGACGAGTGCAGCAATACATTGAAGATACATTGAACATAGATGACGAGTGCAGCAATACACCGAAGATAAAATGAATATAGATGACGAGTGCAGCAATACATTGAAGATACAATGAATATAGATGACGAGTGCAGCAATACATCGAAGATACAATGAATATAGATGACGAGTGCAGCAATACATCGAAGATACAATGAATATAGATGACGAGTGCAGCAATACACCGAAGATACAATGAATATAGATGACGAGTGCAGCAATACAACGAAGATACATTGAACATAGATGACGAGTGCAGCAATACACAGAAGATACAATGAATATAGATGACGAGTGCAGCAATACACCGAAGATACATTGAATATAGATGACGAGTGCAGCAATACACCGAAGATACAATGAATATAGATGACGAGTGCAGCAATACACCGAAGATACAATGAACATAGATGACGAGTGCAGCAATACATCGAAGATACATTGAACATAGATGACGAGTGCAGCAATACACCGAAGATACAATGAATATAGATGACGAGTGCAGCAATACATTGAAGATACAATGAATATAGATGACGAGTGCAGCAATACATCGAAGATACAATGAATATAGATGACGAGTGCAGCAATACACCGAAGATACATTGAATATAGATGACGAGTGCAGCAATACATTGAAGATACAATGAATATAGATGACGAGTGCAGCAATACATCGAAGATACAATGAATATAGATGACGAGTGCAGCAATACACCGAAGATACAATGAATATAGATGACGAGTGCAGCAATACATCGAAGATACATTGAATATAGATGACGAGTGCAGCAATACATCGAAGATACAATGAATATAGATGACGAGTGCAGCAATACATCGAAGATACATTGAATATAGATGACGAGTGCAGCAATACATCGAAGATACAATGAATATAGATGACGAGTGCAGCAATACACCGAAGATACAATGAATATAGATGACGAGTGCAGCAATACACCGAAGATACAATGAATATAGATGACGAGTGCAGCAATACATCGAAGATACAATGAATATAGATGACGAGTGCAGCAATACATCGAAGATACATTGAATATAGATGACGAGTGCAGCAATACATCGAAGATACATTGAACATAGATGACGAGTGCAGCAATACACCGAAGATACAATGAACATAGATGACGAGTGCAGCAATACACCGAAGATACAATGAATATAGATGACGAGTGCAGCAATACACCGAAGACACAATGAATATAGATGACGAGTGCAGCAATACATTGAAGATACAATGAATATAGATGACGAGTGCAGCAATACACCGAAGATACATTGAATATAGATGACGAGTGCAGCAATACATTGAAGATACAATGAATATAGATGACGAGTGCAGCAATACACCGAAGATACAATGAATATAGATGACGAGTGCAGCAATACACCGAAGATACAATGAATATAGATGACGAGTGCAGCAATACACCGAAGATACATTGAATATAGATGACGAGTGCAGCAATACATCGAAGATACATTGAATATAGATGACGAGTGCAGCAATACATCGAAGATACAATGAATATAGATGACGAGTGCAGCAATACACCGAAGATACAATGAACATAGATGACGAGTGCAGCAATACACCGAAGACACATTGAATATAGATGACGAGTGCAGCAATACACCGAAGATACAATGAATATAGATGACGAGTGCAGCAATACACCGAAGATACATTGAATATAGATGACGAGTGCAGCAATACATCGAAGATACAATGAATATAGATGACGAGTGCAGCAATACACCGAAGATACAATGAATATAGATGACGAGTGCAGCAATACACCGAAGATACAATGAACATAGATGACGAGTGCAGCAATACATCGAAGATACATTGAACATAGATGACGAGTGCAGCAATACATCGAAGATACATTGAACATAGATGACGAGTGCAGCAATACACCGAAGATAAAATGAATATAGATGACGAGTGCAGCAATACATTGAAGATACAATGACTATAGATGACGAGTGCAGCAATACATCGAAGATACAATGAATATAGATGACGAGTGCAGCAATACATCGAAGATACAATGAATATAGATGACGGTGCAGCAATACACCGAAGATACAATGAATATAGATGACGAGTGCAGCAATACACCGAAGATACATTGAATATAGATGACGAGTGCAGCAATACACCGAAGATACAATGAACATAGATGACGAGTGCAGCAATACACAGAAGATACAATGAATATAGATGACGAGTGCAGCAATACACCGAAGATACATTGAATATAGATGACGAGTGCAGCAATACACCGAAGATACAATAAATATAGATGACGAGTGCAGCAATACACCGAAGATACAATGAACATAGATGACGAGTGCAGCAATACATCGAAGATACATTGAACATAGATGACGAGTGCAGCAATACACCGAAGATACAATGAATATAGATGACGAGTGCAGCAATACATTGAAGATACAATGAATATAGATGACGAGTGCAGCAATACATCGAAGATACAATGAATATAGATGACGAGTGCAGCAATACACCGAAGATACATTGAATATAGATGACGAGTGCAGCAATACATTGAAGATACAATGAATATAGATGACGAGTGCAGCAATACATCGAAGATACAATGAATATAGATGACGAGTGCAGCAATACACCGAAGATACAATGAATATAGATGACGAGTGCAGCAATACATCGAAGATACATTGAATATAGATGACGAGTGCAGCAATACATCGAAGATACAATGAATATAGATGACGAGTGCAGCAATACACCGAAGATACATTGAATATAGATGACGAGTGCAGCAATACACCGAAGATACAATGAATATAGATGACGAGTGCAGCAATACATCGAAGATACATTGAACATAGATGACGAGTGCAGCAATACACCGAAGATACATTGAATATAGATGACGAGTGCAGCAATACACCGAAGATACAATGAATATAGATGACGAGTGCAGCAATACACCGAAGATACAATGAATATAGATGACGAGTGCAGCAATACATCGAAGATACAATGAATATAGATGACGAGTGCAGCAATACATCGAAGATACATTGAATATAGATGACGAGTGCAGCAATACATCGAAGATACATTGAATATAGATGACGAGTGCAGCAATACATCGAAGATACATTGAATATAGATGACGAGTGCAGCAATACACCGAAGATACATTGAATATAGATGACGAGTGCAGCAATACACCGAAGATACAATGAACATAGATGACGAGTGCAGCAATACACCGAAGATACATTGAACATAGATGACGAGTGCAGCAATACATCGAAGATACAATGAATATAGATGACGAGTGCAGCAATACACCGAAGATACATTGAATATAGATGACGAGTGCAGCAATACATCGAAGATACAATGAATATAGATGACGAGTGCAGCAATACACCGAAGATACAATGAATATAGATGACGAGTGCAGCAATACACCGAAGATACAATGAACATAGATGACGAGTGCAGCAATACATCGAAGATACATTGAACATAGATGACGAGTGCAGCAATACACCGAAGATACAATGAATATAGATGACGAGTGCAGCAATACATTGAAGATACATTGAACATAGATGACGAGTGCAGCAATACACCGAAGATAAAATGAATATAGATGACGAGTGCAGCAATACATTGAAGATACAATGAATATAGATGACGAGTGCAGCAATACATCGAAGATACATTGAATATAGATGACGAGTGCAGCAATACATCGAAGATACAATGAATATAGATGACGAGTGCAGCAATACACCGAAGATACAATGAACATAGATGACGAGTGCAGCAATACATCGAAGATACAATGAATATAGATGACGAGTGCAGCAATACACCGAAGATACAATGAATATAGATGACGAGTGCAGCAATACACCGAAGATACATTGAATATAGATGACGAGTGCAGCAATACACCGAAGATACATTGAATATAGATGACGAGTGCAGCAATACACCGAAGATACAATGAACATAGATGACGAGTGCAGCAATACACAGAAGATACAATGAATATAGATGACGAGTGCAGCAATACACCGAAGATACATTGAATATAGATGACGAGTGCAGCAATACACCGAAGATACAATGAATATAGATGACGAGTGCAGCAATACACCGAAGATACAATGAACATAGATGACGAGTGCAGCAATACATCGAAGATACATTGAACATAGATGACGAGTGCAGCAATACACCGAAGATACAATGAATATAGATGACGAGTGCAGCAATACATTGAAGATACAATGAATATAGATGACGAGTGCAGCAATACATCGAAGATACAATGAATATAGATGACGAGTGCAGCAATACACCGAAGATACAATGAATATAGATGACGAGTGCAGCAATACATCGAAGATACATTGAATATAGATGACGAGTGCAGCAATACATCGAAGATACAATGAATATAGATGACGAGTGCAGCAATACATCGAAGATACATTGAATATAGATGACGAGTGCAACAATACATCGATGATACATTGAATATAGATGACGAGTGCAGTAATACACCGAAGATACATTGAATATAGATGACGAGTGCAGCAATACACCGAAGATACATTGAATATAGATGACGAGTGCAGCAATACACCGAAGATACATTGAATATAGATGACGAGTGCAGCAATACACCGAAGATACAATGAATATAGATGACGAGTGCAGCAATACATCGAAGATACATTGAATATAGATGACGAGTGCAGCAATACATCGAAGATACATTGAATATAGATGACGAGTGCAGCAATACATCGAAGATACATTGAATATAGATGACGAGTGCAGCAATACATCGAAGATACATTGAACATAGATGACGAGTGCAGCAATACATCGAAGATACATTGAATATAGATGACGAGTGCAGCAATACACCGAAGATACAATGAATATAGATGACGAGTGCAGCAATACACCGAAGATACATTGAATATAGATGACGAGTGCAGCAATACACCGAAGATACATTGAATATAGATGACGAGTGCAGCAATACACCGAAGATACAATGAATATAGATGACGAGTGCAGCAATACACCGAAGATACATTGAATATAGATGACGAGTGCAGCAATACACCGAAGATACAATGAATATAGATGACGAGTGCAGCAATACATCGAAGATACATTGAACATAGATGACGAGTGCAGCAATACACCGAAGATACATTGAATATAGATGACGAGTGCAGCAATACATCGAAGATACAATAAATATAGATGACGAGTGCAGCAATACATCGAAGATACAATGAATATAGATGACGAGTGCAGCAATACATCGAAGATACATTGAACATAGATGACGAGTGCAGCAATACACCGAAGATACATTGAATATAGATGACGAGTGCAGCAATACATCGAAGATACAATAAATATAGATGACGAGTGCAGCAATACATCGAAGATACAATGAATATAGATGACGAATGCAGCAATACATCGAAGATACAATGAATATAGATGACGAGTGCAGCAATACATCGAAGATACATTGAACATAGATGACGAGTGCAGCAATACACCGAAGATACATTGAATATAGATGACGAGTGCAGCAATACATCGAAGATACAATAAATATAGATGACGAGTGCAGCAATACACCGAAGATACAATGAATATAGATGACGAATGCAGCAATACACCGAAGATACATTGAACATAGATGACGAGTGCAGCAATACATCGAAGATACAATGAATATAGATGACGAGTGCAGCAATACACCGAAGATACATTGAATATAGATGACGAGTGCAGCAATACACCGAAGATACAATGAATATAGATGACGAGTGCAGCAATACATCGAAGATACATTGAACATAGATGACGAGTGCAGCAATACACCGAAGATACATTGAATATAGATGACGAGTGCAGCAATACACCGAAGATACAATGAATATAGATGACGAGTGCAGCAATACACCGAAGATACATTGAATATAGATGACGAGTGCAGCAATACACCGAAGATACATTGAATATAGATGACGAGTGCAGCAATACACCGAAGATACATTGAATATAGATGACGAGTGCAGCAATACACCGAAGATACATTGAATATAGATGACGAGTGCAGCAATACACCGAAGATACAATGAATATAGATGACGAGTGCAGCAATACATCGAAGATACATTGAATATAGATGACGAGTGCAGCAATACATCGAAGATACATTGAATATAGATGACGAGTGCAGCAATACATCGAAGATACATTGAATATAGATGACGAGTGCAGCAATACACCGAAGATACATTGAATATAGATGACGAGTGCATCAATACACCGAAGATACATTGAACATAGATGACGAGTGCAGCAATACATCGAAGATACATTGAACATAGATGACGAGTGCAGCAATACATCGAAGATACATTGAATATAGATGACGAGTGCAGCAATACACCGAAGATACATTGAATATAGATGACGAGTGCAGCAATACATCGAAGATACTTTGAATATAGATGACGAGTGCAGCAATACATCGAAGATACAATGAATATAGATGACGAGTGCAGCAATACATCGAAGATACATTGAATATAGATGACGAGTGCAGCAATACACCGAAGATACAATGAATATAGATGACGAGTGCAGCAATACATCGAAGATACATTGAATATAGATGACGAGTGCAGCAATACATCGAAGATACATTGAATATAGATGACGAGTGCAGCAATACACCGAAGATACATTGAACATAGATGACGAGTGCAGCAATACATCGAAGATACAATGAATATAGATGACGAGTGCAGCAATACATCGAAGATACAATGAATATAGATGACGAGTGCAGCAATACACCGAAGATACAATGAATATAGATGACGAGTGCAGCAATACATCGAAGATACAATGAATATAGATGACGAGTGCAGCAATACATCGAAGATACATTGAATATAGATGACGAGTGCAGCAATACACCGAAGATACAATGAATATAGATGACGAGTGCAGCAATACATCGAAGATACATTGAACATAGATGACGAGTGCAGCAATACACCGAAGATACAATGAACATAGATGACGAGTGCAGCAATACACCGAAGATACAATGAATATAGATGACGAGTGCAGCAATACATCGAAGATACATTGAATATAGATGACGAGTGCAGCAATACACCGAAGATACATTGAATATAGATGACGAGTGCATCAATACACCGAAGATACATTGAACATAGATGACGAGTGCAGCAATACATCGAAGATACATTGAACATAGATGACGAGTGCAGCAATACATCGAAGATACATTGAATATAGATGACGAGTGCAGCAATACACCGAAGATACATTGAATATAGATGACGAGTGCAGCAATACATCGAAGATACTTTGAATATAGATGACGAGTGCAGCAATACATCGAAGATACAATGAATATAGATGACGAGTGCAGCAATACATCGAAGATACATTGAATATAGATGACGAGTGCAGCAATACACCGAAGATACAATGAATATAGATGACGAGTGCAGCAATACATCGAAGATACATTGAATATAGATGACGAGTGCAGCAATACATCGAAGATACATTGAATATAGATGACGAGTGCAGCAATACACCGAAGATACATTGAATATAGATGACGAGTGCAGCAATACATCGAAGATACTTTGAATATAGATGACGAGTGCAGCAATACATCGAAGATACAATGAATATAGATGACGAGTGCAGCAATACATCGAAGATACATTGAATATAGATGACGAGTGCAGCAATACACCGAAGATACATTGAACATAGATGACGAGTGCAGCAATACATCGAAGATACATTGAATATAGATGACGAGTGCAGCAATACACCGAAGATACAATGAATATAGATGACGAGTGCAGCAATACATCGAAGATACATTGAATATAGATGACGAGTGCAGCAATACATCGAAGATACATTGAATATAGATGACGAGTGCAGCAATACACCGAAGATACATTGAACATAGATGACGAGTGCAGCAATACATCGAAGATACAATGAATATAGATGACGAGTGCAGCAATACACCGAAGATACAATGAATATAGATGACGAGTGCAGCAATACACCGAAGATACAATGAATATAGATGACGAGTGCAGCAATACATCGAAGATAAAATGAATATAGATGACGAGTGCAGCAATACACCGAAGATACAATGAATATAGATGACGAGTGCAGCAATACATCGAAGATACATTGAATATAGATGACGAGTGCAGCAATACATCGAAGATACATTGAATATAGATGACGAGTGCAGCAATACACCGAAGATACATTGAATATAGATGACGAGTGCAGCAATACATTGAAGATACATTGAATATAGATGACGAGTGCAGCAATACATCGAAGATACAATGAATATAGATGACGAGTGCAGCAATACACCGAAGATACAATAAATATAGATGACGAGTGCAGCAATACATCGAAGATACAATGGATATAGATGACGAGTGCAGCAATACACCGAAGATACAATGAATATAGATGACGAGTGCAGCAATACACCGAAGATACAATGAATATAGATGACGAGTGCAGCAATACATCGAAGATACAATGAATATAGATGACGAGTGCAGCAATACACCGAAGATACATTGAATATAGATGACGAGTGCAGCAATACACCGAAGATACATTGAATATAGATGACGAGTGCAGCAATACATCGAAGATACATTGAATATAGATGACGAGTGCAGCAATACATCGAAGATACATTGAATATAGATGACGAGTGCAGCAATACATCGAAGATACAATGCATATAGATGAGGACTTACTTGACATTCATATGGACGCTCTAAATCAGAATGTAAGTATTTCTGAGATTGTGTAATGCATGTTTAATTGGACGTAACACAAAATAAAAGTATACATTTAATGTCTATAGATTGACTGAAGTTTTTGGTCAATCTGCACACAGAGAGAACGATAAGATAAGAACCAATCTTGCCTATCTGCTCCATTTCTCGCCAAGTACAAAATGGCTGTCTCGAACGCGTTGCGTGTCGCTATTTTCTGTGGGGCTTTACTATCTCTTGCGTCAGGTAATAATGTCTATTCCTCCCTCTCAATATTACTATCCGGTAAATAATCAAATTCTAAAATCTTTAATTTACTTTACTATGAGCAGTGGTCATAAACAAATTTCCTGAGGGTCTCCATCGAGTAATTAGTGTACTTACACAGGTTCTTTCAAACAATGGCGGATCCAGAGGGGAGAGGTCAGGGTTGTCGAAGAGAAACAATGTATACTTCAAGGACCCTTTAACGGTTCTTCGGGTGCGTTGTTGCTCTTTGAAGGGAATGAATTTTGACTTGAGGTACATTTAATTTGAATCGTTGAAGTACAAAATAATTAGAGGCTCCAAAAACAGTTACAAAAGGCATGCCGTCACTTCCAAAACATGGCGTTGCTCTCACATGCTTGCAAAATGTATTACAAAATATGTCTGCAAGGGGACAACAAGTATTAAACATGATGAATAAAATCGTTGAAATAAAAGCAAACTGTTCTTTTAGCAGTTGTCCTAGTATATCGACATCTATCATATGTATGTTATTGATTTAACATCGCCTGACTCACAGTTTGTAAGACGTCCATCATGATTTATTGGTCTATATATATATATTAACTCCAAAAACATTACCAAAAGACATGCGTTGACTTCCAAGACATGGCGTTGCTCCAAAATGCTTGCAAAATGTATGACAAAATCTTTCTGACATCAACGCCTCAGCCATTATGAAAGACGTCCATCATGATTTATTGGTTTATAAGTTAGATAAAACATGACCCGTACTTGCAGCCCAGCCGGGAGACGGCTGTCCGCAGTTCTGGTCCTACTACTCGGGGTCGTGCTACACGCTCATACACAACCCGTCCAGCTGGGCGGCTGCTGAGGTATGGCCATTTCTTCCTCTCCATCAATGTCTGTAATATCACCTCGGTAGTTTTTCTTGAAACTGTGGAGATCAACGTTATGTAATCTTATGAACAAACAAACCTCTTTTTCAAAATAAGGCCTCCAATCAGGGAAAACCCCATTTTAACAAAATTGAATACTAACATTTATTACACAGGAGGGCAAACTGTCAGACTAATAGTTACGTGACGTCATCACGTTGCTTCTCTTACGAAACTTTCTGACGGCATGTAATCAGTCTATCAGCATTTCCCTTCCGCTTGTTCTAGAACCATGGTATGACAGCGGATCCATTTCCCTTCCGCTTGTTCTAGAACCATGGTATGACAGCAGATCGATTTCCCTTCCGCTTGTTCTAGAACCATGGTGTGACAGCAGATCGATTTCCCTTCCGCTTGTTCTAGAACCATGGTATGACAGCAGATCGATTTCCCTTCCGCTTGTTCTAGAACCATTGTGTGACAGCAGATCCATTTCCCTTCCGCTTGTTCTAGAACCATTGTGTGACAGCAGATCCATTTCCCTTCCGCTTGTTCTAGAACCATGGTATGACAGCAGATCCATTTCCCTTCCGCTTGTTCTAGAACCATGGTATGACAGCAGATCCATTTCCCTTCCGCTTGTTCTAGAACCATGGTGTGACAGCAGATCGATTTCTCTTCCGCTTGTTCTAGAACCATGGTGTGACAGCAGATCGATTTCCCTTCCGCTTGTTCTAGAACCATGGTGTGACAGCAGATCGATTTCTCTTCCGCTTGTTCTAGAACCATGGTGTGACAGCAGATCGATTTCCCTTCCGCTTGTTCTAGAACCATTGTGTGACAGCAGATCGATTTCCCTTCCGCTTGTTCTAGAACCATTTGTGACAGCAGATCCATTTCCCTTCCGCTTGTTCTAGAAGCATGGTGTGACAGCATATCCATTTCCCTTCCGCTTGTTCTAGAACCATGGTATGACAGCAGATCCATTTCCCTTCCGCTTGTTCTAGAACCATGGTGTGACAGCAGATCGATTTCTCTTCCGCTTGTTCTAGAACCATGGTGTGACAGCAGATCGATTTCTCTTCCGCTTGTTCTAGAACCATGGTGTGACAGCAGATCGATTTCCCTTCCGCTTGTTCTAGAACCATGGTGTGACAGCAGATCGATTTCCCTTCCGCTTGTTCTAGAACCATGGTGTGACAGCAGATTGATTTCCCTTCCGCTTGTTCTAGAACCATGGTGTGACAGCAGATCGATTTCTCTTCCGCTTGTTCTAGAACCATGGTGTGACAGCAGATCGATTTAACTTCCGCTTGTTCTAGAACCATGGTATGACAGCAGATCCATTTCCCTTCCGCTTGTTCTAGAACCATGGTGTGACAGCAGATCCATTTCCCTTCCGCTTGTTCTAGAAGCATGGTGTGACAGCAGATCCATTTCCCTTCCGCTTGTTCTAGAAGCATGGTGTGACAGCAGATCCATTTCCCTTCCGCTTGTTCTAGAACCATGGTGTGACAGCAGATCCATTTGCTGCCGCTAGACCTGAAGTCATAATCGTTAAGATATGACGTCACACAGTTTTCATTATCGCAGCAATGCCGTGTCTCTCACGACTAAGCGACATATCACCGATTCTATTGTAATTCAGCTTGATGTGAATTAGTGAGTAATACCCTCTCCAACAGATCACAAACAGTTGTCATGGAAAGTTTCAAATTAACGTCTGTCCAACTGAACTATGGAGTTCCCCAAGGGTCGTTCTTAGGGCCGATCCTATTCATCATGTATATTGCACCACTTGAGTACATCATACATAGTCAACCTCATCATGTGTATGCAGATGACTCCCAGCTGTCCAAGTTCTTCAGACATACACCTTCTGAAGCAGCCCATTCTGCGGAACACATTGGATGACTCGGAATAACCTAAAGTTAAATGATGGAAAGACTGAAAACATTCTCATTGGACCAAAACGTAGGCGGTTGAATGCAGACATCAGCTCTGTAGCAGTGAGGTTAAGAATCGTAGGATTATTCTGGACACTGATCTAAAACATACTACTTGCAACAACGAACATACGCAAGATCCGGAATTTATTATTTATGACCTGATAAACAGCAGTAAACCTAATCGATGATGATAGTGACATAATGTTTCCGCAAGTTACAACATAATGACTCCATATCTCACAAGTATCAACCAGCCTCTCCACGGGTTCTATGCCCAAACCTTTCAAGACAGCACTTGTCAAACCATCACAAAAGAAAACTGGACTGGACATCGAGGATCTAAAAAATTATCGACCTGTTTCAAACCTGCTATTTGTATCAAAGTTCATCGAGAAAGCTGCATGTAAACGCCTATCAGAAAACGTCCAACGCCATGATCGCTATGAACAATATCAATCTGCATATAGACCTCTGCACAGCACAGAGATAGTCTTGTTGAAAGTAGTATAACTAAAAACTGGAGTTGACAAAGGGAGTCATTACTTTGGTATCAAGGGCACAGAAGGAAAAATGCAACCTTGAAATTGTAGTGATTGGGGGACAAAGTCAGAGATCTTGGAGTAATCATGATCACATCAACAAGTTATGTCAGCTCTGCTACATGCAGTTACGAAGTATCGGGTGCATCAGACCATGTCTCACAAAGGAGTCACCGGAAGTGTTAGTTTTCAGCCTGGTCATGCCAAGGATCGACTATGGGAATGGACTTCTCATTCGTTCTCCGAAATGCCTGACTGACAGATCACAGGGACGACAAAACAACGCAGCCCGGATCGTGTCAAGATGCAGAAAGTGAAATCACACCCATACTTCAAGACCTTCACTGGCTTCCGGTTCGCCAAATTCTATGCTACACATGTCGGTGTATAGAATAATCTGAACCCAAATATAAAAAACCAAACACATTTGCTTCAGCGCTACGTTCCACACAGAACATTCCGGTCAGAATCCCAGAATCAAAACGGGTGGCTACGGAGGAAGATCCTTCTCACATGCTGCAGCCACCCACTCCTGTTCCAACTTTAAGTCCTTTAACACCAAATTGAAATCTCACCTGTCCTCTCTCCAAAACAAATATTTTAAATTATCAAATTTGAAGTCAGTGTCAGTTTTCTTTTTTAGAAGAGTATATAATAAAATAAAATAGGTTCCGTAAAATATAATTTTATGAAATTCCTATATGATAGCTTGGTTGGTCTTCTGTCCACTTTTGTTACATGTGCGCTTGGGCTTGTTTGCTGATTGAGTCCTTGTGGCTGCGTTTTGGCTATGTGTTCCTGTGTTTTTGGGAGTGTTGCGTCTTGGGGCTGGTTTTTGTTTTTTGGCTGTTGCTTAAAAACAGCCAAAAACAAAAACCAGCCCAATGATGTGTAGGATGTTAATGTAACCAAAGACTTAACATGATCATGTTTACATGGCAGGAGATCTGCAAGGACTTCCGGGCTTACCTGGCGGAAATCGAGGATGATCTTGAAAACAACTTCGTTAAAGGCATGATCAACGATGCAAACGGTGAGTTACTCTAACGATACTGTCAAGGTTAGAGCTACGGTTACAGTTATGGTTTAGAGTAAGGTTAGGTCAATGGTTTAAGGTTAGGAGATCCGCAAGGGTTATCAGGTTCACCTCCTTGAAAGTAAAGGGTATGGTGGGTGACTGCATGGATTGAATGTAGGTTTCAAATTACGTTTACAGGTAGGGGTAGTATGGGGTAGCAGTTTTGGTAGTATGGTTTGGGGGGGGGGAGCAATTGTTTGGGATGAAGTAGACGGTAAGGGTCGTGAATGAACATGAGTTCAGAAGCCTTGTCTGCTGACCGATGATAAGATAATGTACTGATGAACAATTGCTTCAGTCACTTCGATGGCCCGTTACTGGATCGGGGGTAACGACCTGTTGAGCGAGTCAGCTTGGATGTGGTCACACAGCGGTCAAGATGTCCAGTTCACGGACTGGGCCGTTGGTAACCCTAGCAACTCTGGCCACACGGAGAACTGCTTGGAGATTATCAGATTGGGTAGCTGGACTGCTCACACGTACCAGTGGAACGACAACACGTGCTCGGCGCATCAGTACTTCGTGTGTGAGAAGGGGTAGGCTTCTGCGCTATATATATATATTTTTTTAAACATCGCCGTTATAGAATCTCCTTAACCAGGCGAGATAAGAGAGCGATATATAGCTTTCTGGCCTGTTTTATGACATCCTACAGCAACAATGTGTCACTGATTTACAGTCCAAGAAGGTACATTATGCAGACAACATCTTGTATAATTTCCATATTTCCTAAACTTTTACCTTAGATGCCAACATAATGTCAAAACATCCTTTTAAAAAAAACCCATTTCCATCACCCCATGTTTGTTTGAACAGATATAAAGTATCACACTCTCATGAATGAATTTGTGTATATTGGTTAACGATTTGGATATATATCCTCATCACAGACATTCAATATCCTTCAGAAACATTTTGTTTGCCTCTGTTGAAATACCAGTGAATGTATATACCTCTCCTGTCCTGTATATTGTCGTCTGTTTTCTGTAAAGAAAATCTTTCGCTGTAAAATATATCTTTTTTCTCTCTGTAAAGTATATATTTATGTACAAAAGCTTTCCTTGTACAAGTCTCAACTGTTGATTAAACGAGCAGAATAAACACTGAACACTTGTGTTTTCAGATTGTCGACTAATCCCATGGTTGGGTGATGAAGATGACAACTTGATTAATAAAACTGTTGGAACATTTCCATGTAGACAATCTTCTTATTTTGTTCATGAAGGGATGAAGACATGTTGACCATTTAAAGTAGTTTGTGGAGTGAAACGATGTTTGAGGACAGCCGTGTGTGTATAAAAGATAACACATATAACACCCGGATATATAGAGAATACTGAACGACGTCCTGTTTAATAACATATTTATGCAACGAGTGATTGGTTTGGTATTTGACGAGCGAAAGCTACTTATATCTTCTTGACATTGCCGCAATTGTTCTAATGGATTTCTAAATATGAACACAGCTATGCATATAGAATGAGTATTTCGTGATGTAATGTTCGAGGATAAACAGTTAAACGTCTTCAAGAAATACTTGAGAACTCATTTATGTAATGTTCATGCAAACACAGTGTAGATTTTCCATTCTGTTAGTGTCCTTATCAAAACTGTTACTGGCGAAGGTCACTAGTAACTAAGATAACTATGATTCTTAAATCAAAAATATTTTTTATTTCATTTAGTTTTATACATTGCCTTTACAAGCCGATCGTTAGGAAGACACAACACAGAACACAATTTTCCTTCAGCACTCCAGTTAATTGAAATATTCAATAAATCTTTATTTCGGTACTTAAAGGCCACAGGCCTGTAGTACATTCAAGAGTAGATCACATTACAGATTTTGTTCTGGTACAATGGTTTTCCTATATAACATTGCATAATAAATAAACATTGCAAGGTTCTGTAGTACTCGAGTATTGGTATTTGCTAACAGTGATAATAGTTTTGTTACACTAGGGTACATGTAATAGTATGATTTAATGTATTTCATCCGAAGACTTTTATAGATTGGGCAGATTAACAAGAAATGTAGCTCATCTTCGACAGCATTTAAATTACAAACTTGACATATTCTGTTATTTCTTGCAATGCCTGCATATCTGCCAGTTTCAACAAACAATTCATGGGATGAACAACGAAAACGAGCTAAGGCAGTACGAAACTTTTTTACATCAACTTTTGAAAGATAACTTTCAAGACATATTTCATATTTCCACTGTCTATAATATAGATATTTAGTTGATAGTGACATGGATTCTGACCAGGTTTGCAAGTATATATCCTTCATTCTTTGTGTAAATGAACTAATAAACTGTGGTTGTAAATCTACACTTTGGCTGTGCCAAATATATCCATATCCTGTTTTGTTGAGTATCTCTCTAATATCGGTCACCCAATTACTTTTACCATTATTATCATACAGTTTCATCATATCATAACATTTCTTGGGATATCTGTGGCAGGGCATATTCAATAACCGTATCCAATATTTAATAGCCTTAATAGACGAATAAATGAACAATGGAAATCTGCCTAATTCTCCGTAGACCATCGTGTTACATGTGCTTGTTTTAACACCAAGGAACTTTTTACATGCATATAAATGTATCTTTTCAATGTTATCATACTGTTTTAATCCCCATATTTCAGATCCATACAAAAGTATTAGGCTTATCTTCATATCAAATATTTTGAAAAAGGTGTTAAATGACATATCACCTAGCGATTGCATGTTTTTGTAGATACCTATAAGAATTTTCAATGCTTGTGTTGATGCCTGTTTCGTGTGGTGAGACCAAGAGAGGTGATTAGAAAAGTATACCCCTAGATACTTGTATGCACTGGTAGTTTGAAGGAGTTCTCCTTTATAAAACCATTTCTCGAGTTTTGAAAGTTTTCCCCCATTCTTAAAAACAATAATTTTTTTCTCTGTTGACACACAATTTGAATTGCTCAGAAAACTTGTCTTATTCATCTATTTGTTTCTGTAAGCCGCTAATGGAACTTGAAAACAGTACAATGTCATCTGCAAAAAGTAATAGAAATAATTGCACTGTGTCCGGGTGAAGTTGGATCCCATTCTTACACGTGTTACATATTTGCTGTGCTAATTCATTAATGAAAAAACTAAACAGGAAGGGCCTTAAAATACAGCCTTGTCTAACGCCAAGTTGACTAATAAATGGTTCAGATATTTCTTGATCATTTCTAACACGTACCTTGACATGTTGATATATACTTTTGAACATGTTATTCATTTTACTACTAATTCCATGCGTTTGCAGAATATCCCAAAGTTTATTTCTCTCTACAGAGTCAAAAGCTTTTGCAAAATCTACAAATAACGCATAAAACTTCCCCCCTTTTGAACTCAGATATCTTTGTATGAGGCTGTGTTTTGCCACAATATGAATCCATCAGGAATTTTAAACGTGTTATAAGCATAAAGCTACGTTATATAGCTTTCTTTTAAACCATTCATTTCTCAAATAGCTTTGATACTTAAAAAGTTATTCAAAAACGAAATGGGGTAACGTTTCTTTGGGCGTTTAGTGTATGTTATATGTAATATGAAATCTGTCTACGACTTCTTTCTAAATAGAATATTCGGTTCGACATTTGACATACTCCTAGCTTTTTAAACCACAATAACTGTAAACCTGTATCACCTCACCAATGTAAATTCTTTTCACATTCTGCATTTGAGCGACTTTTACTGACTGCAGCCTGGATGATAAGATAAGAAAGAGTGTTGTCTATCTGCTCCATTTCACGCCATGTACACAATGACTATCTCGAACACGTGGTGTGTCGCCATTTTCTGTGGGGCTTTACTGTCTCGTACGTCAGGTAATAACGTCTGATTCTTCACCCTCGATAACTATCTGGTAAATAACCCAGTTCTTCAATCTTTAATTTACTCCATTGTTAATAGGTACAGGGTAAAGTATGAGCCGTGGTCATTAACAAGTTTCCCAGGACCTCCATCTGAAAGTAATTATCCAGTAATTAGTGTTCTTACATAGGTTTTATCAAACGATGGCGGCTCCAGAGGGGATTGGGTCAGGGTCAGACAAACCATGTATATTTCATGGACATGCATTGTTTCTCTTTGAAGGGAATGAATTTTCCCTTGAGGTGGATTAAATTTGAATGGTTGAAGTATAAAAAATTTAGAGCCTCAAAAATCATTAACCAAAAGTGATGCCATCACTTCAAAGACATGGCGTTGCTCCCACATGCTTGCAAAATGTATGACAAAATCTTTCTGACATCAACGCCTCAGCCATTATGAAAGACGTCCATCATGATTTATTGGTTTATAAGTTTGATCAAACATGACCCGTACTTGCAGCCCAGCCGGGAGACAGCTGTCCGCAGTTCTGGTCCTACTACTCGGGGTCGTGCTACACGCTCATACACAACCCATCCAGCTGGGCGGCTGCTGAGGTGTGTCCATTTCTTCCTCTCCATCAATGTCTGTTATCACACCTGGGTAGTTTTTCTTGAAACTGTGGAGATAAATGTCAGACAAACAAATGTTGTAATCGTATGGCAACAAACCTCTTTTTCAAATAATGCCTTAGAACAGGGAAAACCTTATTTAACGCCATTGAAGTATACTATTTAATACACATGAGGGCAAATAGTTACATGACGTTATCTTTACGTTGCTTCTCTGATAAAACTTTCTGATTGCTGCAATGTTGTGTAGCCATCCGACGGTATCTTTGAAACTCGCCATTGGTGTTTGTTTCTCAGTACAAACAATTCCGTGATAAATAGAAAACTATGTTCTTCCCCATTTCTCACAACGTTTTCTACATTCGTACCTTATATCGGTATTTCCCTCCGACAAGTTCTACAACCATGGTGTGACAAGATATTCAATGGTATAGTTAATGGCTGCTATATATGTTGACGAAACTCTCAGTACCAGTAAACTGCTTTCTTTGGTGATGAACAACCCTTTCGAAGGTGAACAGGCTAAATCGAAGCTTCAATGAACTCAAGAGCATTTTCTGCCGCTTGACCTGACGTCACAATCGTTGTGGCGCAATGACGCCTCTCTCTCTAAGCGACATATCAACGATTCTCTTGTTATTCAGCTTGATTTAATTAGTGATTCTCCAGAAGATCACAAACAGTATTCATGGATGCTCTCAAATCAACGTCGGTCCAACTGAACTATGGAGTTCCTCAAGAACCACCACCATATCAGTTTCTTGCAGATGACTCCCAGCTGTCCACGTTCTTCAGACCAACGTCTTCTGTAGCAGCTGAATCTGCGGAACACATCACCGATTGCTGCTCCGACATTAAACGTTGGGTGACCCTTAAGTTAAATGAAGAATAGTGAAAACATTCTCGATGGACCAAAACGTATATACGTAGGGGATTAAATGCAGACATCAGGTCAGTAGCAGTTTGACCAAATTGAAATGAGATTCCCCTCAGCAATGAGGTCAGGAATCTTGGGGTTATCCTGGACACTGATCTCAAACATGCTCCTTGAAACTACGAAACATAGGCAAGGAATTTATAACCCGAGAAGCAGTGAACTTAGTCATCTCCCTTGTTATGTCGAATATAGATGACTGTAGCTCCTTGCTTACATGTACATCTAAACATACCATAGACACAACAACGCCTTCAAAATACAACTGTTCGTGTTGTAATCCCTCTCTCTCCAAGAAGATGTCACCTCACGCCCACTCGACTGGTTCCCTATTCAACAAAGGATCCAATACAAAATTGTGTGTCTGACATATCAAGGTGTCACTTGTGCTGCACCTTGTTATCTACAAGAACTTCTAAAGGCTCATAATCCAGTCAGATCACTCAGATTGTCCTACCAACACCTGCTCCAAATCATGTTTATCCCAAATTGAACTAGGTTAGTTCCGAATACAAAACTGAAGACTTAGGAGAACGATCTTCCTCTTCCTCTGCAGCCAAACTGTGGAATCCTCTTCCAACAGAGATAGAGATAGTTTTAAAAGACTAACCATGCTTTCTCCTCCAGCGCTACGACAAGTTAATAACATGTAGGAATTGTGCATTATAAATGGACAATTTTTTAAATTAATAATGAAATACGAAAATATTCCCGTTAACTGTCATTTGAGGAAACCCTTGAATGGTATCGATATATATAATATTATCTCTTTGAATGGTATCGATATATATAATATTATCTCCTTGAATGGTATCGATATATATAATATTATCTCCTTTTCGCTCGGTAGATTCCAACCTACACGAGCATTTCATTTTTCTTTATTAAACAGAACATCGTTTAGTATTCTCTATACGTAACTAGTACGTAACACTTCCTTTTCCCTTGTTGTAGTAAATGATGTGTAGGATGTTAATGTAACCAAAGACTTAACATGATCATGTTTACATGGCAGGAGATCTGCAAGGACTTCCGGTCTTACCTGGCGGAAATCGAGGATGATCTTGAAAACAACTTCGTTAAAGGCATGATCAACAGTGCAAATGGTGAGTTACTCTGAAGATAGTGTCAGAGTTGGAGCTATGGTTATAGTTATGGTTGAGAGTAAGGTAGGGTCAAGGGTTTAACGTTAGGAGATCCGGAAAATAAAAGGTATGGTGGGATGACTGCATGGATTGAATGTAGGTTTCAAGTTACGTTTACAGATAGGGGTATTGGGTATGAACTAGGTTAGGGTCGTGAATGATTGCATTGAATGACATGATTCAAGTTGCTTTGCTGCTGATTTAACGCTGCTTCAGTCACTTCGATGGCCCGTTACTGGATCGGGGGTAACGACCTGTTAAGTGAATCTGCTTGGATGTGGTCACACAGCGGTCAAGATGTTCAATTCACGGACTGGAGCCCTGGTAACCCTAGCAACTCTGGCCACACGGAGAACTGCATGGAAATTATCAGACGGGGTAGCGGTAACTCCTACATGTACCAGTGGAACGACAACAAGTGCTCGGCGCATCAGTACTTTGTGTGTGAGAAGGGGTAGGCTTCTGGCTATGTGTTTACGACCCAGAGGTTTTGTCTGCGAAAGAAAGCCCTTGGCAGAACATCTTGTATTAACATAATTTCAATATTTCAAAAACCTTTACCGTCAATACCAAACAATGTGTAAACAAATTCCTTTAAATAAAACAATTTCAGTTTGAACAGATATGAAATATAAAGTATCACACTCTCATGACTGACATTGTGTACGGGATATATATCCTCATCACAGACATTCAAAATCGACTTCATCCGGCAGAAAAAATTGTGTTTGACTCTGTTGAAAAAACGGTATAATAACGGTGCATACACCTTTCCTGTCCAACATTTATTTCAAAGTAAAGTATATTTGTCGTCTGTTTTCTGTAAAGTATATTTTTTTCTCTGTAAAATACAGCCTTATACAATGTATCTATTTGGCGCCACATAGCCTTTAATTGAGTAAGTTAACTGTTGATTAAAATATCAGAATAAACATTGAACAATTGTATTTTCAGACTATCGACTAATCCCATGGTAGGGTGATGACGATGACAGCTTGGCGAATTAAACTGTTGGAAACTTTCCATGTAGAAAATCTTTGTATTTTGTTCCTGAAAGGATGACAACATAAGACACACGTGAGCGTTGACCACTGTGTATTTAAAGCAGCTTGTGGAGTGTTTTAGAACAGCCGCGTGTACTAGTATATGAAAGAGAACAGATAACACACAAAAATATGAATGAAGGGTATATGAAGGGCAGATTTGAATATCGAATCCGCGAATCCGCTGCTGGTTCAGTTATTAGTTATTTGAATCCGCGAATCCGCTGCTTGTTCAGTTATTAGTTATTCGAATCCGCGAATCCGCTGCTGGTTCATTTATTAGTTATTATATATATATATATATATATATATATATATATATATATATATATATATATATATATATATATATATATGAATAGAATACAGACGACACTTGCTGTAGATGTCATTTTAATGATGACTGGATGCGTCGCATTTCGACTTGATATATATAATATAATAAATGGATAAATCACTATACGGTACTAGTCATATCATTATTTTAGCGTATAAACATAATATCAAGTGGAAGAGCATCTAAATACATGGATTTAGTGTTATAGAATCTCGACCAAGTGTCTACTGACATCAAATATATAAATATACATCAGTTGCTAAAAGTAACGA
Organism: Gibbula magus; assembly: GCA_936450465.1. Taxonomy (NCBI): domain Eukaryota; kingdom Metazoa; phylum Mollusca; class Gastropoda; order Trochida; family Trochidae; genus Gibbula; species Gibbula magus. Next base: position 68,276,402 of record OW388305.1, read on the forward strand.
TGTCCGAAGCATGTCGAGGATATTTGTTGATATATTTGACACCAGATTACATGGAGGTGTATCATTTTTATCAAGCTCATTCGGAGTTCAATAATTTAGATGAAAAATGTTGGTCGTGAAAGAACAAAAAGAATGAATGACATTGATTTAATCCAGTAGGAGACGTACATGTATACGCTGTTTTTTCCCGTTTTATGGATACCATTGAGCTTTGTTTCTGTGTTTAGATCTGTTTGAAATGTAGTTCCCTGAACAAGCGCTGCCATTACACTTCCAGTGTCGTGATGTCATAGCATTGTGATGTCATCGGAGTTTTAACGTCATAGCATTGTGAGTCTTTATTTGTTGAGGTTTAAGCATTGTGATGTCATGTTGTTGACAGTGACAAGGCATTGTGAACAAGCTGTGTAAAAGGATATCTCTTTGGAAATATCGCTTGATCTCACACAAGCATTTTTCCCTGTGGAACAAATTTTTGGATGATATATATATATATATGTATCCACTGTCCACTGTACATTTATTTAAAATGTTGTTGTAAGATTTCCTTTCTCGTCTACTCTAGTACTGCCAAAGCTATAGCTGTCATTTTCAGTAAGAATGGAACTTGAAATCTGCGAATGTGTCGTCTGTGCTTCATCATCAGCAACAAAACCAGGATTTATCTCCCCTGCATCTCTCGGAGTTCTCTCCCCTTCCTGTCCCTGAGTTGCCTCCCCTTCCGCCTCTATGAGATCCTCGAGGATGACCTTGCTCGGGACGGAGGACGCGTCTCTGGGCATCTGGTGGGCACTGTCCAGTCTCTGGAAGACGGAGGCGAGACTGACCGGCGTGGAGCTGACCGGTGGCCAGTGAGGGTTGTCCGAGATGTCCTGCTGGATTCTCTGGTACTGGAACTGGGAGGACTTGCTGCAGCACTTGAACATCGACTTGCATCTCTCCATCACTCGTCCGTTGTCAAGCAGGTACGTCTGGTATGGAGAACAGTAAACTATAATTATGACTTCATGCGTTACCCGACCTCGCATGTCGCAGTCATTTAGTGAAAGGGATAGGTGATATGGTTTTCAAAGACTTTAGGGCTTTATGAAAAGTTTATGAAAAGTTTCTCATGTGGTTATGTTCTACGCACGAAAAGAATATATAAACTTAACTTTAACTGAACTTTACTATTACATCACGAAAATGCCCTTTCGACTTTACAGGTAACATGAAATGTAGACGAAAGCTCGATGTACGATATGCGATGTTGTTGAACCAATCAAGCTCAATCATCACATAGTTCCTATGTCCCCACCTACCTCAAGTATCACATAGTTCCTATGTCCCCACCTACCTCAATCATCACATAGTTCCTATGTCCCCACCAACCTCAATCATCACATAGTTCCTATGTCCCCACCTACCTCAATCATCACATAGTTCCTATGTCCCCACCTACCTCAATCATCACATAGTTCCTATGTCCCCACCTACCTCAATCATCACATAGTTCCTATGTCCCCACCTACCTCAATCATCACATAGTTCCTATGTCCCCACGTACCTCAATCATCACATAGTTCCTATGTCCCCACCTACCTCAATCATCACATAGTTCCTATGTCCCCACCTACCTCAATCATCACATAGTTCCTATGTCCCCACCTACCTCAATCATCACATAGTTCCTATGTCCCCACCTACCTCAATCATCACATAGTTCCTATGTCCCCACCTACCTCAATCATCACATAGTTCCTATGTCCCCACCTACCTCAATCATCACATAGTTCCTATGTCCCCACCTACCTCAATCATCACATAGTTCCTATGTCCCCACCTACCTCAATCATCACATAGTTCCTAAGTCCCCACCTACCTCAATCATCACATAGTTCCTATGTCCCCACCTACCTCAATCATCAAATAGTTCCTATGTCCCCACCTACCTCAATCATCACATAGTTCCTATGTCCCCACGTACCTCAATCATCACATAGTTCCTATGTCCCCACCTACCTCAATCATCACATAGTTCCTATGTCCCCACCTACCTCAATCATCACATAGTTCCTATGTCCCCACCTACCTCAATCATCACATAGTTCCTATGTCCCCACCTACCTCAATCATCACATAGTTCCTATGTCCCCACCTACCTCAATCATCACATAGTTCCTATGTCCCCACCTACCTCAATCATCACATAGTTCCTATGTCCCCACCTACCTCAATCATCACATAGTTCCTATGTCCCCACGTACCTCAATCATCACATAGTTCCTATGTCCCCACCTACCTCAATCATCACATAGTTCCTATGTCCCCACCTACCTCAATCATCACATAGTTCCTATGTCCCCACCTACCTCAATCATCACATAGTTCCTAAGTCCCCACCTACCTCAATCATCACATAGTTCCTATGTCCCCACCTACCTCAATCATCACAGAGATTATGAAGTTGATGCTAGCCAATCCGACGTACAATCCGCCATACGCTATTGACGGAAAGGGTTGCAGCTGAAAGTAAGAGGTGAAGCCCTATATGAGATGATATATATTTGATAAAATCTTTCAGTAGTATTAAAACCATCTTGAAGTAAACCCGGCTTTTTGGATCATGAAACTTTGCTTATAGTAACATATATTATTAACTTAACGTCTGTACTAACCTCGAGAAGGTCAGCGTAACCTTGTGTTGGGTAGACGGTGGTCCAAACACACAGAGCTACACACAGGACAATGTTCAGGAGGAACCAGTCTGGGAATGAGATAAAACATTGATTTAACGAAATTGACTTATGACATATCAAGATGTATGTACCTCGCGATTTCAATCAAACTTGGAGGAGATGGATTTCCATATTCGTGTCACCATGGAGAAGACAACTGCAAAAGTGATGTGAAAGTATGTCAACCTACGATTATTAGCTGTGCACTGATTAAAAGATGAAACACCTAATAATGTGGAGCATATGTGAGTGCCAAGTTGTTCTTGTATCGTTAACACAACAACATATCAGCTAACGCTAACTCGGATCTACATGCATCCCTAGAAAGTTAATGAGACTACTAACGGTTTGTGAAGATGGACCTCCGGAATGGCGCCCCCTTGGAGAAGGCTACTGCCATGGTGATGTACTGGAAGGAGGAGATGAGGAAGATGGCGGCGTTCTCGTAGCTCACGTAGTTGTCGTCCTCGTTGTCGATGAAGGGGACAAACCTGTAGGTACATATCATCTGTATGATCTCGAATGAATGTTCATTACATGATGTTTTACAGATATGAAGGAACAGCGTAGGGTACTTAAGATGCATGCTTTTATATTTTAAAGTCGAAAAATGTCCTTGAGCAATAAGAGTTAAACCCTGCACCCACCACGGCTGGGTGGAGAGCAATAAGAATTAAACTCTCCACCCACCAGGGCTGGGTGAAGAGCAATAAGAGTTAAACTCTGCACCGACCAGGGCTGGGTGAAGACGTGCAGGTAACAGAGGACCTGGAAGGCGATCTGTGTGAGGATGTGGACGATGATGGAGAAGATGGGGGTGAAGGCCATCAGACTGTACGGGGGTCTCTCCTTCACCAGTTCCGGATACGCCTTGGCCTGGCCAACTGGGAAGGGTTACAGTTTATAGAATTTAGTTGAATAGACTTACCGTAATTAAATTATTTGTAATTAATTTGATGAAATTGGGTGTAAGATTTAGTACGGTACAGGACATCTATTGTGCATTATGGAGTTATTCCTATATCTGATGAGCTGTGAATTAAAACCTAACCAGGGACTGAGAATTCATGATATAACCCTCCTCATAATACTAGAGCGAATTTATCTACCACTGTCTTGTATCATCATATATGAAATAAAGTAGGCCTATCCATTATCCTGTAATTTGTTAATTTGTTAATTAACACCGATTTCCTACTCACACGTTACACTGAGTGTCAGCACCAAGGGGAGATCCTCGTAGAGAAACTGTAGGTCAGTGATGTTGGCTCCAACCTGTAGGAGTGTAGTAGTATTCAATAATGTTCCCTATTTCATTCCAAACATCCCCCCTCCCCATCCATTCTGCCATCCCTCTGTGTGTCATTCGAAATTCAATCTGAAGATTAACTTAAGTTTCATAGATCGTTCAGAAACAAAACATCGACTCCGCCTCCAAACATTGAATGCATATGGATATAAATAAAAAGCAAATGCTTTGCGTGAATCTGATTCGCTGAACACTCTCACAGAGATTCAATTCATACACTAAATAAACTTAATTTCGTGACGTCACATCACATTTAGCCACGCCCCCATGACGTCAGGTTCATGGCTCGTTGCGTTTCATTGGCTGATGAACACTGTGTAGGCGGGGTTAATATTTGGTCTTCGTACACGTAAATAGTACAGCTCTAATTGTTGCAAATTTGTATATTTGTAGTAATGAAACCTTTTCAAAACAGCAGGTACGAATATATTTATTTATAAGTATTGACTTCAAAATTGATTAAGTTCATGGAGGTATAAACTCGAATCAACCTGCAGAGGTTGCAGATTCTTTGAAGGGATCCTCCTTGGGGTACATAAAGCATAAAAATCCTTATTTTTAACTTGATGACAGATTGAAACTTAACTTTTAAAAATAACAGTAAAAGTAAATTAAAAAAACACAAAATAAGTGTTTTCCGAACGCGTGACCACCCTGTGTAGAGCCCCATCCCAATGCAAACCAAGGGAAGTAACTATATTCTCACCACTTATCAATCCGACCACGTCAGACAGAATAAGGGGAGGTGGGTGGCCGTACCCCAAGGAGGATCCCTTCAAAGAATCTGCAACATCTGCAGGTTGGTTCGATTCTATTTCAGAAGGGATCCTCCTTGGGGTACATATAGCATAAGGCAGACTCCCAAAGAAGACTTAGGATGTGGATTCTGTCTGTACACTAAATACCCCTTAAAAGTGCTCTACTCAATCCAAGAAAGATGTCACACTTACCAGATCACGTGACCTCACGCGCCGAGGGCTGAGAATAAGGGGAGGTGGGTGGCCGTGCCCCCCCCCCCCCCCCTCTAGAAAAAAAAGACTTTTGGGGTAACAATAGGAGGAAGTACAGTGCCTCCGGGACACCTGCTGCGAGGGATATAAATGCCTAAAACAATGCAAAACTGGTTAGCATGAACAATTTTAGTTAGTTTTAGTCTTCCCAGAAGACGAACTGAACCAAACTGAACAATAGCTTGCAAACACAAGTAACTCGAAAGCTCAATCAGCTAGAGAGTTTCAACTCTGCCCAACGGAGAGAACCGACTGACCAAACTCGCTCAAAGCGCGCTCCCTAGAGTGACTGTCTAGTTGGTAGTGTCGAATGAACGTGCTCTGCCGGCTCCAAATAGCGGCGGAGCAGATCTCTTCGATGGGCAGGGCCGCCGCGAACGCCTTAGACATCGCTACCGTGAGCTTTCAGCTGACCTGGGGCCTCTAAGCCCTTATGAACATAGCCCATCACAATAGCAGACACGATCCACCTAGAGATCGACTGCTTTGATGCCGTTACAACAGAACAACTGCTGGTCTTTACGGATACTATGGGTACGTTTAATATAGGTCTTTAACACCTTGCGTACATCCAAAATGTGAGCATGGTTTCCAGTGGACCCCGAAGAGTTGGCAATTCGATAGGAGCCGTCACATGGAATGAGTGGTCAACCTTGGGACGATTGCTGTCGGGCAGCCTGATACTGACCCTGATACTGACATTCAGTTCGGGATTAGCTGACATTGCATGAATATTGCCTACCAGCCTGCCCGATGCCAGAGCCACCAAAAAGGCGGTCTTCCACGTCAGAAGCTGAAGTGATAATGCGTTCAAGTCTTTGAACCCCGGATCTGAGAGCCAATCCATAACAATTGAAAGGTCCCAAGTGGGGCTGATACGCCGGACAACCGGACATATCCTGTCCACACCTGCTAAGAAACGCTACACCAGTGGATGCGATCCCAAAAGAGCACCGTCCACTGGTATGTGGAAAGCAGAAATAGCCGTGGAGTATCCCCTGACGGTTGATGCGGCTAAACTAGCATCCAACTTGGACTGGAGGAACTCCAGTCCAGAGACTAGATCTGTAGAAAAGAGATCTTTATCGCCACACCAGCGGGCATAACAGGCCCATCGATCTTCATACTGAAGGTTTGTCGAATCCCTCCTCGAAGCCAGTATTGTGTCTGCAACTCGTGCAGGAATACCGCTCTCATGGAGGCGATTCCAGACAGTGGCCAAGCCGCCCACTGAATCCTGGGATTCGGGTGCTGCGCCCCTTCCTGAAATAGTATGTCTCGACTCGAGGGTAACAGTACAGGAGGCTGCACTAGAAACCTGAGAACGGACGGAAACCAACTCTGAGCCGTCCAAAGCGGTGCGATAAGCACCAGGAGGCGAGCTGGATGATTGGTCAACTGGGAAAGGACCCTTGGGATCAGAGGAACAGGAGGGAACGCCCACAGCACTCTGTCCATCCAGTCGATCGCGAAGGCGTCTCTGGCTAGAGCCCTTGGATCTGGTATTCTTGAGCAGAACACAGGTATCTGATTCGTCATCCCTGACGCAAACAGATCCACCTGGAACGACCCGAACAACAGGGAGATAATATCCCCCAGTCAAGCATCCACTCGTGAGATGTTAGGATGCGCCGAGACAAAGCGTCCGTACAGACGTTGTCCACTCCCGGGAGATAAACAGGAACCACCTGAATGCTGAACTGGTCGCACCACAGTAGGAACTGCCACGACTCCTGAAGGAGAGATGTAGACACTGTGCCGCCCTGTTTCAGAATGTATGATAGGGCAGTCTGGTTGTCCATCTCTAGACGAACGACAAGCACCTTGATCCGCTCCTTGAAGCACTCGAACACACGTCGAACTGCCCTGAGCTCTAGCACGTTGATGTGCAATTTCGACTCCTCCTGAGACCAAAGGCCCGAGACTGTCTGGTCCTCCAGTACTTCTACCCAGCCTGATAGGGTGGCGTCTGTCTGGACGGTGACCGCAGGCGTTGGAAGCTCTAGCGGAAGACCCTTGAGAAGGTTGCTCTCGGAGACCCACCACCAAAGGTGCTCTAGCACCCACACCGGTGTGGTCAGAACCTTCTCGAAGCTGTCCGAGTGTGACCACATTCGTGCCAGCGCTTGCTGAATCGGTCTCATACTCAAGCGAGCTCTCCAAACCACGTCCACTGTCGCCGCCATATGACCCAGCAACTGAAGCCAAGTCCTGGCCGTGTGGGTGGGCGACTGGAGGAACAAGTGGACTGCCCCGATCACTCTGGACACCCTCTCCGGGGCCAGGAACACAGAACCGGAGGCCGTATCGAACCTTGCTCCCAGGAAGATTATATCCTGCCTGGGGAAAATGTCTGACTTCTTCAGGTTTATGATCCAACCCAGCTTGAGCAAGATATCTAACACCTGCTGGGTGGCTTCCTGATTTAGTTCTCGAGACAAGGGTCTGATCAGCCAGTCGTCTAGGTAGGGGTGACAACACCTGCCCTGCGATCTGGCGGCCTGCGTCGGTACCAACATCAGCTTGGTGAACACCCTCGGAGCAGTTGAAATGCCGAAGGGTAACATCCGGAACTGGTAGCACGTCCCGTCGAAGAAGAACCGAAGAAACTCTTTGAAGTCTGGGTGCATTGGAACATGCAGATAAGCATCTTTGAGGTCTATTGACGACAGCCAATCCCCCCTCTCTACTGATGCTATCACCGTCCTCAGGGTTTCCATCTTGAACGTTGGAAACTGCAGACTGCGATTGAGATATTTCAAATTGAGGATGGGTCTGGACCCTCCATCCTTCTTGGGAACCAGGAAGTAGGTTGAGTAATGACCGCTCAGTTCCTGACCCTGTGGGACTACCTCGATGGCTGCTTTGTCTAATAAAGCCTGCACCTCTGCACAAAGGACTTCCGCCTTCTCGGGCAACTCGGGCACCTTCGTGTGCCGTATCCCGGAGAAAGTCATTGGATCGTACTTCCAAAGTGGTAAATGGCCCTCCCTGAGTGTGGAAAGGACCCAGGTATTTGAGGTGACTTTCTCCCACTCGGAGATGAAGTGAGATAGTCTGCCCCCCACTAGAAGATCCCTGGAGACAGTGCACCCCCGTCTCCGTCTCCGCCGAAATTTTGGGTGGTGACACAGGCATCGGAGCACCTAGGTCTGCTTGTTTTGCTTCCCTCGGCTCCGAAAATTCCGCTGGCCCTGATTGCCCCTACAGAATTGCCCTTTCTTTCCCTTCCCCTTGTAATTCTTCTTGTTACCCATTGGAAGACTGGCTCGAACCCCCCGGCGTGGAGTATAAGCCCTCAAGGGGGGAAGGCTGCGCTCGCTTTTCTTGCGGAGCTGGTTCCTCGAGAAGCACTTTTGCGTCCTCGAAGGCAACCTTCTGCTCGGCGGGTTCTTTTACTACAGCTTGCGATCCAGGGAAGAGGGTGGACCCCAACCTGAAAGGCAGGTTCTGCAGAGTATTTTGACGTCACTAGCCACAGCCGGCGCATCCCCATTACTGCGCCCATTATCTGACTCGCGGCACTCCGAATTGAGTCCCGTCCAGATAGCTCAACACCTCTGCCAACTGCTTCTGGAACACGGTCACCTTAGTGCGGAGCTACTCCGCAGTGACCCAGTATCCGAAGCCCGATCTCAGACTTGAGAAGACCGCTTGAGAGGGATGCGAAACCCGGCGCTGGCCACCGGCGCTTGTTCCCCGAAGCCGATCCCCGAGGCTGCAACTGCACCAACGCTGGAACGCCGGTGCCCTTGCCCTTGGGGTTACCCTCTTCTCTTTAGAGGGAGGGACCGAACCTTTCAGCTCTTGCCCCGCCTTCTGGAGATTCCTGTAGAAGATCATGTCCATCCCCCTCTCCTTCTTGGCCCGGGGGGTGAAGTTCAGCCAAAGATCACACGCCTGGTCGTCGTGCTCGTCTTCGACAAGGCACACCAAGCACAGGTCATGTCATGTTATCGGCCTTACACCCCATCCGCCATTACTCGGTGAAGACGAAGCACGTGCGAATTGAAAAAACGAAGTTACAACGCGAAAAAAACATATAAGTAATCTAAACATTCGCCTCTACGAATAAAAGGGGTTACCACACATTCAGAATTCTTCGTCTTGTCCATTTTCATAGGAAAAAGTCAAACTCAAGTCAAAAACTCGCTAGCAAAAATCACGCCCTACTGGCTCAATGACAGATTGATAAGTGGTGAGAATAGAGTTACTTCCCCTGGTTTGCATTGGGATGGGGCTCTACACAGGGTGGTCACACGTTCGGAAAACACTTATTTTGTGTTTTTTTAACTTATTTTTACTGTTATTTTAAAAAATTAAGTTACAATCCGTCATCAAGTTTAAAATAAGGATTTTGTTATGCTATATGTACCCCAAGGAGGATCCCTTCTGAAAAAGAATTAAAAAACGCTGTGCTTACTTGCCATAAATCCGCTAGGCGGATTTGCACAGTTTGCACAGCGTTTTTTAAGTTTATATCTCCATGAACTTAATCAATTTTGAAGTCAATTTTTAAGTGAATGGATCACTTACGATGCTAGGTTCACATGAAGCTCGTACCTGTGACAATAGAATAAACTTAAAGCGTGGTTCTGAAAGCTTTGGGACAATTCTTTGGCTGGATAATAAACGAACTCATAGGCAACTAAGGACACATCAAGGAGATAAGGAGCAGTCCATATTGAATAAAACCACGCACCTGTTGATAGTCTTCAATAGTTATAATACAATATTGAGTCGTATAGTCAAGGGAAACCGAAATGGGACAAAACGGAGAAGGATATCACCTGGCCAGTAGAGGAAGATGAGGAAGGTGAACTGAATTATGTAGAAAGTAGAATGATGTAGAAACAAAACCAAGTAGCGTTCTATTATTTAGATAGAACAAGTGCGCGCAATGCTGACTGACCCAATAGAGTGATATTGTCTAGTTACAACAGGGGCGTGTTTCCTGATTCACTCAGTAGAGTTATATTATTTAGATACAACGGGTGCGTGTTTCCCTGACTCATCCGGTAGAGTTATATTATTTAGATACAACAGGTGCGTGTTTCTCTGACTCACCCGGTAGAGTTATATTATCTAGATACAACGGGTGCGTGTTTCCCTGACTCACCCAGTACAGGAAGATGACAGAGACGAACTGGATGAGACTGTAGAGCGCCATGTACTTGAAGATTCCCAGTGACGTCACAAGGGCTGCTCTACCTTCTCTGTTAAACAATATCAACAAAGATTTTAAACACTTCATCAAAGAACGTGTTTGAATCCTTAAATGATTTGTTGGTTTAATAGATGCGTCGTGTTAGCTGACTATCTGACTATTGACTATCTGACTATTCTAAAATACCACTAACGACACCAACTACATGGCTTGAACTGAAACGTGACATTATGTGTCCTTAAAAAGTTTAATCAAAACAGGGTCATATCTACCTGATGACAGTTGGCACACACTCGATGGTCGGAGTTTTGGAGGTGAAGGGAGAAGCTACAGACGCCTCAGCCTCGGACAGAGAGATCCCAGTGTGAGCTGTCTTCAGAGCTCCGCAGTCGTTGGCGCCGTCTCCACACATCCCCACGTAGTAGCTGAGGAGAGAAACGGAAATTTCCAGTTACAATAGACGCCACATGTCCGCAAGATACGTGATGCATGTGATTGTAGTGTTTCTAAGTTTTCACACAGTATAACGTTTCACGAGGTTAGTTTGACGAGATTACCTGGCAGAGAAGTTAAATATCTGATATTAGAGAATACCACAGGTAGAGAAACGACAAGAATGTTTGTACAGAAACGTTAAAGAAAAGGTGTTCCATAAAGATATATTTCGGATTATATTGTGATGTGATGGACTAATCTGCTTAGGTGTTTCAAGTATGAAGGGGTAATGTTGTTTTCGGACTGGAATTCTTTCGGAACCAGTGAATATTCAGTGACATATATTTGTTCTATCCCTGGGAACAATGTTATTTGCCACACTCAATGAATAAAGGGTTGCAACATGTGACCGCAATGCAACCATTGCCGATAGTCCAAAAACCAACTTTACCAATACAACTATCAAAATCAATCTATAAATTGAGTTTCTTTACCCAAGTAGCTGGAGAGTTTCTATCAGCTGAGCTTTCTGTTCTGGTCCCATGCGAGCAAAGACCGCACCTCTGACAGCAATCTGGAATAGATGAATGCTCTCACGTACAACAGTTTGTCAGAAGTAAGAGGAACATTCGTGTAAAATCTTAGCATTTTAGAGAATGTCTATATAAGAAATCTGACACACAGATTGCTTAATCATGGAAATAAAATTAAACAATACATAATACGCAAAGTGTATATTTCCACAATGTAACCCACGAGTGTTGTTTTCCTTAGCATTCCACTGTCAAAGGTTTCCCTTTAGATATGTTAAAATCTGTCACAGGTGTATCAATCACTTTAGTTATGTTAAAATCTTTCACAGGTGTATCAATCACTTTAGTTATATTAAAATCTTTCACAGGTGTATCAATCACTTTAGTTATATCAAAATCTGTCACAAATGAATAAATCACTTTAGTTATTTTAAAAGCTACCACAAATCAATCAATCACTTGTTATGTTAAAATCTGTCACAGGTGTATCAATCACTTTAGTTATGTTAAAATATTTCACAGGTGTATCAATCACTTTAGTTATGTTAAAATATTTCACAGGTGTATCAATCACTTTAGTTATGTTAAAATATTTCACAGGTGTATCAATCACTTTAGTTATGTTAAAATCTTTCACAGGTGTATCAATCACTTTAGTTATGTTAAATTCTGTCACAATTGAATCACTTACTTTAGTTATATTAAAATCTGTCACAAAGTTATCAATGACTTTAGTTATGTTAAAATCTTTCACAGGTGTATCAATCACTTTAGTTATGTTAAAATCTGCTACCACGAGACAAATTGAATGTCAACTACAATTAACTGCCATGAATCTATGCGACACACAGCGACATCCATTCGGAATAAAAAAAAATAGACAGTCCCATCATTCACATCATTTCTAAACCAGTTACCGTCAGTAATTGTGCAGAACAAAGATTTGTCAAAATGATACAAACCGTATTTTCTTTAATCGAAACCTTGATAAGAGCAGGCCTCTCTAGGATCAATAGATCACACATCTCTACATTCTGAAACCCCGATAGAACAAATACCAGCTAACAGCTCTATGAATAGAGCAACCTTGATTGATAGCTTGCTAGCAAGCACGTCACGTCTGTTTATGAACGTGTTATACAGATTACCTTGTTGAGAATCTCGGGGAAGTGTTGTCTGAGCACGGCCCACGACTTGCCCGTCACAGCGAAGTGGTAGTGATCCTGCAGCACCTCCAGGGACATCTGCCAGAAGAGAGGAAGAGGGTGTGTGGAGATCGTATGAGACAAACAGCATTGGTTACAGAGTTTCTCAGTAGTTTGGTAATGATGGTATTCCTTTATTTGCTTCTGTTAGTCCAGCAGTATATTATGTAGTACCTTAGGTAGTAAAATCTGTACGAAACGTTATATTCTAATGTAATAATGACAGGTCTGTTTGATGTGCGTACACGTTGGCCCGTATGTGTCATCAGGGAATTCTAACCAGTAAGAATTCTCCATAACCTGAGTGTACAAGACCAGAAGGGCTCGTAATGGCTAAACATAGCCAGTCAACGAAATAATTCAAAATAGAGCAAACTTTGCAGTACCTTGATGTAAAGGCCAATGGACGATCATCAGTTGGCTGACAATACATACGCTATCACTAGTGATGCGTGACCAGCTGGAAAGCTTTACTAGCACTACGGGTCGTACAAACTCAGGGTATTAACAAGTCGGACGGGTTGAAATATCATGATGGCACAGGGCAGAGATACTCATCCCCGAACCTTGTCCACAGCTTTGCTCCGATCGTCTGTGTTGACGAACTCGATCTCTGGCTGTGTCTTGTGGGAGGTGGGAGGATAGGCCTGGACCAAGATGAAGCGGTCTGTGGGGTCCACCATACAGCTCTCACGGGCTACACTCAGAGCCGTCAGCATGTTGTCTCCTGGGGAGGGATATAGATCAAGAGATAGATACATTAGTCAGAATAAAGCGTTGGCCAGCTCTAAGAAGCTGTTGACAGTGTGAGTTCAATGGTGGTGCCAATATGCATATTTTCGGTTCATGATTCATTGTCAAAATTACAGAGCTGGATCCTTGAGCAAAGACAACTAAATAGATTAGTCTCCAGACAACTAAATAGATAAGTCTCCAGACAACTAAATAGATACGTCTCCAGACAACTAAATAGATAAGTCTCCAGACAACTAAAAAGATTAGTCTCCAGACAAATACATTGATAAGTCTCCAGACAACTAAATAGATTAGTCTCCAGACAACTAAATAGATCAGTCTCCAGACAACCAAATAGATAAGTCTCCATACAACTTAATAGATTAGTCTCCAGACAACTAAATAGATTAGTCTCCAGACAACTAAATAGATTAGTCTCCAGACAACTAAATAGATTAGTCTCCAGACAACTAAATAGATTAGTCTCCAGACAACTAAATAGATAAGTCTCCAGACAACTAAATAGATAAGTCTCCAGACAACTAAATAGATAAGTCTCCAGACAACTAAATAGATAAGTCTCCAGACAACTAAATAGATTAGTCTCCAGACAACTAAATAGATTAGTCTCCTGACAACTAAATAGATTAGTCTCCTGACAACTAAATAGATAAGTCTCCATACAACTTAATAGATAAGTCTCCAGACAACTAAATAGATTAGTCTCCAGACAACTAAATAGATTAGTCTCCAGACAACTAAATAGATTAGTCTCCAGACAACTAAATAGATTAGTCTCCAGACAACTAAATAGATTAGTCTCCAGACAACTAAATAGATTAGTCTCCTGACAACTAAATAGATAAGTCTCCAGACAACTAAATAGATAAGTCTCCAGACAACTAAATAGATAAGTCTCCAGACAACTAAATAGATTAGTCTCCAGACAACTAAATAGATTAGTCTCCAGACAACTAAATAGATTAGTCTCCAGACAACTAAATAGATTAGTCTCTAGACAACTTAATAGATTAGTCTCCAGACAACTAAATAGATTAGTCTCCAGACAACTAAATAGATAAGTCTCCAGACAACTAAATAGATTAGTCTCCAGACAACTAAATAGATTAGTCTCCAGACAACTAAATAGATAAGTCTCCAGACAACTAAATAGATAAGTCTCCAGACAACTAAATAGATAAGTCTCCAGACAACTAAATAGATTAGTCTCCAGACAACTAAATAGATTAGTCTCCTGACAACTAAATAGATTAGTCTCCTGACAACTAAATAGATAAGTCTCCAGACAACTTAATAGATCAGTCTCCTGACAACTAAATAGATTAGTCTCCAGACAACTAAATAGATTAGTCTCCAGACAACTAAATAGATTAGTCTCTAGACAACTAAATAGATTAGTCTCCAGACAACTAAATAGATTAGTCTCCAGACAACTAAATAGATTAGTCTCCAGACAACTAAATAGATTAGTCTCCAGACAACTAAATAGATTAGTCTCCAGACAACTAAATAGATTAGTCTCCAGACAACTAAATAGATAAGTCTCCAGACAACTAAATAGATAAGTCTCCAGACAACTAAATAGATAAGTCTCCAGACAACTAAATAGATAAGTCTCTAGACAACTAAATAGATTAGTCTCCAGACAACTAAATAGATTAGTCTCCAGACAACTAAATAGATTAGTCTCCAGACAACTAAATAGATTAGTCTCCAGACAACTAAATAGATTAGTCTCCAGACAACTAAATAGATTAGTCTCCAGACAACTAAATAGATTAGTCTCCAGACAACTAAATAGATTAGTCTCCAGACAACTAAATAGATTAGTGTCCAGACAACTAAATAGATTAGTCTCTAGACAACTAAATAGATAAGTCTCCAGACAACTAAATAGATTAGTCTCCAGACAACTAAATAGATAAGTCTCCAGACAACTAAATAGATAAGTCTCCAGACAACTAAATAGATTAGTCTCCAGACAACTAAATAGATTAGTCTCCAGACAACTAAATAGATCAGTCTCCAGACAACTTAATAGATTAGTCTCCAGACAACTAAATAGATAAGTCTCCAGACAACTAAATAGATAAGTCTCCAGACAACTAAATAGATTAGTCTCCAGACAACTAAATAGATTAGTCTCCAGACAACTAAATAGATTAGTCTCCAGACAACTAAATAGATTAGTCTCCAGACAACTAAATAGATTAGTCTCCAGACAACTAAATAGATTAGTCTCTAGACAACTAAATAGATAAGTCTCCAGACAACTAAATAGATAAGTCTCCTGACAACTAAATAGATAAGTCTCCAGACAACTAAATAGATTAGTCTCCAGACAACTAAATAGATTAGTCTCCAGACAACTAAATAGATTAGTCTCCTGACAACTAAATAGATTAGTCTCCAGACAACTAAATAGATTAGTCTCCAGACAACTAAATAGATCAGTCTCCAGACAACTAAATAGATTAGTCTCCAGACAACTAAATAGATTAGTCTCCAGACAACTAAATAGATAAGTCTCCAGACAACTAAATAGATCAGTCTCCATACAACTAAATAGATTAGTCTCCTGACAACTAAATAGATCAGTCTCCAGACAACTAAATAGATCAGTCTCCAGACAACTAAATAGATTAGTCTCCAGACAACTAAATAGATTAGTCTCCAGACAACTAAATAGATTAGTCTCCAGACAACTAAATAGATTAGTCTCCTGACAACTAAATAGATTAGTCTCCAGACAACTAAATAGATCAGTCTCCAGACAACTAAATAGATTAGTCTCCAGACAACTAAATAGATTAGTCTCCAGACAACTAAATAGATCAGTCTCATAACAACTAAATAGATTAGTCTCCAGACAACTAAATAGATTAGTCTCCAGACAACTAAATAGATTAGTCTCCAGACAACCAAATAGATTAGTCTCCAGACAACTAAATATATTAGTCTCCAGACAACTAAATAGATTAGTCTCCAGACAACCAAATAGATTAGTCTCCAGACAACTAAATAGATTAGTCTCCAGACAACTAAATAGATTAGTTTCCTGACAACTAAATAGATTAGTCTCCAGACAACTAAATAGATTAGTTTCCTGACAACTAAATAGATTAGTTTCCTGACAAATAAATTGATTAGTCTCCAGACAACTAAATAGATTAGTCTCCTGACAAATAAATAGATTAGTCTCCAGACAACTAAATAGATAAGTCTCCAGACAACTAAATAGATTAGTCTCCAGACAACTAAATAGATTAGTCTCCAGACAAATAAATAGATTAGTCTCCAGACAACTAAATAGATTAGTCTCCAGACAACTAAATAGATTAGTCTCCAGACAACTAAATAGATTAGTCTCCAGACAACTAAATATATAAGTCTCCAGACAACTAAATAGATTAGTCTCCAGACAACCAAATAGATTAGTCTCCAGACAACCAAATAGATTAGTCTCCAGACAACTAAATAGATTAGTCTCCAGACAACTAAATAGATCAGTCTCCAGACAACTAAATATATAAGTCTCCAGACAAATAAATAGATTAGTCTCTAGACAACTAAATAGATTAGTCTCCAGACAACCAAATAGATTAGTCTCCAGACAACTAAATAGATTAGTCTCCAGACAACTAAATAGATAAGTCTCCAGACAACTAAATAGATTAGTCTCCAGACAACCAAATAGATTAGTCTCCTGACAAATAAATAGATTAGTCTACAGACAACTAAATAGATTAGTCTCCAGACAACTAAATAGATTAATCTCCAGACAACTAAATAGATTAGTCTCTAGACAAATAAATAGATAAGTCTCCAGACAACTAAATAGATTAGTCTCCAGACAACTAAATAGATAAGTCTCCAGATAACTAAATAGATTAGTCTCCAGACAACCAAATAGATTAGTCTCAAGACAACTAAATAGAGTAGTCTCCAGACAACTAAATAGATTCGTCTCCAGACAACTAAATAGATAAGTCTCCAGACAACTAAATAGATTAGTCTCCAGACAAATAAATAGATTAGTCTCTAGACAACTAAATAGATTAGTCTCCAGACAACCAAATAGATTAGTCTCCAGACAACTAAATAGATTAGTCTCCAGACAACTAAATAGATAAGTCTCCAGACAAATAAATAGATTAGTCTCCAGACAACCAAATAGATTAGTCTCCAGACAACTAAATAGATTAGTCTCCAGACAACTAAATAGATAAGTCTCCAGACAACTAAATAGATTAGTCTCCAGACAACTAAATAGATTAGTATCCAGACAACCAAATAGATAAGTCTCCAGACAACTAAATAGATTAGTCTCCAGACAACCAAATAGATTAGTCTCCAGACAACTAAATAGATTAGTCTCCAGACAACTAAATAGATAAGTCTCCAGACAACTAAATAGACCAGTCTCCAGACAACTAAACAGATTAGTCTCCAGACAACTAAACAGATTAGTCTCCAGACAACCAAATAGATAAGTCTCCTGACAAATAAATAGATTAGTCTCCAGACAACTAAATAGACAAGTCTCCAGACAACTTAATAGATTAGTCTCCAGACAACTAAATAGATAAGTCTCCAGACAACTTAATAGATAAGTCTCCAGACAACTAAATAGATTAGTCTCCAGACAACTAAATAGATTAGTCTCCAGACAACTAAATAGATTAGCTTCCAGACAACTAAATAGATTAGTCTCCAGACAACTAAATAGATTAGTCTCCAGACAACTAAATAGATTAGTTTCCTGACAACTAAATAGATTAGTCTCCAGACAACTAAATAGATTAGTTTCCTGACAAATAAATAAATTAGTCTCCAGACAACTAAATATATAAGTCTCCAGACAACTAAATAGATTAGTCTCCAGACAACCAAATAGATTAGTCTCCAGACAACCAAATAGATTAGTCTCCAGACAACTAAATAGATTAGTCTCCAGACAACTAAATAGATCAGTCTCCAGACAACTAAATATATAAGTCTCCAGACAAATAAATAGATTAGTCTCTAGACAACTAAATAGATTAGTCTCCAGACAACCAAATAGATTAGTCTCCAGACAACTAAATAGATTAGTCTCCAGACAACTAAATAGATAAGTCTCCAGACAACTAAATAGATTAGTCTCCAGACAACCAAATAGATTAGTCTCCTGACAAATAAATAGATTAGTCTACAGACAACTAAATAGATTAGTCTCCAGACAACTAAATAGATTAATCTCCAGACAACTAAATAGATTAGTCTCTAGACAAATAAATAGATAAGTCTCCAGACAACTAAATAGATTAGTCTCCAGACAACTAAATAGATAAGTCTCCAGATAACTAAATAGATTAGTCTCCAGACAACCAAATAGATTAGTCTCAAGACAACTAAATAGAGTAGTCTCCAGACAACTAAATAGATTCGTCTCCAGACAACTAAATAGATAAGTCTCCAGACAACTTAATAGATTAGTCTCCAGACAAATAAATAGATTAGTCTCTAGACAACTAAATAGATTAGTCTCCAGACAACCAAATAGATTAGTCTCCAGACAACTAAATAGATTAGTCTCCAGACAACTAAATAGATAAGTCTCCAGACAAATAAATAGATTAGTCTCCAGACAACCAAATAGATTAGTCTCCAGACAACTAAATAGATTAGTCTCCAGACAACTAAATAGATAAGTCTCCAGACAACTAAATAGATTAGTCTCCAGACAACTAAATAGATTAGTATCCAGACAACCAAATAGATAAGTCTCCAGACAACTAAATAGATTAGTCTCCAGACAACCAAATAGATTAGTCTCCAGACAACTAAATAGATTAGTCTCCAGACAACTAAATAGATAAGTCTCCAGACAACTAAATAGACCAGTCTCCAGACAACTAAACAGATTAGTCTCCAGACAACTAAACAGATTAGTCTCCAGACAACCAAATAGATAAGTCTCCTGACAAATAAATAGATTAGTCTCAAGACAACTAAATAGACAAGTCTCCAGACAACTTAATAGATTAGTCTCCAGACAACTAAATAGATAAGTCTCCAGACAACTTAATAGATAAGTCTCCAGACAACTAAATAGATTAGTCTCCAGACAACTAAATAGATTAGTCTCCAGACAACTAAATAGATTAGCTTCCAGACAACTAAATAGATTAGTCTCCAGACAACTAAATAGATTAGTCTCCAGACAACTAAATAGATTAGTTTCCTGACAACTAAATAGATTAGTCTCCAGACAACTAAATAGATTAGTTTCCTGACAACTAAATAGATTAGTTTCCTGACAAATAAATAGATTAGTCTCCAGACAACTAAATAGATTAGTCTCCTGACAAATAAATAGATTAGTCTCCAGACAACTAAATAGATAAGTCTCCAGACAACTAAATAGATTAGTCTCCAGACAACTAAATAGACAAGTCTCCAGACAACTAAATAGATAAGTCTCCAAACAACTAAATAGATTAGTCTCCAGACATCTAAATAGATAAGTCTCCAAACAACTAAATAGATTAGTCTCCAGACAACTAAATAGATTAGTCTCCAGACAACTAAATAGACAAGTCTCCAGACAACTAAATAGATTAGTCTCAAGACAACTAAATAGATTAGTCTCCAGACAACTAAATAGACAAGTCTCCAGACAACTAAATAGATAAGTCTCCATACAACTAAATAGATAAGTCTCCAGACAACTTAATAGATTAGTCTCAAGACAACTAAATAGATAAGTCTCCAGACAACTAAATAGATAAGTCACCAGACAACTAAATAGATAAGTCTCCAGAAGACTAAATAGATAAGTCACCAGACAACTAAATAGATAAGTCTCCAGACAACTAGATAGATTAGTCTCCATACAACTAAATAGATAAGTCTCCAGACAACTAAATAGATTAGTCTCAAGACAACTAAATAGATAAGTCACCAGACAACTAAATAGACAAGTCTCCAGACAACTAAATAGATAAGTCACCAGACAACTAAATAGATATGTCTCCAGACAACTAAATAGATAAGTCTCCAGACAACTAAATAGATTAGTCTCCAGACAACTAAACAGATAAGTCTCCACACAACTCAACAGATAAGTCTCCAGACAACTAAATAGATTAGTCTCCAGACAACCATATAGATTAGTCTCCAGACAAATAAATAGATAAGTCTCCAGACGACTAAATAGATAAGTCACCAGACAACTAAATAGATAAGTCTCCAGACAACTAAATAGATTAGTCTCCAGACAACTAAACAGATAAGTCTCCAGACAACTAAACAGATTAGTCTCCAGACAAATAAATAGATAAGTCTCCAGACAACTAAATAGATAAGTCACCAGACAACTAAATAGATTAGTCTCCAGACAACTAAACAGATTAGTCTCCAGACAACCAAACAGATTAGTCTCCAGACAACTAAATAGATATGTCTCCAGACAACTAAATAGATTAGTCTCCAGACAACCAAATAGATTAGTCTCCAGACAACTGAATAGATATGTCTCCAGACAACTAAATAGATATGTCTCCAGACAACTAAATAGATTAGTCTCCATACAACTAAATAGATAAGTCTCCAGACAACTAAATAGATAAGTCTCCAGACAAATAAACAGATTAGTCTCCAGACAACTAAATAGATATGTCTCCAGACAACTAAATAGATATGTCTCCAGACAACTAAATAGATATGTCTCCAGACAACTAAATAGATAAGTCTCCAGACAACTAAATAGATTAGTCTCCAGACAACTAAATAGATTAGTCTCCAGACAACTAAATAGATAAGTCTCCAGACAACTAAATAGATTAGTCTCCAGACAACTAAATAGATAAGTCTCCAGACAACTAAATAGATTAGTCTCCAGACAACTAAATAGATAAGTCTCCGGACAACTAAATAGATAAGTCTCCAGACAACTAAATAGATAAGTCTCCAGACAACTAAATAGATTAGTCTCCAGACAAATAAATTGATAAGTCTCCAGACAACTAAATAGATAAGTCACCAGACAACTAAATAGATTAGTCTCAAGACAACTAAATAGATTAGTCTCCAGACAACTAATTGATAAGTCACCAGACAACTAAATAGATAAGTCACCAGACAACTAAATAGATAAGTCTCCAGACAACTAAATAGATATGTCACCGGACAACTAAATAGATTAGTCTCCAGACAACTAAATAGATTAGTCTCCAGACAACTAAATAGATAAGTCTCCAGACAACCAAATAGATTAGTCTCCAGACAACTAAATAGATTAGTCTCCAGACAAATAAATAGATTAGTCTCCAGACAACTAAATAGATAAGTCTCCAGACAACCAAATAGATTAGTCTCCAGACAACTAAATAGATTAGTCTCCAGACAACTAAATAGATTAGTCTCCAGACAACTAAATAGATTAGTCTCCAGACAACTAGATAGATTAGTCTCCAGACAACCAAATAGATTAGTCTCCAGACAACTAAATAGATTAGTCTCCAGACAAATAAATAGATTAGTCTCCAGACAAATAAATAGATTAGTCTCCAGACAACCAAATAGATTAGTCTCCAGACAACTAAATAGATTAGTCTCCAGAAAAATAAATAGATTAGTCTCCAGACAACCAAATAGATTAGTCTCCAGACAACTAAATAGATTAGTCTCCAGACAAATAAATAGATTAGTCTCCAGACAACTAAATAGATTAGTCTCCAGACGACTAAACAGATTAGTCTCCAGACAACTAAATAGATTAGTCTCCAGACAACTAAATAGATTAGTCTCCAGACAACCAAATAGATTAGTCTCCAGACAACTAAATAGATTAGTCTCCAGACAAATAAATAGATTAGTCTCCAGACAACTAAATAGATTAGTCTCCAGACGACTAAACAGATTAGTCTCCAGACAACTAAATAGATTAGTCTCCAGACAACTAAATAGATTAGTCTCCAGACAACTAAATAGATTAGTCTCCAGACAACTAGATAGATTAGTCTCCAGACAACCAAATAGATTAGTCTCCAGACAACTAAATAGATTAGTCTCCAGACAACTAGATAGATTAGTCTCCAGACAACTAGATAGATTAGTCTCCAGACAACCAAATAGATTAGTCTCCAGACAACTAAATAGATTAGTCTCCAGACAAATAAATAGATTAGTCTCCAGACAAATAAATAGATTAGTCTCCAGACGACTAAACAGATTAGTCTCCAGACAACTAAATAGATTAGTCTCCAGACAACTAAATAGATTAGTCTCCAGACAACTAAATAGATAAGTCTCCAGACAACCAAATAGATTAGTCTCCAGACAAATAAATTGATAAGTCTCAAGACAAATAAATTGATAAGTCACCAGACAACTAAATAGATAAGTCACCAGACAACTAAATAGATTAGTCTCCAGACAAATAAATTGATAAGTCTCAAGACAAATAAATTGATAAGTCACCAGACAAATAAATAGATAAGTCTCCAGACAACTAAATAGATAAGTCTCCAGACAACTAAATAGATTAGTCTCCAGACAACTAAACAGATTAGTCTCCAGACAAATAAATAGATAAGTCTCCAGACAACTAAATAGATAAGTCTCCAGACAACTAAATAGATTAGTCTCCAGACAAATAAATTGATAAGTCTCCAGACAACTAAATAGATAAGTCACCAGACAACTAAATAGATTAGTCTCAAGACAAATAAATTGATAAGTCTCAAGACAAATAAATTGATAAGTCACCAGACAAATAAATAGATAAGTCTCCAGACAACTAAATAGATAAGTCTCCAGACAACTAAATAGATTAGTCTCCAGACAACTAAACAGATTAGTCTCCAGACAAATAAATAGATAAGTCTCCAGACAACTAAATAGATAAGTCTCCAGACAACTAAATAGATTAGTCTCCAGACAAATAAATTGATAAGTCTCCAGACAACTAAATAGATAAGTCACCAGACAACTAAATAGATTAGTCTCAAGACAACTAAATAGATTAGTCTCCAGACAACTAAATAGATTAGTCTCCAGACAACTAAATAGATAAGTCACCAGACAACTAAATAGATAAGTCTCCAGACAACTAAATAGATAAGTCTCCAGACAACTAAATAGATTAGTCTCCAGACAAATAAATTGATAAGTCTCCAGACAACTAAATAGATAAGTCACCAGACAACTAAATAGATTAGTCTCAAGACAACTAAATAGATTAGTCTCCAGACAACTAATTGATAAGTCACCAGACAACTAAATAGATAAGTCACCAGACAACTAAATAGATAAGTCTCCAGACAACTAAATAGATATGTCACCAGACAACTAAATAGATTAGTCTCCAGACAACTAAATAGATTAGTCTCCAGACAACTAAATAGATAAGTCTCCAGACAACCAAATAGATTAGTCTCCAGACAACTAAATAGATAAGTCACCAGAGAACTAAATAGATAAGTCTCCAGACAACTAAATAGATATGTCACCAGACAACTAAATAGATTAGTCTCCAGACAACTAAATAGATATGTCACCAGACAACTAAATAGATTAGTCTCAAGACAACTAAATAGATTAGTCTCCAGACAACTAAATAGATAAGTCTCCAGACAACCAAATAGATTAGTCTCCAGACAACTAAATAGATAAGTCACCAGACAACTAAATAGATAAGTCTCCATACAACTAAATAGATTAGTCACCAGACAACTAAATAGATTAGTCTCCAGACAAATAAATTGATAAGTCTCCAGACAACTAAATAGATATGTCTCCAGACAACTAAATAGATAAGTCTCCAGACAACTAAATAGATTAGTCTCCAGACAACTAAATAGATAAGTCACCAGACAACTAAATAGATAAGTCTCCAGACAACTAAATAGATTAGTCTCCAGACAACTAAATAGATTAGTCTCCAGACAACTAAATAGATTAGTCTCCAGACAACTAAATAGATTAGTCTCCAGACAACTAAATAGATAAGTCACCAGACAACTAAATAGATAAGTCTCCAGACAACTAAATAGATTAGTCTCCAGACAACTAAATAGATTAGTCTCCAGACAACTAAATAGATAAGTCACCAGACAACTAAATAGATAAGTCACCAGACAACTAAATAGATTAGTCTCCAGACAACTAAATAGATTAGTCTCCAGACAACTAAATAGATTAGTCACCAGACAACTAAATAGATTAGTCACCAGACAAATAAATAGATATGTCTCCAGACAACTAAATAGATAAGTCTCCAGACAACTAAATAGATTAGTCTCCAGACAACTAAATAGATTAGTCTCCAGACAACTAAATAGATTAGTCACCAGACAACTAAATAGATAAGTCTCCAGACAACTAAATAGATAAGTCTCCAGACAACTAAATAGATATGTCTCCAGACAACTAAATAGATAAGTCACCAGACAACTAAATAGATTAGTCTCCAGACAACTAAAAAGACAAGTCTCCAGACAACTAAATAGATTAGTCTCAAGACAAATAAATAGATAAGTCTCCAGACAACTAAATAGATTAGTCTCCAGACAACTAAATAGATTAGTCTCCAGACAACTAAATAGATTAGTCTCCAGACAACTAAATAGATTAGTCACCAGACAACTAAATAGATAAGTCTCCAGACAACTAAATAGACAAGTCTCCAGACAACTAAATAGATTAGTCTCAATACAACTAAATAGATAAGTCTCCAGACAACTAAATAGATTAGTCTCCAGACAACTAAATAGATTAGTCTCCAGACAACTAAATAGATTAGTCTCCAGACAACTAAATAGATAAGTCACCAGACAACTAAATAGATAAGTCTCCAGACAACTAAATAGATAAGTCTCCAGACAACTAAATAGATTAGTCTCCAGACAACTAAATAGATAAGTCACCAGACAACTAAATAGATTAGTCTCCAGACAACTAAACAGATTAGTCTCCAGACAAATAAATAGATTAGTCTCCAGACAACTAAATAGATAAGTCTCCAGACAACTAAATAGATTAGTCTCCAGACAACTAAATAGATAAGTCTCCAGACAACTAAATAGATTAGTCTCCAGACAACTAAATAGATAAGTCTCCAGACAACTAAATAGATAAGTCTCCAGACAACTAAATAGATAAGTCTCCAGACAACTAAATAGATAAGTCTCCAGACAACTAAATAGATTAGTCTCCAGACAACTAAATAGATAAGTCACCAGACAACTAAATAGATTAGTCTCCAGACAACTAAACAAATTAGTCTCCAGACAAATAAATAGATTAGTCTCCAGACAACTAAATAGATAAGTCTCCAGACAACTAAATAGATTAGTCTCCAGACAACTAAATAGATAAGTCTCCAGACAACTAAATAGATATGTCTCCAGACAACTAAATAGACAAGTCTCCAGACAACTAAATAGATATGTCTCCAGACAAATAAATAGATTAGTCTCCAGACAACTAAATAGATAAGTCACCAGACAACTAAATAGATAAGTCACCAGACAACTAAATAGATAAGTCACCAGACAACTAAATAGATTAGTCTCCATACAACTAAATAGATAAGTCTCCAGACAAATAAATAGATATGTCTCCAGACAACTAAATAGATTAGTCTCCAGACAACTAAATAGATAAGTCTCCAGACAACTAAATAGATTAGTCTCAAGACAACTAAATAGACAAGTCTCCAGACAACTAAATAGATATGTCTCCAGACAACTAAATAGATATGTCACCAGACAACTAAATAGACAAGTCTCCAGACAACTAAATAGATTAGTCACCAGACAACTAAATAGATTAGTCACCAGACAAATAAATAGATTAGTCTCCAGACAACTAAATAGATAAGTCACCAGACAACTAAATAGTTATGTCTCCAGACAACTAAATAGACAAGTCTCCAGACAACTAAATAGATATGTCTCCAGACAACTAAATAGATAAGTCTCCAGACAACTAAATAGATTAGTCTCAAGACAACTAAATAGACAAGTCTCCAGACAACTAAATAGATATGTCTCCAGACAACTAAATAGATTAGTCTCAAGACAACTAAATAGACAAGTCTCCAGACAACTAAATAGATAAGTCTCCAAACAACTAAATAGATTAGTCTCCAGACAACTAAATAGACAAGTCTCCAGACAACTAAATAGATAAGTCACCAGACAACTAAATAGACAAGTCTCCAGACAACTAAATAGATTAGTCTCAAGACAACTAAATAGATTAGTCTCCAGACAACTAAATAGATAAGTCTCCAGACAACTAAATAGATAAGTCACCAGACAACTAAATAGACAAGTCTCCAGACAACTAAATAGATTAGTCTCAAGACAACTAAATAGATTAGTCTCCAGACAACTAAATAGACAAGTCTCCAGACAACTAAATAGATAAGTCTCCATACAACTAAATAGATAAGTCTCCAGACAACTTAATAGATTAGTCTCAAGACAACTAAATAGATAAGTCTCCAGACAACTAAATAGATAAGTCACCAGACAACTAAATAGATAAGTCTCCAGAAGACTAAATAGATAAGTCACCAGACAACTAAATAGATAAGTCTCCAGACAACTAAATAGATTAGTCTCCATACAACTAAATAGATAAGTCTCCAGACAACTAAATAGATTAGTCTCAAGACAACTAAATAGATAAGTCACCAGACAACTAAATAGACAAGTCTCCAGACAACTAAATAGATAAGTCACCAGACAACTAAATAGATAAGTCTCCAGACAACTAAATAGATTAGTCTCCAGACAACTAAACAGATAAGTCTCCAGACAACTAAAAAGATAAGTCTCCACACAACTCAATAGATAAGTCTCCAGACAACTAAATAGATTAGTCTCCAGACAACCATATAGATTAGTCTCCAGACAAATAAATAGATAAGTCTCCAGACGACTAAATAGATAAGTCACCAGACAACTAAATAGATAAGTCTCCAGACAACTAAATAGATTAGTCTCCAGACAACTAAACAGATAAGTCTCCAGACAACTAAATAGATAAGTCTCCAGACAACTAAATAGATAAGTCTCCAGACAACTAAATAGATTAGTCTCCAGACAACTAAACAGATTAGTCTCCAGACAACCAAACAGATTAGTCTCCAGACAACTAAATAGATATGTCTCCAGACAACTAAATAGATTAGTCTCATGACAACCAAATAGATTAGTCTCCAGACAACTAATTAGATATGTCTCCAGACAACTAAATAGATATGTCTCCAGACAACTAAATAGATTAGTCTCCATACAACTAAATAGATAAGTCTCCAGACAACTAAATAGATAAGTCTCCAGACAAATAAACAGATTAGTCTCCAGACAACTAAATAGATATGTCTCCAGACAACTAAATAGATATGTCTCCAGACAACTAAATAGATATGTCTCCAGACAACTAAATAGATTAGTCTCCATACAACTAAATAGATAAGTCTCCAGACAACTAAATAGATAAGTCTCCAGACAACTAAATAGATTAGTCTCCAGACAACTAAATAGATAAGTCTCCAGACAACTAAATAGATTAGTCTCCAGACAACTAAATAGATAAGTCTCCAGACAACTAAATAGATTAGTCTCCAGACAACTAAATAGATATGTCTCCAGACAACTAAATAGATTAGTCTCCAGACAACTAAATAGATAAGTCTCCAGACAACTAAATAGATAAGTCTCCAGACAAATAAACAGATTAGTCTCCAGACAACTAAATAGATATGTCTCCAGACAACTAAATAGATATGTCTCCAGACAACTAAATAGATATGTCTCCAGACAACAAAATAGATTAGTCTCCATACAACTAAATAGATAAGTCTCCAGACAACTAAATAGATAAGTCTCCAGACAAATAAACAGATTAGTCTCCAGACAACTAAATAGATAAGTCACCAGACAACTAAATAGATTAGTCTCCAGACAACTAAATAGATAAGTCTCCAGACAACTAAATAGATAAGTCACCAGACAACCAAATAGATTAGTCTCCAGACAAATAAATAGATAAGTCTCCAGACAACTAAATAGATAAGTCACCAGACAAAATAAATAGATATGTCTCCAGACAACTAAATATATATGTCTCCAGACAACTAAATAGATATGTCTCCAGACAACTAAATATATTAGTCTCCATACAACTAAATAGATAAGTCTCCAGACAACTAAATAGATAAGTCTCCAGACAAATAAACAGATTAGTCTCCAGACAACTAAATAGATAAGTCACCAGACAACTAAATAGATTAGTCTCCAGACAACTAAATAGATAGGTCTCCAGACAACTAAATAGATAAGTCACCAGACAACTAAATAGATTAGTCTCCAGACAACTAAATAGATTAGTCTCCAGACAACTAAATAGATAAGTCACCAGACAAATAAATAGATATGTCTCCAGACAAATAAATAGATATGTCTCCAGACAACTAAATAGATATGTCTCCAGACAACTAAATAGATTAGTCTCCAGACAACTAAATAGATAAGTCTCCAGACAACTAAATAGATAAGTCACCAGACAACCAAATAGATTAGTCTCCAGACAACTAAATAGATAAGTCACCAGACAACTAAATAGATAAGTCTCCAGACAAATAAATAGATATGTCTCCAGACAACTAAATAGATTAGTCTCCAGACAACTAAATAGATAAGTCTCCAGACAACTAAATAGATATGTCACCAGACAACTAAATAGATTAGTCTCCAGACAACCAAACAGATTAGTCTCCAGACGACTAAATAGATATGTCTCCAGACAACTAAATAGATTAGTCTCCAGACAACCAAACAGATTAGTCTCCAGACGACTAAATAGATATGTCTCCAGACAACTAAATAGATATGTCTCCAGACAACTAAATAGATATGTCTCCAGACAACTAAATAGATTAGTCTCCATACAACTAAATAGATTAGTCTCCAGACAACTAAACAGATTAGTCTCCAGACAACCAAACAGATTAGTCTCCAGACGACTAAATAGATAAGTCTCCAGACAACTAAATAGATTAGTCTCCAGACAACTAAATAGATTAGTCTCCAGACAACTAAATAGATAAGTCACCAGACAAATAAATAGATATGTCTCCAGACAAATAAATAGATATGTCTCCAGACAACTAAATAGATATGTCTCCAGACAACTAAATAGATTAGTCTCCAGACAACTAAATAGATAAGTCTCCAGACAACTAAATAGATAAGTCACCAGACAACCAAATAGATTAGTCTCCAGACAACTAAATAGATAAGTCACCAGACAACTAAATAGATAAGTCTCCAGACAAATAAATAGATATGTCTCCAGACAACTAAATAGATTAGTCTCCAGACAACTAAATAGATAAGTCTCCAGACAACTAAATAGATATGTCACCAGACAACTAAATAGATTAGTCTCCAGACAACCAAACAGATTAGTCTCCAGACGACTAAATAGATATGTCTCCAGACAACTAAATAGATTAGTCTCCAGACAACCAAACAGATTAGTCTCCAGACGACTAAATAGATATGTCTCCAGACAACTAAATAGATATGTCTCCAGACAACTAAATAGATATGTCTCCAGACAACTAAATAGATTAGTCTCCATACAACTAAATAGATTAGTCTCCAGACAACTAAACAGATTAGTCTCCAGACAACCAAACAGATTAGTCTCCAGACGACTAAATAGATAAGTCTCCAGACAACTAAATAGATAAGTCACCAGAAAACTAAATAGATAAGTCTCCAGACAACTAAATAGATAAGTCTCCAGACAAATAAATAGATAAGTCTCCAGACAACTAAATAGATAAGTCACCAGACAACTAAATAGATAAGTCTCCAGACAACTAAATAGATAAGTCTCCAGACAACTAAATAGATAAGTCACCAGACAACTAAATAGATAAGTCTCCAGACAACTAAATAGATAAATCTCCAGACGACTAAATAGATAAGTCTCCAGACAACTAAATAGATAAGTCACCAGACAACTAAATAGATAAGTCTCCAGACAACTAAATAGATAAGTCTCCAGACAACTAAATAGATATGTCTCCAGACAACTAAATAGATTAGTCTCCAGACAACTAAACAGATTAGTCTCCAGACAACTAAATAGATATGTCTCCAGACAACTAAATAGATAAGTCACCAGACAAATAAATAGATATGTCTGCAGACAACTAAATAGATATGTCTCCAGACAACTAAATAGATTAGTCTCCATACAACTAAATAGATTAGTCTCCAGACAACTAAACAGATTAGTCTCCAGACAACCAAACAGATTAGTCTCCAGACAACTAAATACATATGTCTCCAGACAACTAAATAGATTAGTCTCCAGACAACTAAATAGATAAGTCTCCAGACAACTAAATAGATAAGTCACCAGACAACTAAATAGATAAGTCTCCAGACAACTAAATAGATTAGTCTCCAGACAACTAAATAGATTAGTCTCCAGACAACTAAATAGATAAGTCACCAGACAAATAAACAGATTAGTCTCCAGACGACTAAATAGATATGTCTCCAGACAACTAAATAGATATGTCTCCAGACAACTAAATAGATATGTCTCCAGACAACTAAATAGATTAGTCTCCATACAACTAAATAGATTAGTCTCCAGACAACTAAACAGATTAGTCTCCAGACAACCAAACAGATTAGTCTCCAGACGACTAAATAGATAAGTCTCCAGACAACTAAATAGATAAGTCACCAGACAACTAAATAGATAAGTCTCCAGACAACTAAATAGATAAGTCTCCAGACAAATAAATAGATAAGTCTCCAGACAACTAAATAGATAAGTCACCAGACAACTAAATAGATAAGTCTCCAGACAACTAAATAGATAAGTCTCCAGACAACTAAATAGATAAGTCACCAGACAACTAAATAGATAAGTCTCCAGACAACTAAATAGATAAGTCTCCAGACGACTAAATAGATAAGTCTCCAGACAACTAAATAGATAAGTCACCAGACAACTGAATAGATAAGTCTCCAGACAACTAAATAGATAAGTCTCCAGACAACTAAATAGATATGTCTCCAGACAACTAAATAGATTAGTCTCCAGACAACTAAACAGATTAGTCTCCAGACAACTAAATAGATATGTCTCCAGACAACTAAATAGATAAGTCACCAGACAAATAAATAGATATGTCTCCAGACAACTAAATAGATATGTCTCCAGACAACTAAATAGATTAGTCTCCATACAACTAAATAGATTAGTCTCCAGACAACTAAACAGATTAGTCTCCAGACAACCAAACAGATTAGTCTCCAGACAACTAAATACATATGTCTCCAGACAACTAAATAGATTAGTCTCCAGACAACTAAATAGATAAGTCTCCAGACAACTAAATAGATAAGTCACCAGACAACTAAATAGATAAGTCTCCAGACAACTAAATAGATTAGTCTCCAGACAACTAAATAGATTAGTCTCCAGACAACTAAATAGATAAGTCACCAGACAAATAAACAGATTAGTCTCCAGACAACTAAATAGATAAGTCACCAGACAACTAAATAGATAAGTCTCCAGACAACTAAAAAGATAAGTCTCCAGACAACTAAATAGATTAGTCTCCAGACAACTAAATAGATAAGTCACCAGACAACTAAATAGATAAGTCTCCAGACAACTAAATAGATTAGTCTCCAGACAACTAAATAGATTAGTCTCCAGACAACTAAATAGATAAGTCACCAGACAAATAAACAGATTAGTCTCAAGACAACTAAATAGATTAGTCTCCAGACAACTAAATATATAAGTCTCCAGACAACTAAATAGATAAGTCACCAGACAAATAAACAGATTAGTCTCCAGACAACTAAATAGATAAGTCACCAGACAACTAAATAGATAAGTCTCCAGACAACTAAATAGATAAGTCTCCAGACAACTAAATAGATTAGTCTCCAGACAACTAAATAGATAAGTCACCAGACAACTAAATAGATAAGTCTCCAGACAACTAAATAGATTAGTCTCCAGACAACTAAATAGATTAGTCTCCAGACAACTAAATAGATAAGTCACCAGACAAATAAACAGATTAGTCTCCAGACAACTAAATAGATTAGTCTCCAGACAACTAAATAGATAAGTCACCAGACAACTAAATAGATCAGTCTCCAGACAACTAAATAGATAAGTCACCAGACAACTAAATAGACAAGTCTCCAGACAACTAAATAGATTAGTCTCCAGACAACTAAATAGATTAGTCTCCAGACAACTAAATAGATTAGTCTCCAGACAACTAAATAGATAAGTCTCCAGACAACTAAATAGATAAGTCTCCAGACAACTAAATAGATAAGTCACCAGACAACTAAATAGATTAGTCACCAGACAAATAAATAGATTAGTCTCCAGACAACTAAATAGATTAGTCTCCAGACAACTAAATAGATAAGTCTCCAGACAACTAAATAGATTAGTCACCAGACAACTAAATAGATAAGTCTCCAAACAACTAAATATATTAGTCTCCAGACAACTAAATAGATTAGTCTCAAGACAACTAAATAGATTAGTCTCCAGACAACTAAATAGATTAGTCACCAGACAAATAAATAGATTAGTCTCCAGACAACTAAATAGATTAGTCTCCAGACAACTAAATAGATATGTCTCCAGACAAATAAATAGATAAGTCTCCAGACAACTAAATAGATAAGTCTCCAGACAACTAAATAGATAAGTCACCAGACAACTAAATAGATTAGTCTCCAGACAACTAAATAGATAAGTCTCCAGACAACTAAATAGATAAGTCTCCAGACAACCAAATAGATTAGTCTCCAGACAACTAAATAGATTAGTCTCCAGACGACTAAATAGATTAGTATCCAGACAACTTAATAGATCAGTCTCCAGACAACTTAATAGATCAGTCTCCAGACAACTTAATAGATTAGTCTCCAGACGACTAAATAGATTAGTCTCCAGACAACTTAATAGATAAGTCTCCAGACAACTTAATAGATTAGTCTCCAGACGACTAAATAGATTAGTCTCCAGACAACTAAATAGATTAGTCTCAAGACAACTAAATAGATTAGTCTCCAGACAACTAAATAGATTAGTCTCCAGACAAATAAACAGATTAGTCTCCAGACAAATAAACAGATTAGTCTCCAGACGACTAAATAGACAAGTCTCAAGACAACTAAATAGATTAGTCTCCAGACGACTAAATAGATAAGTCTCCAGACGACTAAATAGATTAGTCTCCAGACAACTTAATAGATCAGTCTCCAGACAACTAAATAGATTAGTCACCAGACAACTAAATAGATTAGTCTCCAGACAACTAAATAGATTAGTCTCCAGACAAATAAACAGATTAGTCTCCAGACGACTAAATAGATAAGTCTCAAGACAACTAAATAGATTAGTCTCCAGACGACTAAATAGATAAGTCTCCAGACGACTAAATAGATTAGTCTCCAGACAACTAAATAGATTAGTCTCCAGACAACTAAATAGATTAGTCTCCAGACAACTAAATAGATTAGTCTCCAGACAACTAAATAGATTAGTCTCCATACAACTAAATAGACAAGTCTCCAGACAACTAAATAGATTAGTCTCAAGACAACTAAATAGATTAGTCTCCAGACGACTAAATAGATAAGTCTCCAGACGACTAAATAGATTAGTCTCCAGACAACTTAATAGATCAGTCTCCAGACAACTTAATAGATTAATCTCCAGACGACTAAATAGATTAGTCTCCAGACAACTTAATAGATAAGTCTCCAGACAACTTAATAGATTAGTCTCCAGACGACTAAATAGATTAGTCTCCAGACAACTAAATAGATATGTCTCCAGACAACTAAATAGATTAGTCTCCAGACAACTAAATAGATTAGTCTCCAGACAACTAAATAGATTAGTCTCCATACAACTAAATAGACAAGTCTCCAGACAACTAAATAGATTAGTCTCAAGACAACTTAATAGATCAGTCTCCAGACAACTTAATAGATTAGTCTCCAGACGACTAAATAGATTAGTCTCCAGACAACTTAATAGATAAGTCTCCAGACAACTTAATAGATTAGTCTCCAGACGACTAAATAGATTAGTCTCCAGACAACTAAATAGATTAGTCTCCAGACAACTAAATAGATTAGTCTCCATACAACTAAATAGACAAGTCTCAAGACAACTAAATAGATTAGTCTCCAGACAACTAAATAGATTAGTCTCCATACAACTAAATAGACAAGTCTCCAGACAACTAAATAGGTTAGTCTCCTGACAAATAAATAGATTAGTCTCCAGACAACTAAATAGATTAGTCTCCAGACAACTAAATAGATTAGTCTCCAGACAACTAAATAGATTAGTCTCCAGACAACTAAATAGATTAGTCTCCAGAAGGGCCAGCGTGTTTTCTCATAGGGCGGATGGAGAGGACAGCAAGAATGTCAATATTGAATCTTTACGTAAATACGCCATTGCAGAACAAGAAGCTGTAACAGGACGGCGGTTCTAGACAGTGGGTACTTGTAACATGTGATACTAACCTATACTGCCTATACTATATGTGCCAATATTGTTACAAAACGTCTTCGACTGACGTTGAACGGTCTTTTACTACGAAGTTCAAATAACCTGGTGTTGCACATATTGTAAGTCGAACATCACAACATCCACATCAACCGACCTGTGATCATGAGGACCCGTATGTCCGCCTCCCTCAGTGTCTGTATGGTGGACCTCGTGGACGGTTTGAGGCAGTTCTCCATGACGAGGAGGCCCAGGAATATCAAGTCTGTCTCCACCTGCTCTCTGAAGAGGATCAACGTAAGACATCATAACAAGAGATTGGGAACAGTATCTTAACGTTTAAGGTTATACCATGTACGAAAGAAATTAGAAACAATAACTAACAGGCAGATTATACGTTAGAGATACTATAAAGGCCATAACAGGTAGAAACTACCAACGACAATGATTATGGTAAAATATTACAAATGTAAAAATAAGAGATTTGAACTGATGATTTTCAAAGATTACAAACGATAAATATAAGAAATTTAACAGGATAGATTTTAAGAGCTTGCTTCATGGAACACATCGCCTGGTAAATAGGAAATATCACTTCCTACATGGTTTACATGTAATTATCCCAGAATTTGGTTCAAAACATTCATACGCTCGAAATTATGTCTCGAGGCTCATCTTGAAAATATTATTGCAATACTCACGTGCAAAAGAGAGTATAAAACGAAATGCTAATTTCGGAGAAAGTAAAATGTTAAGTATATAAAGTTAAGACACGTGTTCAGTAAAGAAGTACTCACGATTCCATACATCTACAAATAGTGATACTTTTATTGTAATGTTAGTTCAGATACATGTGTCGATACAAATAACCATCTTGGACTAACATTTGTTCACGTATCATTACTGTGACGCTCTATATTATCTAGTTAAAGAATCCGAAAACAACGATTTCTTAAAAAGTTTGTTTCTAAGACATGTGAACACATAGTGATTTTAAATTTCAAATTTAGTTTAGTTGGCCACTGAAGACATAATAATAATAATAATTAGTATTTATTATTAATCACGTGAACCATTATTCCCCAATGGATGGTAAACGTTTGTCAAATGATACCAATTATTACCTTGTGAGCCGTTTGACGGTATCATAGCTGAGTTTCTCGGGTAGTGGTTTCCATGCCAACGCAATTACTCGGTAGCCATGTTTTGTGTAGGACATCAGCACGTCGTGGAAATCGGCCGGAACTGCATTGAGAGTTGTTTTAAATGAAGGTTTTGAGTTATTTTTCAAATTCCCTCCTTGAACAGATAAGCCGGATACATTCCAAAACTAATGATTACATGCCATTTCCATCTGCACATACTCGTATCGACGTCAATCTAGAACAAGCAGTTGTCACTAAGATAATGATGAGAATCAAATAAAAAAGTTTTTTTGATATTCCGCCGATTAGCTTAATATGTCGAAAAAATTGAAGTTCCAGTGTGACCTTGAGAACTATGTCAAGTTCTACAAATTCTAATCAGCCCTTTGTCTTCTTTAGGAGAAACTGTGTATAAGTTGTCTAGATATCTCGCTGACAAGGGGAAATTACCAGACCGCCTGGACCACCCACATAGATAGACACAAGCGTACATATAAATAATGAAAACTGAAGCCATTCGTCGGCGCTGCGAGTTGGGAAAACTTCGCTACTGCATAACTGCAAAGTATTTATTAGTTTTAAGACATATTATGTTCTACTATGTGAATACTCTTTAGGTGTATGTCTTTGATTATTAAAAAGTTGTAAAATAAGGTACACTATAACGTGTTTCCATTTCACGTAATGCCAACAATTCCAAGATGGCGACAGAACTCTCCAGTACACGAGTTTAATATCACCGAATACTGGAATCTTTATTTTCAACGTGTGACTTATGACTTCAATGTTTCATATGATCCACAGTATCATTGAATGTTCACCTGTTTCCGGCTTGGAGAGACTGGTGATCATTTCGGGGGCCCCCTTCACGAAGAGGTCAAAGTTGTCCGCTGCCAGTTTACGAGTGATGACGGACATTCTCTGTAGGCTGGAGGAGAAGGGAAACTGTTTCACTACCGCCATCTCCGTCTTAGTCTGGAATAGAGAATAACAACTAGATACCATTTATCGCCATCTCCGTCTTAACCTGGAATAGAGAATAACAACTAGAGATTAGTTATCGCCATCTCCGTCTTAGCCTGGAATAGAGAATAACAACTAGAGATTAGTTATCGGCATCTCCGTCTTAGCCTGGAATAGAGAATAATAACTAGATACCATTTATCGCCATCTCCGTCTTAGCCTGGAATAGAGAATAACAACTAGAGATTAGTTATCGCCATCTCCGTCTTAGCCTGGAATAGAGAATAACAACTAGAGATTAGTTATCGCCATCTCCGTCTTAGCCTGGAATAGAGAATAATAACTAGATACCATTTATCGCCATCTCCGTCTTAACCTGGAATAGGGAACAACAACTAGATACCATTTATCGCCATCTCCGTCTTAACCTGGAATAGAGAACCACAACTAGATATCATTTATCGCCATCTCTGTCTTAGTCTGGAATAGAGAATAACAACAAGATACCATTTATCGCCATCTCCGTCTTAGTCTGGAATAGAGAATAACAACTAGATACCATTTATCGCCATCTCCGTCTTAGTCTGGAATAGAGAATAACAACAAGATACCATTTATCGCCATCTCCGTCTTAGTCTGGAATAGAGAATAACAACAAGATACCATTTATCGCCATCTCCGTCTTAGTCTGGAATAGAGAATAACAACTAGATACCATTTATCGCCATCTCCGTCTTAGTCTGGAATAGAGAATAACAACTAGATACCATTTATCGCCATCTCCGTTTTAACCTGGAATAGAGAACCACAGCTAGATACCATTTATCGCCATCTCCGTCTTTACCTGGAATAGAGAACCACAGCTAGATACCATTTATCGCCATCTCCGTCTTTACCTGGAATAGAGAACCACAGCTAGATACCATTTATCGCCATCTCCGTCTTAACCTGGAATAGAGAACCACAGCTAGATACCATTTATCGCCATCTCCGTTTAACCTGGAATAGAGAACCACAGCTAGATACCATTTATCGCCATCTCCGTCTTTACCTGGAATAGAGAACCACAGCTAGATACCATTTATCGCCATCTCCGTCTTAACCTGGAATAGAGAACCACAGCTAGATACCATTTATCGCCATCTCCGTCTTTACCTGGAATAGAGAACCACAGCTAGATACCATTTATCGCCATCTCCGTCTTTACCTGGAATAGAGAACCACAGCTAGATACCATTTATCGCCATCTCCGTTTAACCTGGAATAGAGAACCACAGCTAGATACCATTTATCGCCATCTCCGTCTTTACCTGGAATAGAGAACCACAGCTAGATACCATTTATCGCCATCTCCGTCTTTACCTGGAATAGAGAACCACGGTTAGATACCATTTATCGCCATCTCCGTCTTTACCTGGAATAGAGAACCACAGCTAGATACCATTTATCGCCATCTCCGTCTTTACCTGGAATAGAGAACCACGGTTAGATACCATTTATCGCCATCTCCGTTTTAACCTGGAATAGAGAACAACAACTAGAGACTATCAACCGCCATCTCAGAATCACAGAACAGAACACCTAGAGACTAATTATCGTCATTTCAGTTTTCAAGTTGTCTGAACATGAAATACAGAATACAAATACAACTAACTTCCACCATCTCCGCCTTCAGCTTGGAACATAATAACGTGTAGAGGAATCTGTAAATCACAGATCGCTCTTAAGTATAAGTGGAGGGGAAATGCTGCTAACCAGAGGAGTTTATTAATTACCCAAGGATTGACTACTGACATAAACATCTGAAAGATGAAGAAACATTTTTTTGAGAGACATTCTAATAATTGGTGTTATGGAGAAGACAGGGATATATACGTATGATCAATTAACAATGGCAGTATGTATCCTTATACTGTTATCAAGCAAATTCGAAAATATAATACAGCAAGATATGTACAAGATATGTACAAGATATGTACAAGATATGTACAAGATATACGTGTATGGTATACGGTATGATAATGAGATAACACAGATAAAAAGATGAGATAACAATGATACTCCATCAATATTCTTGTCTTCTCTAGGAAGTAGATTACCACAATTTTAAGTAATTGCTGAGTTTGACAGTATTGCGAAGAGACAAATGTATCCTACCTCTTTAAAGTCAACAGTAATAACATACTATTACCCGTAACTGGTGATATTTCACTCTCTATATGATTGACTGGTGATATTTCACTCTCTATATGATTGACTGGTGATATTTCACTCTCTATATGATTGACTGGTGATATTTCACTCTCTATATGATTGACTGGTGATATTTCACTCTCTATATGATTATCTGAAGACTGACGTCATCCATGCCTTGACCCTCGAATAGACATATTTCTGTCTTCATCCTTATAAATTTATTTCTGTGAAGGTTTACTTAAATAAATCACATTGATACTTTACACTACAAACAAAACAAATACATCGCCACTCGTTCGTTATTATACTGATTTATCTCCTGCTACTCATATCGAACACAACAATAGAAGATTCTCTAAAATCAGCTTCAAACTTGCAAGAAGATTTTTTATGTAATTTTTTGGCTGTAATAGGAATACGTTGTATGCTTATCATTCGGGAAACACGATCTCGTGTACCCATGTACGATGGTACAATGATGGTACAATGATGGTACATTGATGGTAAAACAGACCGTAGTTTACTAAACTAAGCGGCTAAAGAAATACAGCCTAAATACTGCTTCCGAGGAAAGATGATTTTCAATGCCTTTAATGATAATATAATGATAATATGTTTTGTAAAGAAGAACTCACAATTACATTCATCAGGGTATGATACTTTTGTTTTTGGGGTGATGTCACCTTGTTTCGGTCGTTTATATCATCCGTGGATTGGAATATCATGCTTTTGGGTGGTTGCCTTTCTTTAACACGCGAGATTAGTACGTATTTCTCACCTGATTGTAGCTGTTCTGTTTAGCACTGACGATTGTTGGAACAATCATGTCGAAGCGATTGTCGTCACTTCCGGGTTCCTCCAGGTCCTGAAGACGGGAAAGTGAGTAATACTATACTTCTGCTTCAAAGCTGCCACATACATTGTATACAGAGGAACGTTTATTCTCTATTTCCTATGGTTCTAATACATTCAGAAATTGTGAAAGGGTTCCTATATTTCATTAATACACGCATCACGGACATAAATGTCCAAGTATTTTCAGGTCCTAAATATACGAATACGTATACCTCAATGTACATGTACCTAGCTATATATATATATATATATATATTACAAGGAAGGTGGGACTCGGTCGGCCATCTTGGATTATGCAATAGGACCGTAAATGGTTAAACTGGTTTGTTGGCTCAAAGACGCTTGAAATATTCGTAGACTGATCCAACCTTCAATTACCGGTCATTTGGTA
The DNA here is from genome assembly GCA_936450465.1 of Gibbula magus. Lineage (NCBI taxonomy): Eukaryota > Metazoa > Mollusca > Gastropoda > Trochida > Trochidae > Gibbula > Gibbula magus. The sequence continues at coordinate 68,316,684 of OW388305.1, forward strand.
GGATTCAAGAAGGCCGATGATGTACACCTTACTTACATATCATATAGGTAGGAATACGTATTTGTACATTTAGGGTCTGGCGCCTGTGGCATTATCCTGAATGAAATACAAACGCGCAGTATCACCCACCCAGTCGATTGATTCGAACATGATCAAGTCAAGTGGGTCTCCCATGATGTCCCCTTCAATGATTGTGAGAGAGTGACAGCTCGCCATAGCACTGATGATCTCTTCACTGGGCAGTTTACCCATGTCTCGAACCTCTCTCTGGAAACTGTGACAAATATTCCTATTAGTGATCTTTTTCGAAGTTTGAATGAGGATTTGAATGAAGAGAAATGTAAGGTCAACTTTATTCATAACTTTTATTCATGATATGCGACTTTTCTTGTGTCGTTTTCAAATAAAAAATAATGTTTTAAAAAAAGGTTTATTGTGATAGAAACTTTTCCTTTGTATTCTATATAAAGAGTCGACTTATGGGTAAACATGAGAGAGGTGTAATTATGTTGAAGAAACTTGAGTTCATAGAGAATATTTTAAATTGTGTCCATGATAGTATGTTTGGGACACGTGTTTCATGGAAGAACGTGAAGTAATTTGAATGTAATTTCCAAACCAAATTGGACAAAGCATGATGTAGCTACCTTCCTTCAGCGCAGGGAACAGCGCACATCATCGTCAGACCGTCTTCAGTCAATGTTCCTGTCTAAAATGTAGGAAGATAGGTAGGTGGGTAGGTGGTAAGGTAGGTGGGTGTCAGAGTAGGTGGGTAGGAGGGTGATTATGTATGTAGATTGGTTGGTGGGTTGGTGGTAAGTAAGAAGATAAGTAGGTAGGTAGGTAGGTGGGTAGGTAGGTGGCTGTGTCGGTTAGCAGGTGGGTAGGTAGTTGGCTGTGTTGGTAGGTAGGTGGCTGTGTTGGTGGGTAAGTGGGTAGGTTGGTAGGTAGGCAGTTTGGTAGGTTGGTAGGTAGGTAGGTTAGGTGGGTAGATGGGTAGGTGGGTAGTCTTGTTGAAGGTTTGGTGGGTGGGTAGGTGGGTAGGTTGATTGGTGGTTTGGTGGGTGGGTAAGTACGTAGATGGATAGTCTGGTTGGTGGTTTGGTGGGTGGGTAGGTAGGTAGGTAGGGAGGTAGGTGAGTAGGTAGGTAGGTGGGTAGGTGAGTAGGTGGTTAGGTGGGTGGGTTGATGGATGATTATGTGAGTAGGTGGTAAGTAGGAAGGTATGTGGGTAGGTGGGTAGGTGGGTAGTCTTGTTGAAGGTTTGGTGGGTGGGTAGGTGGGTAGGTTGATTGGTGGTTTGGTGGGTGGGTAAGTACGTAGATGGATAGTCTGGTTGGTGGTTTGGTGGGTGGGTAGGTAGGTAGGTAGGGAGGTAGGCGAGTAGGTAGGTAGGTGGGTAGGTGAGTAGGTGGTTAGGTGGGTGGGTTGATGGATGATTATGTGAGTAGGTGGTAAGTAGGAAGGTATGTGGGTAGGTGGGTAGGTGGGTAGTCTTGTTGAAGGTTTGGTGGGTGGGTAGGTGGGTAGGTTGATTGGTGGTTTGGTGGGTGGGTAAGTACGTAGATGGATAGTCTGGTTGGTGGTTTGGTGGGTGGGTAGGTAGGTAGGTAGGGAGGTAGGTGAGTAGGTAGGTAGGTGGGTAGGTGAGTAGGTGGTTAGGTGGGTGGGTTGATGGATGATTATGTGAGTAGGTTGGTAGGTAGGTAGGTTAGGTGGGTAGATGGGTAGGTGGGTTGGTAGGTAGGTGGTAGATGAGTAGGTGGGTAGGTGAGTGGGTGCGTAGGTGGGTAGGTGGGTAGATGGGTAGGTTGTTAGGTGGGTAGGTAGGTTGGTAGGTGAGTAGGAGGGTAGGTGAGTAGATTGGTAGGTGGGTAGGTTGATGGTTGGATAGGTGAATAGGTTGTTAGGTATGCATGTAGGTTGGTAGATAGGTGGGTAGGTGGGTAGGTGAATAGATGGGTAGTAGGGTAGGTGGGTAGGTGGGTAGGTGGGTAGGTGAGTGGGTGGGTAGGTGGGTGGGTTGATGGATGATTATGTGAGTAGGTTGGTAGGTAGGTAGGTTAGGTGGGTAGATGGGTAGGTGGGTTGGTAGGTAGGTGGGTAGACGAGTAGGTGGGTAGGTGAGTTGGTGCGTAGGTGGGTAGGTGGGTAGATGGGTAGGTTGTTAGGTGGGTAGGTATGTGGGTAGGTGAGTGGGTGGGTAGGTTGATGGGTGGATAGGTGAATAGGTTGTTAGGTATGCATGTAGGTTGGTGGGTAGGTGGGTAGGTGAATAGATGGGTAGGTGGGTAGGTGGGTAGGTGGGTAGGTTGAAGGGTGGATAGGTGGGTAGGTTGGTAGGTGGGTAGGTTGAAGGGTTGATAGGTGAGTAGGTTGGTAGGTAGGTGGGTAGGTGGGTAGGTGGGTAGGTGAGTAGGTGAGTAGGTGGGTAGGTGAGTAGGTGGGTAGGTTGGTTGGTTGATGGGTGGATAGGTGGGTAGGTTGGTAGGTGGGTAGGTTGAAGGGTTGATAGATGAGTAGGTTGGTAGGTAGGTAGGTAGGTAGGTAGGTAGGTAGGTAGGTGGGTAGGTGAGTAGTTGGGTAAATGTGGGTAGGTAGGTTGGTAGGTGAATTTAAGGGCGACGTTTCGTAAAGGAGGAAAGACAACATGTTGATTGGGAACAACTATCAAAAAAAAGTTCAAAAGTTCTTTATTGTATTCGAGGCCTCCGGCCCATATACATTTGAGTTACATGCATTATTAATCACCAGTTCAATAACAAATTAAATGGATACAAAGGTGATTGATTTTAACTTATCATCTCGATGAGATATTGCATAGGTACCAAATTGTGCAAGTCTAAGAATGCTGTTGTTGTTATCAGAAGAAAGAATTTGTTTAAATGCTACTAAAGCAGGAGGCTTGGAAAGATAATAATCATGGATAAACTTTTTCCGTAAACATCGTAAGATTGACAAACAAATAGAAAATGGATTTCGTCTTTAACGGCTACTTTACACAATGGACATATTCTATTGCTTTTGTCGATCGATTTGTACCTACCTTCATTAATCATTAAATTTGACAGACCTAATCTGAATCGTATCAATGAATACCTTAACTTCTTGGATGTTAAATGTGAAAGTTATCTTTCGGGTTGGAGTAGGCTTTTAAAGAGTCTATATGAATCATAACGTGAGCTATTATCTAATGTTGACTGCCAATCTTGATTAAACATATTAAATGCTGTTTCTCGAAATTGATACAAGAAAAGGTTTATATTACCAACAGCCTGGCTCAGCCAAACAAAACCATAACCATGAGAAAACAAAAGATTTCGAACGTGGGATGCCCATGTTACTTTCCCTAAATCATCTAAATGAACAAGCGTGTTGAAAGCCTTCTTAGGTAGTCTATATTCATGCATACATATTATTTTTAACCAAAATTTCAAACATCTAACATAAGCATTAATGTATAACGGGTATCTCCCACATTCCCCATATACCATACATGTTGGAGTCGACTGACCGACACAAAGGAACTTTTTACAGGCTAACAGATGTACCTTTTCGATGCATTCAAAACGTTGGAATCCCAATATTTCTGTTCCATAAAGTAAAATTGGTTGTACGTGTATTTGACAATCAAAAAGTTTAAAATATATTTTAGGCGTCAACACGCCAAAATTATGCATAATTGAAAGCAAATTTATTAAAGCTTTCCTTGCTCTTAATGCTAAATCTGCAAGAGACTTCTTTAAATTTACTGTTGTATTAAACATAAATCCAATATATTTATACTCGTTACTTAAGATCACGGGCTGATTATCATAAAACCATTTTTCTTTAGATGCTACCGGCCAACCTTTTCTGAAAATTACAATATTTTTTTTATCCAAATTAACAGTTAATCTATATATAGCCCAACTACTGTTTCTGAAATAAGGACAATATCATCGGCAAATAGAAGTATAAACATTTCTATCAGATCTGGGAACATTTGAACACCATGTTTCCCGTTTGTTAAAACTTCATGGTATAAATATCAGTGATTGTATTCGTCAGCTACACTCAGATATGTATCATTCAAAGAGCTGATAAGGATAAAATCACTCCTATAAATTCAGACAAAGAATGGAAACACTCGTAAAATCTAACAATCTATAACTGTAGTACCTTATCGAAGCACACAGTGTTGATAGCGCCGCAGATGTTGATGCCTCGTGGACTGATACAATAAATGTCCTCCTTCTTCAGTCTATGCTGAGCGTACACGATACCAATCCCCAGAGCAGCTGGCAGGGCCGGGGGGACAGCTATAGTCAACAGGTCCAGGGCCCGGATGATGATGTCACCCACTGTGTCCCCGAACTGAACCTGATACCAATAAAAGATAAACTAAACATGAACAGTCATGGTTTATATAAATTATTTAAGATATAAGATATATTATGAATGCTATGGTTACAGTTTAGTCTTTAAAAATAACTCAATTGCGGTTACAGTCAACGTTTTCTAAAGCATCAGTTAGTTTACCATGAGAACGATTGTGTAGATGAAGCCGAGGAAGGCGATGAAGGCGAGGACAGCGATGAACTTGTAGCTGTCCCTGTTGAACTTGAAGTCCACTGGTTTAGGGTACATGATGGAGCGAACCAGCTCCCCCTTCGCTGTCATGAAACCTGGACACGTATTTTCAAATTTACAAAAATGATTGCACTGTCGGACAAAATGCCTTAACATGCACGCTCCCAAAGTCAACATCTACTTAATCACCCTAAACAACTTTGTAAAATATAAAGAAACTATTGTAATACCTAAGCAGAAAAGACCAAAAAAAAAAGAGAAAAAGCTTGAAAAAAGGCAAATGTAATCAAACTCGATTGGACCGTGCCTCTCCTAAGTAGTGAACCTATGTGCAAACTATGAATCGTTCCATTCCAGGTCGTCTGTATGCATGGACAACACTGTTGAAAGCGTGGCGAGGGATACCAATGAATGATGGACAACACTGTTGAAAGCGTGGCGAGGGATACCAATGAATGATGGACAACACTGCTGAAAGCGTGGCGAGGGATACCAATGAATGATGGACAACACTGCTGAAAGCGTGGCGAGGGATACCAATGAATGATGGACAACACTGCTGAAAGCGTGGCGAGGGATACCAATCAATGATGGACAACACTGCTGAAAGCGTGGCGAGGGATACCAATCAATGATGGACAACACTGCTGAAAGCGTGGCGAGGGATACCAATCAATGATGGACAACACTGCTGAAAGCGTGGCGAGGGATACCAATCAATGATGGACAACACTGCTGAAAGCGTGGCGAGGGATACCAATGAATGATGGACAACACTGCTGAAAGCGTGGCGAGGGATACCAATCAATGATGGACAACACTGTTGAAAGCGTGGCGAGGGATACCAATCAATGATGGACAACACTGCTGAAAGCGTGGCGAGGGATACCAATCAATGATGGACAACACTGTTGAAAGCGTGGCGAGGGATACCAATCAATGATGGACAACACTGCTGAAAGCGTGGCGAGGGATACCAATCAATGATGGACAACACTGCTGAAAGCGTGGCGAGGGATACCAATGAATGATGGACAACACTGCTGAAAGCGTGGCGAGGGATACCAATCAATGATGGACAACACTGTTGAAAGCGTGGCGAGGGATACCAATGAATGATGGACAACACTGCTGAAAGCGTGGCGAGGGATACCAATCAATGATGGACAACACTGCTGAAAGCGTGGCGAGGGATACCAATGAATGATGGACAACACTGCTGAAAGCGTGGCGAGGGATACCAATGAATGATGGACAACACTGCTGAAAGCGTGGCGAGGGATACCAATGAATGATGGACAACACTGTTGAAAGCGTGGCGAGGGATACCAATGAATGATGGACAACACTGCTGAAAGCGTGGCGAGGGATACCAATGAATGATGGACAACACTGCTGAAACACGCTCCTGTTGTATCTAGATAATACCAATCAATGATGGACCAGAGCAACTGGAACATGTCTTCCAGTATCATTGAATCTCCAGGAATATTTCTTCACATAACTTTAAGAGATTCTACAAACTCTCCTTCTACAGGAGAGTGTTTTTCCAACTAATACATTGACTACGATTAAAGTAAGGACATAAATGTGTAGAAGTTATCTACAATTCATTACTGGAGTGTTTTTCACGAAGTTAAGATTAACATTTTTGGAGGGGCATTTAAAAGCGGCATACATAAGAACAGGAAGAAGATGAAGGCGTGAGTAAATACTCCGAGACGTCGTGTATTTTCACAGTAAAGAAGTTGTTATCAAGAAAATCTTCCTGTTCTTAAGATTAAAGCTGTATATTAGGACAAAATAATGCTACAATAACCAATAACGACTATTCTCAGTACCAGTTCTGACGACCACAGCGGTGACCCTGTGACTACCGTAGAAGCGGGTCTGGATAACGTTGGTTCCACAGAAGAGAACATGGCGGTTGTGCTGCTTCATGTCGAACATCAGGGGGGAGTCTCCGCTCTGGAGGGGATTCGGGAGGGGCGTCTTCGTCACAGGGACGCTCTCACCTGCAAGTGGGAGGTGTATGTTGCTAGGCAGCTTTACATGAGAACTAAATTACGCATTATTATTTAAATTATTAGGACCATCATAGATAACAACAAGTGTTTGCCACAAACATGGCAATGTCCCCTGCCGCTAACATTGAGTTTAGTAAGACACATCTTTTGATCAAAAGGAGCTCCTGCATATATTGCATTACTGGTAAAAAGTGTAATGATGATCAGCATATTTGAAGACTTTGGGTGCTTGAGTTCATGAAATATTGCGTTAAATAGAGTTTGAAAAGTGGTCGCGGTGACCTTGAAAATAAGGTCACGGTCACCAAAATCGACTAATGTCTGCGTCATCCCCCAATGTAGAATGACACCAATTTGAAGATTTTGGGTCCATCCGGTCATGATATATCGTGTTAACAAGAGTTCGAAAAGTGGTCAAAGTGTTCCGGTCACCTTAAACATAAGGTCATGGCCACCAAAATCAATTGGTGTCTCCGTTATCAACCAATATAGGCTGTCAGAAAATATTAAGACATTATGTCCAACCAGTCATGAGATATTACGAGATAATAAAGTGGTCGAAGTGTCGGGGTGACCTTGAAAATAAGGTCAGGGTCACCAAAATCGACTTGTGTTTGCGTTATCCACCAATGTAGCCTGGCACCAAATTTGAAGATTTTGGGTATCGCATTGACAATAAATGTGACGTACGTACGTACGGACGGACGCCGCTGAATACATAGTCCACCGTTCCGCGTTGCGGCGGGGGACAATAAAACAATAAGTTTGCGTAGCGTCTTCATCACCTGTACACAATCATCTGGAGGGTAAGGGGAATCTACAAACAGCTACAAATAATGGTAATCATCTACATATAATTGCACACATATACAAACATATACAAACATATACAAACATATACAAACATATACAAGCATATACAAACATATACAAACATATACAAACATATACAAACATATACAAACATATACAAACATATACAAACATATACAAACATATACAACAGTCACAAACATATACAAACATATACAAGCATATACAAACATATACAAACAAACATATACAAACATATACAAGCATATACAACAGTCACGATCGATCACAAAACTATCCAAACAGCTGCGAACAGCTTAATGACTGATCTCGATATGAGATCATGCAAGAGCTATAGATGTATCTACAGTAGTAGAACGATAGATATAACTACAAGGAGATGACACCTCAAAGTAAAGAACCACGCACCTGTCAACATGCTCTCATTAACAATGCAGTTCTATCTACACTATATACACACTAAATCCCCACAAGGAGATGACACCTCAAAGTAAAGAACCACGCACCTGTCAACATGCTCTCATTAACGATGCAGTTCTATCTACACTATATACACAATAAATCCCCACAAGGAGACGACACCTCAAAGTAAAGAACCACGCACCTGTCAACATGCTCTCATTAACGATGCAGTTCTATCTACACTATATACACAATAAATCCCCACAAGGAGATGACACCTCAAAGTAAAGAACCACGCACCTGTCAACATGCTCTCATTAACGATGCAGTTCTATCTACACTATATACACAGTAAATCCCCACAAGGAGACGACACCTCAAAGTAAAGAACCACGCACCTGTCAACATGCTCTCATTAACGATGCAGTTCTATCTACACTATATACACAGTAAATCCCCACAAGGAGATGACACCTCAAAGTAAAGAACCACGCACCTATCAACATGCTCTCATTAACGATGCAGTTCTATCTACACTATATACACAATAAATCCCCACAAGGAGACGACACCTCAAAGTAAAGAACCACGCACCTGTCAACATGCTCTCATTAACGATGCAGTTCTATCTACACTATATACACAATAAATCCCCACAAGGAGACGACACCTCAAAGTAAAGAACCACGCACCTGTCAACATGCTCTCATTAACGATGCAGTTCCCACTGACGAGGACTGCATCACACTGCATCACACAGCCGTGTCGGGGAATCTCTATCACGTCTCCGGGAACCAACTCGTCTGACATCAAGGTCTGGAAGTCTGAAGCAATAGTGTACTAGTATATTCTGGCATTGTACTCAATATTCAGGTATTGTGCTCAATATTCAGGTATTGTACTAAATATTCAGGTATTGTACTCAATATTCAGGTATTGTATTAAATATTCAGGTATTGTACTCAATATTCAGGTATTGTACTCAATATTCAGGTATTGCACTAAATATTCAGGTATTGTACTCAATATGCAGGTATTGTACTAATTATTCTGGTAGTGTACTCACTATTCAAGTATTGTACTCAATAAATAAATATTATATTCAATATTCAAATATTGTAATAATTATTCCAGTATGTTTTAAATTGTCTTTCTCTGTTAGCAATATATTAATGCTTATGTTAAAAAGCAAAAATCGCGATTCACTGATGAGCAGTTCTCAATTTGTCATGTTGATTCATAATCAGTCAAAACTACATTTAACTTAGTATTTTATGAATAAAGGAAAAAATCAGTGGCATCCTTCTATGAATATGTTGTTTTACGATGTGAACATACAATCTCGTGAAAGGAGACAAGTTTCAATTACAGTTTTAGACTGTTTAGCCAGTGACTGGTTTATTTACCTTCGTTGCCTCTACAAATTGTTACAATCGTCGCCCCAGCTATTGTGCTCCGTAAAGCTCGCTGCATCTTAAAATGGTGAAAACACATATTCGGAATGAAACTTTACTTTGAACTTTAAACTGAAGCAACTTATAAAGTTACAAAGGATAATATTACTGATAGTTATACATAGACGTAGGAACGGTTTGAGGGGTGGGGGCAAGATTTTACTTTTTCTGACGGGGCGGGGGTCTCTCTCTCTATGGTTTTATGAAGGCCTAGCAAACAGTTTGATGAGTAGGCCTTTGTATGCCCAAAAATGTCATTTAATTCATTCAAGTTACAATTTCGCAAACAAATTTCAGAGAATAGTTGAGAATGAATGCTATTATCACATGCGGGCTTGAGTTTATTGAAGCATGTTAGGTGAAAAGTTATGATTTCACTACTTGATGAGGAACAGCTGTGTTCGACCTCACCATTGAAATCTTTATTTCTGAATCAAAACGTTATTCTTATTCAGTGTTTTTAAAAAAAGAATGTGTGCATAGCTCTATTACTCTATGAAATCCTGTATTTTACACCTCATAGCCAAATGTGAGCTTATTTAATAAGACTTTTGAAGTTGGGTGTACACGTTAAACTCTATACAACAAATACAGCCCCCTTTCTTTAAAGTAAAATGCATTGGAACAGGAAGATTTTCTGGATAACATGAATATGATGACCACCTACCTTCCTGGTCTGGTAGATGGTGATGAGTATGGACAGCACGGAGATGAAGATGATGACAGACGCGTACACGTGATACTCGTCCGAGTACCAGACGCTGACACTGAACACTTGGAACACGTAGAAGGGCGACAGGATCTGCAGTGATACAACTTAGCTCATGACTCACACTGGGAATACTGGGAATACTAGGTGACATGTGATCTACTTCAACTCATCTTAATGATACTAACGATTCATTCAAAGCTATAAAAACAACATGACCTCTGAGTGTGACACAACTTCTAAGCGAAGTGTCTACTATAAGGAATAACATAACTTCTCAACGAAGTTGTAGTATAATAAATAACATTACTTCTAAGCTAAATATGAACTACAAAGAATAACATTACTTCCTAGTGAAATTGTCGAATAAGAAATAACTTTACTTTTAAGCGAAGTTGTTGTATAAGAAAAAAACCATTACTTCTTAGCGAATTTTGTGCTGCAGCACTGTACCAAAAGTGTTGCAAGAATTGTCGGTTTCCCATAAGATCTCATTTTATTTTTGTGTAGCATAGATAATTTTAATTACTTAAATTTTCAAAATATTTCACTGAAAATTGACTTGAAAACAGGAAATCTACTCCGCAACACGTACCAAATTTCTGATTTTAGATACAACGTTATCTCACAAAACGGTTAAATGATTACTGAGGTATGTCCCTTTTCAGCCCTGTAGGTCTGCTTATATAATTGTGGCAATGGTGAAGTGACGTTACTGTAAAAATACATTTTGCCGTTTTCCATAACCATGCTCAAAATTAATGAATTTGAAAATTATAAACATAATCTCAATATGTTCGATTACAATAGTGTTGAAGTTTTTAAGTTTTCGTTCACTGTCACGATCATGAAAATCGTTTATTCTACACTAACATAACATGGGACCTTATGGGAAAACGGCGATTCTTGCAACACTTTTGGCACAGTGCTGTATAAGAAAAAAAATACTTCTAAGTTTGCGTTGTAGATTGGCAGAGGTACAACCCGCTCTCCAATGAAAATACCCCTAAAATTCGAAAGATTATTTTCAAGTATACATCGAAAGAAATCATGGGAGCCACCTACCTCTTTAAAGAGGATCACGATGATGGGTGTGACGTGAACCCGCATGTTGTTCATCCCGTACAGGAGCTGTCTGTGGGGGCATATGGTGGAATATGTATGAAAGTAAGGAAATATCTCTTCTAACCAAACTAGAAAATTCAAAGTGTTGATCTAGGAACAACTCATGTACGGTAATATCTGTGTACCTGTTGAAGAAAACATATAAACTGTTGATAATCTTTTAAATTTGTGGTGAGCTGAAGTCAACTGTCTGAAAGATGGAATCTACTAACGCCTACAGGGACAAACGCATACAGTCTTTAACAAACAATTTATGCACCAGTGGTTTTGGGTTTTACAGCCTTCAACCTCTCATCAAAGTAAAATGATCCGTTACTGTGTGCACTAATGCCTACAACCCGTTACCTACTAATGCCTACAGTTAAACAAACAATTTAAACAAACACACAGGTTTTTATTTCACATTATATAAATTTTACCATATCTTCATTATAGCATCAAAGTATACATATTCAACACATTACATCTTATGTGTCACACAGATACACACGTGTAGGATTATACATAAATGGCGATACTAATAATATATCACATTTCACATATTTATCATTTTTGAATGCACAGAATATAATTCAGATAAATATTTCAAAGATGGTATTCACATTTATTACACACGTGGTGAACGTCACTGTCTGACTGTTCTCTCTCTCCAGTAGGCCACGATTGTAAAGTCATAATGCGTCGGTTGGAATTGTTGCTGTTCATCCTAACTTAAAACCTTGGCACTGTTGCTTCATTCTTTCAGTAGATTGTATATATCTAATGACATTCCGTCTAAAAAAAAAACAACGTCAGCTGTGGCTAGTAACTAGATCAACATCCTTTACACTTCAGCGGCGAGCCGACCGACTGCGAGGCGAGGCGAGGCGAAGCTAGGCGAGGCGAACGAGTTTACTATAGTACGTTTTTGATTAAACGTAATTATTTATACTTACCTTTTGACTAGACCTACTATGCCTACCTCCTCTCTAGGTATGCTCTTTCAACGTTAACACAGACGAAACTTAAAACCGTGGAGTAGGGGATGCGTAAAATCCCTCTCCAAAGGGGGGTAAGTCTGCATGGTCTCATGACGTCACCACCGGAAGTCTCCACTCTCCGGCAAGACAGATCAAGTGGGGAGGATGGGCGGGCCTAGCGCGTAGGTCTAGTCAACAGGTAAGTATAAATAATTACGTTTAATCAAAAACGTACTATTATTTAAATACCTATCTGTTGACTATACCTACTATGCCTAGAATCCCACTGCATGGTGGCGGGTCAGTAGATATGTGGTAGAGACAAGACCAGTAACAAGCCCTGAGTGTAAGCTAACCTACGAGTCCTCCACCCTGTGGTGAGGACAAGGCACAGCCCGGGAGACACCATCTCTACCGCTAAGCGGATCGAAGAGACAACCCAGCCACTCAACTTCTGATTAACACACTGTTTAACGGGTTAAAAGCGAAGTTAAAGAAACAAAACAATAGACAAGGAGCAAACAATGCGAACCGAAGTTTATTACAAGGAGCATCGTAAGACACGCATGAACAAAACTCCTAAGAGGACTGTCCCCTTCTCGGTCTGGTCGGGGGGACCACCTTCGCCTGAGCGAACACCTGTGGACCCAGCCTAGAGATGCCTTCGAGATCTGCTGTGGAGATATCTCGTAAGTAATGATTGGCGAAAACCTCTGAGGAACGCCAAAAACACCCCGCCATGACGTCTGAGACCGCGATGTTACAGTGGTAAGCCATCGTGGCTGAGACTGCTCGGATCTCATGCGGGTTGGAACGCGATGGAGGAGGCAGGTCAGCGGCCTTGTACGCATCAATGAGTGCCGACCCCAGGTACACCCCCAACGCTCGCTTGTCCAGCTCTTTGGTGCTCCTCGGCGAGTGAGGCAAGAACAGACGAGGCCTGCCATCCCTCAGCCTGCGGATACGCTGCACGTACACCCTCAACGCCCTAACCGGACACAGAGAGAGATCAATCTCTCCATAGTCAGAACCCAGAGCCGGAATAGAGCTGCCTGGTTTTTGCAGACAAAGTCGGGACCTAAACCAAGTAAGGCTGACCTCCCCTCCCTGACCTCAAAACGTAGAAGGTCCCCCTGCAACGCATGGATTTCAGAAATCCGAGCTGCGGAGGCCATGGCCACCAGAAAAATGACCTTGATGGTGAGAGGGAGGAGGGGAATGTCGGAGAGCGGTTCATACCTATCGGAGCAAAGATGGTTGAGCACAATGGCTAAGTCCCACTCAGGTGGACAAAGCTTAGTCCTGCCGTCAACAGAACAGAAGGTTTTAATGAGGCCCTTGAGGACCGACACATCTAAACCTGGCGACCTCTTCCTGAGAACGGAGAGGATAGCAGACATGTTGGTATTGATTGATGACGCCTTAAGATGCCTGCTGTTGCGTAGGTTCACTATGTACTCCGCCACCTGAGGAACGGAGGCCTCTGCCGGGATTAAATCCCACTGAGCACAGAAGGAGGCGAAGGCCTGCCACTGAAAATCATAGAGTTTCCTAGTGGTCTTCCTATGAGAGGTAGCTATGGCATTGGCGACGCACCTTGAGTAACCAGTGCTCCTTAACCCTCTCTTAATACAAGCCAAGCGTGAAGGCAGAACACCTGAGGGTTCTTGTGTAACCTTCCGCTTTGCCTGCTGAGGAGCAGATCTCTCCGTGGCTGAATAGGAACAGGTTTCTGATGACAGAACCACGGTCGGGCTGGCCACCTCCGTCAGGGGAGGGGCATCTGGTCATGACAGCACGTCCACCAAGATGTTCTTGGCACCTGGAATGTGGACTGCTCGATTGTCCAGTTCCACCTCGTCCACCAGCTCGAAGAGCCTGAGCGACACGCATAGCAGAGACTCGGCCCTGGTGGACCCCTGCTTGTTTATCGACCAAGCAGCCACTGAACTGTCCGTGTGGACTAGTAGGCACTGGCCTCGTAAGGGGGCCTGCCAGTGTTGAATGGCTAGACGGACTGCGTCCAACTCGAGGACGTTGATGTGTGAGTTCTGCTCTGACAGAGACCAGACTCCCGCCACCTGCTCGTGACCCGAGGCGTCTACTAACAGGTAAGCTGAGGGGGGACGAGGGCGAAGTGGAACCCCGGAGAAAACACTCTCGTCCACCTGCCACCAAGCTAGGAAGCGATGCAGATCCGGGGTCAGAACTATGGCGTGACGACAACGAGTCTCCCTGATGTGGGGGTTCAGGAACACCTGTAATGGGCGGAGGAATAGCCTCCTCCTGCGGGTCAGGTGCTGAGCTGACGTTAGCAACCCCAACACTCTTTGCCACTGACGTAGGGAGGGGACGCATCGAGGGCGCGATACATTAAGTGATCGTAACGAGCCATCTGCTCCCTCGTGACGAACCCACGGAACAGCTGAGTGTCTAGGATAGCCCCTAAGAACTTCAGACGACTCGCCGTGACCACGTTCGACTCCTCTAAGTTCACTAACCACCCTAGGCGACGGAACAGGTCTATTGTGAACCTGAGTTGTGCCTCGAGAACGACGGGATAACGGTCGTGAGCGAGCCCATCGTCCAAATACATTAGAAACTGAATGTCGCATTGGTGTAAGAATTGGACGATAGTGTGAGTCACTCGTGTGAATAGCCAGGGGGTTGACGAGATCCTGAACGGGAGCATGCACCACTGAAAGTGTCTCCCGTCCAGAATGAAGAGGAGGTACCTGCGATCCCGACAGTGAATCAGAATGTGCAGGTACGGATCCTGGAGATTGAGAGACACCATGCAGTCTGAGCGCTCCAGAGATCGCATCAAAGAGGGAAGAGTCAAGAGTTGTAAAATATGGCGGCCAAATGAGGTAGAAGCGGTTGAATACCTGAATCGTGAATGAGCTGCCATTTTTTCGAATTCCTTTTGGGTATGACAAACACTGGGGAGTAAAACCCCGGAGTTTGATGTGGGGTCAGGACCTCCTGCACCGCCCCCTTGGAGATTAAGAACTTCACCTGTTCCAAGGTTAGATGGAGCCGGTCCCGTGACAAGGGACGCTCCCTTGGAGCACAGGTAAGAGGAGGAGGAGACGAGACGAGAATGCGGAATCGCTGACCGCAACCCCCCCCCCCCCCCCATCCCACCGCCGAGCCTCTTGACCACGTAACGAGTGGAGGAGGAAGCAGAGGGGGTGACCATGAGTCACTTCCTCCACTTCCGGAATTCCCCTTCTGAGGGGTACGACCCCCAGCGCCAGGACGGGGGGACTTGGAAGATTGACCCGTGGATCCGCGGCCACGCCCTCCCCACCGAAAGTCCATCTTGGCTTTCTTGGGGGTTGATTGACCTTGGCTGTGACCTTGATCCTGACAGTAGTTAGTCACCGGGCGTTTGGGGGTTGTCTGCCTCTGACTCACCACAAGGCGATTGGTGAGGTCTTGTTGTTGAGCCTCCTGCTTCGCTATAAGAACCTCGGGGATACTACCCCCAAAGAGACATTCAGAGTTGGTAGGGGCCTGCCGGAGGAAAGATTTCTGGTCGGGGTTGAGGCCCGAAGTAGTTATCCCTACGCAGAACCGTAATCCCTGAGGATATCAGATATATGAGCCGATAGCATGATCTGCGTGAGGTCCGCGGCCACATTGACGAATGCTTTGAAGAGCACCGGGTCACCCGACTCTGGGTCACGACCTAGAGTAGCAGTGGGGGTGGTACGGTCGGGTAAACCCAGCGAGCATCAAGTAAGGAAGTCACCATGTCCTTAACGGACGCAAGAAGAAGCTCAGGTTTGAATTTATCAAACTTGACTTTCTTGCTCTTCTTCTTTTTGCTGACACTAAGAAGCAACCCTTCGGATAGCTAATTACTCCAAAACACCAAGAGTGTCAACTCACAAAAACGTAGACGACGAGACGTTTAAGTGAGGAACACGCAAGGCTAGACGAGGGAGGCTATCAAGAGTGTTGAATACCAGAGGCTCCGAACCCGAAGGTTGCGAAGTCAATGTCGACTACTGGCTAGACACTGGCGAACGAGGCAAGACACTGGCGCAGCGAGTCACAGGCGAGACGAGGCGATTCAAGTCGAGTCGAAAAACCGAAGGCGAGTGACTGGCGAGGCGAGTGACTGGGGAAGCGAGTCACTGGCGAGGCAAGTCGAGTCGAAGACCAAAGGCGAGTGATAGTCGAGTCACTGACGAGTCTAGATGAGTCGAGTCAAAGGTGAAAGCCAACCGAAGCAGACGACGAGCTATCGGAAGACCCACTTAATCTAGAAGACAAAGGGACTGGCGGAGGGCACGACCAAGGCCGTGCGAACCAAGCAGTCACCCGACGAAGGCGAGAGAAAACAAAAGACACGAATTTCACGTACAAATCATGCAGCTACCAGCTAGGTAGAGCACACCTAGCACATGTCAACAAGGCCCCTTATTAACTCACCACCTACATGAAACAGGTTGTCTAAAACAACCTGTTAGTGACGAACGTAGATAAGACGTTGATACAACCTCTTAAATGAATAAGAAGTAGCAGGTTAGCAAAGGTAGCGAAAAAGCGCTAAAAATACCCAGTGGCAGAGCGAAAACACACACGTCTGTCTTGCTCTGCAACTGAGAGGAGAGTGACGACTTCCGGTGGTGACGTCACGAGACCATGCAGACTTACCGCCCTTTGGAGAGGGATTTTACGCATCCCCTACTCCACTGTTTTAAGTTTCGTCTGTGTTACGTTGAAATAGCAGATCTAGAGAGGAGGTAGGCATAGTATGTCTAATCAACAGATAGGTATTTAAATAATAAGATTATGTCAATGTTTGCATTAACAATAATACCTTGCACATGATAACATAACAAATACAGTTCATTTGCATAAACCTTTTTGTTGATTTTTACAGTCCACTTTTGATTTGATCACCTGAATCTCATGAACTACATTATTTCGTCGTAGATATACGCAATAGGAGTTGCAAATAAGCGTTCGGGTCAGCTCTAGTGCAGTTTACGTCAACTATTAAGCACTCGGTTATTGAAACCGCTTTCGGTTACGGAGTGGTATTGTTTCCCTATAACAGGTAATAAAATTAAACGGTGTGACAAATCGTGTATAATAAACGTGTGTAATAAATAAAATACCACACTCGGTCTCATTAGATACGAATTATACAAAACTCGTGACCTTCCTATGGTATCTGACCTCGCTTTCGCTCGGTCAGATAGCGTCGGAAGGACACTCGTTACGTATAATTCGCATCTAATGAGACCTCGTGTAGTATTCTCTATCTATTACACTGAATTAATAAGACTTGGGGTTAAAAACTTTTATCATGAATCTTTGAAGTCTTAATTTTTATCTTATTTTTTTAAACACAAAAAAGGTGTTAAAACTTTCTTCTCACATGTTTTGGTTACATATCATAATATAATTGATGGAGAGGTCAGAGATCATAGACGTTTTGTTGCCACTCCTCAGCTATTCTTCAGCTAGACAATTGGCCTTTTCTAGACAGATATCTGTATTCCTCTGGTGCTGTATTATTCATTCATCGATAATTAAAGCCAAATTGTAAAAAAAATAAAACCTTTAGTGATCCACGTGGTATTGAGAGACATAAGTCTTTACTAATGTCAACATTACTAACTAATATATAAACAAAACAAATATGAACATAGATTTACTATATATATAGCTATAAATTTTGATGCAAAGTTCCAAACATAAAATCTAAAATCATTGCTTTATGTAAGTAAAAACATATTAAAATTATGCAAGGCAATCATAAAAATGAAATCATTTGTTAAAGTATTCCATATTGACACAGATTCATTATTTTTAGGTAAATGGTTCGAAATAAAAAAAGTTCCAAACCACAGTTCGTTACCACATTTGTCCAAACTGTTACCATGAATTTCCTAAGCACTGATTTTATAAAAAAGTAAATAAAAATTTAACCTGACAAAAATGTTTTAGTTTTTTAACATTTAAAAAGACTAGTTAACATCTAAATATTTATTTTAGAACAAAAATATTTTCAAATTACTTATTTTTCGAACATTTGGATCGGACAGAAAAATTACCAATTTTGAAAAAAAAAATTGATAATGGAAATAACTGAGAAAGCTTTACCTACACAGTAAATTAAATTTCATGACACTTGTTCTTTAGCGTTTTGCCCTTTGCTCCCCTGACTCCTCAGCTTCTGTTATTACTTCTCTACTGTAGGCGTTAGTGCACACTGATTGGAACAGTTCACTATTGTGCAGGTAAGCGTATCGCTGTCCCAACTCAAAATCTAGCTATTAATCCCCGTAGGCATTTGTCCCTGTAGGCGTTATTACACCTTACCGTCTGAAATGGAAACACGGCTCCTCGGCTTGTTAAAACATTTTGATAAATTAACTAATGATAACTTGAAGGACAGATACAAGTTGTTAGAACGCGACATGCGACATCTTTGTGAACGAAATGTCAAGAGAATCTATACACTTAAGGCTTGCTGTCACACAACATAAAGTATTCTTGGGTCGCTAACAGTATCTGGGAGTGTTATAAAGAATGAGGGAAAAGGCCAACCATAAGACATGCTTATTTGAACAATGACCCTGTAGGATCTGTATTTACAAATGGCTGAATGTTCTTGAAGAACATACTATCGTCTAAAATCGAGCACACATCTACATGTAAGTGATATCTAAGCTGTCATAATACCGTACTAATCCCATTCTCTTCCAACAGGCGTTACTCCACTCAAGTCCCATGGCGATGAAACTTTCTAACATTGGTACTGTTCTTTTTTTTATGCCCCCGAATCGGAGATTCCGGGGGTATATTGTTTTTCACCTGTCCGTCTGTCTGTCCGTCCGTCTGTCCGTGTGTTTGTCTACAAAAACTTTAACCTGTGGTCTTAACTTTGGATTGCTCAGAGCTAGGGCTTTTATATGTGGCATGTGCATACCTTGTGATGAGACCTTTCAGATGAGGTCACCATATGTGACCTTGTGACCTTGACCTTGTCGCAATTGACATTTTCAGAAAACTTTAACCTTGGCCATAACTTTAGATTGCTCAGAGATAGGGCTTACATACTTGGCATATGCATACCTTGTGATGAGACCTTTCAGATGAGGTCATCATATTTGACCTTGTGACCTTGACCTTGCCGCAATGAACATTTTCAGAAAACTTTAACCTTGGCATTAACTTTTGATTGTTAAGAGTTACGGCTTTCATTCTTGGCATGTGCATACCTTGTGATGAGACCTTCAGATGAGGTCATCATATTTGACATTGTGACCTTGACCTTGAACTTGCCGCACCGGACATATTCAGTAAACTTTAACCTTTGCCATAACTTTAGATTGCTCAGAGCTACGGCTTTCATACTTGGCATGTGCTTACCTTGTGATGATACCTTTCAGAAGGGGTCATCATATTTGACCTTGTGACCTTGACCTTGTCGCAGTGGACAATATTCAGAAAACTTTAACCTTGGCCATAACTTTGGTATGTCCGGGGGCATCCGTGTTTAACAAACACATCTTGTTTTTTAGGCAGTCAAACATAGTTTTACATCGCCGATCGACTTATTGTTAGAGTGTTTGATAGGCATTCTAGAAGGTGGTGTTCTGGAAAGTCAAGGATATTTTATGGATGATCAACTTCTTTATTTTACAGTGGCGACGTTTCGGTACAGATCCTTATAGCGTTATCAAGCATATGGATAGGGATAACTATCTATACCGAAACGTCGCCACTGTGAAATGAAGAAGTTGATCATCCATAAAATATCCGTGTCTGTCTTGTAAGAGAATATGCGCATAACGTGTCTGTCTTGTACGAGAATATGCGCCTCACAGAGAAGGAGCAACAAGTGCGGAAGCGGGTTGTTTTAAACAATGTCGCCAGTAGCACAACTAACTCTTGATGAAACCAATCAGGGATCTCTTGCAACAGAGTGGAGGAAACAAATCAGGGATCTCTTGCAACAGAGAGGATGAAACAGATCAGGGATCTCTTGCAACAGAGCGGAGGAAACCAATCAGGGATCTCTTGCAACAGAGTGGAGGAAACCAATCAGGGATCTCTTGCAACAGAGTGGAGGAAACCAATCAGGGATCTCTTGCAACAGAGAGGAGGAAACCAATCAGGGATCTCTTGCAACAGAGTGGAGGAAACCAATCAGGGATCTCTTGCAACAGAGTGGAGGAAACCAATCAGGGATCTCTTGCAACAGAGTGGAGGAAACTCTGTGGAAAGAGAACGTTGATCCCATCACGATGCATACTATTCGTGTAGGTTATTCATTTACGCTAGGAATGAAGATTACAAGGTGCTTACAATCCTTACAGAGAGGCTAACAATCCTTACAGAGAGGCTTACAATCCTTACAGAGAGGCTTACAATCCTTACAGAGAGGCTAACAATCCTTACAGAGAGGCTTACAATCCTTACAGAGAGGCTTAAAATCCTTAAAGAGAAGCTTACAATCCTTACAGAGAAGCTTACAATCCCTACAGAGAGACTTACAATCCTACAGAGAGACTTACAATCCTACAGAGAGACTTCCACTCATTACAGAAAGGCTTACAATCCTTACAGACAGGCTTACAATCCTTACAGAGAGACTTACACTCCTTAAAAAGAGGCTAACAATCCTGACAGACAGACTTACACTCCTTACACATAGACTTCCAATCCGTACAGACAGGCTTACAATCCTTACAATGAGGCTTACTATCCTTACGGAATTGACTTACAATCCTTACTGGCTGGCTTACAAACCTTACAAACTGACTTTCAATCCATACAAAGAGGCTTACACTCATTACACATATAGGCTTACAATCCTTTCAGAGAGACTTACGATCCCTACAGAGAGACTTACAATCCTTACAGAGAGACTTACAATCCCTACAGAGAGACTTACAATCCCTACAGAGAGACTTACAATCCAATCCTTTCAGAGAGACTTACAATCCCTACATAGAGACTTACAATCCATACAGAGAGACTTACAATCCCTACAGAGAGACTTACAATCCTACAGAGAGACTTACAATCCTACAGAGAGACTTACAATCCCTACAGAGAGACTTACAATCCTACAGAGAGACTTACAATCCTACAGAGAGACTTACAATCCTACAGAGAGACTTACAATCCTACAGAGAGACTTACAATCCTACAGACAGGTTCAGGTACATACCGTGTTCGTTTCTCGAAGTCTGATATGCCGTTTTGATGGTAAAAGAAAGAACAAGGATGGTCTTTGTCCAATCCTCTGAAAAGAAAATCTTGAATATGCAGTCGAGTGAATGACAAATATATGCCTAATTAAACATACCCAATGTAGAGTGCAATGAATAAAATTAATATGTAATATTTCCAGTCTGATTAAAATCGACCTTGTTCCGAGGAATAACATTTGCAAAATAATATATCTACCGGGATACGAACAGGTTCTGTAGATTTCTCGCAAAAAGGTTTGGCGTGGAACCTACGACTGATATGAGTTCGTATCCCGGTAGATGCACTATTTTGCAATTTTTATTCCACGGAAAACCGTCGATTTTAATCAGACTGTAATATTTCGAAATGGTAGTAATTTAATTCAATGAAAGACATTGTGAAACGTTTTTCATACACAAGCTTTTGAAATAAAAGCTTTATCCACCAGAAAACATAGCAGAAAGTAATTGGTACATACCTCAGTTTTGAGAACTCTCCAGTCTCAAAGTTCCACAAGTATTTGACTTTCTTGCAGATGAAGTATCGCAACAAGCTTCCCCCTTCCTGGAGTAACGAATGAAGGTTGAAAGGGAAGCAGCAGGTTTTGACAACGGCTGACATAGGATTATAGGTGAAAGGACGGTAGATTATTACCACTCGTTTCCATTTGGTCTGACAGTTAGCTTTATGCATGCAACTCATACTAATGTGTGATTAGATACATTCATAATTGAAAATATACCCCTTTTTATTAGAAAATAAAATATATTTATTCTCGTATAATCATTGATTGAAAGTATTCATGTAACACTGTAGTAACAAGGAAGTTAGGTCATAAGAATAACAAGATATCAATGGACAGCATCTTACGTGAATGGTCTATGTTCTAGTGATATCAACTGGCATCAAATGAAATCAAGTGAAATCAGATGAAAACAAGTGACATCAAACGAATTCAGGTGAAACGAAGTGAAATAAGTGAAATGAAGTGAAATGAAGATTCACCAAGATACATCAAGATACACCAAGAAAAAGACATACAGATATATTAAGTGGTACAAGATAAGTGAAATTAGGTGAAATCAAGTGAATTAAAGGGAACTCAAGTACAATCAAAGGTTGTTATTTATATTCAGCTGAAATCAAGAGACATCAAGAGACATCAAGAGAAATAAAAGAGGAATCCAACGTGTTTCATAACATTAATTAAGTAATTATATGACCCATTAAACATTATCAACCCAAATTTGTCTGTTGTAAAAATACGTTTGACTACCTGGCGCGAGTCAATCTCGGTGCATTGTCCAGTTTTCGATCATAAATCACTACTTTTACCTTATATCGGCACTATACTGAGTCGACTATCATTGGAATGGCAACAGTCATTACTTGTTGGTAAAATAACACAATTTATAATATTTGGCAAATGTGACCCCAACAAGACAATGGATGCACCTTCAAGTGGTGTTGATCTCCATTACGTACCACAGCAGTCTCCGTGCTCGAGTACTGCACATCTGGCGGAGTTCCATCGTCACTGCAATACGAAGTTCATCTACAATTAGCAATCTGGTCCTCAGAGGAACAGGAAGATTTTCTGGATAACTTCTTTTATGTGAAAATACACGACGTTTCGGAGTACATACTCACTCCTTCATCAGGTGGAATGTAAGGAAATAACAAAATATGGTAATATGGTAATATGGTATGGTTATTTCCTTATTTCCTTACATTCCACCTGATGAAGGAGTGAGTATGTCCTCCGAAACGTCGTGTATTTTCATATTAAATAAGTTGTTAACAAGAAAAGATTCATGTTCTTATGTATACCAATTCTAAATGCCCTTCAAAGACCTTATGTATACCTTTTCTAAATGCCCTTCAAAGACCTGTTCCTCAAAGGTTTCAATTTCATTATGGATTCATCCAGAAAAGTAAACAAGAGTCATCAGAAGATGACATATCCCACCGGTTCCACAAAATTTGTAAAAAAAACATCTTGTGTATCTACTACCGTACTTCAGTTAGTGAGTATTACAGATGCTGAGTTTCAGGTATGTTACGGGTTTTAGACTTCTGCTCCAGAAGCAGTCACAATCAACAACAACCAACATCCCTCTCGTGCTTCTATGGAAACAGAAAACAATGATTTTTTCAGAAAAAATCTGAAAATATCAAAAGGCACCACTTCAGTTAGTGGTTAATACACATGCAAAGTTTCAGGAAGATATGATGAACGGGTTTGGAGCTGTGCTCCGGAAACGAACCTGTCTCTGAACAAAGTCCAAATTCAACAAGTTTCTATGGAAACGAAAAAAAAAAAGAAAAATTCAGAAATCTGAAAATATCAAAAGGCAGGTGGGTAATACACATGGAAAGTTTCAGAAAGATATCATGAACGGTTTTCGAGTTCTGCTCAGGAAACGAAATGATTACGGACGGACGGACAGACGGACGGACGGACAGACGGACGGACGGACGGACGGACGGGGCGATGACTATATCCCACGGTATTACATACCGGTGGGATAATGAAAGTACATACGGTTATATTTTTGTTTTTAAGTTATATGTGAACATATCCGAACAAGAAGTAAGTACACTTCCTAAGATTATGTTTCAACTGTGTAATAAAGTACGTGTCACCTAATATTGCATTATGGCACATAATACGTTGATATTAAAGTTGTCAACATATGTTCAATTGATACAATAGTTAAAGTAAATAAAGTAAATAATTAGGAATCTCATAATGTTATTTCTGTGAATTTAGAGTTATCTCCCCTTGTACTCACGTGACCTCCTTGCTGATGACCTTGACGCGACAGACAAACCACTGCCTCCACTGGTCCTGTATGATAAAGAAATTCTCTCAATAA
The DNA here is from genome assembly GCA_936450465.1 of Gibbula magus. NCBI lineage: Eukaryota > Metazoa > Mollusca > Gastropoda > Trochida > Trochidae > Gibbula > Gibbula magus. The sequence continues at coordinate 68,340,873 of OW388305.1, forward strand.
ATAAGGAGAGGCTGCCACATCGCCTGTGTATCGCTCCAGTCAATATGTTGACACACTTTGTGTATGATTCAGGCATTTCCAGAAAGAGTAAGTTATATACAAGTAGCAGCATATCTTTTAGATTCAATTATTAAAAGATAAGATAAATAAGATAAATTAAAAAATCTCCCTTTTCATTGCTTTTTATTCCTTTCAATGTATCTAGCCGAATAAACACATTTTGTCTGTCCCAATGATGGCCATAAAGTTCGGGTGAGAAACCACTGAAGCGATGAATTCTACTGAGGCCAACCCAGCCATGCAGTTGTCCACGTGTTGCCAGGTGAACCCCAATAAATGAACAATGGGAGCTTCGAAACCCGGCCATGCAGTTGTCCACGTGTTGCCAGGAGCTTCGACCTTGGCATCATAGTTGTTACAAATCCTCTACCCTCTCTAACTTTAAATGTATATATAAATCCTCTACCCTCTCTAACTTTAAATGTATATATAAATCCTCTACCCTCTCTAACTTTAAATGTATATACAAATCCTCTACCCTCTCTAACTTTAAATGTATATATAAATCATCTACCCTCTCTAACTTTAAATGTATATATAAATTATCTACCCTCTCTAACTTTAAATGTATATACAAATCCTCTACCCTCTCTAACTTTAAATGTATATACAAATCCTCTACCCTCTCTAACTTTAAATGTATATACAAATCCTCTACCCTCTCTAACTTTAAATGTATATATAAATCCTCTATATGTATATATGTTCTCAGAACCCTTTTGCAGGATGGCTCAGCATTTTATAACATGTATTTCATTATGTAGCTACTTTTAATGTAATGTTGAGGTGAGAATGTCTGTTTGTTTCCTTCTTTAAAAAAGGATTTTCTGGATAACAAATGTGAAAATAAAGCTGTTTCATATACTCCTCCATCAGGTGTAATGTGATGAAGGAGTACAATGGAAGTATACTCTCATACTCCGAAAAGTCATGTATTTTCACGTTGTTATCCAGAAATTACTCCTCCAAAGACTTTCTATCATAAAATATGTTTCCTATTTAATAAATACCGCATTCTTCTTTCTTACTAATGACATCAGAGATACATGTTTCTTTCTTACTAATGACATCAGAGAAACATGTTTCTTTCTCACTAATGTCATCAGGGAAACATGTTTCTTTCTTACTAATGACATCAGAGAAACATGTTTCTTTCGTACTAATGACATCAGAGAAACATGTTTCTTTCTCACTAATGACATCAGAGAAACATGTTTCTTTCTCACTAATGTCATCAGGGAAACATGTTTCTTTCTCACTAATGTCATCAGGGAAACATGTTTCTTTCTTACTAATGTCATCAGAGAAACATGTTTCCTCCTCACCATTGTCATCAGGGAAACATGTTTCTTTCGCACTAATGTCATCAGGGAAGTGTATTTACCCGGAGTAAAACGGAAGTGGCTTCCCTCAGCGAGCAGGAAGTGGATTTACCCTGAGTAAGACGGAAGTGGCTTCCCTCAGCGAGCAGGAAGTGTATTTACCCTGCGTAAAACGGAAGTGGCTTCCTCAGCAAACAGGAAGTGTATTTACCCGGAGTAGGACGGAAGTGGCTTCCCTCAGCGAACAGGAAGTGTATTTACCCGGAGTAAAACGGAAGTGGCTTCCCTCAGCGAAAAGGAAGTGTATTTACCCGCATGTTTCTTTCTTACTAATGTCATCAGAGAAACATGTTTCCTCCTCACCATTGTCATCAGGGAAACATGTTTCTTTCGCACTAATGTCATCAGGGAAACATGTTTCTTTCTTACTAATGCCCGCGCGGAAACATGTTTCCTGCTTAATTATGCGGATAATGGCTTCTCCCAGCAAGCTGAAGGTGATTATACCCGGAGCGGGGTGGTTCCAAGTAGCTTCTCTGAGCGAGCAGGAAGTGTATTTACCCGGAGTAAAACGGAAGTGGCTTCCCTCAGCGAGCAGGAAGTGTATTTACCCTGAGTAAGACGGAAGTGGCTTCCCTCAGCGAGCAGGAAGTGGATTTACCCTGAGTAAGACGGAAGTGGCTTCCCTCAGCGAACAGGAAGTGTATTTACCCGGAGTAAAACGGAAGTGGCTTCCCTCAGCGAAAAGGAAGTGTATTTACCCGCAGGTAGTCGGAAGTGGCTTCCCTAAGCGAGCAGGAAGTGTATTTACCCGGAGTAAAACGGAAGTGGCTTCCCTCGGCGAGCAGGAAGTGTATTTACCCTGAGTAAGACGGAAGTGGCTTCCCTCAGCGAGCAGGAAGTGTATTTACCCGGAGTAAAACGGAAGTGGCTTCCCTCAGCGAACAGGAAGTGTATTTACCCGGAGTAAGACGTAAGTGGCTTCCCTCAGCGAGCAGGAAGTCTATTTACCCGGGATAAAACGGACGTTGCTTCCCTCAGCGAGCAGGAAGTGTATTTAACCGGAGTAAATCGGAAGTGGCTTCCCTCAACGAGCAGGAAGTGTATTCACCCGCAGGTAGTCGGAAGTGGCTTCCCTCAGCGAGCAGGAAGTGTATTTACCCGGAGTAAAACGGAAGTGGCTTCCCTCGGCGAACAGAAGGTGTATTAACGCTGAGTAAAACGGAAGTGGCTTCCCTCAGCGAGCAGGAAGTTTATTTACTCGGAGTAAAACGGAAGTGGCTTCCTCAGCGAGCAGGAAGATTATTTACCCGGAGTAAAACGGAAGTGGCTTCTCCCAGCGAGCAAGAAGTGTGTTTACCCGGAGTTAAACGGCAGTGGCTTCCCTCAGAGAGCAGGAAATGTGTTTACCCGGAGTAAAACGGAAGAGGCTTCCATCAACGAGCAGGAAGTGTATTTACCCGCAGGTAGTCGGAAGTGGCTTCCTTCAGCTAGCAAGAGGTGTATTTACCGGGAGTAAAACGGAAGTGGCTTCCCTCGGCGAACAGGAGGTGAATTAACGCTGAGTAAAATGGAAGTGGCTTCCCTCAGCGAGCAGGAAGTTTATTTACTCGGAGTAAAACGGGAGTGGCTTCCCTCAGCGAGCAGGAGGTAGATTTAACCGGAGTAAAACGGAAGTGGCTTCCTCAGCGAGCAGGAAGTTTATTTACCCGGAGTAAAACGGAAGTGGCTTCCCCCAGCGAGCAAGAAGTGTGTTTACCCGGAGTAAAACAGAAGTGGCTTCCCTCAGCGAGCAGGAAGTGTGTTTACCCGGAGTAAAACGGCAGTGGCTTCCCTCAGAGAGCAGGAAGTGTGTTTACCCGGAGTAAGACGGAAGTGGCTTTCCTCAGCGAGCAGGAAGTGTGTGTGGCCTTCAGGAAGAGATGAGGGAGCCAGTAGAAGAAGAGGCGGAGGAGACCAACTGTTGCCAGGATGAAGAACCAGACTATTCCAGTCTTCAGGGTGTTCCTCCGGTATCCGTAGATCACCTGGAGATGCAGATAGTATGTTACATATGCGTCAGTTATGTTTGACTTAATATATGTGTATAAACAATTGACTTTGTATTTATGATTATTTTGCAAAAAAGGGTTTATTTTTTATTAACAATTCTGTAAACGTTTGACGCATTTGTGTTTGACGCGTTTGTGTATCGTAAAATGGTAAGATTAAAATAGTTCAGGGGAGATAAAAGATGTAGAGGTCAGGGGAGACAACTCACCATCTGGTCCTCCTGTTGCGGGTTGACATAAACCCGGCCGGGCTTCATCGGGGGAGGTCCCACCCTGGGCATTGTGGGTAACTTCCGGTCTGGAATGAGATTAGATATTGTCTAGAAATATGAATTCGGGAAGTTTCTGAATGTTATGCTTGTTGGGAGGAGTATATGCTTAACTGATGAGATGCCTTCTCCCAGTTGGTCAGAATAATTCAAACCGACGACTATAACGTAATGAAATGAAGGAAGTTGCATTTGAAGATATGCGTCATGTTTGTTAATTTAGTATTCTCTGGATGAAACAGGAAGTGCTCTGGTTGGAACAGGAAGTGCTTTGGTTGAAACAGGGGGCGTTCTGGATGAGACAGGAAGTGTTCTGGTTGGAACAGGGAGTGTTCTGGTTGGAGCAGGGAGTGCTCTGGTTGAAACAGGGAGTGCTCTGGTTGAAACAGGAAGTGCTCTGGTTGGAACAGGAAGTGCTTTGGTTGAAACAGGGGGCGTTCTGGATGAGACAGGAAGTGTTCTGGTTGCAACAGGAAGTGTTCTGGTTGGAACAGGAAGTGCTCTGGTCGAAACAGGGAGTGCTCTGGTTGAAACAGGAAGTGCTCTGGTTGGAACAGGAAGTGCTCTGGTTGGAACAGGAAGTGCTTTGGTTGAAACAGGGAGTGCTCTGGTTGGAACAGGAAGTGCTCTGGTTGGAACAGGAAGTGCTCTGGTTGAAACAGGGAGTGCTCTGGTTGGAACAGGAAGTGCTCTGGTTGGAACAGGAAGTGCTCTGGTTGGAACAGGAAGTGCTCTGGTTGGAACAGGAAGTGCTTTGGTTGGAACATGAAGTGCTCTGGTTGAAACAGGGAGTGCTCTGGTTGAAACAGGAAGTGCTCTGGTTGGAACAGGAAGTGCTCTGTTTGGAACAGGAAGTGCTCTATCTCTTTTCAAATGTAACGTTGCTATTATACGTCGTTCATAAAGGTTAAACTAAGTCTACCCATTTTAAAAGATATCAATGTGCGTACTTACCGTCTAAATGTAAGGTAAAACTGTTTAAGGTGAAATATGGCCTTTAAAGAACATTTATACAAAGTTTTAATGAAACGTGATCTACTTTATTCTTACAGTATACGTCAGATTGTGAATGGATACATATCGAATAACAAACTAACGTGTTTGTGTAGATGTGGTCACAACCCAGTACACAGGACTAGATAAGTGTTTGTGTAGATGTGGTCACAACCATTACACAGGACTAGGTAAGTGTTTGTGTAGATGTGGTCACAACCCAGTACACAGGACTAGGTAAGTGTTTGTGTAGATGTGGTCACAACCATTTCACAGGACTAGGTAAGTGTTTGTGTAGATGTGGTCACAACCATTACACAGGACTAGGTAAGTGTTTGTGTAGATGTTGTCACAACCCTGTACACAGGACTAGGTAAGTGTTTGTGTAGATGTGGTCACAACCATTACACAGGACTAGATAAGTGTTTGTGTAGATGTGGTCACAACCCAGTACACAGGACTAGATAAGTGTTTGTGTAGATGTGGTCACAACCCAGTACACAGGACTAAGTAAGTGTTTGTGTAGATGTGGTCACAACCCAGTACACAGGGCTAGGTAAGTGTTTGTGTAGATGTGGTCACAACCATTACACAGGACTAGGTAAGTGTTTGTGTAGATGTGGTCACAACCCAGTACACAGGACTAGGTAAGTGTTTGTGTAGATGTGGTCACAACCCAGTACACAGGGCTAGGTAAGTGTTTGTGCAGATGTGGTCACAACCCAGTACACAGGACTAGATAAGTGTTTGTGTAGATGTGATCACAACCCAGTACACAGGGCTAGGTAAGTGTTTGTGCAGATGTGGTCACAACCCAGTACACAGGGCTAGGTAAGTGTTTGTGCAGATGTGGTCACAACCCAGTACACAGGACTAGATAAGTGTTTGTGTAGATGTGATCACAACCCAGTACACAGGACTAGGTAAGTGTTTGTGTAGATGTGATCACAACCCAGTACACAAGACTAGATAAGTATCGAGAAGGAAGGCATATCAGCGTTTTGGAGTCTTGAATATGGCTGGTATCACCATTGGCGTCTTCGTTCCGGTGTGTCTGAACCAATGGCAATACTCAACAACAAAAGCATTAGCGAGCAGCAGAACTTTTATAAATTAAGTTTAAGAAAAGTATCACTACGTGTTCAGGACTTCGGGAACTTCTGAAAAGTGAACAAATTGGTTTTCTTCTTTTACGTTCCATCAGTAAAACCTAGTCCCGGGGTAATGTTCCACGTCGATGAATGTACTGCTAGATTTAGAGCAACGCAGAAGTGAAGCTTTCAGTGCATGACATATTATACGTACTGTACTGTACTGTACTGTACTATACTATACGGCATGCTACATTTGTGGAATACACATGCATACTACGAGCTCGAGTTTATATCCTTTATTGCCTCGGAAACATTCATTATGGTATATATGTTGATAATTCTTGGGAAAATTTACTCGACTAGTTGTAGATCTTTACGTCTATGATACGTTTTTAAGTTCAAATCTTATGGCCACTTTATTAGTGGAGGGATGGTACAACTTTGGTTCGTTGTCTCTGATTAACATCGCTGAGAAAAAGTTAATCTAATCGCCGACAATGCTCACCCTGCCCAACATGTGCTTACTCGTACTGTTGACTGCTAACTTGGTCAATATTTACTTGGTCTATATTTACTTGTTCTATATGTACTTACTACTGCTGTAACATACTGACTATAGTTTTCTAATAACTATTTCACATCACAAACATAACGTCATCTTGTTTAACGAACAATCATGTAGTTTTCCATAATTTCTACTAATAAATAAAGAAAATAACTTACCTTAAACTCGAGTAAATCAGCTCAGGAGGTCACTGCTGTCAGTCTGTCTTGTCCCCGTTTGAACTGATCTGTTCACCCACCGGCTTCATGCACCCCACTCAGTGTGCGCACCCCTACCTTCTGCTGTTTTATTGTGTCACTTGAGGTTATACAGGTGTAGTATGCATGGTTGCTCAGTGTTCACAGTGTGCCGCTTTTTCAGAACGTTATAGATGTCCTATATTTTTTGCAACATCTCAAGGTCACTGCTCAGTCCAACTCAATCATATCTACGACCCAATCTTAACGGTACTTATATGAATCTCCTAGTTCTACCTGAGGAAAGATGTCATTCAATTTTACAGAAATCAACGGATTTATGAGAGGTGAGAGAGAAAAACTTGTGTACATTTCATTACAATTGTAATGAAATGTACACAAGTTTTTCTACAACCTAGTTAAAAATACTACAGCCCATTTTACGATATTTACTTATTTCTACTACAACCCATTTTACTTTATTACAACTTATTTATATTACAACATATTTACACAATACTACAACCTATTTATACAATGCTACAACATATTTATACGATACTACAACCAACTGATTTAGTCATGAACCATTTCAATCAAAAGGTAACTTTACTCCTCAAAAGCATGCATGTTTACACCCCTTGGGAGTTATTTCTTTTGTTTAATTCGTAAATAATGACCCGGTGCCGAGCGATATAGGCGGTGTTTTTCTGTAGACCATTTTACAGATTTTACTGATTCATATATGACTTGTTAGTACTTGCATTACATTCTCTTCACATATAAAACCGTCAGGTGGCACGATAAAGGAATAAACATATACTCCGAAATGTCGCCCCCCCCCCCCCCCCTCCCCCCCCCCCCCCCCTCTCCCCCCCCACACACCTCCAATAAGATATAACTCTCACCAGTCTCCCAATTGAAGCCCTACCATATTTCCCTAAGTGTGTAAGTAGTCATAGTGCGCATTGCAACGCTAGCACACAAAAGTTAAGGAAATGTAACACGGCTTAAATTAGCCAGTGATGATTACTGGTTCAAGCTATTGCTTGAGAGGGGGGGGGGGGGGGGGGGGGGGGGGGGGGGTTATACCCAAGTAAATACTGGTTTCTGATTATTGCGTCCTAAAGTGCCCTTCATGTCCCGCCAGTCCAGGTGTGTTGATTTTGTGACAAGTGTTACCTGTATGTTTACATCACTTCTTCCGGTATTCGTTTTCTGTTATTTGCTTCGCCTCAGATTTTATGTTTCAACTAATAATTGTGAGTATTAATTCAATTCATATGTTTTTGTTCAGGTTCAGTATGTCTTTCAAAATCCTAACAGTATTGGCTTACACTAACACAAACAGTATTGGCTTACACTAAAAACAAACCTTCTGTCTGCAGCAAAATATTGACTTCTTCGTCGTCTAATATAGGTCTTCAAACTGGTTTCATCAACAAAAAAAAGAATTTCAAAACCCATCAGGACTCAGTTGGTTCATAAATTTATTACAAAAAATATGTAAATAGGTCACCGTGTTAGCACCTGTCAACAATGAATTTCGCTTTGACGGAGGATATATGTACATACAAGAAATATAAAACTTACAGTCAAGCTATCAACAACTTTAACTCGTCAAATCAAAATCGAATGACGAAGCGTCTAATTCAACAATGACAAGAAAATGCTTGGATCAGAAATTGTGATGAAAGATGCAAGATCCTGCATGCTGTCCGAACTCGGGGGAAACATGTCCACGGGCCGGACTCGATGCAGCGTCTTCAAGCAGGACCCCGCGGGAACCTAGATCGAAGAAAGTTGTATTAAGTAAATTGTTATCATAGGTGTAATCGTGATGTATGAATGTAACACTATTAGCACATTGTAATCGTGATGTATGGATGTAACACTATTAGCACATTGTAATCGTGATGTATGAATGTAACACTATTAGCACATTGTAATCGTGATGTATGAATGTAACACTATTAGCACATAGTAATCGTGATGTATGAATGTAACACTATTAGCACATTGTAATCGTGATGTATGAATGTAACACTATTAGCACATTGTAATCGTGATGTATGAATGTAACACTATTAGCACATTGTAATCGTGATGTATGAATGTAACACTATTAGCACATTGATACACACCAAATACGGGCTGCTTTCAGAAAGCAACGCTTGACCCACTCCACTAATGTGACCTGTGCGACCTACGGTCACCTTAATGGCGCCAGACATGTAATAAACAATTTGATTTGAAGCGTTCTTGTTTACATGTTATCAAATGAAAATTTCAGAACTTCATTGAAGTTGAACTTCATTCAACTTCATTCGTCCCGTCGTAATGCTTGGTACATTATCTAATATAGCCATAAATTCATCTGAACAAACGGCTTTCATGAGACAGAAAGACATAAATTTTGAAGACAAAACTGAATTAAACTAGTAGTGTTGCACCCTTTTGGAGACACCCCAGGACTTAGGTCTTGTGAACCTCTTTAAGCTCAACCCAGGACTTAGTATGTCTTGTGAACCTCTTTAAGCTTTTATAGATGAAATAAAAAATACAAATCGCTTTCATTAACCTGTAATCGATAATTAAAACGACCAAGCGGGCAGCTTCAAAAGTGATGAATCGAAGTTGTCATATAGGTATGGACTGTATACAAGTCTATATATATATATAGGTATGGACTGTATACAAGTCTATCCGTACAACGAAAACTGTAACTCCAATTGTTGTGTTTGCTAAAATGGATACAAGCGTATGGTGTTGCGCATGTTACAATCTACGTGTATCGTTTGTCATATTCACAATATACAAGTATGTAGACTCATATGTATTACTCAGTTTTAGTTTTAAAATAGTCTTAATCCGTAAAGTACCAAGTACATTATATTCTAAACTTACAAATAGACACACCATAATCGAACTGAGATGAACAATTTGACTTTGACAAAATGTTCTCAAATTAGTGACATCGCGATAGTTCGGTGATGATTTGGTACTGATAGTCACGGTTATGTGTATTACTCTATTAAAAACCGTTCGTTGGTCATTATGACATTGCAAGAAACTCTTAACCTCATACTTATTAGAATATCAGCGTGTAATGTTACTGTAGATTGAATTGATTCAAATTTTAGTCTTGAACGGAACAAGAATATATCTAATATGCATATGAACTTCAAATATGTCTGATATAAATTCACAAAAAACAACACTTTATCACTCGATCGCTTTTTCAGGGTAGATACCAACTTTCATCCTAACTTGTCGTAAACCTATAGCTAGTGTGACATTGTCCGCCATTTATCCTCTTTATCGTCAATATTGATTGTGATACTGTTGAAGTATAACTCACCTCAGTTATCACAGCACACGTGTTGGGGCTTGCTGCACGTGTAACCTCTTGTCTTCATGGCGTCCTCGACCTCACACTGCCCTACAGGCACACACGCGTACTGTCGGGTATCACACGGGGTCGGGGCTGGAGCTGCAACAAGGAAATTTAACATACAGATAAATGAATATAGAATTAAATGGATACACTTTAAAATAACTGCACAAGACGTTTTAGTTTAAATGTGCCCTCGTCAGTTTGTCTGGAAATGTCATAATATTACTTTTGTCCAGATGTCCAGATGTCACTTGTGTAAGTGTCCACCTTGCGTGATGGAGATGACTTGAAATTCTTAAGGAATGTTTTTCATAAGTTATCATTTCAACCTTAAATGACGTATTTCGTCTACATTTAGTTAGATATACTTTAGTTCACATTTTTGACATGTCAACATGGTTACCACACTAACCTTTGAGCACCTTCGTACTTATATCTACTATAGTATCATTATGCTTGAGCAAAACGTTCAACCGCTATCCATTAAGTAGAATAAGACCCATCTCTTTCTCTGTTACAAGTGACTTTAAACCATCTTTACCAGCCATCTGTATATAGTTTTAACTCAGCTCAGGAAGCGCTTTGAGCATATCCTTGTGACGTGGAAAGGCGCTATATAAAATGCCTATTATTATTATTATTAATAATAAAAACAGAAGCTGTTGCCTGTAAGATTCAGCCCTGTCCCTCATAACACTCATTTCATAACGATGGAGTACTCACTAGTGATGCTAGGTTCGGATGTAGGGACTGTTGGGTTCTGTTGACTGATCAGGAACTGTCTGAACAAGGCCATGAATTGTTGGAAAAAGGCGTAGAAGGTTGGATCCACCACTTGCATTTGTTGGTTCGCTGATGGTTGTTGCTGTGATGGTTGTTGCTGTGGTGGTTGTTGCTGTGGTGGTTGTTGCTGTGGTGGTTGTTGATGTGGCTTTGGCGGGACATAATATGGATACTGAGACGGCTGGTTCTGTGGGTACGGACTTGGATATGGATAACTCTCCACGTTCAGCGCTGTGACTACGACAAGGAGATGTGCTATAACCAGCTTCATTGTCGTAATAAGCAAATGGTTCTACCAGATTGCTTCTGTCTCCTTGTATAGAGCTGCAGTCAACAGATATTTGATTGTTGGTGATTTCTTCCACGTTATATAGATAAAGTTGTTTATCGGGCGTTTCTCTACCTGTCATATCGTAGCACGCATGATGTGACAAAACGCATTATTTATGCGAAGTATTGTTGATTTTGTCGTCATTATACACAAATGTTTACTCCATTGAGAGGAGGTTGATCCAGCCGATGATATTAACACAGATACGTATTGCTCGGGGTCACGATACGTCGTCTTGTCATCTCACTCTCCGCGCGTTACGTCAGTCGATCTCTACCCGAGTCGTACACAGGACATAAAGATGTCCCTGGCGAAATATTGTTATGAAATTAAATAGATTTTGTTCTCACGTTGTGATATTACGCATTTCCCTAATTGCCATCATACTCATAATTTATGTTGCGACTTCAGAACGGTGCAGATGCTTCATTATATATAGTTAGATGTAGGGCTGTGCAATATTATCGATATACCGGTATATATCGGTACAAAGTGTGTATTGCAATAATTGCAATATGATTTGTGATATCGCAATATATCGCACCAATGCATTTCAAGTAAAATTAAGTTTAAAATCTTGCTTTTAGGCACAGACACGTGGTTTAATTCTCAAAAAAATGTTTGATTTGCAGGAATATGTGTTGGACAAATGATGGGAGACATTTCTTTCTTAATTAGAATTTGCTTACATATTTACCTTAATAAGTTATTGTATATAGTTTGTAAGATCTGAAAGGCATTTTATCAAATATTTCATGTTTAAATCACATAACGATGTATAAAAGCTCAATGTAGAAGTCATCCAATATATCGCAGTATTATTGCAATATGTGTGCTGTATATCGATATCCCAATATCCAGCCTTAGTTAGATGTGTGCGTGCACTAGGGAGAGGAGAAGTCCGAACGTTCAGGTGATGAGCAGTCCTCCTGGTCTCGTGTTCAAGCCTTCACCTACTGTGTTAAACTTCAAACATATTTTTTAATATGTCATCCTTTCAGCATTTTATATGTAAACTGAGACGTAAATCAAATATGTTATTCCGTAATTTTAAATTACAAACGTTCGTTTTAAACATTCAGTGACCTGAACGTAGATATGGTTAAAGATAATTTCGACCAAGTTTCCTTGGACAACAGTCTGATATTTATAACAAAAAATTCTCAGGAAATTCCACTCTGATATATATATATATATATATATATATATATATATATAATTTCAGCAAACCCCCCCCCCCCCCCCCCCCCCCCTTTCACGTTACCTCTAGAAAGCTCAGTATAAGGTGAGGAGATTTGTTGAATCTCCTCAACTAGACGAGATAGGAACAGGAAGATTTTCTGGTTAACAACTTCTTGAATGTGAAAATACACGACGTTTCGGAGTATATGCTCACTCCTTCATCACATTCAACCTGATGAAGGAGAGGGCTTATACTATATATATATATGAATAAGATGAGTTGCTTATATATATATGCGTCAACAAATTTAAATCTGAGAAGGTTATTTATGTTGACGACAACTTTTATTAATTATATTTCTAGTTTTAAAATTTCTTAAAGTTATATACCAAACATTCTGGCCAAACAACAAAAAACGTTTTCAGCACCAAAGAGTATTTTAACAAACAGAATATAAAATTATTATACTGTGAGGTATGAAATTGTTAATACTACTTCACTAACATGTATCTATCAAATACATTCGCACATATATCACTGTTTCAATTTATACTCTCTTAAAAATGTGGGGACGGTTTCGTCAACGACGTTATGTTCTAATGTTTTCCATATGTTTGACGATACATGTTTAAATTTACGAACACTTACATGTATATAAACATAACTACGTAACATGATTGATACACAGAGATTAAGTCTTGCTTTAATGAATTGTAGACAGTTTAATAACATGGATTTATGGCTGGTTTCCATGAGGGGTACCGGTATATCATTTTCAATTTCAGTGAATAATTTCAAAAGTATGATGGTCAGTATATATATACTTCTTAACTGTGAAAACAAGGGGAGTATCAGGCTTACTCCATCGACCAGTTTCAACAGCAATTCTTTGCTTAGAGGTTTTGAAGCAGATTGTAACGTCTCACTATAGTTTTTCACAAGTTATAAATATATCTTGGCAAATCTATGTGTCTTTTCTTATCAAAACACACATCATATTCTTACTTATTTGTTTTAACTTACCTCTATTCTGTTTTTTTTTTATATAAAGCTATAGTTTTTAATTTTCCATATCATATCGTATCACCCTGTGGCCTGCGGTCGTCGCGCTGATATGGGGGTCGCGGGCTGATATTGGGTATGATATGTGGTATGATATGGGGTATGATATAGCCCAGAAGGGCTCTGATCCCATGACTACTGCTGTATAGAAGAACAGCCCCCATGTCTTACTTACACCACGTAATTCCTTTTCACAACTCATTTACTGACTTTCAATAATCAAATAAGCAAGTCTAGAAAACCTAGAAATAGGTTACTTTGATGTCTTGTAATATGAGACTATGAACACAGATTATCGTCACCTGACACTGTTTGGGTCGCCTTGGAGCTCCCTGCAGTGTTGTCTCACATTCACGCACTGCACTCCCTCAGTAGCGGGTCTCAATGTATGTCACGGTGATCTCAACCTTGTAATTCAGAGACAAGTTCGTGAAATCTTTAGTGGTTCATGAGTGTTGGAACAAATAGTTTATGTCACAATGACTGATTATAACACTCTGCTAGTCGCCGCCACATACGTGCACAGTTGGTGTCCAGTAATATAGTGTTAAGCATACAGAGGCTTTGTATTAATATAATTTATTTATCGAAAAGTTAATATATACTAAGCTGGTCGCCTCCCTTAAGGTCGCTTATATTGTTATCATATTTGGCAGATATAGTTTGCTGTCGTTCTACTTTTAGGAATGCTCTTTAAAGGGGCAGTAGCACGTTTTTGTCGCTAAAATAAGTTGATGAAATGTATTTGAAAAATAATTTCACCAACAGTAAAACATCCTTCTCTCTTCGGAAAATAAAGTTTAAAATGAGTGTACATGTTTCGGTAAAGCCATGGGAATCGTTTTTGTAATACAAAATAATAATTTGTGTTCACAATAAAATGGCCGCCATGCAATTTTTGCTTTATACACATTATAGTTTTTACCACTACAGATAATTGGTTTGTGTAATAAGATGTTTTACCCTCTAAAGTTAATTTAAATGACATAAACTATCATTATGAATGGGAGACTTGAAAAAATAAATTTTGCAAAAAACGTGCTACGGCCCCTTTAAGTTTTCAAAATAAGTAACCACTTATAAATATGACACATGTGGCTCAAGAACCAAACCGAGGTGAGACTAAATGATTCACCCGGAACCAGTATAATAAATAACTAAATGATTCACCCGGACCAGTGTAATAAATAACTAAATGATTCACCCGGACAGTGTAATAAATAACTAAATGATTCACCCGGACAGTGTAATAAATAACTAAATGATTCACCCTGACCAGTATAATAAATAACTAAATGATTCACCCGGACCAGTGTAATAAATAACTAAATGATTCACCCGGACAGTGTAATAAATAACTAAATGATTCACCCGGACAGTGTAATAAATAACTAAATGATTCACCCGGACAGTGTAATAAATAACTAAATGATTCATCCGGACCAGTATAATAAATAACTAAATGATTCACCCGGACCAGTATAATAAATAACTAAATGATTCACCCAGACCAGTATAATAAATAACTAAATGATTCACCCGGACCAGTATAATAAATAACTAAATGATTCACCCGGACCAGTATAATAAATAACTAAATGATTCACCCGGACAGTGTAATAAATAACTAAATGATTCACCCGGACCAGTATAATAAATAACCAAATGATTCACCCGGACCAGTATAATAAATACGAAGCAATCAACAACTTTTATTACTCAATCAACAACTAATTAACGATAGCAGGGAATTAACTTACAACCGTGAATATACAGACACAAGGATACACAACCAAGAACTCACTACCGTGAATATATAAACACAAGGATACACAACCAAGAACTCACTACCGTGAAGATACAAACACAAGGATACACAACCAAGAAATCACAACCGTGAATATATAAACACAAGGATAACCAACCAATTTCGAACTCACAGCAGTGAATATACAGACACAAGGATACACAACCAAGAACTCACTACCGTGAATATACAAACACAAGGATACACAACCAAGAACTCACTACCGTGAATATACAAACGCAAGGATAACCAACCAATTACGAACTCACAGCAGTGAATATACAGACACAAGGATACACAACCAAGAACTCACTACCGTGAATATACAAACACAAGGATACACAACCGAGAACTCACTACCGTGAATATAGATAGATTGTCTTTATTTCCTCCATGAATGAAGATTACAGATCATACAGTGACATTAACATTATACATCGGAACAAAGTCAATCAAATGACAGCATTTATACAATGAAGTGGGGTTGTAGTAGGTAATACAATGTTCTGAAATAACTTGCTACAAGTAACATACACTTTCTCCATGTTTCAAATGGTATATCTGAGAAGCAGGTGGGTCTACCTCCAAGTATTAATGACATTATAATATCGTCATCATTAGACCACCAGTCGACAAACGCATTCACATCGATAGCGTCATATAATCGATCAAACAGTTCATTTCTGTCGGACATCGTCATAGGACAGAACATAAGGATGTGTTTAACAATGTCGTTTGCTACTCTTCCACACTCACATCCACCAGATTTGATTTTACATACACCGAGTTTCACAACAAGTGCGAGATCTTGAATACAGTTAGGAGTCTGAACAGCTAGTCTCCACAGATTATGTATTCCATTTTGTCTGATGACTGCATATCGTTTCAGATCCTCTCTGACAGATATTTGCTGCTGTAATGTCATAGTCTCCACTTGTTTTATTCTCTCTGTGATAAGACGATTCATGACCGGTTTCGTGGGAATGATGGAATGCTTCATGTAATTCTGCAATAGTTCACACATGTCATATTTCTTAACCAGTCTTAGCATATTGGACATGGTAGAATTCCTACTCTTAGGTCTGTCAAAGTACTCACATTGATGCTGTCCAAGTCGATACGTGAATACTTTTTTGAAATACATATCACAGTGTGATCTACAGAGTTTTCCAAACATAAGTAGAGCTTGCTTGTCTATGTAGCTTTGTAGACTGGGTAGATCTAGGCAGTCTAGTACAACTGGATTGGCTGTTTGTTTTGGAAAGCCTTGGACCTTTTTACAGAAGTATCTCTGCACTGTGTCGAGCATGTCATACTCTTTAGAGCTGAGTTGTCCCCAGGCGTTACATCCGTATAGAGCACAGGGTAAGATAACTCTTTCCCAGACGCGCGTGGATGCTATAGGATTGAGTCCCCCAAATTAAAGTCCAGAGCTGTGATAAATATTTATCAATTTCTTGAGTTTTTCACAGGTCATTTTCGTTCGTTCAACTGATGAGTTTACATTACTGACACAGACTCCCGCGTATATGACAGAATCCTTGAAGGGAAGTTCATCTTCTCCACAGAGTACAGGTGGATGTTCATTATGGCGATGGGGTGAAAATGTCAATAGTGCACTTTTACTGACATTGTACACCAATTGCCACTTGCAGGCATAACGGTACACAATATTGAGTAGGCGTTGGAGACTGTTAGGTGAACTACTTACAACCGTTGTGTCATCTGCAAGCAGTTGTCCTGGGTAGTGACCCCATGGTAACTGAAGTCCAAGTCCAGATTTATCAAGGTCATTTATAAGGTCATTGATGTATACAGAGAAGAACCAGGCAGACATAACGCGACACTGTCCAACTCCTTGCTTCACTGGAAATAGTTCTGATTGACACCCTGAGTGTGTGACGTATGACAGCATTGACGAGTACATATGACGTAGCAGACGCCATGTTTTCCCCGTAATGCCGAGATCATGTAGCTTAGCAAATAACCCATTTAACCATACTCTGTCAAAGGCCTTGGCATTATCAAGGAAGGCACAGAAGACAGAGGACTTTCTCTCCATGTAAAATGCAAGGTTTTCAAAGAGACTAAAGCATGCTGTTTCAGCTCCCGCGTACTTGCGAAATCCAAATTGGAGTTGGTGTGGAAAGGTCTGACAATTGCTTACTGAAGTTTCGATCCTATTGAGAAGAAGTCGTTCAAAGAGTTTGCTGAGTACCGAGGTCAGAGTTATCCCCCTGTAAGTGCTTGGGTCCGTCTTAGTTTTGCCGTAGCCTTTGTGGATTGGGAGGATTTTACCGATATGATACGAGGAGGGTACACATTCATATTTAATCATATCATTAAACATGATTGACAGGTGAGTAAATAGTGATCTACCTGCACGTTTCAAGTGTTCATTTGTTATATCATCAGGTCCTGGGGATTTGCCTGTTTTAAGAGATTTTACAACCGTCCATATCTCATTTGTTGTAATTGGTTTAGACAGAGGTGAGTTCATAGTGTCACATATTGCTTCATTGCATAGAGAATCCACAGTATCCGATACTTTCGCTGCAAATTCCTCATCAAAGTTGTTGAGCATGACTGGAGTAGCAAGGTCACTGAAATATTTTCCAAACATTGAACAGATATCTTGTGTTTCTGTTGAGCATTTATCTTCGTATTTGAGCTTGGAAATACAGCTTTTTTGTCGCGAATTACGCTTAGTCACTTTATAGTATTCCTGGATGTCAACCTCGGCAGCCTTTGTAATTTCAGTCAGTTTGTCGTCCAATTGTTGAACTTTGGATCTACGATGTTGTCTCCTGAATATTCTCTTGTATTTAATGTAGTGTTCATCGGTTTGCTCATGTGACTTTCCTGATTCACGCCATTCTCGTCTGCATTGCCTCATTTGTTGGTGTAGAGGTTTAAGATTGTCCTTCTTCCAATAAGGTTTCAGGTGTGCTTGGTACCTGGAAGTTGGGATACTTATTGGTGCTGATGAGTGGAGTGACTGGACAACATAGTCATTATAGCAGCTGATATACTCCTCATTAGTTCTGTACAGAGACCTGTCTATAGTTGTATCCCTGAAATAGTTCTCGGTTTCATATCTGTATAGCATTAGGTCCACCTCATTGGCTTTCCTCCACTGCAGTCTATCACCATGGTAATGCTTAGTTTGGGCGCTAGGGTCAATGTATACAAAAATAGGCATATGGTCCGATACACTATAGTGAACACTAGTGTCAATTATGTATCCAGTCACAGCTGACACGTAGTCTATGTTCATCAGTATATAGTCGAGCATGGTACGTGATGATCTGCATTTGGTGGTGAATGTATACAGAGACTGGTCGTCAGTAGGCACAACAGATAGGAGGTGTCGTTCTTGTAGGCAGCGGTGCAGGTACTTGGCTCGTCTCTTCAGGTTACTGGCACCGGATCTGATATCAGCATTGAAATCTCCCAACATGACTGTATTACAGTCACTTGAATACTTGTCGTACACAGCCATAGAATAGTCAAGAGCTTCATAGTATTCAGCATCTAGTGCATTTGTTGAAGGTAAATAATTTCCAATGATTATCATGGAATCGTCACAGGTTTTAGACCTTATTTCAACACCTATTATACGATCACTTCCTTTTGTATCTATGGGCTTAATGTAATAGGAATGACTTTTCCTAGCAAACAAAGCCAACCCTCCAGCACACCTTGAGTAAGAAGAGCTTTGTGAACCTTTGTAAGTAACATCAAAGTCATGGTCTATATCAATTAGTTGTCGAGAATTGACTACATCAAGCCATGTTTCACATACAAACATTACATCCACGTGCATCAGTTTAGTCTTCAGGTCTGGTATGCTGTTGTTAAGACCGCGCATATTCCATGTTGCGAGACTAGATATAGACATAGTTATGAGTATTATATATACGTTTTCAGCATACTTTAAACACTTCATTCTTTCTTGTTGTCTGGTCTCGTATATTCACCATCTTGAGCGTAACCAATACTTGCGAGGAACCCATTCCCTGCAATTGACATTTTCTGGCCAGAATTGTACATCATCAAGAACGATCTTTGCACATTGAACTGGAACATTCATCACAATTGTATATGTTGGATTGTAGCCTTTCCAGTGTTTGAGTAGTGTTATTTACTAACAGTAATGCCTCTGCATTTGGCATAATCATAATATACAGACACAAGGATACACAACCAATAACTCACTACCGTGAATATACAAACACAAGGATACACAACCAAGAACTCACTACCGTGAATATACATACACAAGGATACACAACCAAGAACTCACTACCGTGAATATACAAACGCAAGGATAAACAACCAAGAACTCACTACCGTGAATATATAAACACAAGGATACACAACCAAGAAATCACAACCGTGAATATATAAACACAAGGATACACAACCAAGAACTCATAACCGTGAATATACAGACACAAGGATACACAACCAAGAACTCACAACCGTGAATATACAAACACAAGGATACACAACCAAGAACTCACAACCGTGAATATACATACACAAGGATACACAACCAAGAACTCATAACCGTGAATATACAGACACAAGGATACACAACCAAGAACTCACAACCGTGAATATACAAACGCAAGGATACACAACCAAGAACTCACAACCGTGAATATATAAACACAAGGATACACAACCAAGAACTCACTACCGTGAAGATACAAACACAAGGATACACAACCAAGAACTCACTACCGTGAATATACAAACGCAAGGATACACAACCAAGAACTCACAACCGTGAATATACAAACACAAGGATACACAACCAAGAACTCATAACCGTGAATATACAGACACAAGGATACACAACCAAGAACTCACAACCGTGAATATACAAACACAAGGATACACAACCAAGAACTCACAACCGTGAAGATACAGACACAAGGATACACAACCAAGAACTCACAACCGTGAATATACAAACACAAGGATAAACAACCAAGAACTCACAACCGTGAATATACAAACGCAAGGATACACAACCAATTAAGAACTCACAACCGTGAATATACAGACACAAGGATACACAACCAAGAACACTCTACCGTGAATATACAGACACAAGGATAAACAACCAAGAACTCACAACCGTGAATATACAAACGCAAGGATAAACAACCAAGAACTCACAACCGTGAATATACAAACGCAAGGATACACAACCAAGAACTCACAACCGTGAATATACAGACACAAGGATACACAACCAAGAACACTCTACCGTGAATATACATACACAAGGATACACAACCAAGAACTCACAACCGTGAATATACAAACACAAGGATAAACAACCAAGAACTCACAACCGTGAATATACAAACGCAAGGATACACAACCAAGAACTCACAACCGTGAATATACAGACACAAGGATACACTACCAAGAACTCACTACCGTGAATATATAAACACAAGGATACACAACCAAGAACTCACAACCGCGAATATACAGACACAAGGATACACAACCAAGATCTCACTACCGTGAATATACAAACACAAGGATAACCAACCAATTACGAACTCACAACCGTGAATATACAGACACAAGGATACACAACCAAGAACTCACTACCGTGAATATACAGACACACGGATACACAACCAATTAAGAACTCACAACCGTGAATATACAGACACAAGGATACACAACCAAGATCTCACTACCGTGAATATACAAACACAAGGATACACAACCATTTAAGAACTCACAACCGTGAATATACAGCCACAAGGATACACAACCAAGAACTCATTACCGTGAATATACAAATACAAGGATACACAACCAATTAAGAACTCAATACCGTGAATATACAAACACAAGGATACACAACCAAGAACTCACAACCGTGTATATACAAATACAAGGATACACAACCAATTAAGAACTCACTACCGTGAATATACAAACACAAGGATACACAACCAAGAACTCACAACCGTGTATATACAGACACAAGGTTACACAACCAAGAACTCACAACCTTGAATATACAAACACAAAGATACACAACAAAGAAATCACAACCGTGAAGATACAGACACAAGGATACACAACCAAGAACTCACTACCGTGAATATATAAACACAAGGATACACAACCAAGAACACACTACCGTGAATATACAAACACAAGGATACACAACCAATTTAGAACTCACAACCGTGAATATATAAACACAAGGATACACAACCAAGAACTCACAACCGTGTATATACAGACACAAGGTTACACAACCAAGAACTCACAACCTTGAATATACAAACACAAAGATACACAACCAAGAGCTCACTACCGTGAATATACTAACACAAGGATACACAACCAAGAACTCACTACCGTGAATATACAAACACAAAGATACACAATTAAGAACTCACAACCGTGAATATACAAACACAAGGATACACAACCAAGAACTGACTACCGTGAATATACAGACACACGGATACACAAACAATTAAGAACTCACAACCGTGAATATACAGACACAAGGATACACATCCAAGAACTCACAACCGTGAATATACAAACATAAGGATACACAACCAAGAACTCACAACCGTGAATATATACAGATGATAGCTTAAATCTCTCTGTTATGCTAACACTCATTCAAAAGGTATCTGCCGTCAAATAGACATGTCACAGACACAGCTGTTTGATACTCTTACAGAAGATTACTGACGGAACCTTAACAGTTAGATGTCATGCCATATGGTGACATTCGGATTTATCAAAATGGGATTTCAATTTGACAATTGCTCGATTTTAAATTTCTGAAATCGGCCCATAAATAACTTATTAGGGCTAGAATGAAAATCTGCGGGGGTGTGGTCCCTGAAGCGATTCCTCCATGACGTCACTGGAGGAATCTCACCATTGGCGATAGTCATAATTCAACGTAATTACGCCAAATTTTTTATTGTTAATTGCACAAACTTATTTTCAATAAAGCAACTTTAGTTTTGCATACATCGAATGTTTAGATATCCAACTAGGTAATTCCGCAGATGACAATTGCATAATTATTGCATAAACATGTGTTTTTGGCGATTTAACACACCTCGTAAATTCATCTAGCGGTAGTGATCATCATCATTAATTAATTAATGAGACTCCCCGGACAAGCTGTCTAGCGGGTCCCGTCTGTTGCTAATCACAGTCACGCCTCAAGGATTGTCTTCAAAGCGGATCGCCTCGCTGATTGCGGCATTGTTAAAATGGGTAAATTAAATTCGTTTCAATAATCCATTGCAAGTGTATATTGTCTCAATTTTATGCTCAATTGATTCCGATATATAATGTACATAGAGGTAATAACCTGTCATTCTTGAGAAAAATACATTATACTGAACTTTAAGTATATTCACCGCTTGAATGGAAACATGTCTTGTTGGATATAACGGTCCTGGAGCTAGTCAAAAAGGGATAAAATCAATGCACACAGCGCAAAGTAAAACCTTCAAATATATATCCCAGTCAGTGGGTAACAAGCTACTTAGATAGGTTTTAGTAAGCTTACAAGGAAGATATAATACATTGGTTTTGCAACAAGGTATGTTGATCAGTAACCCGAAACCAGACACTTCAGTCGATGCTATTTACCATCAATTCAGACACTTCAGTCGATGCTATTTACCATCAATTCTTCCAACAGAAGTTCCTGTTCCCGGATTCCGTCTCCCGTGTGTCAAGCCTCGCGCCCAGGCGCCTGCGTAGGAATAAGAGACTGATCGAAGGTCAGAGGTATATATATAAAAGATAAGGCGAGGAGCCACGTCAGAAATCACTGACTGTAACACACATAAGTGCAAATGACATACTTAATAATAATAGTACAATTACAAATGATAAACGAATAAAAAGAGAACAAGTTTTTCTTCAAATATACACAAATATTGTTGACATTAAATATGAATATATTTGATGAGAGGCAGGGAAAAGGCTAGAAGAAGTTGACTTATTAATGTTACTAAATGTTTAAAGGCGCTGTTGCACGATTTTCCTACTGAAAGAAAGTGATTTCTCAAAGATATAAATAATTGTTACCAATGGCTAATAATAGTCCTGAATCATTAAAAAGAGTTCTTAAACGAATGTACATGGTTCGGTTAAATCCGTCGAAGTAAGTTCAAATGATCTGATTTATGTGTCGATACCTAAACACTAAGAGCAGAGTTTTATATATGATACAATGATGGAATGGTCAACCAGCTGACTGTCTGAACTCTGAAAATTCGCATGAGACCAACAAATCTGCCTCTCACACTGAAGAGTTCTACAAAAATGTCGTTTTATACGTTACACCTGTTTCTTCGAATACTGATATGGATACGGCTTATCGGGTCGTCTAATGATATGTTTTACCCTTTAACGTACCAATATATTGTATAAACTTTGATAATATATGGCAAATTTTAGAAAACATGATATGCAAAAAAACGTGCTACAGCGCCTTTAATATGCCAAGAATGTCAACCCCGGGAGGTTCTTAAACACTGTCAAAGGTTACCGTCTAACTGAGGGAGATACACCAGTGTGATCGATGTCACTTACATGTGTACTGTAGATATAAACACTGTGTTTACATCCGACACGTGGATATAGCCTGAGGCACGTGTCAATCATGAGGCACAGACAACCCAGCATGTTGTCTTTATTTACGAACAACTGTTTTTAAATATACGAATTTAATAAACCCTCTAAACGGACATATATAGTTGGTCCTAAACGTAAACTTATCAAGTCAGAGACTCCTTTTAATCATGCATCCTTCTACACTGACATGTTTGCCCAGTTTCAGAAGAGGTCGGTTTAGAGGAAATGTTTATGTTTCTGAAGATAGACATTGTACTGAAGATAGACATTGCACTGAAGATAGACATTGTACTGAATATATACATTGCACTGAAGATAGACATTGCACTGAAGATAGACATTGCACTGAAGATAGACATTGTTCTGAAGATAGACATTGCACTGAAGATAGACATTGCACTGAAGATAGACATTGTACTGAAGATAGACATTGCACTGAAGATAGACATTGCACTGAAGATAGACATTGTTCTGAAGATAGACATTGCATAGTCATCCAGCATCTGTACCGACACGTATTAATTAAGTAATTACTTGTTGTGTTGATTGTGTTGTTTGTATATCTACCAAATGCTCAAAATAATTTTGATAATTAACAGATCCTTTAAGATTTAAGTGGAATGAGCTGCCACCGAACGGAATTAACATACATTGTACTTCAAATGTGAAAAACCTTTACCATCCCGTTTCAACATTATTTCATGTGTTACCATTTCGTTTCAACATTATTTCATGTGTGACCATTTCGTTTCGTGTTTTACATATATAGTCTAGACCAGTAGGTGATACACAACTGATTGAACTCGTACAAGTGTCAATAGATATCAGAAGGTCGACTTCAGTGTTGTTTCTAAATTCGTATTCCTCGTAACCAGCATAAATATCATCCATCCATCCGTCCATCCGTCCATCCATCCACCCATCCATCCATCCATCCATCCATCCATCCATCCATCCATCCATCAATCAATCCATCCATCCATCCATCCATCCGTCCGTCCGTCCATCCGTCCGTCTGTCCAATCCATCAATCCATCCATCCATCAATCCATCAATCCATCCATCAATCCATCCATCAATCCATCCATCCATCGACAGATACGTAGATACATAGATTCATAGATACATAGATACATAGATACATAGATACATAGATACATAGATACATAGATACATAGATACATAGATACATACATCATACATACATACTTTTAAAATGCACATATTTTAAATAGAAGAAAAGAAGACTATCTATGTGACTATTTGGTTTATTTAAGCTCGTGTTGATTCACACTAAGAATTTGTATGACCGCTAGAGAGATGAGGCTATTTTCCAACCGTTGTTCTTCGACGTTTACAAACTGTTCACGAACTGTCCCAGTCTCTTCCACATAGGTCTTCTCTCTCAGTTCTTGTGGGTAGATAATGGATCTAGTCCTAGTTAACATTAGACTTCCACTACGGAGTAAACACGTGACGTCAAGAAGTTCCCACTGAGCATCTGTCGGGAGAAATGATACAGGAGACAGACAGTATGATTTGATTGTTGAACTGAATTCGTACGTTTTCGCAGTGTAGTTGGTAGATTGATATAGCCCTACACATTGTATTTCAATTTATACAATAAGATTGTATAAGGTAAGAGTGTATACGCAACATGACATGGTATGGGCAGCAAGGAACCGGTACTTACCTAGCGATATGTGTCGACGACCTGAGATCAGTAATCACAGCACACGTCACCATCGTCTGATCCTGAAGAACCGCATCCTTTATCCCAACCACGTCCTAAACCGCCGCCGTATCGTCTACCGCCGCCGTATCGTCTACCGCCGCCAAATGGTCCCCAGCCACCGCCGAAGCGTGCTGAACCGCAAAAACCGTCTACAACCGCCGTCGTATCGTCCCAAACCACCGAAGCGTCCGCCGAATCGCCCAAATGTCCCCCCCAAAGCGTCTGGAGGAGAAGGAGTTGGCGGTGGTCGCACACAGACAGACAAGGGGCAGCGCTAGCACCAGCTTCATTATGCTTGAGTGTGAAGAAAGGTCGAAACAGCGCTTTGTTAGACCTGCTACCCTTTTATGAAGTCAATAAATTACTCCAAGTTCAGGAAGTTCAATAAGTATTTTAATTATGCAGCTGAGGACGCCCATGATGCATACATTTACATCGAGTATTTTGTAAATGTAATTTACCTATTTTGGAATTCACCACCTTTAGTGCTATTTACTGAAGTGACACATGTTCTTAACTGTAATGTAAAACCCATCAAAAAACCTTTTAGAAACAGCAAACCACAACAATGATATAATATATTATGAGGTGCGTGGTCACGGTGACGTTGATAAACTGTAGGTTCCTTACTCTGAGGGTGTTGGGTTCTAATCCCACCAGGGACTCATCCGAACAAAAGAGCCAAAAGTGTTCACTATCAATATATCTATCCATTGCTCATAATTTGATTCAGAATAGAACAATGTTACATGTGTTCACAATCAATATAAACCAAATATAACAATATTACATGTGTTCTATTGCTCATAATGCGATCCAGAATAGAACAATGTTACATGTGTTCACAATCCATATGCCGAATATAACAATGTTACATGTGTTCTATTGCTCATAATGCGATCCAGAATAGAACAATGTTACATGTGTTCTATTGCTCATAATGCGATCCAGAATAGAACAATGTTACATGTGTTCACAATCCATATACCGAATAGAACAATGTTACATGTGTTCACAATCCATATGCCGAATATAACAATGTTACATGTGTTCACAATCCATATGCCGAATATAACAATGTTACATGTGTTCTATTGCTCATAATGCGATCCAGAATAGAACAATGTTACATGTGTTCACAATCCATATGCCGAATATAACAATGTTACATGTGTTCTATTGCTCATAATGCGATCCAGAATAGAACAATGTTACATGTGTTCACAATCCATATGCCGAATATAACAATGTTACATGTGTTCACAATCCATATACCGAATAGAACAATGTTACATGTGTTCACAATCCATATACCGAATAGAACAATGTTACATGTGTTCACAATCCATATACCGAATATAACAATGTTACATGTGTTCACAATCCATTTACCAAATATAACAATGTTACATGTGTTCACAATCCATATGCCGAATATAACAATGTTACATGTGTTCACAATCCATATGCCGAATATAACAATGTTACATGTGTTCACAATCCATTTACCAAATATAACAATGTTACATGTGTTCACAATCCATATGCCGAATATAACAATGTTACATGTGTTCTATTGCTCATAATGCGATCCAGAATAGAACAATGTTACATGTGTTCTATTGCTCATAATGCGATCCAGAATAGAACAATGTTACATGTGTTCACAATCCATATGCCGAATAGAACAATGTTACATGTGTTCTATTGCTCATAATGCGATCCAGAATAGAACAATGTTACATGTGTTCACAATCCATATGCCGAATATAACAATGTTACATGTGTTCACAATCCATATACCGAATAGAACAATGTTACATTTGTTCACAATCCATATACCGAATAGAACAATGTTACATGTGTTCACAATCCATATGCCGAATATAACAATGTTACATGTGTTCACAATCCATATGCCGAATATAACAATGTTACATGTGTTCTATTGCTCATAATGCGATCCAGAATAGAACAATGTTACATGTGTTCACAATCCATATGCCGAATATAACAATGTTACATGTGTTCACAATCCATATGCCGAATATAACAATGTTACATGTGTTCACAATCCATATGCCGAATATAACAATGTTACATGTGTTCACAATCCATATACCGAATAGAACAATGTTACATGTGTTCACAATCCATATACCGAATAGAACAATGTTACATGTGTTCACAATCCATATGCCGAATATAACAATGTTACATGTGTTCACAATCCATATGC
Organism: Gibbula magus; assembly: GCA_936450465.1. Lineage (NCBI taxonomy): Eukaryota > Metazoa > Mollusca > Gastropoda > Trochida > Trochidae > Gibbula > Gibbula magus. Next base: position 68,368,607 of record OW388305.1, read on the forward strand.
CGAATATAACAATGTTACATGTGTTCACAATCCATATGCCGAATATAACAATGTTACATGTGTTCTATTGCTCATAATGCGATCCAGAATAGAACAATGTTACATGTGTTCACAATCCATATACCGAATATAACAATGTTACATGTGTTCTATTGCTCATAATGCGATCCAGAATATAACAATGTTACATGTGTTCACAATCCATATACCGAATATAACAATGTTACATGTGTTCACTATCTATAAGGCATGTATTTCTAATAGGTGCTAAAACTAACACTAAAATATTGACTCGTTCATCTGAATACATTTAGATCACAGCACCTTACCACGTCCTGGATCCGTCAAGCTTATATATATAATATGATATCGCTTGTATATCACCATGTGAGTAATTAAAAGTTTTATTGCGATGGTAACCTCTTGTAGTAGAAATATGCATGAGAAACCACCCTCAAGCAACATATTGGGTGTGTTTGATATATTGTACTTACATTGCTTTCACTACATTTCGGCACATTTCTCAATAGGTGTCTGTATACTCTTAATCTGTTTTATCCGGGGTAATCTAGATTATGTGTTGTCCGGGGTAATCTAGATTATGTTTTGTCCGGGGTAATGAAGTAATGTGTTAATTTCCTAACTTTATCTCGATCAAACATGTGTTCAGGGAGTACAGAGGGTGTATTTTGATGATCAACTTATTTTCATTATGTCGACGCTTTCAAGCATTTTAGAGATGAGTTTTATATAGAAGTATGCATGTCGGTATGATACTTGGTTACTGATTATCCGACCTTGTTATTATCTCATTATCTGATTACCACCACCACCATCATCATGTCCATATGTAAGTATATATAGATCACTCACAAAACCCTTGCCCGCTCGGGATAGTTCGCTTTACTCACTGGTGTGAATATGAAGAAGTTCTACATAAAATCGTGTTTGTTCTATAAACCAACTCTCAAAATGCAAACAGTATATATGTTCCGTGTTCGGATGTTGCTTGTACAATGCTTGTCCAGTGTGGCTGTCTGGCTGCCATATGCCCAGTGTATACTGCCAGTATATGTGCTATCTTGGAGCTTCAGGTTGATATAGTAGGTCGTTACCAGGGGACATTAACTGCTTACTGAATAACTTGTTATCTAAGTGTCAGTTTGACTTGCGTATTTCTGTACGAGTAGCAGTTGGAGATTCAAGATCATAGGATTCTGAGCGTAAGTGTGGCTGATCATGGAGGTAAGATGTCCTGAACAGTTGACTCACTAGAGTTCAGCAACATCGGGCGCGGTTTGCACTGGACTTCAAGGTTAAACGATCTGAAGGTGGGAATGGACATGAGTAGAGACATCGAGAGACGTGTTGATCAACATGGGAACGAGACTTCACAAGATAGCCATGGTGCAGACAATGTGTAATATGTTAAAACGGGACCATAGTCGAATACAGTCTGTCTGTATGTCCTGTGAATTAAGTCTCGTTCCCGTGCTATGGATCTATTAATAAGATATATTCCCTTTAAAAACCAAACGCTTACTGTTTTGTGAACGAGCGTGTAGTAACAGTGAATGTACACCCATGACTGAAACTGGAGACACTGAACAGATACACTGACCAATTTTCATTTCAACATTTCAACACAGTATGTGATATGCATCTGATTTAAATCCTAAACGGCAATACATGTCAGTAGACCTACACAATTGTTGATGTTAAATAATTGCTCTCTTGGGTATTCCCCATATCTAAATACTAATTTCCAGACATACAGACAGACAGAATGTATTCGACTATTGTCCTCATTTTAACATTGTACTATGGAGACACATTGTAGCACTGGGGAAGCGTTCATAAAATATCATATATTCATCATATGTTTGCTAAATACGTTAAAACGATATGTTATACTACAAACAATAACAATTAGCCCAATTTGTTTTACATCAGTCGCTGTTGTATCATTTAAAGTTAGATGTTACAAATACACAGGGCTGAACTAAGAGAAATAGAAAAAATAAATTTTGAGTCGGGCCGGATCTTGTGAATATGATGTATATGTTCGCGGTGATTCGCCCCAAGTAATTTGCGGATATTCATTGTCATTCAACATAGGCAAATCAACCAATCAGAATCAAGGATCCTACGTAATCATGTTACAATTAAAGTTAAATGTTACAAATACACAGGGCTTAACTAAATTCCCAGTAACAGCATAACTGAACAACGTCAAGATGATATATAAGTGAACACATGTTTCACCAAACTTAATTATATGTATGAGGAAACTGATAAAAGTATTCATCAATAACTCGATGTTCAGAAATCTTTAGATATATAGAAGAAAACAAAACAAAATATACTTATAGTTTGTTTATTCAAATTTGTGTCTGAGTTGATTCAAGTCAAGAAGTTGTATGGCCGCTATAGATACGAGACCGTGTTCCAGTCGACGAGACGGTTCGATCTCCGCTCTATACAGACTGTGGACCCAATTCACCCAATCCCACTTCCCAATTCCACTGTGGTGGAGTAAAGACCAGACTTGGAGAAAGTCCTCGCTGGGCCGGGACATGTGGAGAGAAAGGATTATGGGAATAGACATACGCTTTGTCAACTTCCCAACGCAAGGTATGACTCTTGCCAGTCCGCATTACTGGCTGATTTAATCCTCGCAGCATTTCCCTTGCTTTGGTGTGCCAAGATAGTGAATCGCTGCACCAGAAATGCATAGTGGGCCCGGAGTTACTGCAAGGCCTAAATCAGCCAGTATAAATGAAGACTAGCAAGAGTTCTGCCTTTCATTGGGAAGCTGACACATTGTTCTTCCAGAGATTCCTCCACTCAGTTCTTTCATTAAAACATCTGTTGAATATTGAACACTTTCGATCTAGTTCCAAAATAATCCTAACTGGTTGCATCAAAAGTTCAACGTTCTATCGAAATGATCAGAGTTACATCATATGTGCGATGCGGACATATCTCACACAAGAAGGAAGTCGGTCATAGATGTAAACGGATTTTTGATTGAATACAAAATTAAAATATTTCAAACTTCCACAGCAAATGGACTGCGAAATCGTGAAATATATACATATGGAAAAAAGTTAAGCACCCTACGTTTTTGTTCACCAGCAAAGGTTGTCTAATAAGAAACAAGACGATGTGTCAGTAAAAGTAACAATATGGAATAAGGTTAATAATAATCTAACAGTTTAAGAAAGAAAAAAAATCATTCAGAGAACGTTTCGCTTCTTTTGGATATTTGCATTTATAAAACTTTGGTATTTTTGTCTTCAAAACCATGTAACGTTATACTGAGAAATGAAAATGAATATTGGTTGCTGTAATGTGAGTAATTCCATTCTTTCAAGTCAACTGGTCAAACTTCACTTCACTAGTTAGTAATAGCACTATAGACCTTCAAAATAAAAAATTTGGAAAAATGGGCAATCAATAAAAGTGGCTTACTGACGAAATATGGTCAGTGTGAGAACTGGAAAGAATAAAAACTGCATTAAAAATATCGAATGTTATAGCCTTTAAACCAATCATTGTCAATAATTGTGCAAAAATGGATGACATTTCGCCAACCAGTTACGTCGTTATTTTTCAACATAAAAGATGTTTTTATATGTGAAACTCAACTCTTGTTTTTCTAAAACCGAAATTTTATTACGTAGTCTAGGTACTATGACAATGCTCTCTTTTTAAAACCAGTACCATTATAATTTCAGTCCTAATTTCTTCAAATACCTACTCAGTTTTCTTTGAAAAATCTGTTACAAAAGTTACATGTCGTTATTCTCCCACATCATCACATTTCAGTTTTGAATATTGGGGGTGCTTAACTAGTTTCCATATGTATAGAACAATTGATAGAATGATAGAAGAACTTAGTGGAGTATCTTCTGTAGGAATTGATTGACCTTTTGTATAAGATATGTTTATATTTAAGGACACATGGCAAGTCAAGGACAGCAGCAAGAAAGCGGCACTCACCTAACGATATTTGTTGACGCCCTGAGATCAGTTATCGCAGCACACGTGGGCGCGGTTGGGACAGAAAACTCCTCGCTGTATCTCGGATGCGTGCTCACACTTCCGGCGCTCCACACACACATACTCGCCCTCGTCACATCGTCGACCTGATGGGAGCGTACACGGATTAAATACACTCACCAAACACATACACGAATAGATTAACAGTGATATTTTATAATAATCATAGCAAATTGCGGTTAGAATGGTTGTTATATCACCCTATCTGAAGAAATACAAAGATTTAATATTCTCTTGTAGACATATAGTAGACATATAAGGTTCAGTGTGTTTTGGTATAATGTTAAACGCTAATCTTCCTTAACTAATGCTTATTGAACGTATTCCAATCAGATAAATAATAATAGATGATTTGTATGTCAGACAGACAAACTGTAGAATGATAACCCTTAACAAATGGATGAATACTATAAAATAATTACAGACCGACCATTTCGCGAAACATTTTGCGAAACATTTCGCGACGGTGTACTTAATTTTACACAGTAGTGTACAAGTAAATTTCAGAGTATAATTCTCGAGTATGGTATTGTTTAGTGTAAATATCTAATTTGATATGTTTATACCTCCACCCTGCCCCCCAGAACCGCCGTGCCCATGCCCTCCTGGACCGATGTGCCCATGCCCTCCTGGGCCGCCGTGACCATTCCATCCTGGGCCGCCGTGTCCATGCCCTCCTGGGCCGCCGTTACCATGCCCTCCTGGACCGATGTGCCCATGCCCTCCTGGGCCGCCGTGTCCATGCCCTCCTGGGCCGCCGTGTCCATGCCCTCCTGGGCCGCCGTTACCATGCCCTCCTGGGCCGCCGTGTCCATGCCCTCCTGGTCCGCCGTTACCATGCCCTCCTGGGCCGCCGTTACCATGCCCTCCTGGGCCATTACCATTCCATCCTGGCCTGCCGTGACCATTCCACCCTGGACCGCCATTACCATGCCATCCTGGACCGCCATGACCATGGCCACCTTTTCCACCTGGACCGCCAACGTGGGCATTGGAGCCACTGTCAACATGTCCCCCGGAGCCGCCTTTACCCCCTGAAGCACCAAGCTGTGTATTCAAGCCTCCGAGATCGAATCTTTTACTTCCGTCATCTCCTCCCGGAGCTCCAACTTGAACACTGGAGCCGTCGTTACCCTGCTTACCGGGACCACCGTTTCCTCCTGAACCTACAACCTGAACACTGGAGCCGTCGTTACCCTGCTTACCGGGACCACCGTTTCCTCCTGAACCTACAACCTGAACACTGGAGCCGTCGTTACCCTGCTTACCGGGACCACCTGAACCTACAACTTGGACACCAGCACCCCCTTGATTGTTTCCTTTTCCAACCCCATTCCCTTCAGTACCACCATTTTGGGGACCTGACCCGTCGTTACCATGACCGCCGGAGCCGCCAATATGACGGCTTCCTTTACCCCAACCACCGCCGAAGCGTCCTCCACCGCCGAAGCGACCGCCGAATCGTCCACCACTAACGAATCTCCCAGCACCACCGACTGCACCCCCAAAACGATTCCCCTGTCTCATCCTCTGATGTAAATGTCTCATGAACCGCATGAATGTATAGTAGTTGCCCCTAGAGGAGAAGGAGTTGGCGGTGGTCGCACACAGACAGACAAGGAGCAATGCTAGGACCAGCTTCATTATGCTTGCAATTGAGTGTGGAGAAAGGTCGAAATAATGCTTGGTTAGACCTGCTACCCTTTTATAAGGTCAACAAATCTCTCTAGCTCCAGGAAGTATTGTAATTACGCAGGTGAGGACGCCCATGATGCATACATTTACATCGAGTAACGAATCTGTAAATGTAAGTGGGGCATGTTGGAATTGTAGGGAAGAGTCCGATAAGGAACTGGTGCGATCAGAGAGTCCATTAATCACCTGTAGTGCTGTTTACTGATGTGACAAATGTTCTTAACTGCAATGTACAACCCACCCCATTAATCAGATGCTAACAGGAAATGAACCAAAATATTGACTCGTCCTACCGAAAACAAGAATATGTTATCATATAGTGATTGTCTTATGTGGCAAGGCAAATATTTTATCACAAAACAACTTTCCTCTAACGTGTGTAATATTTTTCATAATTTTAATGTTAGAACCCCTTCGAATGCTTTACCCTGCCTCCATATACCATCTCACAAAACTCGTGACGTCAAGCACATTAAAATATTTAATGATAATATCGTGCTGACATATTTAACTTAAATTAGCTTCATAGCGAATGATGCCTTGTGTACAATGGTTCGAGTATACTAGCCATAACACCCCACTTTAGCTCGTTGCCATGGGAAACCTTTGTTCTTTCATTAGATGTGTCAGACCATACACTCATACTTTTGTTCACACTTTACCGATACACCTATACTTTACCGATACACCTACACTTTACCCAATTCACATAGGTACTTTCCTCAATACACCTACAGTTTCCTCAATATACCTTCACATTCGTACATGGCTAGTATATTTTACAAAAAATAAAGTGTTCTTTTCTTGAATCTGAATAGTATCTTGAAACATCTCAAATATGACAAATAATGTTGTTATGAAAAAATGCAAACCTTCGTTTATTATCGCAGCGCTCTCTTCCATTAGGCTAACCAGCGACCCTCTATGTACAAATACCTTGGCTAACAAATCTCAGTAAGAACGCTGTGTTCTCCTCTAGACGGGAAAATCATGAAACGCACTAACAACCTAAACACGTGAGCACAAATGCACGTGCATTCATGGGGAAAACATAACAACGCGTTGCACGTGCATCTACCAAGGTGTCACACATGAAATGTACAGGATGGGGAGGAAATATGGATATGGGTACACTAATCACTATATATGGTGTACCCCGAGTGTATGGTGTATCGAGTAAACACTATATATGGTGTACCCCGAGTGTATGGTGTATCGAGTAAACACTATATATGGTGTACCCATATCCATATTTCCTTCCCAGCCTGTGATGAAATGTACAACGATAAAAAAAACAGCCAAGATTTTGAAAACTTTTGAAATCAACAATATCGGTTATCTGTATAATTGTATTAACTCGAAAAGGGCCCCCTTGTCAATCTGTAGGTGTATGAATTCATACACTCAGAAAAGTATAGGTATCACTCATTCTACAATGCAAAAGAAATTCATATTGATTAGAAAATGTGGGATTTTGTATTCTGAAACCTCAACCCTCAATACCCAGAGTTAATTGTTCCAATGATCTACATTACATCACTCCGGGGTTTTAAAGAGAACTCGTACTTGGTGGCCAAACAGCCGTTGAAAATCCGTTGCTTGTTATTGGGTGTCTGACTCTGAGGACGTGGTTTCAGATCAGAGCACGGAATCACCCCGAGAAGAGTACGAGAATGAGTACTTTTATTTCAAATTATTGGATACCAAACACAATGATGTTATAGTTTTTAACTGCCGAAATGGCATGTATTTCTAATAATATTATATGTAAATTTATCTTGGTAAGAAAGTGTGTATCGTGCATGTACGTTGTGTCACGTTTACACTGATCTCATCTCACATTTACGTCCCGTGGCCACCCCATTTTAGCTCGCAGCCACTTCTTCTTTTTTTTTATCTCATAGCCACGTCTTTTTTATCTCATAGCCACGTCTTTTTATCTCATAGCCACGTCTTTTTATCTCATAGCCACGTCTTTTTATCTCATAGCCACGTGCATAGCTCAGCATGTATGTAATATAATTTATGTATATAATATAACACAGTTTATGTATAAGCATGTGAATAATATAACACGGCTTATGTACCAGTATGTGTTTGATATAACATGGCTTATGTATGAGTATGTGTGTAATATAACACGGATTATGTATAAGCATGTGTGTAATGTAACACGGCTTAAGTATATGCATGTGATTAATATAACACGGCTTATGTAACAGCATGCGTGTGATGTAACATGGCTTATGTATCAGCATGTGTGTGATATAACACGGCTTATATATCAGAATGTGTGTGATATAACACGGCTTATATACCAGCATGTGTGTGATATAACACGGCTTATGTGTCAGCATGTGTTTAATATAACATGGCTTATGTATCAGCATGTGTTTAATATAACACAGCTGATATTTTAGCTTGTGAGTATAAAAACACGATTTATGTTTTAGATTATGGGTCATAAACACAATTTATTGAGAGGACAAACTTTTGGCGATAAAATTCGCATGACAAATCTGAGTTTTTAAAGACACATATTAAACTGTCCTGCCCTGGCAACCACTCTTAAGCGGTATTGCGTCTGTGTACTCTTTTCTCGACAATGTTTACCAATATTATATCTTCGGCATAGAAAGTCCTATCTTACCCCCAGGACTTTATATCAAACCCTTGTCTTCTATGAAAGGTGTTATGGATGATCAACTTCTTCATTTTCACAATGTCGACGTTGTTAAACATATTACACTTTCCAAATGATGAGGTTCATGCATACACCATCATACAGATAGTTAGATAACGGTTATTTCATCTAAACACGCATATCCCATTGCAGATCATCCGTTGAATAGTTGTCCACGGTCTCCGTATTAGACTAACATATAGTCCCCGAAAAACAAATCGTATTGAAAGTTTACTTTTAAAGGCGTTGTAGAACGTTCTGCTTACTGAAATAAAGTGCTCTCACAAAAAGGCAATTACGTGTTACCATTGGCTAAATAAAGCTTCTGAATCAACGATAACGAGTTCTAAAACGAATGTACATGGTTCCTGGGGAACAAACACCATCTCCGTATGTGTACCGAACGTCGCTAGTGTTGATCCTCCATACAATCGTCTTTGTTCTGTACAACCTACCTCCAGACTGAATGTCAAACAGTGGATATGCTCTGTGTTGGAATATAACCATATTATATAATAATTCCCTCAAGTATTCGCCTGTCCAGTATGTCCAGTGTGTATTGTTGACCATCATTGTTGCTATCTGAGACATTCAAGTGGCGAGTTGTTATCACGGTTCATTAACTGCTGACTGAAGAACATATCGAACAATGACGAACATTATCAAAGCTTCAAAAAGGCTTCAGTACCCCTGTAAGAAATTCAGAGGAATAGACCCATTAATATGGTTTGTACTATTATTGTTATGAACATACATTTTATGGACATGAATGTTACACGGTGAAACGATGACCTGTACAGTTGAATTGTGCACTAGAGTTCAACAACAATGGACAACAACAACAATGGACAACAACAACAATGGACAACAACATGCGAATGGTTGCTCTTCTGGCCGACACAGCGACATGAACTGAAAGGCGTATGGGTGCATCATGTGAACGAGAATATGCTCGATATATGCATGTTTATTACTCAGCCGTGGTGAGATCACTCATTAGATAACAATGAGTTGGTTACACACATGTGTGATACCACCGCGTGCTGCCGTAATGTCATAATCGACCCGTGACGTCATAGACGTTTTTGGTTGGCGTCAAAATGTTACCATGCCGCGCGACTGCAATAGCTGGTGACCTATTTGCAAGTGAGAGTCACTAACAATGGTTTTCTTGCAATTCAGCGTTATTTACATCATTGAGTAATAAATAAAATACTAAACTCGGTCCCGTTTGATAACAGGTTTATGAAATTAGTGAATGGCATCGGTATTTTACTCGCTTTCGCTCGTTAAAATACCAAACCATTCACTCGTTCCATAAACATGTTATCAAACGGGACATCGTTTAGTATTCTATATATATCTGTTCATCCCACATGCTAATTGTTTTGTATGAGTAGGAAATTCAAGGTAAAAGGATACATATTAGTATGGGTATGGGTATGAGATGGTGTGGGTGATAGTCATGCGCAGTTGACTCAGTAGAGTTCAGCAACAACGGGCGTGGTTTGCACTGGACATGTGACCCGCTTCAATGTTAAATAATCTGGAAATGGTGAATGTTGATGCTCTCCTAAACATGTAGGCATGTGTCGAGAGACCGAGAGGTGATCGGAACAACAGAGATGATAAGATGAACAGATGGGTTAACCCTACCGGATTGTTCCCTTATCGACCAGTGGAAACGATTTCATTTCATTTGGAGTCTCAAGATACACATTTATTATATGGCGAGCGATGAAATACTGGGATTTATCAGTGAAATAAACTGTCTATCAAGCTACAGTGAAAATAACTTATATTTTCACTGCGAACGATGACTGATATAATTTGACGTCATAAAACAATGGACTCACGCGCCGAATTGGCTTATGACGTCACAGTGTTACTGTGGTGACGGGCAGTTCCTAGCGGCCGCTCGGCGTGAAAATGACCCTTTTCGGACTTAATTACATGGATAACATCATATAATAAATAGAATATCCGTCAATTCTTGACAAATACAATGTTTATCTCATCTCGTGAGGTAGAAAAGTTATATATTTTCACTCGTGGCTGCGCCACTCGTGAAAATATAACCTTTCTACCTCACTCGATGAGATAAACATGGTATTAGTCAAGAAAAGACAGATATCCTCTATGTATACATTTCTACAACGTTCAACAATGTTCCAACAGCTTCAAATATCTGTATTTTGTATCAACTCGTGTTGATATATTTGTATGTTGTATCAACTCGTGTTGACATATTTGATATTAGAAGCAGCTGCGTGAGATTCTCCATGCTCCTACGGAATTCAAGAGACGCATTATGCTTTAAACTGCACAACTTCCCTACGCAAGGCATTCTTATTGCCAGTCTCCATTACTGGCGGATTTGAGCCTTATCGCATTTCCCAAAGCTATCTGTGGCTATCTATAGTATATTTAAAAATCCATCTCTTAAATTTGAACAATACCTTCATTTTCTACATTATCAGTCCTTGTTGAAATTCCGAACTGCTAATCATTTTCTTCCAATCGAGACAGGCAGATGGCAACGAATTCCAGTTAGCAATAGAAAGTGTACATTGTGTAATTTAAATGATATTGGTGACGAATTTCATTATTTATTTATATGCCCAAAGTTAACGTTCGAAAGAGAAAAATATATTCATAAATATTATTATATTAAACCAAATATATACAAAATGAATTCCCTTTTTAACACTTCTAAGCTTGGTACTTTAAGAAAACTGTCAATGTTCTGTAAAATTATAATGTCGTTATTCAAAAAATATTGTCCATAACTTCACAATGTCTCTACTTTTAATTTAATTGCTGTGACCTTATATTCTCTGTTCTTCTGTATGTATGTAAATATGTATGTAACTCTTATGCTGCAGTTTGCAGCCTGAGTTCTTGTAATAAAGTTCAGTTCAGCTAAAAATGTAGAGCCCATTACACATTTCAAGATCTTAGTACGGAAAAGCGAGGGAAATACTGTAAGGTTCAAAACAGCCGGTTGTGGAGACTGGCAAGTGATATATGCCTCACGTAGTGAAGTTGTACCTCACTCGATGAGATAAACATGGTATTAGTCAAGAAAAGCCAAATATCCTCTAAATATCTAATATCCTAGAGTTGTGTAACCTTCAACAAATGAATAAATACAAAGTATCTGTCAACTTGTGCATTAATACAGGTGTTGGTTAACTTTTGTCGCAATAAAAAGTGAGTAATATCATTTCCAAAACAAATTAACATCCATAAGTACTGGTCATATAAAACATGAAGATGAATAGTGCTTACACAACACTTTATTTTCTCTAAGTTCAGTATCATCACGTGACCCAGAACAGGTGCGCTTCCTCTGTGGTTGTCCTGATTAGTCTGTCGTCTTGTGTAGTTGATTGGTAGAAGGTGAGGAACTGGAAGGACAAGATTAATGTCACGCATTTTAATAATTACATTGTATGCATATGGAGGTTTGCCATTGAAAGAAATCTCAATAGACCAACAGTAGATATATATAGAGGATATCTGTCTTTTCTTGACTAATACCGTGTTTATCTCATCGAGTGAGGTAGAAAGGTTATATTTTCACGAGTGGCGCAGCCACGAGTAAAAATATATAACTTTTCTACCTCACGAGATGAGATAAACATGGTATTTGTCAAGAATTGACGGATATTCTATTTATTATATGATGTTATCCTTGTAATTACGTCCGAAAAGGGTCGTTTTCACGCCGAGCGGCCGCAAGGAACGCCCCGTCACCACAGTAACACTGTGACGTCATAAGCAAACTCGCCGCTTGAGACCATTGTTTTGTGACGTCATAAGCAAACTCGCCGCTTGAGACCATTGTTTTATGACGTCAAATTATATCAGTCACCGTTCGCAGTGAAAATATAAGTTATTTTCACTGTAGCTTGATAGACAGTTTATTTCACTGATAAATTCCAGTATTTCATTGCTCGTCATATAATAAATCTTGATACATTTGCAAGTGAAAGGAATACTAAATCATAAGCACAGTGGAACCCAAGTCAATAGATTTTAGCCCGTCCTGACATGTCATTGAAACGATTGTGGGTGCGACCCACACTTAGAAGGGGTGAACATATATACATTAGAAAAGTTACATTGTAGATAGTTTTAGGACAAATAACTAACCAATAAAAAGATCATTGAATTGCCACTTCATACACATATAAACAATATAACGTTGGATCTTACAGTTGAGACTTTCACTTAACAATGTAAAATATTCCAAGTATTGTTGACGGAAAACAAGATCCTTACAATACAGAGAAGGTCCTGATAGGTTTCTAGTGTAGTAAACATCTCACCAGATCAATCACCACAGCAGATCAATCATCACAGCAGATGTGGTTGGGGTTGGAACAGCGGAAGCCCGGTTCAGGCTCCTCGCAGTGCGCGGCCGCCATACACACCCGCTCTCCTGTACACGGAGCTGTGTGGAGTTCACGATATAGGGATATTATCGTTAGTATTGATGTCATATTAACAATAAAGTTTATATTTGTTTACAGAATAATATGCATTTAATTTTCATATAGAAACCCGAAATTACATCTATATCATATGTTATATGAAAGACAATAAACAAATCCTTTTATCGGTCAGCCTGTATCAACAAGACAAACAAATATAGCCATTCATACATCACCCTAATATTTGAAGAGCATTTCTTGTAGGGAATACACAAGAAAATAATATTTTCTGGATAACAACTTCGTTATTGTATATACAGAGGCACTACACTACACGGTAAGTTGTTGCTGCTTAAAATGTGCTTCTAACAAAATATAATTATTTCAACTAGTAAAATCATCGGAAAATTTTATTTATTTTAAAAGCATCCAGTACATTAATATCCTAGATGAAACTAGTGAAACAAATATGTGTGTGAAAATAAATAATGAATTCTTTCAACTTTACAAAACAACAATCAAAAGCCAATATTACCACCTCCAAAAATACTTGAAAATGTAACGAATATACAAACGTTCGCAAATACGAACCTTATACATGTATTAATTAATTTATATAAAAGTGCAATATAACTAGTATTTGACTGAGACACGTGTGCACGAAAATATAATATTTTAGAATATGAAATAATGCCTACTGATTAGCCCACAAGGGGATCTTATTGGAAGTAAACTGAAGTACAAAAGAAAGTATACAAAGTTAGTTTTATCATATGCATGGTTTTCAATTACCAATATCTCTTACATTTTCGACGCCGTACTCTAAAACTGAAAAGTGAAGGCGTTTAGTCAACAGCCAAAGAATACTTCTGCGTGGTCTTAAAAAATGATATTTTGAGTTTATAAATATTTCAAAAAATATTTTGGATAAAACACAACTGTTCATCGATATGTAAGACATCTTCTTTTTAGTTTCATATACATATACAGTGTTATACACATACATTTGTAATAAAATAATAATAACGGGCTGACTTTTTAAAAGAGCAATAATGAACAAATACATACGATCTGTTCCACCGGTTCCAGCACCGCCGTTACCGCCTTTACCGCTGTTGCTGGCTGATGCCGGGGGACCTCCCAAACCACCACCTCTTGGTGGCGGGGAACCACCCCCACCCCCACCGCCACCGCCGAAGAACATCTGGAAGAAGCGCCTCATCATGGCCATAAAGGCAGCGTCGCTAGTTCCATGCTGCGCAGTGACGACGGTGGCCAGGGTACAGACAAGGATCAGAGCTAACACCGTCTTCATTATGGCTGGAGTCCGTCTTCAACGTCTGGTCTGGAGAGCGCGGCCCTATTTATACCTTAACTTTGGATATTGCAACCAATGGGAAATAAGTTCCTGTTATGTTGATGCGAATTGTTAAATACTGACTATATAACTCATAAATTCTGAGATTATTTAAACTATAAGATACTTGAATATTCCCATAATTTAGATTGGGTGGTTTACCTCAATGTCATTTTTTAGATAAATTGGTCTTTCATACAAATTAGGGCGTGATCAATTTGATTTAGAATTGTTTGAATAGAAATATGGAAACACAAAGCTGATTGCAATACGTTAATACAAAGACACAAATACAAAACGTATGAAGCCACTCAAGTTATCCAGTATCAAAATTGTATCGAAGGGCTGATTATTCTCTCATTTAGAAACAGTTATTAAATTTATATATGTTTCAATTCAATGTATGCACCTTTTTAATCATGCAGTTAAAATAACCTTTTAATATGGATATAATGTTTTGCGTATATATTGATAAAAATATATACTGCAGTTAGTTTGTTATGTCTCTATTGAATCAATCACATTTTTCGTTATTTATCTTTATATTGAATCAAGCACAATGTTTAATACCCTGCATCTTTATATACATCAACCGTATACATATATAATCACGTGTGAATATATACATGCATGTCTATATATCAGTATCATTTGCTTTACAGCGGTGTTAATATCTAAACCGAAACATCGCATATCATTGCAAAAAGAAGTTGTAAATAAATAAATTTGTTCATTACAAACTTCTAAATGCCTCTTAAAGGGGCAGTAGCACGTTTTTTTTGCTAAAAAATGTTGATGAAATGTATTTGAAAAATAATGTCGTTAATAGTAAAACACCCTTCTCTCTTTGGAAAATCAAGTAAAACAATGAGTCTACATGGTTCCGTAAAGTCATGGGTATCATTTTTGTTATCGAAATAATAAAATGTGTTCACAATAAAATGGCCGCCATGCAATTTTTGCTTTATAAGCAACACCGTTATTACCACTACAGGTAATTGGTTTGTGTAATAGGATATTTTACCCTCTGAAGTAAATATAAATGACATAAACTATCTTTATAAATTGGAAAAAATTAAATTCTGAAAAAAACGTGCTACTGCCCCTTTAAAGAAATATTGTATCTTCAGACTCAAATTCGTAGACGCATCGTCAACTCAAGGTTATATTAAAGATGTTTAGTGTACTCAAGGCTCCTCCGGCCCATATACAAGTATTACACATTTACATTATGCATATGATGCATACAAGTACATTTAAAAACATCTTACAGTTCTGATAAAAGATTGCTTCTAAGGGTGACAGCATGTTTTACAAAGAGCGCTGAACACTCATTCTCAATGAAAGTACACAGTTGAAAAAAAGCGCATTTCACAAAAATCGAAAGTCTGCATTAGTGGTGTTAATAGGTGTGACCCCAAGTCCTCTGTTCTTTAAATAAGATCATGAAGTTGGAGCAAATAATTCCTACCAGATGTCCTATAATTGCTGTCCAAACATGACATGTCAATATGTCTCAGGACACCAATTTTACGTTATATATAACGTTATTTGTAACAGGTAACCATATACGTCAAGAAGTATATATTATCTAACAAGCATATCACAAGTTTCAGTTTGATTTAAAATTGGTCAAAATGGTCTAACACTCTGCTTGGTTTTTGTTATCTCCTTACCATCTTATTTTAACATTGGTCATCTTGTGCAATGTATCGCTTTTTAACGTCAAATATCAAATAAACCTCCGGTGTATTTTTTAAACAAAAATATCATCCTCGGGATTCGAACCTGTACTACGAAAATAAACGAAATGGAAATCCTTAACAGTAATCGCTAGACCATTTGGCTCATCTACCGAAAGAGTAACAAGTTTCGCTCTTATCATATGTATGTTGAACAAAGTATACTAAACTCGGACCGTGCCAGTTTATTCGTATGGTGACGTTATTTTCATAGACTTTCATGTCCAAGATAACAAAATTTCAAGAAATGAATTCTGGTTGGATCAATGTCAAACTATCCAGCTTGATTGGAAATCATCTCCACTTGAAGTACATAATTTCAATTAACTTTTCCGAAGACAATTTGATTAATGTCATTAGATTTACCTACATCTTCAATTTACATTGAATAAAGATCGCCATGTTAAATTATTTCACAACTATGTAGGACTATTATATTCCCTAAACAAACAATAGAACATTAAACATACATTATGAGGTTGTAGCCAAGATGATTCCTTACAAACTTGATAAATGTTTATAAGATGGGGCAAAACTCGTATTTTCGAACAATATTTTTCCGAGAATAAACGTGCAGGTCAATGGAAATAACGTCACTGTCACCTTATGAATTTAAGTGGCACGATCCTATTCTGCTTTAAAATTAATTGAAATTGCTGTCCAAACATATATTCACATTGCCTTCACTAACTATGTATGAACACCAAATAGTCTTATACATGTACTCATATGTTGAGAAATTGAGAATATTTTTTATTTGAATGAAGGCGTAAAAAAGCCTACTAAAAATGCATATAAGCCTATACACACCGTAGGAACGTAAACGCCTTGAAATTGTTACTCAACGGAAGTAAAGGAGTTTCTCTGCTACAGCTTTGGTGTTGTGCATTTTGTGTAAAGTTTGTTGGATAAATCGGTCTTCAGGTACTTATGACAAAAAATATTTCAGGCTGTAAAATAGTAGACATTAGTAAACACAATATTGGTTTTAGAAATGAGAAGCTGAGTAGAACTAGATTAAAAGAGAAGGTTTTATGTGAGGCTACATGACGAAAAAATATATTTCCAAACAAACGCGGTCGATATATTGTTTAAAGTCACACTTACGATTTTTTCAAGTGTATTATTTGCATATTTATCAAAACTCCAAAATTTTGTCAAAATCCAACGAATAGTTCCTGAGATATTTACATTAAATGTATTCATGTATACATGGAAATAGCGACAATAAACATTTGGTATTTTAAGAAATTTGAGAATAGCGTTTACTGTTATGATTGTTGAAAATGCCCGAGTAAAGGTTATTTTATATTTGGACATTTGTTATCGCATCCATGACTTATGAGTGATTCTCATATTGCTACGTCAGCGTGACAGTTCTTGTTGACGACATTACTATTTTGACATGTTTATCTGTCGTTCGTACTACGAATTCAATTTCCTATTGTATCGAACTTACATTGCACCATATTAACGTTACATTCATTATAAAGGAACCGATGTATAAGGACGACGTCATAATTTACTAAGTGTGCACTTTCGTTAAGAATGAGTGGAAACTGCGTATAACATTTTAATTTTGGGAAACAAATTCAGTTGAAGGATATTTTAAATGGTTATGATTCTGGGTGTATTGTTTTCTTAAAGGGACACTAAGTGTTTTCATGAAATTTTATTTTGATTTGATACATACACTAATATAAAATGTCCTGATTTACGTCCAAATCATCTCACTCGACTTGCATATGTATCCCCTAACACCAAATATTTGACAATAAACATCCTCGGTTACTCGGTTATGCTCCGTTACTATCTACGGAGCATATATAAAACCATGGGTAACCGAGGATGGATAATAACTTGCTTTCCATGAAACTCGAGTAGCGGCTTAATACACGATGGACAGTACCAACCAATATCTGTCTCTTTGTCTGTCTGCTATATATAAGTTTTCAAAAATACGTTTGAACAATTGACGCGCGCCAGCCGCGGAACATTGTCCGGTTTTCGATCATAATCATGACTAAACGTCTTAATAATTAACTTTAATGAACAGAAAGGCACTAAAAGGGTAATTTTCGACAACAGTCATTACTTCTCGATAAGATAACACTTTTGGTAGAATATTTTTTTCAAATGCATCTTTTACTTATTTATTATAACCGAAATGAGAACAGTCAAACACTGTACCAATGTACCAATGCCAAGATCGCAACACACAAGGAATGAACTCTTTTGACTAAATTTAATTTTTCTGATATTTCCCTTTCTTTGGTATTTTAAAGTACAAGTGGAGAAATAGAAAATGCTCAAGGACACTATTCACAAAAAGACATTCAGTGGTTACATGTTTTACCAAAAAAAATAATCGAAACTGATACGTTACGTTGTTTATATAACATTTCATTCCTATAACTATTAGGGGGTGTCAACCATTTTTACCATGAGTATATTAGGTAACATACGTGTATAAACAGGAATGTCGTCTAGAATTTCGTTTCCACAAAAATACCTCGATATAGAACCCTCTCTTGAATTATCATTTACCTTTATATTGAATCTAGATCCTTCCACTATATATTGACTAAATCCCCATGTTCACTATTATATGCCTATATATTGAATAATTCACCATTCCCATTCCCATGTGTCTTTGTATTGAACCAAGAACCGTGTTCATATTACGTACCAATACGTTTAATAAATGATATTGGTGATTGTTATTTGTTAAAAATGCTAAATGTGTCTTTGATAACATTGATATGAATGTAAAATAGCTACGTGTCAATACATCTGCATATACTTTACCTACCAACCTGAGTAGGTGACGTCATTGAAAGAAAATTAATAAATGACAACATTCTAAAATTCCTTTTTTAAAGTAAATAGCGTCGAACATTGATCTACTGTTAAAACTCCACTCGATAGAATACTGATGTATGCATAAAATATGTATATATTCAAGTATCTGAATATTGAATGTACTATATATGTAATGTATGTAAACTGTACATAGTGATGTGTTAGGTACCATGCTTTGATGTCCTCCTACCGCCCTGGGAGTGATTTATCGGTGATGTTGTAGAATCTATTTCATACGCAACTAACAAACAACAGATGTCAACGCATATACTACGACATTATGTTTATAGATAACGAATAGAGATCTTTTTAAACAATTTCAGTAAGTAAAAATACAAAGAGTGTCAATAAAAGAACAAATAACTAATGTACTTCGTGTTAAAGTTTAACTTATAGTTAGTGTTAAATACAAATGTGGAATAAACTCCGGTAATTATAAACAAAATATGCCGTAAATATTACAAAACCAATTTGATTAAGGTACTGATAAAATATATTTACTGCAGCTAAGACCTAGGACATGGCTCGCCACGGACGTGATATGTATTCAACTGAAGATTGATTTATATCGTAATTCATCAATTTACATATTACTTTTGCTTACTAGAAAACCAGACCTAGCTGTCAATATAAACAACACGTGCATGTATAGAAACACCAACACGGTTCTAGCCACAAGGTGCAGCTACCTGATCCAAACGCTGCTGCGTGCATATATAGAGGATATTATATGAGTGTCTATGTCATACTATGTTTACGACACGAGTGCCTGAATATTAGTATTTCCCGAGCGAGAGCGAGGGATATACCGATATTCAGGCACGAGTGTCGTAACATAGTATGGCATAGACACGAATATAATATTCTGTTTATTACCGAAGTCGTAAAATTAACGAAAACACGCCAAAATCCACTTTCAAACATAGGCTGGCGACCCGCCGTCACGCATTTAGAACGCAACGTCATAGACGAAACGTGACGTCATAGCATTGTTCATGACGTCACGTCACCATGACAAAGTGATATGTTGCCCTAGGGCATCGTATGAAAAATATGAACCCCAATATGATTGCCCCCGTAGGTAATAAAACACGTTATTACACGCTATTACACGTTATTGCTCGTTATTACACGTTATTACATGTTTTATTCGTTATTACATGTTTTACTCGTTATTACAATTTATGACATTATTTATTGGTTATCACATGTTATTACTCGTTTTTACACGTTATTACATGTTATTACTTGTCATTACTCGTTATAACACGTCATCAATTTACACGTCATTACTCGTTATTACACATTATATTCCACTTCCGGTCTCGTTGCTATGGTTTCTTTTGTTACAAGTGTAGATGTATTGGCGGCGTCTACTTCTGCCTACAGGGCACTTTGCCTACAGGCTTATCAAAACAACTTTATGCACCAGTGGTACGTGTATTAACCGATACATCTACACTTTTCTCATATACCTACACTTTTAACAACTGAAAAATCGATGGAGTCCAAATCTAAGTGAAGATACTTTATAAAATGTCAGATTATTATTAGACACCCGGGATCGAACCTGTGTCCTGTTACTTTCTGGCCGAAAGAACGAACCATTGCACCACGAGGCCAGTTGAAACTTTACACACTTTTTCATGATCAAAAGAATAAGGTTCTTTTAATACGTGATATAATATCACACATTTCTGTATTTCTTTTAAATATAAGAATGTTATTTAGTTTTTGGTGCAAAATGTCTTACATACTGAAAGTTGCTTCTGTTTTCTCTAAACTTTGGCCTTGTTGACATTAGCCATGAAGTTTATGGCGTTAGCTGTACATATCAGCGGAGATGCACGTGCGTCTGCGTTGACAATACCGTCATTGGGCCATATCATTTAGATTTCGAGCCCCAAACATGGGTAGCCATACAACGCAGGACGGGCTGCGTTGTCACAGACGAGGCCGTATTTGGGTTGTGCGTTTCATGCACAAGCTTGTTTACAGCTGCATATTTTTAGCAACATCATGAAATAGTATCCCTTTACACTCGACCGTAAGTGGGATATAAGACCAATATACCAATACTTTTCCTCGTGTATGAAATGATACCATACACTTTATTCTCCGTGGAGCCTTACTCGGCTGCGCCTCTCTCTCAATAATGCTGTACTGGGTGAAATGGAAAGAAGGTTATAAAACTTTGGATGAGACTGCTAAGAATGCCAGTGGGCAAACATCCAAGACATTGTTATTTAATGTTTTGTAAATGTGATGAATTAGGATATAATAATTGTGTTTCTTTTGTTAGATATATACTTTTTAGTTGGATTTGGAAGCAGTTGGCTAATGCAGGACATTGGGGATTATAACATATTCATAAATACATTTAAATTGAGATTAAGGGATTTTTTTTACTCAAAATTGGTTTACTTCTATTTCTGTCTTGTCCAATTTAAGTATGCATTCTACTTTTAAATCTCTTTTCAACCTGAAAAATATCTAGGTTCAATTCAACCATCAAATTTAAGAAGGAATCTAACGAAATTTAGATGTTTGAATGGTTTTAAAATTAATAGTCTAATATGTAGATGTAGATTTTAATGACGCTTCATGCGAATTCCGTACAGATGGGGAGGAAGATGAATTTCATATTTTGCTAATATGTCCATATTATCAACAACCGCGTATAAGATATTTACCTGTATATTATAAGTACCCATCAATTTTAAAGTTTATATATCTGATTACTACTCGAGGGATTAAGTATGGAAAAGGAATGAAAGTGATTAAGCTTTCAAGAGTGGACTTAAGATTTAGGAAGGAAGGAAGGAAGGAAGAGTTGGAGAAGGAAACGTTTTTTTAACACAAAAAAAACCAGTTTCACTAAAACAGTTTGAACATCATAACCATTGATTCAGAAGATATGTTTAATGATTTTTTTCAAAATAAAATCACAATAATCCAATATCGGTAAAATAAATAAGCTACATAAAGTCTGCATTGTTTTTCTCTGTAGGCGATTTTTAAGACTTTTCAGACAATTACAATGTAAGTAACTTTCAAACCATGATAAGAGTACACCACCATGTTTTAATTCATTTTGTTAAGGTTATGACACTTCATCCAATGTATGTTGATTTTAAAAAGTTTAGATTACACAGATTCATCAACCCTATTAGGGCTACACTATTGAAATTGAAATTTGAAGATCTTACCTTGACATTCAAGATACTAAGTTGACTATGTAAACAATGTGATGGGTCCGCCATTGACAGCCAAGCGGGTAGAGCGGATCGATATTGATGATCAAGAGTCAGAGTGTAGAAAGAGAAGTCTTTCAGAAGAAGGTAATCTTAATGAAGCACGAGAACACAAAAAATTTGAAAAATAATGACAATAAATGTGAGAAGAAAAACTCTGGTAGACTTTCTTTAAATCCAGAAAATGTAAACAACGGAGCTGAGAAAAACATAACTACTGATTGTGGTGACATTAAAAGTATGTTTCAGTTTCTTATGAGAGAATTTAAGGACATGAAGTCTGAAGTGACGAGTAAAATAGATTCGTTCGAGGCCACATTTGAACAGAGGTTAGTTGACAAACTTGCTGTTGTTATTGAAGAGAAGGTAAAATCAGAAGTGAGTGAGATCAGGACTGAACTTAATTCAAAGTTTGAAAGTTATGAACAAAAATTAAGTGCTTTAGAAACAAAGTGTTTCCAATCAAACCAATCATCATCACACGATCACGATGAGGAACTTTCTCGCACCATTGTGATTAAGAATCTCGCAGAGCATGCTGATGAGAAGAACGATAGCAAATGTGGCCTCGAACGAATCTATTTTACTCGTCACTTCAGACTTCATGTCCTTAAAGAAAAGAGAAATCTTCGGTCTTCAAAAAGGTATGAACGCATCTATATTGAACAGCACATGCCTTTCGAAACACGGAAACAGAACACGAACATGAGGACATTGTTGAAAGAATTAGGAAAAGAAAATGTTTTGTCTGTGTCAAGCAGTGGATTTCTGTCTAAGAAGATTCAACGAAGCGCACGTAACTAGGAACTAAGGCTTGGAGTCTGGAACGTCGGGGGATGGTCCACCCTAGATGAAGAAAACAACACTTTTAGACAGGATGTGATGCGATCTTTAAACTGTGATTTATTTTGTGTTTGTGAGACGTTTTTAAAACAAAACTTAGAACTAAATATTGATGGATATACGTGGATAGGTAATAATAGAAAATCTCAACATGCCAACGCAAAACGCGGTTCTGGTGGTGTTGGGGTATTTATTGACAATAAGTTTTTATGTAATAACTCCGTTGAGATTTTAGACAATGAACATGAGGATATACTGTGGTTGCTTGTATCGAGTAATCAAGCAGACGACAAACTGTGCGTCGCTGTGTCATACCTGCCTCCGATTGGTTCTAGCAGGTCATGTGACTCAGAGCAGTTCTTCACCCGTCTGCTCGAGCAAGTCTACACGTATCAGAACACTGGTCGACTCGTGCTCGTCGGAGACTGGAACGCGCGATGTGGCGCGCTCTCTGATTACATCGAGAATGTTGCTAATATGCGTGAAAGAGACATTATAGACGAAGGCATTAACTCCAATGGACATAATTTGACAAACTTTCTTGTTGACTGTAATTTATGTAGGCCTATGGTAAACGGGCGCATAGGACAAAATGATTTTACTTGCGTTTCTAACAAGGGGCGCTCCGTGGTTGATTATGTTGTTGTTCCACATGCACAATTAGATAATGTAAATGATTTTAATGTGTATACTATGTCAAATATCATTAATGATTTAAACTTACAGGGTTCTATGAAAATCAGCGACCATTCAGTTATTGTGTGACGTCACTATGTTTCTCAGCTAACACCCAGGAGAAATCCCGGACCACTGAGCCCAGTAAGCAGAAGCATAAACGCTACGACGTACGGAACTTACCAAATAATTTCTTGAACGATGAGAATGCATATGAGAAAATAACTGACGCTATAAATATGATTGAACTTTCACTGAATGAAGCAAGGGATGTGGATAATGCCTACGCACATTTCACCGATCTTCTACATGAGGAAATGAGATCGAAATTGCCCTGTAATGTAGGTTTTACAGGAACCCCAAAAGCTACTGTTTCGATAACAACGTGAGTCCAGCAGCCTGGCGTACAGGAGTCATATCACCGATCCCCAAAGATGGCAGTGACCCCCGAGATCCCCTGGGGTACAGAGGGATAACGCTAATCTCAATACCATGCAAGATATATGCAGATATTCTTAATGTGCGGATACAGGCATGGCTAGAGAAGAATAAATTACTCACTGAGGAACAAAACGGCTTCCGTGCGAATAGAAGCTGCGAAGATCATATTTACTCACTATACAGTGTACTACACAGACGACGATTAAAGAAACAATCTACTTTTGTCTGTTTTGTGGACTTCCGTAAGGCTTTCGACAATGTGGACAGGTCATGCTTATGGTATAAGTTAATGAAGATCGGCATGAGTGGAAGAATACTCGACGCAGTGCAATCTCTCTACGATGACGTCACATGCTCAGTCAGAATCAACGATTACCTTACGGACACATTTAACGTTGAAAACGGAGTTAAACAGGGGTGTAAGCTCTCCCCTACCCTTTTCTCAGTGTATGTTAACGACTTAGCAGAAGACATTAAACAGCTCGAATGTGGGACTGAAATTAACGACCTGATGCTGTCACTATTACTGTATGCGGATGACGTCGCTCTTATCGCCCCCGACGTAGCCTCTCTACAGCGAATGTTAGACACTCTACACACTTGGTGCCAAAAATGGAAGCTGGATATAAACACAGATAAGACAAAAGTTCTACACTTCCGAACAAGTTCGATGGACAGATCTGACACAATCTTCAAATGTGGAGACAGTTTCATCATGTATGCAGATTGTTACCGCTATTTGGGGATATGGTTTAACGATAATCTGGACATGAAGAAAACAGTAAAGGAACTATGCAAGTCTGCAGGCAGGGCATTATCAGCGCTATACACCAAGTACCGCAGTGCTGGAGGGATGTCATACGACGTGTACACCAAACTGTATAATACGTTAGTGGAGCCAGTTCTTTTTTATGGATCCGGCATTTGGGGGATCAACAAGTACAGAGAAGTCCAACTCGTACAAAACAAAGCATGTAGATACTTCCTTGGTGCAGGAAAGAACGCCTCTAACCTAGCCACTCGAGGAGACATGGGTTGGCCGTCTGTAACAGTAAGACAGCACACTGAAGTTTGCAGGTTACTACTGAGGATTGATAAAATGCAGGAAATTAGAATCGTCAAGAAACTACACGAGTGTGGACAACTTCAGCAAAAGTCTTGGGAAAAAAAGGTTTTTAAACTGTTAGATCAATATGGCGCTACGGGGATACTACAAGATAATTCTTCAAATAAAAAGAAAATACGTGATTTTAAAGAAGTTTTTATACAATATGATACTGTAGACTGGAGAAACAGAATATGGGACGATCGCAATAAACCAAACGGTAATAAATTGAGAACTTATAGATCTTTCAAGTCGCAGCCAAACGTGAGTGAATACGTCCGCACAGTAAAGTACAGAGACCATCGTCGTATCCTCTCCAAGTTTAGGTGTGGTAATCTCCCCCTAGTCATCGAAACCGGCAGGTACTCCAAGCCTCCTACCCCACTCAGTGACAGGATATGCCAAGTTTGTGCAGAGACAAGACATGTTAATATTGTGGAAGATGAAATGCACTTTTAATGGACTGCCCATTTTATTCAGGTTTACGGTTCGACCTTTTTAACCTGGCTGGAAAAAATATAAACAACTTTAACAATATGGAAAGTATTTTACAATTTTCTACAATCATGCAACAAGCTTCTTTACAGCCTATTTTAGCTTCCACTCTTAATCGAATGTATACAAGGAAATTGTCTTAATATATTTTTGAGGTCTAACATTTTATCACATTTTTATATCCCATTTACATTTTATCAACGTTTGATAAAGGTGTATATTTTTACCTATGTAACTATTCATTCATATTTATATTTTATTCTGTATATTGTCTTAATATGTATGCATGTGTCTCATAAGTCATTTACTGGCTGGGCCTTCAATCTTAATCATATCATGTTTTATAATGTAATTTTGTGTTGGATTGTGGCGTGACACAAAAATAAACATTTCTTCTTCTTCTTCTTCTTCTTGTTTAAGAGGTAACAAGCTAGGGATTAGGAGTGCGGTGGACCGTTAACTTGTTTTGATAACCTGTAGGGGGTATGCTGTGTAGGGGTTATGGGAGACTACCACTCAAAATGATGAATTGTTAATTAAGCTAGCTCTTTTCTGTGAAAAAATGTTCAGATTAAGAAATTCTGTAAAGCGATAAGCGCTCTCATTTACTTGACATCATAAACATTACTACCACTGTACTATTGGTCTCATGGCCAAATATACGAAATAAACTCAGTTCTGTTCTGTTCTGTTATTACACGTTATTACACGTACGTGTACACATGAGGAACCACTTTTTTAATTGAAATTTAATCAATAAACTAAGATCTCATCCATGTAATCTTTGTCACTGTGTGTTCCGATATTAATTTCAAATATGTATCCCATTGTCTCTCACTGTCGATTAACATGAACCGTGACCTTTGAACCATAAACGTTCATTTTTAGTAAGATTTCCTGGAGTATGATTTGTGAGTGTTGCCGTGTGACGGTACCGTAGCGGTATGTGCACGGGACCGTGAATCTTTAATGAGAGAGATATCCATGAGTAATATACCTCCCTCGTCATAGCACCGCGGTGGAGGGGGTTTGCACCACGGGGGGAGGGGTTTGCATAGCGGTGGAAGGGGTTTGCACCACGGGGGGAGGTGTTTGCATAGCGGTGGAAAGGGTTTGCACCACGGTGGAACGGGGTTTGCACCGCGGGGGGAGGGGTTTGGAGGGGTTTGCACCGCGGTGGGGTACGGTGGAGGGGGTTTGCAACGCGATGGGGACCCTTTCCACCTCAGCTAGTTTTTGGTCATTTTCAATTTGACTTTATTTCAAATGCAACTTCGAGAAAATAATATTTGTAAAGAAATCTTTTAAAATTTATTACAATGTCCCTTTGGGCAGAGAAAGTAGTTTCTTAGAATTCCATGAATCAGTTTTTTGCCGTTCATTTTGAGTATTTCGTGTTTCATTTTGAGTTTTTGGTGTTTCAATTTGAGTTTATCGTGTTTTATTCTAGGCTTTCCGTTTTTTCAGTACAATTCTCTGTTGTTTCAATGAGAGAAATGCTTTATACTTTATATCCCGTATGGGCCACCGTACACATTATAGTTATTATCATATATGGTGAATACAGCATGACAAGTTAAAAACCTGTTCTGTAGGGATACCCGCCATTTTTTTCATTTTTTTTTTACATTACGTGAAATGAGAACAAACGCTTTATTTTTTTTACTATTTTCACAGCTTTGTTATACTAAAACATACCTTTGATATATTATCAAAAAAGTTACAAATATAGCCTTACAGAAGCCTCCCTTTAAGGTTTTTTTTTATGAATGAGGAATTCCGGTAAATACACTTTTTTGCAACTTTATTCCTTGGAAACGTTCCTTGAATTTGATAGTCGATTCCATGTTTTCATGAAAAAGAGCTGTAGTGATAGACTATATTAATTTCGATATCTATTGTAATTATGTTTTTACATAACCAAGAAGACTACATATGCCTCAAACAATCACGCGTGTGTTCATATTTATCAAACACACGGCTAAGAAACTTCCTGAAAAAAGTGTTGTATAAATAAATAAATCATCTTTGCATTTCTATTATATCATTATTTCAAACGTTAGTGGTAACCATATCTATCTGAATATCAATCAACAAAATTCTGACATCAAAATAAAATATCTTTTAAAATCAACTAGACTACGTTCAAATGTCAACAGCGTAGCGCAGCGTAATAAATCAACCATATTTACTTCGCGCTTAATCAAACTTGACTTCCTGTGAACCGCGAGTATTTACATTTCCGGTTTATTTCCAGGCGGGAGTGTACGTTTGTTTATTGTTTTATTTCACCCATATATGCGTTATTCGTCTCATGTCAGCTGATTAAGTCATTAACATCTTGTTTGATATATGTTAACGAAGGAATCCGAAGGCGATTAAATGCAGGAAGATTAAAAACATTATCAAAACACCTCCGCATGTTGATCGAAACCTCTCGTCCTCTGTCGTTCGAATGGCCTATCACACACAGCGAGCATACAAAATATATAATTGAAAGTTTAAGTTTTAATCAATAATGATAAGGTGATGGAGAAATCTACCTGGTTGTCGTTGGTTGAGAGCTTGGTATTTCTTAAGCTAATGTGTGACAAGCCAATCGATCAGATTTTAAAATCAGGAAACTCTTAGAAGCTCTGAACATTTTAAAATTCAACCCCCCTATGAACAGGGATCAAGGGTATTACATACCATCGGCTTACCATCACTTAATCAAGCCCAATCAACGCTAGCTTATCATTATCCCTGCCAATCACCAGCTCTCAATCAACAGTCATCTCTATCTCAATCTGGCTTCTCCACTGCCTGTCCATTGTATAAACACTATGTACATCAAGCTAATTCATTAAAATCAAGTTGTACATCAACCCATCCAATTGTAAAAACATATCCCATGTATATATATATATATGCCATACCACAATGTTCAGTATCATTTGCTTGATAACAGTGTTAGTATCTACACCGAAACGTCGCATATCTTTGCAATAAAGAAGTTGTAAATCCATATAATTGTTTATTCTTCATGTTGATTATTAGCCTGTCGAATTAGTGTACACCAAGCTATGAGCCATACCTTATTTATTATCAGATGTTGATTATTAGCCTGTTGAATTAGTGTACATCAAGCCATGAGCCGTACCTCATTGAAATGAATAAACTGAGACCAAAGCTGTAAAGTTTTTATTAGTTTTCCCCCGACTGACCCACTGAGTTCAAACGGTATATATCACACTTTACTACTGCCCTGACCCACTGAGTTCAAACGGTATATATCACACTTTACTACTGACCTACTGAGTTCAAACGGTATATATCACACTTTACTACTGACCCACTGAGTTCAAACGGTATATATCACACTTTACTACTCAGTTAATATTTTACGTAGATAGTCTCCCTTTATTTCATAAAAGTCAAATGATCAGCTAACCACAAGCTGTAACTAGTAATTATGTTTGACTCACTACCAGATACCCTCACCATTGGCTCGTTGGGAGATTATCGTGTGGAACAATGTTATAACTATATCAATACATTGGCTCGTTGGATATTATCGTGTGGAATAATGTTATAACTATATCAATACATTCTATGAGACCCATTATCAAAAGTGCAATTCCAAATTTATGACCAGATGAAATTATTTTGCACAGGTTTGTGATGATCAGTTAGCCTCAAGGTCAGCTCAGGAAGGGAGATAACTCCTCTAACCCAAAATGAGGGGTCGACGTGGCCGCCCCAGGAAGGGAGGTAACTCCTCTAACTCTGGAGCTGCGAAGAGGAAGTCACCTGAAGAAGGATCTGGCTTTGAAGCTTGGGTGAGATAACTTTTATTGGATGAGATGACTTTCATTGGATGAGATAACTTTTATAACTTGTATTGGGTGAGATAACTTTTATTGGGTGAGATAACTTTTATAACTTTTATTGGGTGAGATAACTTCATTGGGCGAAATGGTTAAAGAGCCATCAAGGATGTTGATGAACATATAGGAAAATTGCCAAAAATCTGTCTCCGTGAAATATATACACTTAATTATTCCCATTTTTTTTCTACCCAAAATAAGCCGAGAAATTGTACTAATTAGTAAAGGTATTTTCCAGTCTAAATATAGATCCAGTCTATTATTTTCAACCGCAAAGCATCATGGTCTAAGTCCCACACTGTATTCAGAGACACGGAAGAATAACAAAGTTTTTGATCAATGAAAGAAATTAAAATATATAATTTTTGGCGGTTGTTTATTTACCATTTCATTTAATTTTGTATTTGCTACAGAAATTGGAATATTTTTTTACCGTACTAGGTATTTTGCTTGAATTTTATAATTATTGAGAGTAAAAAGTTGTCATAAAAATACATTAAGCAGGCAATAATGTGTATATTGTCAGGACATTTAGAAAATTATTTATAAAGCAATCATCACATTCAGTAATGTGTAACAAGGGTAACTTGCAAGAGAAGCATGTGCAGCGCATGCAGCACATTGGTTGTTATGGCGACTTGCGCTAGAGGCGAGCCTTCATACTTCTGAAGCGCTTGCTGTTTGTGTAGTACGTTTTACGCATTAAAGGGGATTCTGTTTTTATGACGTCAGATACCCTTAGCGCACGCTACTTGAAGGGATACTTCTCTTTGAAACAAGATTTCATTACATTGTCGTGATATGAATATTATTTATCACATGTCATGTTGTAGATTAAAGATTTCTCTGGCGATTGACATTATAAGTATATTTTCCAAAAACTTTTTTTATTTGAAACACTAACATCCTTGATGGCACTTTAAAGGTCAATGGTCAGGGTCACACGTTCTGAAATCGCCAAAAACAATCCTTGTAAATATGATAACTTGAAAATTTTCTTTGCTATGTAATCAGAAATATGTTTCAAGAACTTGTATTAATAAGTTGTTAAATATACCTCTGGGAATTATTATGTTCACATGTAACATGTTTCTAATTTTGAAGATATAAATAATTTTAGTCAAAATTAATCTCTAATAGCTCAAAGGAATCTTGACTATACAGCCTGTAGACATTTTTCAAAAACAAAAGTAAAGTAATTTTTTGCAGCATTGCAAGAAGTCCTGTTTTTTGCAGCTATTCCGCCTAACGACCTGCTCCCTCTGTATAGAACTATACTAACAGCCAAACAGTGACATTGACAGTGGCAATATTGTCTGTCTTGTTTGCAAAATAATGCACCTACCAGGATACGAATAGGTTCTGTAGATTCCTCTTCACAAGGTCTGAGTTATGCCGTATACGTGCATGTTCTGTACCAGTTTAGTGCAGGCAAAAGCCAGTCATATAGCTGACCAATCACATCACAGTGTTTAAAGGTTCGCCTTTTTAATAGCATTGGGAATCAATCATTAACACGTTCCGCATGTTACGGAAACTGACGAAAGTATGGATGTTGGGAGTTACATGCCCCTAGCTTCTCGCACTAAAAGCCTTTGTTAGATGTTCTGTGATTGGCTACCTGAATAGCTTCAGAACATTCGAGGCTATGGGCTGATATCAAATGGTTTGGAAAGGAAACCTCCGAAAGATATGAGTTTGTCTCCAGGAAGATGCACTTTTTTAGCTCATCAACAGTCATGTTTTTGTTATGCATTGGCAATTTCAAGACTGATTTTTCAGGGCTAGGGGTTGTGCATATTGAGAACAATCCATTTCAGTCTTCAACATCAAACAATGTAAACCCTGATGAGCTGCAGAGACAATGGTTCTATTTTTGCAACTTTTATCCCTCGGAAAATCAGAATGTACAGTCTTCCTCCCTCGGTAAATCGGACTGTACAGTCTTCCTCCCTCGGTAAATCGGACTGTACAGTCTTCCTCCCTGGGTAAATCGGACTGTACAGTCTTCCTCCCTTGGTAAATCGGACTGTACAGTCTTCCTCCCTCGGTAAATCGGACTGTACAGTCTTCCTCCCTCGGTAAATCGGACTGTACAGTCTTCCTCCCTGGGTAAATCGGACTGTACAGTCTTCCTCCCTTGGTAAATCGGACTGTACAGTCTTCCTCCCTCGGTAAATCGGACTGTACAGTCTTCCTCCCTGGGTAAATCGGACTGTACAGTCTTCCTCCCTTGGTAAATCAGACTGTACAGTCTTCCTCTCTCGGTAAATCGGACTGTACAGTCTTCCTCCCTGGGTAAATCGGACTGTACAGTCTTCCTCCCTTGGTAAATCGGACTGTACAGTCTTCCTCCCTTGGTAAATCGGACTGTACAGTCTTCCTCCCTTGGTAAATCGGACTGTACAGTCTTCCTCTCTCGGTAAATCGGACTGTACAGTCTTCCTCCCTCGGTAAATCGGACTGTACAGTCTTCCTCCCTCGGTAAATCGGACTGTACAGTCTTCCTCCCTCGGTAAATCGGACTGTACAGTCTTCCTCCCTCGGTAAATCGGACTGTACAGTCTTCCTCCCTCGGTAAATCGGACTGTACAGTCTTCCTCCCTCGGTAAATCGGACTGTACAGTCTTCCTCCCTCGGTAAATCGGACTGTACAGTCTTCCTCCCTCGGTAAATCGGACTGTACAGTCTTCCTCCCTCGGTAAATCGGACTGTACAGTCTTCCTCCCTCGGTAAATCGGACTGTACAGTCTTCCTCCCTCGGTAAATCGGACTGTACAGTCTTCCTCCCTCGGTAAATCGGACTGTACAGTCTTCCTCCCTCGGTAAATCGGACTGTACAGTCTTCCTCCCTCGGTAGGAGCGTGATAAGCCAATCTGTGAGGGGAATAACAACAACTTGTGGTTTATGATGTAGCTTTAGCTCTAGTCCTACGTAGCTCAGTTGGTGACACTGTCAAGCGAAGGGTCCAGAGATCGAAACAAGACATGATCTCTAGAAATTGTGTTTTAAAATTTGTGATATTTTAAAATAATATACATTAGGAGAAAGATTTCAACAAGATTTCTTTAAACAAAAAATTTGAATGCCCCAGAAATGCCTGATAAACTACTAGAAGAGGTTTAGTTGATACAAGAAGAGCCTGGAGTGACGTCACTAGAGGTTAAATCGATACAAGCGACGTCATAAGAGGTTAAGCCGGTACAAGTGACATCACTAAAGGTTAGGTTGGTGCAAGTGACGTCATTAGAGGTTAAGTCGGTACAAGTGACATCACTAAAGGTTAGGTTGGTGCAAGTGACGTCATTAGAGGTTAAGTCGGTGCAAATGACACCACTAAAGGTTAGGTTGGTACAAGTGATGTCAGTAGAGGTTAAGTCGGTACAAGTGACGTCACTAGAGGTTAAGTCGGTACAAGTGATGTCAGAAGAGGTTAAGTCGGTACAAGTGACATCACTAAAGGTTAGGTTGGTGCAAGTGACGTCATTAGAGGTTAAGTCGGTACAAGTGACGTCATTAGAGGTTAAGTCGGTACAAGTGACGTCAGTAGAGGTTAAATCGGTACAAGTGATGTCAGTAGAGGTTAAGTCGGTACAAGTGACATCACTAAAGGTTAGGTTGGTGCAAGTGACGTCATTAGAGGTTAAGTCGGTACAAGTGACATCACTAAAGGTTAGGTTGGTGCAAGTGACGTCATTAGAGGTTAAGTCGGTACAAGTGACATCACTAAAGGTTAGGTTGGTGCAAGTGACGTCATTAGAGGTTAAGTTGGTACAAGTGACATCACTAAAGGTTAGGTTGGTGCAAGTGACGTCACTAGAGGTTAAGTTGGTACAAGTGATGTCAGTAGAGGTTAAGTCGGTACAAGTGATGTCAGTAGAGGTTAAATCGGTACAAGTGATGTCAGTAGAGGTTAAGTCGGTACAAGTGACATCACTAAAGGTTAGGTTGGTGCAAGTGACGTCATTAGAGGTTAAGTCAGTGCAAGTGACACCACTAAAGGTTAGGTTGGTACAAGTGATGTCAGTAGAGGTTAAGTCGGTACAAGTGACATCACGAAAGGTTAGGTTGGTGCAAGTGACGTCATTAGAGGTTAAGTCGGTACAAGTGACGTCATTAGAGGTTAAGTCGGTACAAGTGACGTCAGTAGAGGTTAAATCGGTACAAGTGATGTCAGTAGAGGTTAAGTCGGTACAAGTGACATCACTAAAGGTTAGGTTGGTGCAAGTGACGTCATTAGAGGTTAAGTTGGTACAAGTGACATCACTAAAGGTTAGGTTGGTGCAAGTGACGTCACTAGAGGTTAAGTTGGTACAAGTGATGTCAGTAGAGGTTAAGTCGGTACAAGTGACATCACTAAAGGTTAGGTTGGTGCAAGTGACGTCATTAGAGATTAAGTCGGTACACGTGACGTCATTAGAGGTTAAGTCGGTACAAGTGACGTCAGTAGAGGTTAAATCGGTACAAGTGATGTCAGTAGAGGTTAAGTCGGTACAAGTGACATCACTAAAGGTTAGGTTGGTGCAAGTGACGTCATTAGAGGTTAAGTTGGTACAAGTGACATCACTAAAGGTTAGGTTGGTGCAAGTGACGTCATTAGAGGTTAAGTCAGTGCAAGTGACACCACTAAAGGTTAGGTTGGTACAAGTTATGTCAGTAGAGGTTAAGTCGGTACAAGTTATGTCACTAGAGGTTAAGTCGGTACAAGTGATGTCAGTAGAGGTTAAGTCGGTACAAGTGATGTCAGTAGAGGTTAAGTCAGTACAAGTGACGTCAGTAGAGGTTAAATCGGTACAAATGATGTCAGTAGAGGTTAAGTCGGTACAAGTGATGTCAGTAGAGGTTAAGTCGGTACAAGTGACGTCAGTAGAGGTTAAATCGGTACAAGTGATTTCAGTAGAGGTTAAATCGGTACAAATGATGTCAGTAGAGGTTAAGTCGGTACAAGTGATGTCAGTAGAGGTTTAGTTGGTACAAGTGACATCACTAGAGGTTTAGTTGGTACAAGTGACTTCATTAGAGGTTTAGTTGGTACAAGTGACATCACTAGAGGTTTAGTCGGTTCAAGTGACGTCACTAGAGGTTAAGTCGGTACAAGTGACCTCAGTAGAGGTTAAGTTGGTACAAGTGATGTCAGTAGAGGTTAAGTCGGTACAAGTGATGTCAGTAGAGGTTTAGTTGGTACAAGTGACATCACTAGAGGTTTAGTTGGTACAAGTGACTTCATTAGAGGTTTAGTTGGTACAAGTGACATCACTAGAGGTTTAGTCGGTTCAAGTGACGTCACTAGAGGTTAAGTCGGTACAAGTGACGTCACTAGAGGTTAAATCGGTACAAGTGATGTCAGTAGAGGTTAAGTTGGTACAAGTGATGTCAGTAGAGGTTTAGTTGGTACAAGTGACATCACTAGAGGTTTAGTTGGTACAAGTGACTTCATTAGAGGTTTAGTTGGTACAAGTGACGTCACTAGAGGTTTAGTCGGTTCAAGTGACATCACTAGAGGTTTAGTTGGTACAAGAAGAGCCTGAAGTGATGTCATTAGAGGTTAAGTCGGTACAAGTGATGTCATTAGAAGTAAAGTCGGTGCAAGTGACGTCACTAGAGATTAAGTTTATAAGCATGTTTCAGGGAGGCTATATGCAGGCCAAGATGCAGAAACTGAACGATCAATTCAACACGGGAGAGACTGGGTCGACTATATTCAGTGGCATCCATGTGTACGTGAATGGATACACCAGTGAGTTCCAGTTTAATCTGCTATATTACAAGTATATATACACAAGTGAGTTTCAGTTTAATCTGCTATATTACAGCTACCAAGTAGCTGAGAGTATACAGCTGTCAGTATGTCTGTCACATTGTTCTTCTACTCATAATTCTGACAATATTTGTTCAAATTTGAAAAAAACTAGAGCATAGCTCCCTAACTATAAAAACTAGTTTCACCAAATTTTACGCACATGTCAACCATGATCCATATATTCACTTGCTAATTAGTGCCTGAGCCAAAATGGGTAAAATAGAAATACGCGACGTAAGGGTTTACTAAATTTGACGCACATGTGAACCATGATCCATATATTCACTTGTTCAGAGTTTGTATCAATTTTAGTGGTTATCATTGAAACCTGACTTGAACAGTAGCTCCATGATGAATTCACTTGTCTAGAACACATCTCCAACACTTCACTTGTCTAGAACACATCTCCAACACTTCACTTGTCTAGAACACATCTCCAACACTTCACTTGTCTAGAACACATCTCCAACACTTCACTTGTCTAGAACACATCTCCAACACTTCACTTGTCTAGAACACATCTCCAACGCTTCACTTGTCTAGAACACATCTCCAACACTTCACTTGTCTAGAACACATCTCCAACACTTCACTTGTCTAGAACACATCTCCAACACTTCACTTGTCTAGAACACATCTCCAACACTTCACTTGTCTAGAACACATCTCCAACACTTCACTTGTCTAGAACACATCTCCAACACTTCACTTGTCTAGAACACATCTCCAACACTTCACTTGTCTAGAAGACATCTACAACACTTCACTTGTCTAGAACACATCTCCAACACTTCACTTGTCTAGAAAACATCTCCAACGCTTCACTTGTCTAGAACACATCTCCAACACTTCACTTGTCTAGAACACATCTCCAACACTTCACTTGTCTAGAACACATCTCCAACACTTCACTTGTCTAGAACACATCTCCAACACTTCACTTGTCTAGAACACATCTCCAACGCTTCACTTGTCTAGAACACATCTCCAACACTTCACTTGTCTAGAACACATCTCCAACACTTCACTTGTCTAGAACACATCTCCAACACTTCACTTGTCTAGAACACATCTCCAACACTTCACTTGTCTAGAACACATCTCCAACACTTCACTTGTCTAGAACACATCTCCAACACTTCACTTGTCTAGAACACATCTCCAACACTTCACTTGTCTAGAACACATCTCCAACACTTCACTTGTCTAGAACACATCTCCAACACTTCACTTGTCTAGAACACATCTCCAACACTTCACTTGTCTAGAACACATCTCCAACACTTCACTTGTCTAGAACACATCTCCAACGCTTCACTTGTCTAGAACACATCTCCAACGCTTCACTTGTCTAGAACACATCTCCAACGCTTCACTTGTCTAGAACACATCTCCAACGCTTCACTTGTCTAGAACACATCTCCAACACTTCACTTGTCTAGAACACATCTCCAACACTTCACTTGTCTAGAACACATCTCCAACACTTCACTTGTCTAGAACACATCTCCAACACTTCACTTGTCTAGAACACATCTCCAACACTTCACTTGTCTAGAACACATCTCCAACACTTCACTTGTCTAGAACACATCTCCAACACTTCACTTGTCTAGAACACATCTCCAACACTTCACTTGTCTAGAACACATCTCCAACACTTCACTTGTCTAGAACACATCTCCAACACTTCACTTGTCTAGAACACATCTCCAACACTTCACTTGTCTAGAACACATCTCCAACACTTCACTTGTCTAGAACACATCTCCAACACTTCACTTGTCTAGAACACATCTCCAACACTTCACTTGTCTAGAACACATCTCCAACACTTCACTTGTCTAGAACACATCTCCAACACTTCACTTGTCTAGAACACATCTCCAACACTTCACTTGTCTAGAACACATCTCCAACACTTCACTTGTCTAGAACACATCTCCAACACTTCACTTGTCTAGAACACATCTCCAACACTTCACTTGTCTAGAACACATCTCCAACACTTCACTTGTCTAGAACACATCTCCAACACTTCACTTGTCTAGAACACATCTCCAACACTTCACTTGTCTAGAACACATCTCCAACACTTCACTTGTCTGGAACACATCTCCAACGCTTCACTTGTCTAGAACACATCTCCAACGCTTCACTTGTCTAGAACACGTCTCCAACACTTCACTTGTCTAGAACACATCTCCAACACTTCACTTGTCTAGAACACATCTCCAACACTTCACATGTCTAGAACACATCTCCAACACTTCACTTGTCTAGAACACATCTCCAACACTTCACATGTCTAGAACACATCTCCAACACTTCACTTGTCTGGAACACATCTCCAACACTTCACTTGTCTAGAACACATCTCCAACGCTTCACATGTCTAGAACACATCTCCAACACTTCACTTGTCTAGAACACATCTCCAACACTTCACTTGTCTAGAACACATCTCCAACGCTTCACTTGTCTAGAACACATCTCCAACACTTCACTTGTCTAGAACACATCTCCAACGCTTCACTTGTCTAGAACACATCTCCAACACTTCACTTGTCTAGAACACATCTCCAACGCTTCACTTGTCTAGAACACATCTCCAACACTTCACTTGTCTAGAACACATCTCCAACGCTTCACTTGTCTAGAACACATCTCCAACACTTCACTTGTCTAGAACACATCTCCAACGCTTCACTTGTCTAGAACACATCTCCAACGTTCACATGTCTAGAACACTTCTCCAACGCTTCACTTGTCTAGAACACATCTCCAACACTTCACTTGTCTAGAACACATCTCCAACACTTCACTTGTCTAGAACACATCTCCAACACTTCACTTGTCTAGAACACATCTCCAACACTTCACTTGTCTAGAACACATCTCCAACACTTCACTTGTCTAGAACACATCTCCAACACTTCACTTGTCTAGAACACATCTCCAACACTTCACTTGTCTAGAACACATCTCCAACACTTCACTTGTCTAGAACACATCTCCAACACTTCACTTGTCTAGAACACATCTCCAACAATTCACTTGTCTAGAACACATCTCCAACACTTCACTTGTCTAGAACACATCTCCAACACTTCACTTGTCTAGAACACATCTCCAACGCTTCACTTGTCTAGAACACATCTCCAACACTTCACTTGTCT
The DNA here is from genome assembly GCA_936450465.1 of Gibbula magus. Lineage (NCBI taxonomy): Eukaryota > Metazoa > Mollusca > Gastropoda > Trochida > Trochidae > Gibbula > Gibbula magus. Next base: position 68,407,112 of record OW388305.1, read on the forward strand.
AGAACACATCTCCAACACTTCACTTGTCTAGAACACATCTCCAACGCTTCACTTGTCTAGAACACATCTCCAACGCTTCACTTGTCTAGAACACATCTCCAACACTTCACTTGTCTAGAACACATCTCCAACACTTCACATGTCTAGAACACATCTCCAACACTTCACTTGTCTAGAACACATCTCCAACACTTCACTTGTCTAGAACACATCTCCAACACTTCACATGTCTAGAACACATCTCCAACACTTCACTTGTCTAGAACACATCTCCAACACTTCACTTGTCTAGAACACATCTCCAACGCTTCACTTGTCTAGAACACATCTCCAACGCTTCACTTGTCTAGAACACATCTCCAACACTTCACATGCTAGTTCATGCTGTAACATACATTTGTTCTGTACAGAGCCCTCCTCTGACGAGTTGCGGCGACTACTGACACTCCATGGCGGGTCATACGAACAGTATCTGTACCGTACCCGCGTGACACACATCGTTGCAACCAACCTGCCGGACAGCAAGGTGCGTGAACTGAAGGGGATGAAGGTTGTCCGGCCGGAGTGGATCACAGAGAGGTGGGTATTTGTTAAGTGAAGCGTGTGTTTTCAGTGCATGAATTGTGAAAATTGAATCTGAATGATTTGAGAGACTTTGGTTTGTGTTCAAGTTTGGTCAAACTCAAGGTAGCAAGTGATTGGACAGCAAATAGATGAAAAGGCGATAATCTTTACATACTCACATAGAACCAACAACTGATTGACCTTGTGGTCATTATTGAAAGTGTTATTTTGTCAATTTAATATCAAAATTAAAGAAAAAACATCAAATATTTACCAGCCTTGACGAAAAATTCCCTTATTTCCTACACGGGGACAGGATAGCGCAGTGGTTAGCGTGTTTGGCTTCGGATCAAGAGGTCCAAGGTTCGAATTCCACTTGAGGCACGGCAACTGTGTCTGCTGTAGAGAACTGTTCTACAAGCAGTAAGGTTTGGGTGCAATGAATTTCAGCGTAGTACCACCCATGGTTCGCCAGTTCCAGCTGATGCTCACAGGTTTCACCGCAATGCATAGCTACATTGTGTTGTAATTATTTTGGGTTATCGTCGCCCCACTGGGCCAGTACAACAAACCTGTTACTGGGCCAGTACTTCATAATGCTGTGCATGTAATTGCAGTGTATCTGCGGGCCGTCTCCTGCCGTACACCAGCTACCAGTTGTACACTGCCCAGACCCGCCTCCAACACGGACTCCAGTCCTTCACCAAGACGGCAGCGGTCAGTCGGTCCACCAGTGTTGTCTCGGCCCAGTCCAATACAGGAGATCAGTCGCAATCTTCCAGGTTTGTGTTCTTAATCTGGTTATAGATCTACTATCAGTGGCGGATCCAGGAATTTTGAAAGGGGGGGTCAACTAATGGAAAAGGGGGGCTCCAAACCTGACTGATTATATGAAAGATATATTTTCAATCAGGAAAATTGATTGAAGTTGTTTCTATCTTTATTCAATATTCAAGTCCATATTTTGAAAAATCAGTCGTTGTTGATGAATTTGTTAAACAGGTTGATAGACGATGATGGCTCTCCGTCTGATGAGGAAGATTTGTCCAATCTCAGAACAAAGGATATGGAGGCCACGCACAACCTGAACACAGACAACAGAACAGACATCAATGGACCAGTCCTCCCGTCAACATCCCTCCCGTCAACATCCCTCCCGTCAACATCCCTCCCAGCAGGAACTCTGACCGGGTCATACCATGACAAATCACCGAATAAGAAGATGGCGAAGTCAGGAGATTCTAATTTCCTGTCTGAGTTCTACTCCCACTCCCGCCTGCACCACATCTCCACGTGGGGTGCGGAGTATAAGGCCTACGTGACCCAGCTGCAAAAACAAAGTGACGGCGTGTACCCTGGCCGTGATCGACTGCGTAAGTTTCACGAGGAGAATGGGACGAGAGCGGGAGTGGATGAGTTCCAGACAGGAGCGCGGAGTGGCAGACCACGGAAGGTGATCATGCATGTGGATATGGACTGCTTCTTCGTGTCGGTCGGATTGCTCGATAAACCCGAACTCAAAGGTAAGTATTTCTTTCTATAATTTGTTATAATGTTTAAGATATGACTTTGAAATATATATACTTTGATACAGTTTGGTTGTATATGATCCCTTTTACATCAACATGGAATAAATCTAACTTGCAATTTGCCAATTATAAGCCAGTAAATAAACAAATTATATTAGTGATTTTATCTCCAACTATCACAATCAAAATAATTATCATCCAAAACAGTGTCCTACAGAACGTATCACTTGTGTGAGATCAAGAGATAACACCTAGGTTTTTGCACAATGCCCTGCAATCGTTGAATGCATGATATCACAATGCTTTCACATTATCTAATATCTCACAATGCTATGATGTCAAAAACATGATGACATTACAATGACATCACAATGCTATGACATCTTGTTGACGTCACAATGCTATGACATCTTGTTGACGTCACATTGCTATGACATCTTCTTTACATCACAATGCTATGACATCTTGTTGACGTCACAATGCTATGACATCTTGTTGACGTCACAATGCTATGACATCTTGTTGACGTCACAATGCTATGACATCTTGTTGACGTCACAATGCTATGACATCTTGTTGACGTCACAATGCTATGACATCTTCTTGACGTCACATTGCTATGACATCTTGTTGACAGCACAATGCTATGACATCTTGTTGACGTCACAATGCTATGACATCTTGTTGACGTCACAATGCTATGACATCTTGTTGACGTCACAATGCTATGACATCTTGTTGACGTCACAATGCTATGACATCTTGTTGACGTCACAATGCTAAGACATCTTGTTGACGTCACAATGCTATGACATCACAATGCCACAACATCTTGTTGATGTCACAATGCTATGACATCACAATGCCACAACATCTTGTTGACATCACAATGCTATGACATCACTCCACTGGAGGTTTGACGTCTCATTCACAAAATTTAACTCACAATAAACATTACTAAACATTCTATTGTTTCTAAAATAAGGTAGTGATTTTTCCCCCAGGCTGATGGAATCATAACTTTATTCACCAAAGGAAGGATCCAATATTGAACAGGACTAACGAAAGACAGTACTTGTTAAGTGTAATAAATAGAGGATATCTGTCTTTTCTTGACTAATACCATGTTTATCTCATCGAGTGAGGTAGAAATGGTAAATTTTCTCTAACTTTTCTACCTCACGAGATGAGAAGTTATCCTTGTAATTACGTCCGGAAAGGGTCGTTTTCTCGGCGAACGGCCGCTGGGAACAGCCCGTCACCACAGCAACATTGTGATGTCATGAACCAATTCGCCTCGTGAGACCATTGTTTTATGACGTCAAAGTATATCAGTCACTGTTCGCAGTGAAAATATAGGTTATTTTCACTGTTGCTTGATAGACAGTTTATTTCACTGATAAATCCCGGTATTTCATCGCTCGTCATATAATAAAAGTTATTACTTGTTTAGAGTAAAATAACGGAATTATTCCTCTTCCCCCGTGCTCCAGGACGACCAGTAGCGGTGACCCACTCGCGAGGGAGAGGTCAGGGACGGGAGGTGGAAGGCTCGGACTTCAGCTACGAGAAGGCACAGTATGAACTCAAGCGGCAGCAGGGAGGGAAGAAAGGTCGAAGGTCAAACACCACACCAGCAGTACCTACTGTGGAGCAGGAGTTCGATGAGGTGGAGGCTTCAGCACAAGATGGAAATGGAAGGACGGCAGATTCCTTTCCCACGACAACTGACAAGGAGACGTTGACAACTGACAAGGAGACGTTTCATTCGTATGCAGAGATAGCTTCCTGCAGTTATGAAGCCCGGAATGTGAGGAGTGTTCAAAACGTTTAAAACAAATTGCTTGTTGATACTTTGTAACACATTGTTGATACTTTGTGACATATTGTTTGTTAATACTATATAACATATTATTTGTTGATACTTTGTAACACAATGTTTGCTGATAATTTTTAGAATATTGAGAATTTGCTTAGATGTTGGTTGTTTTCTCCTGTAGTCTGGAGTGAAGAACGGTATGTTCATGGGTCCGGCGAAACAGCTGTGTCCCGATCTGGTGACGATCCCCTACAACTTCGACAAGTACCAGGAAGTCTCCCGGACACTCTACGACACGGTGGCCAGGTGAGACACTCTACGACACGGTGGCCAGGTGAGACACTCTACGACACGGTGGCCAGGTGAGTCACTCTACGACACGGTGGCCAGGTGAGTCACTCTACGACACGGTGGCAAGGTGAGACGCTCTACGACACGGTGGCAAGGTGAGACACTCTACGACACGGTGGCCAGGTGAGACACTCTACGACACGGTGGCCAGGTGAGACACTCTACGACACGGTGGCCAGGTGAGACACTCTACGACACAGTGGCCAGGTGAGACACTCTACGACACGGTGGCCAGGTGAGACACTCTACGACACGGTGGCCAGGTGAGACACTCTACGACACAGTGGCCAGGTGAGACACTCTACAACACGGTGGCCAGGTGAGACACTCTTTACTTACCAGGGTTAACGAGATACCAGGTGAGACACTCTTTACTTACCAGGGTTAACGAGATACCAGGTGAGACACTCTTTCATTAACTCTTTACTTACCAGGGTTAACGAGATACCAGGTGAGACACTCTCTCATTAACTCTTTACTTACCAGGGTTAACGAGATACCAGGTGAGACACTCTCTCATTAACTCTTTACTTACCAGGGTTAACGAGATACCAGGTGAGACACTCTCTCATTAACTCTTTACTTACCAGGGTTAACGAGATACCAGGTGAGAAATCTCTCATTAACTCTTTACTTACCAGGGTTAACGAGATACAAGGTGAGACAGTCTCTCATTAACTCTTTACTTACCAGGGTTAACAAGATACCAGGTGAGACAGTCTCTCATTAACTCTTTACTTACCAGGGTTAACGAGATACCAGGTGAGACACTCTCTCATTAACTCTTTACTTACCGAGATTAACGAGAAACCAGCGAAGACACTTTCTCATTGAATCTTTACTTACCAGGGTTAACAAGTTAAAAGGGTGAGATCTATATAGACCTCAACAAGATAAAATAATTATCCAAAGAAATATTCTCTTGCCGACATTGACAAGTGGCAGTATTGGGGAAAGTGAGAGTTATGCTAACAATAGATATAATAAAGAAAAACCATTTCTGTTGAGTAGGGGTGACTATTGACCCAAACAGACTATTGCGATAGCGATAGTCTATTTCCACTTACTATTGCGATAGCGATAGACTATTGTAACTCACTATTGCAATAACTATTGCGATAGTTTTTTTTGGTACAAATACGCAATAATCAGCTAGATTTCTTATAGGTTTTAGTTGAAATGTTTAATTGTTGCAAAGACTATGGAACCAAAATCAATAAAGAAATCATGAATGAACAGACTTTTTGACATTTTGCTATTTCCTGTCTCTAGTTCTTCCCTTTTGACATTCTAAAATGAAAAACCTTGAATTAAATGAGGCTTGTGTAAATCTTTCATAATTAAGGGAAATTTAATAGTTCGATAGTATCGATAGTTAACCTTACTATTGCGATAGCGATAGTGTTTTTGTATATACTATCGATATAGTACTATTGTCAAGCCAACTATTGCAATGCATCGATAGTTCGATGTATTGTTACACCCCTACTGTTGAGTCTATGAATGAATTAATGAAAAATGAAAGATGGGCAAATGATTAACGGTAAACATACAACTTCCCAGCTTCACGCACGACATCGAGGTAATGATTAACAGTAAACATGCAACTTCCCAGCTTCACACACGACATCGAGGTAATGATTAACAGTAAACATACAACTTCCCAGCTTCACACACAACATTGAGGTAATGATCAACAGTAAACATGCAACTTCCCAGCTTCACACACGACATTGAGGTAATGATTAACAGTAAACATGCAACTTCCCAGCTTCACACACGACATTGAGGTAATGATTAACAGTAAACATACAAGTTCCCAGCTTCACACACGACATTGAGGTAATGATTAACAGTAAACATGCAACTTCCCAGCTTCACACACGACATCGAGGTAATGATTAACAGTAAACATACAACTTCCCAGCTTCACACACAACATTGAGGTAATGATCAACAGTAAACATGCAACTTCCCAGCTTCACACACGACATTGAGGTAATGATTAACAGTAAACATGCAACTTCCCAGCTTCACACACGACATCGAGGCTGTGAGTTGTGACGAGATGCTTGTGGACTGCACCGACCTGTTGGCCGACACCGGGGGAACACCGGCGGAGTTTGCTACACTGCTGAGACAAGAGATATACGACAAGACGGGCTGCTGTGCTTCTGCCGGTATCAGTACGTAGTCACTTCTTGATTGATAACAATTCTAGAACTCCTATGGAAACATGTACAATTTGTCAATCTTTGTCACAAGTTGGGGATATGGGTAACATATTTGTTGACAAAGGACAATGTGAGACAAGAGACTGAGGAATCAGAACACAGCACAGATAGAAGTAGGAGGTTCTCAAGGAATGAAAATAGAGCCATTGACTTTGTAGCTCATCAAGCTTTGCATGATTTAGTGTCTAAGGTTGATGACTTGCATATCCAATAATAGTTTTTTGGGATGCAGTGAATCTCCACCAAACATGCAACTATAATCTGCTGGTCAAAGTTTGTCTACACATGATATTAGTATTTTAATGTTTTTGTTCATTATGCCCAACGAAGTAAGCGGAGGTATATAGTAGTCATTCCGTCCGTCCGTCTGTCATTCTGTCTGGTCAATTTTCTCAGAAACCGGTACATCAGCCAAACTTTGTACAGTTTTTAACCATGTTCTTCTGATCGCGCACAGACAATTTTCAGTTTTCTCAATTTTAAATTTGTTGTCGTTTCTATGGAAACATCACTTTTTGGACTTAGTTTTATTGTGTTCAATCCGGAAATTTTTTCGCAGAAACTATTAAACCTAGGTGAATGAAATTTTGGTTGTGAGCACTCATGACCATACTCTTTATCGAGTTCGAAAACCAGTTCTGAAATATTCTTTTTATCCCCCGCCGCGCGTTATAGTATTCGGCTGCGTCCGTCCGTACGAAATGGAATAACTCAAATACTATTCACTGAATTCTTTTCATATTTTGCATATGGGTTCATCATAGGAAGAGTAACGTTCCTACAGAGGTTTGTGACCTTGACCTTCATTTCAAGGTCACAACAAGACTTTGTCATTTTACCCTTGTCAGCGGGATATCTCGATAACCATTTGCTGAATTCTCTTCATATTTTACACATAGCTTCTCCAAGGAAAGACAACTGGCTGATTAGATGTTGGTGACCTTGACATTATTTTCAAGGTCACAGCGGAACTTTGAATTTTTTGACATGTTAATGTACATGTAAAGCTTGTCAGCGGGATATCTCAAGAACCATTCACCGGAATTCCATCATTTCTTACACAAAGCACCTTCTAGGGAAGACGACGGGCTGATTAGAATTTGGTGACCTTGACATTATCTTCAAGGTCACAAAGGAACTTTGAATTTTTCGACATGTTAAGGTACTATAAGGTTGTCAGCAGAATATCTCAAGAACAATTCAACGGAATTTCATCATATCTTACACAAAGCAAAAGGACAGATTAGGTTTTTGTGACCTTGACATTATTCTCAAGGTCACAGTGGAATTTAAAATTGTTCGACATGTTATGTCAGCAGGATATCTCAAGAACCATTCACCGGAATACCATCATATTTTACATAATGCACCTCCTCAGAAAGACAAAGGGCTAATTAGATTTTGGTGACCTTGACATTTTTCTCAAGGTCACAGTGGTGCTTTGACTTTAAGACATGTTTGACATTTTTGCTGATCTTGACATTATTTTTAAATTTTTAAATATTAATTTGCGGCAGGGGATCATGTCACCTTAGTGACAACTACTTGTTTTATGGAGTTATTGCCCTTGAATCTGAAATTGAATGTAGTACCAAAAGAGCTGTGATACTCCAATTAGGACAAGTTTTCTAGGTAACTATTACATCTAGCTGAATGAAATTTAACATATAGGTAGTCCAGATGATACTCTTCATCGAGTTCAATGTCCAGTTCCGAAATATTATTTTTTACGGAGTTATTGCCCTTGAATCTAATTGAAATTGGTACAAATTTAAAACCTATTTTTGTCTGCTTCTCCAGTTCCAAAAGACCTAGATAGCTGAAAAGTTGTGTGCAGACTCCTTGGCCAATGGGGATTCTAAATGGTAGATTTGGTGACCCCATGACACCAAATAGGGTCACAAGGGTCATGACCTTAATAATCTATTTTCATTTTCTTCTCCAGTTCCAAAAGGTCTAGAGAGCTGCAATGTTGTGTAGAGACTCTTTAGACAATGATAATTCTAAATTGTAGAACCTATTTTTTACTTATTTCCCAGTAAGAAAAGCTCTAGAACTAAATGAGAACAAATTATTTCGGTTTTGCAAACAATACACATCCTTTTGAGCTACAGAGACCATGGCTCTATTTTTTCTTTTTGTATAGGTATTCCCTGCGATATATATATTTATTACTCAACCGTGGTGAGATCACTCATTACATAACAATAAGTTGGTTACACACATGTGTGATACCACCGCGTGTTGCCGTAACGTCATAATTGGCGCGTGACGTCATAGTCGTTTTTGGTTGACGTCACAATGTTAGCCGCGCGACTGCAATAGCGGGTGACCTATTTGCAAGTAAGTGTCACTAAAAACAATTTTCTTGCAATTCAGCGCTATTTCCATCATTGAGTAATAAATAAAATACTAAACTCAGTCCCGTTTGATAACATGTTTATGAAACTCGTGAATGGCATCGGTATTTAACTCGCTTTCGCTCGTTAAAATACCAAACCAATCTACTCGTTTATTAAACATGTTATCAAACGGGACATCGTTTAGTATTCTATATATATATATATGGGGTGGGGTCTCTCCCAATTGCTAGCCCACCCCCATGTTTTCAAGATGTTTGTTTGCGGGGCCCGTTTTTGGACTTATACCCGCGAGAAAAGAGTTAAATATAGTGTAGTGAAAGATCTTCGTGTTTTCCAGGTGGGAGTATCCTCCTGGCCAGACTGGCGACCAGGAAGGCCAAGCCGAACGGTCAGTACTACCTGACCAGTGACGAGGTGGCAGACTTCATGGTGAAGCAGACCATTAGAGACCTGCCCGGTGCGTGCATACTTGTTCTATCAAACAGTCGGCCATACTTGTTCTATCAAACAGTCGGCCATACTTGTTCTATCAAACAGTCGGCCATACATGTTCTATCAAACTGTCGGCCATACTTGTTCTATCAAACAGTCGGCCATACTTGTACTATAAAACAATCGGCCAAACTTGTTCTATCAAACTGTCGGCCATACTTGTTCTATCAAACAGTCGACCATGCGTATTCTATCAAACAGTCGGCCATACTTGTTCTATCAAACAGTCGACCATACGTATTCTATCAAACAGTCGACCATACGTGTTCTATCAAACAGTCGACCATACGTGTTCTATCAAACAGTCAACCATAATTGTTCTATCAAACAGTCAACCATACGTATTTTATCAAACAGTCGACCATACGTGTTCTATCAAACAGTCGACCATACTTGTTCTATCAAACAGTCGACCATACGTATTCTATCAAACAGTCGGCCATACTTGTTCTATCAAACAGTCGACCATACTTGTTCTATCAAACAGTCGACCATACGTATTCTATCAAACAATCAGCCATACTTAATTTATCAAACATTCGACCATAATTGTTCTATCAAACAGTCGGCCATACTTGTTCTATCAAACAGTCGACCTTACTTGTACTATCAAACAGTTGGCCAAGCTATTGTTTCGATGTCTGTTTAAGTTTCATATTAAAGGTATTACCAGACCAGAGACCAGAGGTTAGAACTTTAGTTATGAGCCATTTATATTTATCAATATGATTGTAAGAATATCTCTGTTATGGCAACTTCTCTAAGTATATCCAACCACTGTGAGTAACAGTAACTTCAGGCTTCTGTCGTGTTGTATCGAGACATATGTATACATTTCAATGCCATGTATTACTATTTCATTGTACCCATGTGAAGTGAATAAAAACAATTTCCAAAAAAACCAGTAACTTAAGGTAATAATAATAATAATAATTGCGTACTTATATTGCGCCTTTTCCACACCCTAAGGTATGCTCAAAGCGCTACAATTATTACCCTGAAGGAATTGTACTTTCAGAGCTGCTACTAAGCGCTTCATCAGTACCTCCCATATTCAGGTACCCATTTGTACAGCTGGGTATACCGTTAATACCGTTAATATCTTTAATACCTCATTTGGCCTCATTTGATGTTATTACAAAATGTGTATTAAACTGATTGAGTTGAGTATACAGTGTGCAACTTCTCCTGATGGCAGGTGTGGGGTACTCCATGACGAGAAAGCTGAACAACATGGGGGTGAGGACCTGCGGAGATCTACAGCAGCTGACGTTACCTCTGCTACAGAAGGAGTTCGGCCCCAAGACGGGACAGTCCCTCTACAGCTCGAGTCGGGGGCAGGACGAGAGGAACATCCGCACGCAGAAGGAGAGGAAATCGGTATCAGCCGAGGTCAACTATGGAATCAGGTTCACACGGGTATGTGTACGAAATATATAAGTATACATGAATGCGATAATTGTTTTTGTGAGGACATGGTTGGCAGATTGTGTCGGTGCGAGACTGCTGAACAAATGATCTTGAGGTTCAGGGATCAAGCCCAATGGTGACAGTGTGTGGGTGATTTAGAATCTATTTTGTGTCAACTATTCAGTGTCCACACTACTTTGTGTCAAGTTTTTCAGTTGCAACAATACAATACTCTACCTTACAATCACAACATGTCCGACTAAAATAAAACAGGATTTTTTAGAAATATTCTTTATCGTATAACATATACAACGTTTTGGAGTATATGCAACCCCTTCATCAATTGGAAGGTAATGTATAATGTGCACTTATTTTTCTGCTCAGGATTCTGAAGCGGAGAGGTTTCTATGTGACCTATCGGAGGAGGTGTCGACGCGACTCAAAAACGTCAACATGCGGGGGAAGACGATCACTCTGAAGATAATGGTTAGACGGAGTGACGCACCCAAGGAGACCGCTAAGTTTATGGGTTCGTCACCGTGGAGTTACATATTTCACTGGATCTAGCTCATCATTTTAAACTCCTGGCCCTTCAACCCTTATTGTCTTCTTTATCAACATACCAATCTTTTTCCAAGATTATTTATTTTGTTTATTATGGTATTGCTGTTAATGGCCATACAGAATTGGTGGACACCAGTTAATTAAGAAGTTAACAAGTCGAGGAACTGCTGTAACAAGAAAATCTTTCACAGCTGTTTGTTGATCTCTGATCACATTTATTATTGCCTTTATCAGCAATCTCTCAAACTTAACATCATCGTTTGTTGATCTCTGATCACATTTATTAATGCCTTTATCAGCAATCTCTCAAACTTAACATCATCGTTTGTTGATCTCTGATCACATTTATTAATGCCTTTATCAGCAATCTCTCAAACTTAACATCATCGTTTGTTGATCATCGAATTACCAATCCACTTATACCAACCAATCACATTTAGTACACTGCCACGGAGCCCATCAAACTGGCTCTTTGCTTTGTCTGACGGTTGGTTCAGACTGATTCCACTCAGAACTAGCAGAGTGGTTTCTAGAAAAGTGTGGAAATTGGTATAGGGAAGTTATCCCTGAGAAATGAAATTAATGCTGATGCTGATGCTGACGCTGATGCTGATGCTGATGCTGATGCTAATATTGTTCTTACTACTGCCAGGTCATGGTATCTGTAACAACCTCTCCAAATCGTCCAGTCTGCCCGTTGCTACTGACGACGGGAAGGTGATCGGTAAAGAATGTGTCGCTCTGCTCCGAATGATGAAGGTGAAAGGAGAGGATTTACGAGGGGTGAGAGGAAGTATGAATTGTAATGTTCTTGTCTCAAAGAATGATTTGTTTAGAGTTGTCTGTTTACGAGGACTGAGAAAGAAGTATAAAAAGCTCTAATCTCAAAGTATAGTTGTCGGTTAATAAGAAAAAGATGTGTTATTATTGTACAGTGATGTCTAGTCCATGTCGAATATCTTCTCTGTTACTCACCCTTCTTCTGAATTAGTGAATAATAACAAGTTGCAACTGCTTGGGCCTCAAATCCTAACACAGCTGTTAGTTGATCACATTTGTTATTGTCTTTATCAGCAATCACAGAAAGATGGAAGTCATTGATATTATCAGTCATTCCTTTAATCATTCACATGAACAACAATCACTATTGATATTTTTGTTATTCTTACAAAGTTTTCTTCACGTTGTACACAGATTGGAATACAAACACACAGACTTGAGTCCGCCACTCTGGGAGCTTCTTCAGCAGGGGGAGGTAATCAGAGCATCCTAAGCTTTGCTGTTCCAAGGACCTCCCCCGGAAACTCTAAAACTAATGCTGGTAATAAACCGTCCACGACATCAAAAGTATTAAGTTCAACTGCAGGGAGTTCTCAAACAATCCCTGAAGCTGATGTAGAATACATAGATGACCTTGAGAATGAAGGTCGAGTAGATGAAGGTGACGACGAGGCGATCATGATCAGCTGCAGTAGCGGACCCGTCAAGGAGGAGTTGTCACGGTGAGAGAGTCGGGATGATATCTAATCACTGAGGAATTACTTGTGTCTTATTGGAATATAAAATGTGTAACTTATCTAATTATCAAGATAATGATAGTTTGTATATATATGTAACTGTGAACAGACATTAACAATAATATAAAATATTCAAAAGTTCATGTGTGAAAATTTAGATAATTGATTTAAATAAATCTACAGGAAGAAAACTGCAAGAAATGAGTTGCCTCCCCTGCCAAGTTTGCCGAGTTTTGGAACACCTGAGACGCCGCGCAGTAAAGGAGTTGAATCAACGAGCAAAGCAGGAGATTACTTTCCCTCCCCCTCCCAGGTACAGTGAACATTTCCCTCCCCCTTCCAGTACACTTTCCCTCCCCCCTCCAAGTACAGTGAACTTTCCCTCCCTCTCAGGTACAGTGAACTTTCCATCGCCCCTCCCCTCCAGGTACAGTGAACTTTCCCTCCCTCTCCCAGGTACAGTGAACTTTCCCTCCCTCTCCCCTCCAGGTACAGTGAACTTTCCATCGCCCCTCCCCTCCAGGTACAGTGAACTTTCCCTCCCTCTCCCAGGTACAGTGAACTTTCCCTCCCCTCCAGGTACAGTGAACTTTCCCTCCCCTCCAGGTACAGTGAACTTCCCCTCCCCTCCAGGTACAGTGAACTTCCCCTCCCCTCCAGGTACAGTGAACTTTCCCTCCCCTCCAGGTACAGTGAACTTCCCCTCCCCTCCAGGTACAGTGAACTTTCCCTCCCTCTCCCAGGTACAGTGAACTTTCCCTCCCCTCCAGGTACAGTGAACTTTCCCTCCCCTCCAGGTACAGTGAACTTTCCCTCCCCTCTCCCAGGTACAGTGAACTTTCCCTCCCTCTCCCAGGTACAGTGAACTTTCCCTCCCCTCCAGGTACAGTGAACTTCCCCTCCCCTCCAGGTACAGTGAACTTTCCCTCCCTCTCCCAGGTACAGTGAACTTTCCATCGCCCCTCCCCTCCAGGTACAGTGAACTTTCCCTCCCTCTCCCCTCCAAGTACAGTGAACTTTCCATCGCCCCTCCCCTCCAGGTACAGTGAACTTTCCCTCCCTCTCCCCTCCAGGTACAGTGAACTTTCCCTCCCTCCCCCTCCAGGTACAGTGAACTTTCCCTCCCCTCCAGGTACAGTGAACTTTCCCTCCCTCTCCCAGGTACAGTGAACTTTCCCTCCCCCTCCCCTCCAGGTACAGTGAACTTTCCCTCCCCCTCCCCTCCAGGTACAGTGAACTTTCCATCGCCCCTCCCCTCCAGGTACAGTTAACTTTCCCTCCCCCTCCCCTCCAAGTACAGTGAACTTTCCCTCCCCTCCAGGTACAGTGAACTTTCCATCGCCCCTCCCCTCCAGGTACAGTGAACTTTCCATCACCCCTCCCCTCCAGGTACAGTGAACTTTCCCTCCCCCTCCCCTCCAAGTACAGTGAACTTTCCCTCCCCTCCAGGTACAGTGAACTTTCCCTCCCCCTCCCCTCCAGGTACAGTGAACTTTCCCTCCCCCTCCCCTCCAGGTACAGTGAACTTTCCATCACCCCTCCCCTCCAGGTACAGTGAACTTTCCCTCCCCCTCCCCTCCAAGTACAGTGAACTTTCCCTCCCCTCCAGGTACAGTGAACTTTCCATCGCCCCTCCCCTCCAGGTACAGTGAACTTTCCATCGCCCCTCCCCTCCAAGTACAGTGAACTTTCCCTCCCCCTCCCCTCCAGGTACAGTGAACTTTCCATCACCCCTCCCCTCCAGGTACAGTGAACTTTCCCTCCCCCTCCCCTCCAAGTACAGTGAACTTTCCCTCCCCTCCAGGTACAGTGAACTTTCCATCGCCCCTCCCCTCCAGGTACAGTGAACTTTCCATCGCCCCTCCCCTCCAGGTACAGTGAACTTTCCCTCCCCCTCCCCTCCAGGTACAGTGAACTTTCCCTCCCCCTCCCCTCCAGGTACAGTGAACTTTCCATCACCCCTCCCCTCCAGGTACAGTGAACTTTCCCTCCCCCTCCCCTCCAAGTACAGTGAACTTTCCCTCCCCTCCAGGTACAGTGAACTTTCCATCGCCCCTCCCCTCCAGGTACAGTGAACTTTCCATCGCCCCTCCCCTCCAGGTACAGTGAACTTTCCCTCCCTCCTCCCCTCCAGGTACAGTGAACTTTCCCTCCCCTCCAGGTACTGTGAACTTTCCCTCCCCACTCCCCTCCAGGTACAGTGAACTTTCCCTCCCCTCCATGTACAGTGAACTTTCCCTCCCTCCTCCCCTCCAGGTACAGTGAACTTTCCCTCCCCTCCAGGTACTGTGAACTTTCCCTCCCTCCTCCCCTCCAGGTACAGTGAACTTTCCCTCCCCTCCAGGTACAGTGAACTTTCCATCGCCCCTCCCCTCCAGGTACAGTGAACTTTCCCTCCCTCTCAAGTACAGTGAACTTTCCCTCCCTCTCAGGTACAGTGAACTTTCCCTCCCTCTCAGGTACAGTGAACTTTCCCTCCCCCCTCCCCTCCAGGTACAGTGAACTTTCCCTCCCCTCCAGGTACTGTGAACTTTCCCTCCCTCCTCCCCTCCAGGTACAGTGAACTTTCCCTCCCCTCCAGGTACTGTGAACTTTCCCTCCCTCCTCCCCTCCAGGTACAGTGAACTTTCCCTCCCCTCCAGGTACAGTGAACTTTCCATCGCCCCTCCCCTCCAGGTACAGTGAACTTTCCCTCCCTCCAGGTACAGTGAACTTTCCCTCCCCCTCCCAGGTACAGCGAACTTTCCCTCCCCTCCATGTACAGTGAACTTTCCATCGCCCCTCCCCTCCAGGTACAGTGAACTTTCCCTCCCCCTCCAGGTACAGCGAACTTTCCCTCCCCACTCCCCTCCAGGTACAGTGAACTTTCCCTCCCCTTTCCCTCCAAGTACAGTGAACTTTCCCTCCCCCTCCAGGTACTGTGAACTTTCCCTCCCCTCCAGGTACAGTGAACTTTCCCTCCCCTCCAGGTACTGTGAACTTTCCCTCCCTCCTCCCCTCCAGGTACAGTGAACTTTCCCTCCCCTCCAGGTACAGTGAACTTTCCATCGCCCCTCCCCTCCAGGTACAGTGAACTTTCCCTCCCTCTCAAGTACAGTGAACTTTCCCTCCCCCTCAGGTACAGTGAACTTTCCCTCCCTCTCAGCTACAGCGAACTTTCCCTCCCCCTCCCCTCCAGGTACAGTGAACTTTCCCTCCCCCTCCCCTCCAAGTACAGTGAACTTTCCCTCCCTCTCAAGTACAGTGAACTTTCCCTCCCCCTCCAGGTACAGTGAACTTTCCCTCCCTCTCAAGTACAGTGAACTTTCCCTCCCTCTCAGGTACAGTGAACTTTCCCTCCCTCCTCCCCTCCAGGTACAGTGAACTTTCCCTCCCTCTCAAGTACAGTGAACTTTCCCTCCCCCTCCAGGTACAGTGAACTTTCCCTCCCTCTCAAGTACAGTGAACTTTCCCTCCCTCTCAGGTACAGTGAACTTTCCCTCCCTCTCAGCTACAGCGAACTTTCCCTCCCCCTCCCCTCCAGGTACAGTGAACTTTCCCTCCCCCTCCCCTCCAGGTACAGTGAACTTTCCCTCCCTCTCAAGTACAGTGAACTTTCCCTCCCCCTCCAGGTACAGTGAACTTTCCCTCCCTCTCAAGTACAGTGAACTTTCCCTCCCTCTCAGGTACAGTGAACTTTCCCTCCCCACTCCCCTCCATGTACAGTGAACTTTCCCTCCCCCTCCCCTCCAGGTACAGTGAACTTTCCCTCCCCCCTCCCCTCCAGGTACAGTGAACTTTCCCTCCCACTCCCCTCCAGGTACAGTGAACTTTCCATCGCCCCTCCCCTCCAGGTACAGTGAACTTTCCCTCCCCCCTCCCCTCCAGGTACAGTGAACTTTCCCTCCCTCTCAGGTACAGTGAACTTTCCCTCCCTCCTCCCCTCCAGGTACAGTGAACTTTCCCTACCTCTCAAGTACAGTGAACTTTCCCTCCCCCTCCAGGTACAGTGAACTTTCCCTCCCTCTCAAGTACAGTGAACTTTCCCTCCCTCTCAGGTACAGTGAACTTTCCCTCCCTCTCAGCTACAGCGAACTTTCCCTCCCCCTCCCCTCCAGGTACAGTGAACTTTCCCTCCCCCTCCCCTCCAGGTACAGTGAACTTTCCCTCCCTCTCAAGTACAGTGAACTTTCCCTCCCCCTCCAGGTACAGTGAACTTTCCCTCCCTCTCAAGTACAGTGAACTTTCCCTCCCTCTCAGGTACAGTGAACTTTCCCTCCCCACTCCCCTCCATGTACAGTGAACTTTCCCTCCCCCTCCCCTCCAGGTACAGTGAACTTTCCCTCCCCCCTCCCCTCCAGGTACAGTGAACTTTCCCTCCCACTCCCCTCAAGGTACAGTGAACTTTCCCTCCCTCTCAGGTACAGTGAACTTTCCCTCCCTCTCAGCTACAGCGAACTTTCCCTCCCCCTCCCCTCCAGGTACAGTGAACTTTCCCTCCCCCTCCCCTCCAGGTACAGTGAACTTTCCCTCCCTCTCAAGTACAGTGAACTTTCCCTCCCCCTCCAGGTACAGTGAACTTTCCCTCCCTCTCAGCTACAGCGAACTTTCCCTCCCCCTCCCCTCCAGGTACAGTGAACTTTCCCTCCCCCTCCCCTCCAGGTACAGTGAACTTTCCCTCCCTCTCAAGTACAGTGAACTTTCCCTCCCCCTCCAGGTACAGTGAACTTTCCCTCCCTCTCAAGTACAGTGAACTTTCCCTCCCTCTCAGGTACAGTGAACTTTCCCTCCCCACTCCCCTCCATGTACAGTGAACTTTCCCTCCCCCTCCCCTCCAGGTACAGTGAACTTTCCCTCCCCCCTCCCCTCCAGGTACAGTGAACTTTCCCTCCCACTCCCCTCCAGGTACAGTGAACTTTCCATCGCCCCTCCCCTCCAGGTACAGTGAACTTTCCCTCCCCCCTCCCCTCCAGGTACAGTGAACTTTCCATCGCCCCTCCCCTCCAAGTACAGTGAACTTTCCCTCCCCACTCCCCTCCAGGTACAGTGAACTTTCCCTCCCCTTCCCCTCCAAGTACAGTGAACTTTCCATCGCCACTCCCCTCCAGGTACAGTGAACTTTCCATCGCCACTCCCCTCCAGGTACAGTGAACTTTCCATCGCCCCTCCCCTCCAGGTACAGTGAACTTTCCATCGCCCCTCCCCTCCAGGTACAGTGAACTTTCCATCGCCCCTCCCCTCCATGTACAGTGAACTTTCCCTCCCCCTCCCCTCCAAGTACAGTGAACTTTCCCTCCCTCTCAAGTACAGTGAACTTTCCCTCCCCCCTCCCCTCCAGGTACAGTGAACTTTCCATCGCCACTCCCCTCCAGGTACAGTGAACTTTCCATCGCCCCTCCCCTCCAGGTACAGTGAACTTTCCATCGCCCCTCCCCTCCAGGTACAGTGAACTTTCCATCGCCCCTCCCCTCCAGGTACAGTGAACTTTCCATCGCCCCTCCCCTCCATGTACAGTGAACTTTCCCTCCCCCTCCCCTCCAAGTACAGTGAACTTTCCCTCCCTCTCAAGTACAGTGAACTTTCCCTCCCTCTCAGGTACAGTGAACTTTCCCTCCCCACTCCCCTCCAGGTACAGTGAACTTTCCATCGCCCCTCCCCTCCATGTACAGTGAACTTTCCCTCCCCCTCCCCTCCAAGTACAGTGAACTTTCCCTCCCCCTCCCCTCCAGGTACAGTTAACTTTCCATCACCCCTCCCCTCCATGTACAGTGAACTTTCCCTCCCCCTCCCCTCCAAGTACAGTGAACTTTCCCTCCCCCTCCCCTCCAGGTACAGTGAACTTTCCATCGCCCCTCCCCTCCAGGTACAGTTAACTTTCCATCACCCCTCCCCTCCATGTACAGTGAACTTTCCCTCCCCCTCCCCTCCAAGTACAGTGAACTGTCCCTCCCCCTCCCCTCCAGGTACAGTTAACTTTCCATCACCCCTCCCCTCCATGTACAGTGAACTTTCCCTCCCCCTCCCCTCCAAGTACAGTGAACTGTCCCTCCCCCTCCCCTCCAGGTACAGTTAACTTTCCATCACCCCTCCCCTCCATGTACAGTGAACTTTCCCTCCCCCTCCCCTCCAAGTACAGTGAACTTTCCCTCCCCCTCCCCTCCAGGTACAGTGAACTTTCCATCGCCCCTCCCCTCCATGTACAGTGAACTTTCCCTCCCCCTCCCCTCCAGGTACAGTGAACTTTCCCTCCCCCCCCTCCCTTCAGGTACAGTGAACTTTCCATTGCCCCTCCCCTCCAGGTACAGTGAACTTTCCATCGCCCCTCCCCTCCATGTACAGTGAACTTTCCCCCCCCCCTCCCCTCCAGGTACAGTGAACTTTCCCTCCCCCTCCCCTCCAGGTACAGTGAACTTTCCCTCCCCCCCTCCCCTCCAGGTACAGTGAACTTTCCATCGCCCCTCCCCTCCATGTACAGTGAACTTTCCCCCCCCCTCCCCTCCAGGTACAGTGAACTTTCCCTCCCCCTCCCCTCCAGGTACAGTGAACTTTCCCTCCCCCCTCCCCTCCAGGTACAGTGAACTTTCCATCGCCCCTCCCCTCCAGGTACAGTGAACTTTCCCTCCCCCCTCCCCTCCAGGTACAGTGAACTTTCCCTCCCCCTCCCCTCCAGGTACAGTGAACTTTCCCTCCCCCCTCCCCTCCAGGTACAGTGAACTTTCCATCGCCCCTCCCCTCCAGGTACAGTGAACTTTCCCTCCCCCCTCCCCTCCAGGTACAGTGAACTTTCCATTGCCCCTCCCCTCCAAGTACAGTGAACTTTCCCTCCCCACTCCCCTCCAGGTACAGTGAACTTTCCCTCCCCTTCCCCTCCAGGTACAGTGAACTTTCCCTCCCCTTCCCCTCCAGGTACAGTGAACTTTCCATCGCCCCTCCCCTCCAGGTACAGTGAACTTTCCCTCCCCCTCCCCTCCAGGTACAGTGAACTTTCCATCGCCCCTCCCCTCCAAGTACAGTGAACTTTCCCTCCATCAGGCCTGAAAGGTCGATGGGCTTATGGCATGGCATGGTGTCCGGCGTCCGTCCATCCGTCCGTCCATCCGTAAACTTTTCGCTTTTTCGACTTCTTCTCCAGAACCAATAACTCCACAGAGCTGAAATTTTATGTGCAGACTCCTTGGCTAATGAAGATCCTAAATTGTAGATGTTGTGACCCCATGACCCCAAATGGGGTCACAGGGGTCACATCCTTAAAAACCTATTATCATCTTCTTCTCCAGTTCCAAAAGGTCTAGAGAGCTGAAAAGTTGTGTGCAGACTCCTTGGCTAATGAAGATCCTAAATTGTAGATTTTGTGACCCCATGACCCCAAATGGGGTCACAGGGGTCACATCCTTAAAAACCTATTATCATCTTCTTCTCCAGTTCCAAAAGGTCTAGAGAGCTGAAAAGTTGTGTGCAGACTCCTTGGCCAATGGGGATTCCAAATTAAAAATCGTGACCCCATGACCCCAAATGGGGTCACAGGGGTCACATCCTTAAAAACCTATTATCATCTTCTTCTCCAGTTCCAAAAGGTCTAGAGAGCTGAAAAGTTGTGTGCAGACTCCTTGGCCAATGGGGATTCCAAATTAAAAATCGTGACCCCATGACCCCAAATGGGGTCACAGGGGTCACATCCTTAAAAACCTATTTTCATCTTCTTCTCCAGCTCAAAAAGGTCTAGAGAGCTGAAAAGTTGTGTGCAGACTCCTTGGCCAATGGGGATTCTAAATTGTAGATTTTGATTGTAGATTGTAGACCCAAATCTAGGTCACGGGTCATGACCCAAAAACCTATTTTCATCTTTATATCAAGTATGTAAAGCTCTAGAAAGGTGAACTGTTGTGTAGAGACTCTTTGGTCAAAGGTGAATCTTAATTGTAGGATTGGTGACCCTGTGACTTCAAATACGAATCACAGGGGTCATGATCTAAAAACCTATTTTTTGCTTGTTAACAATGTATTACTTGAGATAACTTAGATATTCAACATTAGATAATAAATCAATGAAATCCTGATGAGCTACAGAGCCCATGGCTCTATTTTTGTTATTTTGCTATTTCCTATCTCTAGTTCTTCCCTATTGACATTCTAAAATGACAAATCTTGAATCAAATGCAGTGAGGCTTGTGTAAATCATTCATAAATATGGGAAATTTAATAGTTTCGATTAGTAAACCTAACTATTGCGATAGCGTAGTGTTTTTGTATATACTATTGATATAGTACTATTGCCAAGCCAACTATTGCGATGCATCGATTGTTCGATGTATTGTTACACCCTAATGTACAGTAAACTTTCCCGCTCCCCTCCCCTCCATGTACAGTGAACTTTCAAACTAAACAATGGGCAATGAAAGACATGTTATCGATGACAACTTCTTTATTTGTTTCTCACAATTTTTCTGGACTGCTTCTTGCCCCCTCTTTACATGATACAAATAAAGAAATTGTTAACAACAATATTTGTCTTTCATCACTGTAGCAACTTCGAATTTAAGACGAATTTAAACGGTGGACATAAATGCTTTTCAGATTGACCCTGAAGTCCTGAAGGAACTGCCCCCAGAGATTCGCTGCCAGATAGAGAAAGACATGGCCGCTAAGAGGAAAGATTCCATGGCAACAGCAGCATCAGCCAATGAGAATCGAGATGAGGTGCCTGGCTGTTCTCATTGGCCATCCCAGGAGAATGGAGTAGCCAATGAGGAGGAAGCAGACGACTCTCCCCATATTGACCTTGACTCGCCCCCCATTGACCTTGACTCTCCGGAACCCGAGAGGGAAGAAGAGACGGAGAGAGTGGAAGCCTTGCCGTCCTACTCACAGGTCAGGGGTTAACTATTACGTTAAGGTCAGACGTTAAAGATACAGGAAAAAGAAACGATGATCTTTTGTTTTTGTACATTAAGAGAAATGTGGACAAATCTGATAATTTTACAACTTAGTAATAATAAGATATAGGTATTGATATTGTATTAACAATTATTAAGAATTAAGTATCAAGAAAATGATACAAGAATGTAAAAAGTTCCCTCTTTCTTTATAAACAAGTAATTGACCTCCAACTTCAACTCAAATACCACTGAAAGATGAAATTGCGGTGTGTTCAACTGGGTATACTGAATCACGTCTTTGGGGAGCATTTAGAAGGCAAGTACATAAGGAAAAAAAATTCTGGATAACAACTGCTGTAGATACACATCACATCGGAGTACATTCTCCCTCCTTCATCAGGGTAAATATATATATATATATATTGAAGTGTAGCTGACTGAACATCTTGTTTTCAGCTGGATATGGACTGTCTGAACGCTCTACCGCACGATATGCAGGAGGAGATACGGTCCGAGTACGCACGGCAACAGCGACAAACTGCAAGTGAGTGGGTGGACACCCATCAGACACTTCACCTTGAACAAGCTGGGCCAGCAAAGGGAGACAACTCTCCTCAGAAATCCTCAAGTAGGTCGCCAGGCCGACGGAACAAGAAGAGTCCGGTGTTCAAGGTCCCACGAGGTCGACCCGCGGGGAAGAGGAACAAGAAACTGAGTCCTAAGAAGCTGAACTTCCGGACGCAGACCCGCCTGACTCACGCCGGGGTAGTGAAGGTGAGAATAGAGCGAACCGGTCTATCAACTTTACTCAAAGTGATTGTTAAGAAACTTTGTAAACCTTCCTCAGTGGATGGGTTCTATGATTTGTACAGGCTCTATATATTCTAACGCCAATTTGAGTTTATAACTTTGTTAGAGCACATGAAGATTATAATTAACCAATGTTGATTTCTTAGAGCTGGTCATAAGTCGATGTAGACTGCACTATGTGTTGATAAGGTTGACATACTCTTTGCCTCTCTAAGACCATAGGCTGAAACTGACCAGATTGTCTTTAGTGGAAACAGTTCATAAGCATATCACCTCTGTCTAAACAACATTGCCTGAAATAATTATAGATTCTTGTCTAAGCAACATTGCTTGAAATAATGAGAGATGCTTGTCTAAGCAACATTGCTTGAAATAATGAGAGATGCTTGTCTTCCAAGTGTCTATTATTATTATTATCCCCCGAGGTGGAAGGGGGTGTAGGTTTGGGCTCTGTCTGTCTGTCTGATAAAGGGGACAGCTTTTCTCAGAAACCCTTTAAGATAGGATAACCAAATTTGGTGTGATGCTATAGGGCATGAATACCTTGATGGAGTTCTAAAATGAGAAATGTCTGATTATTTGTTATGGAGTTATTGCCCTTGATCTGTTTTGTTGACTCTGTTCAAAGCATCTTCATAGGGGACAGCTTTTCTCAAAAACTGTTTCCGATAGGATAACCGAATTTGGTGTGTGGCCTGAGGGTATCGACATCTAGATGGAGTTCGAAAATAAGAAGCATGTGATTATTATACCCCCGCCACTAAGTGAAAGGGGGATATAGGTTTGGGCTCCGTCCGTCCGTGTGTCCGTCCGAGATAAAGGGGACAGCTTTTCTCATAAAACTTTTAAGATAGGGTTACCAAATCTGGTGTGTGGCTTGAGGGCATAAATACCTTGATGGAGTTCGAAAATGAGAAGCGTGCAATTATTGCTTTCGGAGGTATTGCCCTTGTTCCTTGATTTTGGACTTTGTTCATGGTATCTCCAAAGGGGACAGCTTTTCTCAGAAACTGTTTAAGATAGGATAACCAAATTTGGTGTGTGGCCTGAAGGCATAAATACCTTAATGGAGTTTGAAATTAAGAAGCGTGCAATTGTTTTTACTGGAGTTATTGCCCTTGTTCCGTTTTTTCGACTCTGTTCCAGGTATCTTCAAAGGGGATAGCTTTTCTCAGAAACTGTTTAAAATCAAATCAGTTGTCTGACTTGAGGGTATCAATACTTTGATGGAATGAAAATGAGAATTGCACAATTATTTCTTCTCAAATTATTGCCCTTGTTCCGATTTCTTGAATGGCGGGAGATGTTGATGACTATGTCTTCTTGTTATTATTATTATTATCCGAAGCACTGGTACAGAATACTTCCAGTGCCGAACTTCTGATCAACCATGTGATCTGTTTCAATTTGACAGAACCTAGCGACTACCCTGACCGCCTCAGCTCCCAACCCCACCCCCATTGTTGCAGACCCTCCACCCCCTGACCAGGATGTCCCTGCTCCCAGAGAGGAGGAGGAGGAGGAGGGGGTGAATCTATGTGGGGCGGAGACTATACAGGAAGTGCGGCATCTACTGGCCGAGTGGTTGGAGGCATGTCCAGGTACTGGAAATGGAACTTGAGTCAGATGTTGTCATTGAACTGATTATTCAAACGAGTACCTGGCAAACGGAGAGATTAAAGTATTATCTGCAGGTTTGGAATGTTCTACACATGGCCGATTGCGCAGTTAGGATTCCTTGAGAAATTTCCTTCTATAGGTCTTCAAACCCGTAGCATCCACAAAAGATTACTGAATGTGGTATATTGGATAGGGAAAGTATAACATTCTTCCGGTTACTGAATGTGGTATATTGGAGAGTATAACATTACGATGTTCGGGAGAGACATTTATTTAAGCGTGTCAAGCTTGTATGTCAATCCCTTTTCTTTTTTGGAAATAAAACATGTTTAAATGATAAATAGTATCAAGTGGAGCAGTCTCCAGCCACACAGTGAGAGGGTGGATATGTAGTGAGAGGGTGGATACGTGGTGAGAGGGTGGATACGTAGTGAGAGGGTGGACACGTAGTGAGAGGGTGGATACGTAGTGAGAGGGTGGACACGTAGTGAGAGGGTGGATATGTAGTGAGAGGGTGGACACGTAGTGAGAGGGTGGATACGTAGTGAGAGGGTGGACAAGTAGTGAGAGGGTGGACACGTAGTGAGAGGGTGGACACGTAGTGAGAGGGTGGATACATAGTGAGAGGGTGGACACGTAGTGAGAGGGTGGACACGTAGTGAGAGGGTGGACACGTAGTGAGAGGGTGGACACGTAGTGAGAGGGTGGATACGTAGTGAGAGGGCGGATATGTAGTTTGAGGATGGACACGTAGTGAGAGGGTGGACACGTAGTGAGAGGGTGGATACGTAGTGAGAGGGTGGATACGTAGTGAGAGGGTGGATACGTAGTGAGAGGGTGGACACGTAGTGAGAGGGTGGACACGTAGTGAGAGGGTGGACACGTAGTGAGAGGGTGGATACGTAGTGAGAGGGTGGATACGTGGTGAGAGGGTGGATATGTAGTTTGAGGATGGACACGTAGTGAGAGGGTGGATACGTAGTGAGAGGGTGGATACGTAGTGAGAGGGTGGATACGTAGTGAGAGGGCGGATATGTAGTTTGAGGATGGACACGTAGTGAGAGGGTGGACACGTAGTGAGAGGGTGGATACGTAGTGAGAGGGTGGATACGTAGTGAGAGGGTGGATACGTAGTGAGAGGGTGGATACGTAGTGAGAGGGTGGACACGTAGTGAGAGGGTGGACACGTAGTGAGAGGGTGGACACGTAGTGAGAGGCTGGACACGTAGTGAGAGGGTGGACACGTAGTGAGAGGGTGGATACGTAGTGAGAGGGTGGACACATGGTGAGAGGGTGGACACGTAGTGAGAGGGTGGACACGTAGTGAGAGGGTGGACACGTAGTGAGAGGCTGGACACGTAGTGAGAGGGTGGACACGTAGTGAGAGGGTGGACACGTAGTGAGAGGCTGGACACGTAGTTAGAGGGTGGACACGTAGTGAGAGGGTGGACACGTAGTGAGAGGGTGGATACGTAGTGAGAGGGTGGACACGTAGTGAGAGGGTGGACACCTAGTGAGAGGGTGGACACGTAGTGAGAGGGTGGACACGTAGTAAGAGGCTGGACACGTAGTGAGAGGGTGGACACGTAGTGAGAGGGTGGACACGTAGTGAGAGGGTGGATACGTAGTGAGAGGGTGGACACGTAGTGAGAGGGTGGATATGTAGTGAGAGGTTGGACACGTAGTGAGAGGGTAGACACGTAGTGAGAGGGTGGATATGTAGTGAGAGGTTGGACACGTAGTGAGAGGGTAGACATGTAGTGAGAGGGTGGATATGTAGTGAGAGGTTGGATACGTAGTGAGAGGGTGGACACGTAGTGAGAGGGTGGACACGTAGTGAGAGGGTGGACACCTAGTGAGAGGGTGGACACGTAGTGAGAGGGTGGACACGTAGTGAGAGGGTGGATACGTAGTGAGAGGGTGGACACGTAGTGAGAGGCTGGACACGTAGTGAGAGGGTGGACACGTAGTGAGAGGCTGGACACGTAGTGAGAGGGTGGATACGTAGTGAGAGGGTGGATACGTAGTGAGAGGGTGGATACGTAGTGAGAGGGTGGATACGTAGTGAGAGGGTGGATACGTAGTGAGAGGGTGGACACGTAGTGAGAGGGTGGATACGTAGTGAGAGGGTGGATACGTAGTGAGAGGGTGGATACGTAGTGAGAGGTTGGATACGTAGTGAGAGGGTGGATACGTAGTGAGAGGGTGGACACGTAGTGAGAGGGTGGATACGTAGTGAGAGGGTGGATACGTAGTGAGAGGGTGGACACCTAGTGAGAGGGTGGATACGTAGTGAGAGGGTGGATACGTAGTGAGAGGGTGGACACCTAGTGAGAGGGTGGATACGTAGTGAGAGGGTGGATACGTAGTGAGAGGGTGGACACCTAGTGAGAGGGTGGACACCTAGTGAGAGGGTGGATATGTAGTGAGAGGTTGGACACGTAGTGAGAGGGTGGATACGTAGTGAGAGGGTGGACACGTAGTGAGAGGGTGGACACGTAGTGAGAGGGTGGACACGTAGTGAGAGGGTGGATATGTAGTGAGAGGTTGGACACGTAGTGAGAGGGTGGATACGTAGTGAGAGGGTGGACACGTAGTGAGAGGGTGGACACGTAGTGAGAGGGTGGACACGTAGTGAGAGGGTGGATACGTAGTGAGAGGGTGGATATGTAGTGAGAGGGTGGATACGTGAGAGGGTGGACACGTAGTGAGAGGGTGGACACCTAGTGAGAGGGTGGACACGTAGTGAGAGGGTGGACACGTAGTGAGAGGGTGGATATGTAGTGAGAGGGTGGATACGTAGTGAGAGGGTGGACACCTAGTGAGAGGGTGGACACCTAGTGAGAGGGTGGATACGTAGTGAGAGGGTGGATACGTAGTGAGAGGGTGGATACGTAGTGAGAGGGTGGATACGTAGTGAGAGGGTGGATATGTAGTGAGAGGTTGGACACGTAGTGAGAGGGTGGACACGTAGTGAGAGGGTGGACACGTAGTGAGAGGGTGGATACGTAGTGAGAGGGTGGATACGTAGTGAGAGGGTGGACACGTAGTGAGAGGGTGGATATGTAGTGAGAGGGTGGATACGTGAGAGGGTGGACACGTAGTGAGAGGGTGGACACGTAGTGAGAGGGTGGACACGTAGTGAGAGGGTGGACACGTAGTGAGAGGGTGGATATGTAGTGAGAGGGTGGATACGTAGTGAGAGGGTGGACACCTAGTGAGAGGGTGGACACCTAGTGAGAGGGTGGATACGTAGTGAGAGGGTGGATACGTAGTGAGAGGGTGGATACGTAGTGAGAGGGTGGATACGTAGTGAGAGGGTGGATATGTAGTGAGAGGTTGGACACGTAGTGAGAGGGTGGACACGTAGTGAGAGGGTGGACACGTAGTGAGAGGGTGGATACGTAGTGAGAGGGTGGATACGTAGTGAGAGGGTGGATACGTAGTGAGAGGGTGGATACGTAGTGAGAGGGTGGATACGTAGTGAGAGGGTGGACACGTAGTGAGAGGGTGGATATGTAGTGAGAGGGTGGATACGTGAGAGGGTGGACACGTAGTGAGAGGGTGGACACCTAGTGAGAGGGTGGACACGTAGTGAGAGGGTGGACACGTAGTGAGAGGGTGGATATGTAGTGAGAGGGTGGATACGTAGTGAGAGGGTGGACACCTAGTGAGAGGGTGGACACCTAGTGAGAGGGTGGATACGTAGTGAGAGGGTGGATACGTAGTGAGAGGGTGGATACGTAGTGAGAGGGTGGATACGTAGTGAGAGGGTGGATATGTAGTGAGAGGTTGGACACGTAGTGAGAGGGTGGACACGTAGTGAGAGGGTGGACACGTAGTGAGAGGGTGGATACGTAGTGAGAGGGTGGATACGTAGTGAGAGGGTGGATACGTAGTGAGAGGGTGGATACGTAGTGAGAGGGTGGATACGTAGTGAGAGGGTGGACACGTAGTGAGAGGGTGGATATGTAGTGAGAGGGTGGATACGTGAGAGGGTGGACACCTAGTGAGAGGGTGGACACGTAGTGAGAGGGTGGACACGTAGTGAGAGGGTGGATATGTAGTGAGAGGGTGGATACGTAGTGAGAGGGTGGACACCTAGTGAGAGGGTGGACACCTAGTGAGAGGGTGGACACGTAGTGAGAGGGTGGATACGTAGTGAGAGGGTGGATACGTAGTGAGAGGGTGGATACGTAGTGAGAGGGTGGATATGTAGTGAGAGGTTGGACACGTAGTGAGAGGGTGGACACGTAGTGAGAGGGTGGACACGTAGTGAGAGGGTGGATACGTAGTGAGAGGGTGGATACGTAGTGAGAGGGTGGATACGTAGTGAGAGGGTGGATACGTAGTGAGAGGGTGGATACGTAGTGAGAGGGTGGACACGTAGTGAGAGGGTGGACACGTAGTGAGAGGGTGGATACGTAGTGAGAGGGTGGATACGTAGTGAGAGGGTGGACACGTAGTGAGAGGGTGGACACGTAGTGAGAGGGTGGACACGTAGTGAGAGGGTGGATACGTAGTGAGAGGGTGGATACGTAGTGAGAGGGTGGACACCTAGTGAGAGGGTGGACACCTAGTGAGAGGGTGGATATGTAGTGAGAGGTTGGACACGTAGTGAGAGGGTGGATACGTAGTGAGAGGGTGGACACGTAGTGAGAGGGTGGACACGTAGTGAGAGGGTGGACACGTAGTGAGAGGGTGGATATGTAGTGAGAGGTTGGACACGTAGTGAGAGGGTGGATACGTAGTGAGAGGGTGGACACGTAGTGAGAGGGTGGACACCTAGTGAGAGGGTGGATATGTAGTGAGAGGTTGGACACGTAGTGAGAGGGTGGATACGTAGTGAGAGGGTGGACACGTAGTGAGAGGGTGGATACGTAGTGAGAGGGTGGATATGTAGTGAGAGGGTGGACACGTAGTGAGAGGGTGGATACGTAGTGAGAGGGTGGACACGTAGTGAGAGGGTGGATACGTAGTGAGAGGGTGGACACGTAGTGAGAGGGTGGACACGTAGTGAGAGGGTGGACACGTAGTGAGAGGGTGGATACGTAGTGAGAGGGTGGATATGTAGTGAGAGGGTGGATACGTGAGAGGGTGGACACGTAGTGAGAGGGTGGACACCTAGTGAGAGGGTGGACACGTAGTGAGAGGGTGGACACGTAGTGAGAGGGTGGACACGTAGTGAGAGGGTGGATACGTAGTGAGAGGGTGGATACGTAGTGAGAGGGTGGACACCTAGTGAGAGAGTGGACACGTAGTGAGAGGGTGGATACGTAGTGAGAGGGTGGATACGTAGTGAGAGGGTGGACACGTAGTGAGAGGGTGGACACGTAGTGAGAGGGTGGACACGTAGTGAGAGGCTGGACACGTAGTGAGAGGGTGGATACGTAGTGAGAGGGTGGATACGTAGTGAGAGGGTGGATACGTAGTGAGAGGGTGGATACGTAGTGAGAGGGTGGACACGTAGTGAGAGGGTGGATATGTAGTGAGAGGGTGGACACGTAGTGAGAGGGTGGATACGTAGTGAGAGGGTGGACACGTAGTGAGAGGGTGGATATGTTGTGAGAGGGTGGATACGTAGTGAGAGGGTGGATATGTAGTGAGAGGGTGGACACGTAGTGAGAGGGTGGACACGTAGTGAGAGGGTAGATACGTAGTGAGAGGGTGGATACGTAGTGAGAGGGTGGATATGTAGTGAGAGGGTGGATACGTAGTGAGAGGGTGGATACGTAGTGAGAGGGTGGATACGTAGTGAGAGGGTGGACACGTAGTGAGAGGGTGGATACGTAGTGAGAGGGTGGACACGTAGTGAGAGGGTGGATACGTAGTGAGAGGGTGGACACGTAGTGAGAGGGTGGATACGTAGTGAGAGGTTGGACACGTAGTGAGAGGGTGGACACGTAGTGAGAGGGTAGATACGTAGTGAGAGGGTGGATACGTAGTGAGAGGGTGGACACGTAGTGAGAGGGTGGATACGTAGTGAGAGGGTGGACACGTAGTGAGAGGGTGGATACGTAGTGAGAGGGTGGACACGTAGTGAGAGGGTGGATACGTAGTGAGAGGGTGGATACGTAGTGAGAGGGTGGACACGTAGTGAGAGGGTGGATATGTTGTGAGAGGGTGGATACGTAGTGAGAGGGTGGATATGTAGTGAGAGGGTGGACACGTAGTGAGAGGGTGGACACGTAGTGAGAGGGTAGATACGTAGTGAGAGGGTGGATACGTAGTGAGAGGGTGGATATGTAGTGAGAGGGTGGATACGTAGTGAGAGGGTGGATACGTAGTGAGAGGGTGGACACGTAGTGAGAGGGTGGATACGTAGTGAGAGGGTGGACACGTAGTGAGAGGGTGGATACGTAGTGAGAGGGTGGACACGTAGTGAGAGGGTGGATACGTAGTGAGAGGGTGGACACGTAGTGAGAGGGTGGATACGTAGTGGCCGACTAATGACGTGTTACTTCACCAGAATAAAGTCTCTTCTGAGATTAGTGAAGTATTTAGCCTATTAATATGTAACTTAAATCATGTTTATGTATTTTATGAGTATTCTGTTTGCAGGGCTCATGTTGGAACCCCTAGTCCCATTGTTGGAGTATTTGATGTTTTACATAAAATAAGATTAGGTATACAAGTCAAGTTGCTATATGAGTAGATAGCTTTACGGTTCCCTACAGCTTGAGCATTTGATGTAAATTCATGGAGATATAAGTATTATTCTGGTCACAGTTCCCCAGGAGGAGGATGCTGGGGTGATGTTTGAGTATCTGGTGTATATATATTAGATAAGTATTATTCTGGTCACAGTTCCCCAGGAGGAAGATGTGGGGGTCATGTTGGAGTATCTCGGTCGGCTGGTTCTGGATCACAACCTGGAGCAGGTCGATCTCGTCCTCAAGTTCCTCAACAGGTCCGTACATAACACTAATCACCTCAACAGGTCTTCACATAACACTACTCACCTCAACAGGTCCGTACATAACACTACTCACCACAACAGGTCTGTACATAACCCTAATCATCACAACATGTCCGTACATATATGACACTTCTCATCACAACATGTCCGTACATAACACTAACCACCTCAACAGGTCCGTACATAACCCTTATCACCTCAACAGGTCCGTACATAACACTAATCACCTCAACATGTCTGCACAAATAACTTCTCACCTCAACAGGTCTGCACATAACCCTAATCACCTCAACAGGTCTGTATATATATGACACTTCTCATCACAACAGGTCTGCACATAACACTAATCACCACAACAGGTCCGTACATAACACTAATCACCACAACATGTCCGTACATATATGACACTTCTCACCACAACAGGTCCGTACATAACCCTAACCACCTCAACAGGTCGATCTGTACATAACACTAATCACCACAACAGGTCAGTACATAACACTAATCACCTCAACAGGTCTGCACATAACACTAATCACCTTAACAGGTCCGTACATAACACTGATCACCTCAACAGGTCTGCACATAACACTAATCACCACAACAGGTCCGTACATAACACTAATCACCACAACATGTCCGTACATATATGACACTTCTCACCACAACAGGTCCGTACATAAAACTAACCACCTCAACAGGTCGATCCGTACATAACACTAATCACCTCAACAGATCCGTACATAACACTAATCACCTCAACAGGTCTGCACATAACACTAATCATCACAACAGGTTTGTTCATAACACTTCTCACCACAACAGGTGTGCACATAACACTAATCACCACAACAGGTCCGTACATATATGACCCTTCTCACCACAACAGGTCCGTACATAACACTAACCACCTCAACAGGTCGATCCGTACATAACACTAATCACCTCAACAGGTCCGTACATAACACTAATCACCTCAACAGGTCTGCACATAACACTAATCATCACAACAGGTTTGTTCATAACACTTCTCACCACAACAGGTGTGCACATAACACTAATCACCACAACAGGTCCGTACATATATGACCCTTCTCACCACAACAGGTCTGCACATAACACTAATCACCTCAACAGGTCTGCACATAACACTAATCACCTTAACAGGTCTGCACATAACACTAATCACCTCAACAGGTCTGCACATAACACTAATCACCTTAACAGGTCTGCACATAACACTAATCACCTCAACAGGTCCGTACATAACACTCATCACCACAACAGGTCCGTACATAACACTAATCACCTCAACAGGTCTGCACATAACACTAATCATCACAACAGGTTTGTTCATAACACTTCTCACCACAACAGGTCTGCACATAACACTAATCACCACAACAGGTCCGTACATATCACTTCTCACAAGAACGGGTCTGCACATAAATATTATTTAAATAAGATATATTGATATAAGATGTAAAATAACCATGCCTTTCTCTCCATAGGAAGATCAGGAAGTTGTCCAATCAGCTGTGGCGTCTCTCCTTTAAGAACATTCTTTCCAACACACAGGAAGTAATCCAGTCCGTCCACGGATGTAACCTTGCTGTTGATTGGTTGAAATCATGAGCAACATCATCCTTCTACCGAAAGCTGAAAGTAGACCTACCGAGTGGTTAAATCCCCACACAGAGGGTATCAACAGTCAACTGAGATTTAAACTTCTTGAATGTTAGAAAATATTCATGGATATAAACTTGCTGCTGTTTGGTTGAAATCATGTTCAACACCAAGCTTGTCTTAAAAGTAGCCCCTTTGTTTGCTTGTTACACTTAACATGGATGTAAACTTGCTGTTTTTTGGCTGAAATACCAAGCAACCTTTTCCTCAAAGCTGTAAGAAGCTTGTGTATGTAACATTGTTGCTGATTGGCTGAAATCATGATCACCAACAAGCTTGTGGTCAAAGCTGTATTAACATGTATGATGACATTAACATAACTTGTATCAATATATTTGTTTATATGGGAGAGGTATTGAATAGGCTGCTAGCCTGTTTACCAACCCCTTTCTTGTTTAAATAAAATATTGTTTAAACTGGTCAAAGCTGTAAGAAGCAAATGGATGTAACCTTGCTGTTGATTGGCTGAAATCATGATCATCACCAAGCTCAACAGCAGCCCCTTTGTATGTTTGTTACAGCTGGTTCTGTTTTACAGCTTTCGTGACATCCAGAGAGTGTTGCTGGCTTTCTCCCTTGCATTGGTAGTTGTAATGAGGAGTTATACGTAAAGTACTTCTGAATGTGGTAGTTGTAATGAGGAGTTATACATGAAGTACTTCTGAAAGTGGTAGTTGTAATGAGGAGTTTTACCTGAAGTACCTCTGAAAGTGGTAGTTGTAATGAGGAGTTATACATGAAGTACTTCTGAAAGTGGTAGTTGTAATGAGGAGTTATACGTGAAGTACTTCTGAATGTGGTAGTTGTAATGAGGAGTTATACATGAAGTACTTCTGAAAGTGTTAGATGTAATGAGGAGTTATACGTGAAGTACTTCTGAAGTGGTAGTTGTAATGAGGAGTTATACGTGAAGTACTTCTGAATGTGGTAGTTGTAATGAGG
Organism: Gibbula magus; assembly: GCA_936450465.1. Lineage (NCBI taxonomy): Eukaryota > Metazoa > Mollusca > Gastropoda > Trochida > Trochidae > Gibbula > Gibbula magus. The sequence continues at coordinate 68,440,787 of OW388305.1, forward strand.
AATTATACATGAAGTACTTCTGAAAGTGGTAGTTGTAATGAGGAGTTATAGTAAGAAAGTAGACCTACCGAGTGGTTAAATCCCCACACAGAGGGTATCAACAGTCAACTGAGATTTAAACTTCTTGAATGTTAGAAAATATTCATGGATATAAACTTGCTGCTGTTTGGTTGAAATCATGTTCAACACCAAGCTTGTCTTAAAAGTAGCCCCTTTGTTTGCTTGTTACACTTAACATGGATGTAAACTTGCTGTTTTTTGGCTGAAATACCAAGCAACCTTTTCCTCAAAGCTGTAAGAAGCTTGTGTATGTAACATTGTTGCTGATTGGCTGAAATCATGATCACCAACAAGCTTGTGGTCAAAGCTGTATTAACATGTATGATGACATTAACATAACTTGTATCAATATATTTGTTTATATGGGAGAGGTATTGAATAGGCTGCTAGCCTGTTTACCAACCCCTTTCTTGTTTAAATAAAATATTGTTTAAACTGGTCAAAGCTGTAAGAAGCAAATGGATGTAACCTTGCTGTTGATTGGCTGAAATCATGATCATCACCAAGCTCAACAGCAGCCCCTTTGTATGTTTGTTACAGCTGGTTCTGTTTTACAGCTTTCGTGACATCCAGAGAGTGTTGCTGGCTTTCTCCCTTGCATTGGTAGTTGTAATGAGGAGTTATACGTAAAGTACTTCTGAATGTGGTAGTTGTAATGAGGAGTTATACATGAAGTACTTCTGAAAGTGGTAGTTGTAATGAGGAGTTTTACCTGAAGTACCTCTGAAAGTGGTAGTTGTAATGAGGAGTTATACATGAAGTACTTCTGAAAGTGGTAGTTGTAATGAGGAGTTATACGTGAAGTACTTCTGAATGTGGTAGTTGTAATGAGGAGTTATACATGAAGTACTTCTGAAAGTGTTAGATGTAATGAGGAGTTATACGTGAAGTACTTCTGAAGTGGTAGTTGTAATGAGGAGTTATACGTGAAGTACTTCTGAATGTGGTAGTTGTAATGAGGAATTATACATGAAGTACTTCTGAAAGTGGTAGTTGTAATGAGGAGTTATACATGAAGTACTTCTGAAAGTGGTAGTTGAAATGAGGATTTATACGTTAAGTACTTCTGAAGTGGTAGTTGTAATGAGGAGTTATACGTGAAGTACCTCTGAAAGTGGTAGTTGTAATGAGGAGTTATATGTGAAGTACTTCTGAAAGTGTTAGATGTAATGAGGAGTTATATGTGAAGTACTTCTGAAAGTGGTAGTTGTAATGAGGAGTTATACATGAAGTACTTCTGAAGTGGTAGTTGTAATGAGGAGTTATACATGAAGTACTTCTGAATGTGGTAGTTGTAATGAGGAATTATACATGAAGTACTTCTGAAAGTGGTAGTTGAAATGAGGATTTATACGTGAAGTACTTCTGAAGTGGTAGTTGTAATGAGGAGTTATACGTGAAGCACTTCTGAAAGTGGTAGTTGTAATGAGGAGTTTTACCTGAAGTACCTCTGAAAGTGGTAGTTGTAATGAGGAGTTATATGTGAAGTACTTCTGAAAGTGTTAGATGTAATGAGGAGTTATACGTGAAGTACTTCTGAAAGTGGTAGTTGTAATGAGGAGTTATATGTGAAGTACTTCTGAAAGTGTTAGATGTAATGAGGAGTTATACGTGAAGAACTTCTGAAAGTGTTAGATGTAATGAGGAGTTATACGTGAAGTACTTCTGAAAGTGGTAGTTGTAATGAGGAGTTATACGTGAAGTACTTCTGAAAGTGGTAGTTGTAAAATGAGGAGTTATACGTGAAGTACTTCTGAAAGTGGTAGTTGTAATGAGGAGTTATACGTGAAGTACTTCTGAAAGTGTTAGATGTAATGAGGAGTTATACGTGAAGTACTTCTGAATGTGGTAGTTGTAATGAGGAGTTATACATGAAGTACTTCTGAAAGTGGTAGTTGTAAAATGAGGATTTATACGTGAAGTACTTCTGAAAGTGGAAGTTGTAATGAGGAGTTATACGTGAAGAACTTCTGAAAGTGGTAGTTGTAAAATGAGGAGTTATACGTGAAGTACTTCTGAAAGTGGTAGTTGTAAAATGAGGAGTTATACGTGAAGTACTTCTGAAAGTGGTAGTTGTAAAATGAGGAGTTATACATGAAGAACTTCTGAAAGTGGTAGTTGTAAAATGAGGAGTTATATGTGAAGTACTTCTGAAAGTGGAAGTTGTAATGAGGAGTTATACGTGAAGAACTTCTGAAAGTGGTAGTTGTAAAATGAGGAGTTATACGTGAAGTACTTCTGAAAGTGGTAGTTGTAATGAGGAGTTATACGTGAAGAACTTCTGAAAGTGGTAGTTGTAAAATGAGGAGTTATACGTGAAGAACTTCTGAAAGTGGTAGTTGTAAAATGAGGAGTTATATGTGAAGTACTTCTGAAAGTGGTAGTTGTAATGAGGAGTTACACGTGAAGAACTTCTGAAAGTGGTAGTTGTAAAATGAGGAGTTATACGTGAAGTACTTCTGAAAGTGGTAGTTGTAAAATGAGGAGTTATATGTGAAGTACTTCTGAAAGTGGAAGTTGTAATGTGGAGTTATACATGAAGTACTTCTGAAAGTGGTAGTTGTAAAATGAGGAGTTATATGTGAAGTACTTCTGAAAGTGGAAGTTGTAAAATGAGGAATTATACATGAAGTACTTCTGAAAGTGGAAGTTGTAATGAGGAGTTATATGTGAAGTACTTTTGAAAGTTGGGATAGACTGTACACCCTTCTTACTTATTTCAATATCGTAGAACTAAATCACTTCAGAATGATGACCGATTGTCGACTTGGTAACTGGAAGCAAGATATTACACAAACAAGTGCTATGAAAGTGATTCTGTACTATTTATGAGAGCAAACTGTGATATGTTTTATACCTATTTATTGGTTATATTGTGTGTGTCATGTGGTATCTACTTAGATTGCCTGCACCTTTCATTATGTCCGTTAATATTGATAGAAGATAAAGTCTCTGTAAATAACAATAAAAAATATTCCTTTTCTAAATGTTTTTATTATTGATTCATGACAAAACTCATATACTGTTTCTATATAGAATGAAGATAAGAAATAATATTTTAGCAGTAAAACAAGACAAATATGGCGGAAATGTAAATTAACAACTATGTTGTAAAGCTTTATCAGAATATTAGAAACATTGTAACAGATGAAATCAGATGTAAATGAAACAAATCAAATAAAGGATCAAAGTAGACGTGATATGTGATCTATAGAAAGGCTTTGTGCTCAGCAGTGATAGCAACCAATTGCAAACATTTATAAACATGTGCGTAAAGAATCTGAAGGTATGTACTGATTAGGCTATTGCTAAACAGGATAATATATGAACAACAAACATGATCGAAGACAAGAATATGGTAAAATAATCTGTGAATGCAACTGAAACAAGGAAACAAGTATAATATATGAAATGAAACAACTGAATGGAAATGAATTGGCACACCAGAAGGTGAAAGTGTTGTTGATGATTTAAACAAAGGAAACGAGGGTAATATATGAAATGAAACAACTGAATGGAAATGAATTGGCACACCAGAAGGTGAAAGTGTTGTTGATGATTTAAACAAAGGAAACGAGGGTAATATATGAAATGAAACAACTGAATGGAAATGAATTGGCACACCAGAAGGTGAAAGTGTTGTTGATGATTTAAACAAAGGAAACGAGGGTAATATATGAAATGAAACAACTGAATGGAAATGAATTGGCACACCAGAAGGTGAAAGTGTTGTTGATGATTTAAACAAAGGAAACGAGGGTAATATATGAAATGAAACAACTGAATGGAAATGAATTGGCACACCAGAAGGTGAAAGTGTTGTTGATGATTTAAACAAAGGAAACGAGGGTAATTTATGAAATGCAACTGGAAACTGAAAGGAAACAAATCTGTGCGCCATTTGGACATGCACCAGGAAACAACATATTTGGTGAAAGCAATTAGAAGATAATTGTTTGCTTTTGAAGCTTCAAAACTGTTTCAAATTCACCATCAAATAAAATTGAATCCAGTCCATCACCCTGTCTGACCACTGCATAGGGTTAAGCCAGCAACTAACCAGCCATGCTGAATTGAGTAAAAGAGAAAACATAAACATTGAATTTTGCTAAATGCATGCATCTTGAGACTTAATTATAATTGATACATTGAAATAGGTTTGCATGTTTTGGTGAAAGTATTTACGACATTCAAAGGAATAAAACTGGTTTCAACTTCCACAATAAGTGCAACAAACGTATGTTTGAAAAAAATATCAGATTCTAACCCGAAATAAAGAAGTTGATTATTTAAATAATGCTCCAGTCACTTTAAAATGAGACCTTAATCAGTATCACTGCGGTACAGTGTAACTAATTATGGTCAGGTCTGATTTTAATGAGACTGAATAATTCTGTTCATTACAGCTAGACAGTAGCGAGTAGGAGACACATCATGTTAGTTATGAAATACGACCCGACTACTGAAGGTGGAGAGGGGACTGGTGTCAACGTTTCTGTATCATGTTCTCGCTACCACTCATTCCAGTTACAAACAAACCACAGCCAGTTTAACCTTATAGTTCCATAAACCCCCCCCCCCCCCCCCCATAGTACCAAACTAAAACTCCAATAACCTCATTGCTAGATTAAAAAAAATTATATAGATTACATTATCTTTAGCTTAAATTGGATACCACGTTTGTGCAATAGAACTAAATCTTAACAGAGATATCATGATTCTAACAAACAATACTGATCAAGAAAGTTAATCCCCTCTGCCATGCTGTCATTGTCTACCTCTCTAAATTGCATATGTAAATATGTATAAGTCTTACAGAAAAAGAACAATGTAACACAAACAATTCACCAAAACAATATACAGTATGTCTAGTTTTGAAATCACCTGCTAATAATTAAAAAACAGAGGTTCAAATTTCAACAAGAACGGACCCTGCAACCCATATTAAACCAAGAAAAGATTCCAGCTTGGAATACTGGCTATCTAGAGGGACTACATGTACAACAACTCCTATGATGCAAAACCTGTAGGAATCTATGTGTCACAGTTAGAGACGAGCCACTTGGCAAGTCTGTCTTCTTGGTTTCACGATTCAAATTAAAATCATCCCGGGGACTTAAAAGAAGCATCGTTCGTATTGATATCATGATTAGCGTTTATGTGAAACTGTTTACAACATTGATATGAAGATAGTGTATAAAAAAACCCACTGCAACACGTCTTGCAGAACTACTGCAACAACTACATACCAAGTGAAGATAATACTCTACTTTGATTGAACAAATACATATCAAGTGACTATACTACTCCACTTTCATTAAACAAATACATGTGTACAAATATATCCAACACAAATACATGTGTCTATATATAGCCAACACAAATACATGTGTCTATATATAGCCAACATAAATACATGTGTCTATATATAGCCAACATAAATACATGTGTCTATATATAGCCAACACAAATACATGTGTCTATATATAGCCAACACAAATACATGTGTCTATATATAGCCAACACAAATACATGTGTCTATATATAGCCAACACAAATACATGTGTCTATATATAGCCAACACAAATACATGTGTCTATATATAGCCAACACAAATACATGTGTCTATATATAGCCAACACAAATACATGTGTCTATATATAGCCAACACAAAACACAACTGACAAGTTAGTAACACAGTTAACTACCAGATAGCCTATCCGTGACGTCATCAATTACAGGAAATACACGCGTCTGCCCGACATGATCAACACATCTTGACTATGGACAATAAAGACTTACATATTATAGATTAAATTCACTTTCGCACAGAGTACAATAATTATTCAACATCAAACAGGCATAAATCATTTACTCCCTAGCTTCCAGAATACACAACTAGTGTTATCCCAAATATTAATCATGTTATAGTGACATTAACGCCGTTCATTTATCACACTCTGGATTACTTGATTTCCGTAAATACACATGCTAACCCGTGGACGATAAAGCCTTTAACATTATTGATTAAAATCAATTTCGTACAAACTACAATTCAAACATCAAACAAGCATAAATTAGTTACTTTCTTATTAGGCACAATTAAAAATACAGATACAAATTGACCCCCTAGCTTCCAGAACACTATAATGGTCCAACCGTAGACAAATGACGGTCTCGACTGAATGGTTGATATACGAACGTACAACTAAGCCACTTTGATTCTGATCGTTAAACTGTAAATACAAGATAAAATGAAAATCACATATATTAAAGACTAAACGAAAATAAACGAACTAATATTTGTTTGAAATCATTACATGTTCGTAACATAACAAGAGAACGTGAATCCATATAAACATAAACATAACAAACAATTCAGATGAACTAAAAATCGTCCATTCTTTCTACTCCACGGGTCTGTACTCCGGAGGCTTGACACTGGGAACTGAAAGGAAATCAAAGGATAGTCAAAGTAATTTGAGTGATTAAGAAGTTTCAACTATGAGTATGACGACTATATGGTAGGAGTGAACAGTTAAAAGGTTCCTTTATGTCGACTAGAGCATTTAACTGGTACTGCTTCATTTCATATTCGTGAAACGTAGAACGTTGTTAAATATATCTTCTTATTACTCGCACATTGTGTAATAACATCGCGTGCTGCATATTGATGTGACGAAACCACACGATTTTAATAGTTTGGACTACAATACCACACGATCGTGAATAGTTTGGGCTACAATACCATACGATCGTGAATAGTTTGGGCTACAATACAACACGATCGTGAATAGTTTGGGCTACAATAACACACGATCGTGAATAGTTTGGGCTTCAATAACAAACGATCGTGAATAGTTTGAGCTACAATACCACATGATCGTTAATAGATTGGGCTACAATACCACACGATCGTGAATAGATTGGGCTACAATACCATACGATCGTGAATAGATTGGGCTACACTACCACACGATCGTTAATAGATTGGGCTACAATACCACACGATCGTTAATAGATTGGGCTACAATACCACACGATCGTTAATAGTTTGGGCTACAATGACACACGATCGTGAATAGTTTGGGCTACAATACCACACGATCGTGAATAGTTTGGGCTACAATACCACACGATCGTGAATAGTTTGGGCTACAATACCACACGGTCGTGAATAGTTTTGGCTACAATACCACACGATCGTTAATAGTTTGAGCTACAATACCACACGATCGTTAATAGTTTGGGCTACAATACCACACGATCGTTAATAGATTGGGCTACAATACCACACGATCGTTAATAGTTTGGGCTACAATACCACACGATCGTTAATAGTTTGGGCTACAATAACACACGATCTTGAATAGTTTGGGCTACAATAACACACGATCGTGAATAGTTTGGGCTACAATAACACACGATTGTGAATAGTTTGGGCTACAATAACACACGATCTTGAATAGTTTGGGCTACAATAACACACGATCGTGAATAGTTTGGGCTACAATAACACACGATTGTGAATAGTTTGGGCTACAATAACAAACGATCGTGAATAGTTTGGGCTACAATAACAAACGATCGTGAATAGTTTGGGCTACAATAACACACGATTGTGAATAGTTTGGGCTACAATACCACACGATCGTTAATAGTTTGGGCTACAATAACACACGATCTTGAATAGTTTGGGCTACAATAACACACGATCGTTAATAGATTGGGCTACAATACCACACGATCGTTAATAGATTGGGCTACAATACCACACGATCGTTAATAGTTTGGGCTACAATACCACACGATCGTTAATAGATTGGGCTACAATACCACACGATCGTTAATAGTTTGGGCTACAATACCACACGATCGTTAATAGTTTGGGCTACAATAACACACGATCTTGAATAGTTTGGGCTACAATAACACACGATCGTGAATAGTTTGGGCTACAATAACACACGATTGTGAATAGTTTGGGCTACAATAACAAACGATCGTGAATAGTTTGAGCTACAATACCACATGATCGTTAATAGATTGGGCTATAATACCACACAATCGGTAATAGATTGGGCTACAATACCACACGATCGTTAATAGATTGGGCTACAATACCACACGATCGTTAATAGATTGGGCTACAATACCACACGATCGTTAATAGATTGGGCTACAATACCACACGATCGTTAATAGTTTTGGCTACAATACCACACGATCGTTAATAGTTTGGGCTACAATACCACACGATCGTTAATAGTTTGGGCTACAATGACACACGATCGTGAATAGTTTGGGCTACAATACCACACGATCGTGAATAGTTTGGGCTACAATACCACACGATCGTGAATAGTTTGGGCTACAATGACACACGATCGTTAATAGATTGGGCTACAATACCACACGATCGTTAATAGTTTTGGCTACAATACCACACGATCGTTAATAGATTGGGCTACAATACCACACGATCGTTAATAGTTTGGGCTACAATACCACACGATCGTTAATAGTTTGGGCTACAATACCACACGATCGTGAATAGTTTGGGCTACAATGACACACGATCGTGAATAGTTTGGGCTACAATACCACACGATCGTGAATAGTTTGGGCTACAATACCACACGATCGTGAATAGTTTGGGCTACAATGACACACGATCGTGAATAGTTTGAGCTACAATACCACACGATCGTTAATAGATTGGGCTACAATACCACACGATCGTGAATAGATTGGGCTACAATACCACACGATCGTTAATAGTTTGGGCTACAATAACACACGATCGTGAATAGTTTGGGCTACAATAACACACGATCGTTAATAGTTTGGGCTACAATAACAAACGATCGTGAATAGTTTGAGCTACAATACCACACGATCGGTAATAGATTGGGCTACAATACCACACGATCGTGAATAGATTGGGCTACAATACCATACGATCGTGAATAGATTGGGCTACACTACCACACGATCGTTAATAGATTGGGCTACAATACCACACGATCGTTAATAGTTTGGGCTACAATACCACACGATCGTTAATAGATTGGGCTACAATACCACACGATCGTTAATAGTTTGGGCTACAATACCACACGATCGTTAATAGTTTGGGCTACAATACCACACGATCGTGAATAGTTTGGGCTACAATGACACACGATCGTGAATAGTTTGAGCTACAATACCACACGATCGTTAATAGATTGGGCTACAATACCACACGATCGTTAATAGTTTGGGCTACAATACCACACGATCGTTAATAGTTTGGGCTACAATACCACACGATCGTTAATAGATTGGGCTACAATAACAAACGATCATGAATAGTTTGGGCTACAATACCACTCGATCGTTAATAGTTTGGGCTACAATACCACACGATCGTTAATAGATTGGGCTACAATACCACACGATCGTGAATAGATTGGGCTACAATAACACACGATCGTGAATAGTTTGGGCTACAATACCACACGATCGTTAATAGTTTGGGCTACAATACCACACGATCGTTAATAGATTGGGCTACAATACCACACGATCGTGAATAGATTGGGCTACAATAACACACGATCGTGAATAGTTTGGGCTACAATACCACACGATCGTTAATAGTTTGGGCTACAATACCACACGATCGTGAATAGTTTGGGCTACAATACCACACGATCGTGAATAGTTTGGGCTACAATGACACACGATCGTGAATAGTTTGAGCTACAATACCACACGATCGTTAATAGATTGGGCTACAATACCACACGATCGTTAATAGTTTGGGCTACAATACCACACGATCGTTAATAGATTGAGCTACAATAACAAACGATCATGAATAGTTTGGGCTACAATACCACACGATCGTTAATAGATTGAGCTACAATACCACACGATCGTTAATAGTTTGGGCTACAATACCACACGATCGTTAATAGATTGGGCTACAATACCACACGATCGTGAATAGATTGGGCTACAATAACACACGATCGTGAATAGTTTGGGCTACAATACCACACGATCGTTAATAGATTGGGCTACAATACCACACGATCGTGAATAGTTTGGGCTACAATACCACACGATCGTGAATAGATTGGGCTACAATACCACACGATCGTGAATAGTTTGGGCTACAATACCACACGATCGTTAATAGTTTGGGCTACAATACCACACGATCGTGAATAGTTTGGGCTACAATACCACACGATCGTTAATAGTTTGGACTACAATACCACACGATCGTTAATAGTTTGGGCTACAATACCATACGATCATGAACCATTTCAGCTAAATACCACACGATCAGGAAACGTTTGGACAACAATACCACGCGATCTTGAACAACTTTGCTAAGAGTCCCAGACTAATAACATGTTTATCAAGAAGCAACATATGAACCCACCCACTCCCCTGGCTGGCTTGGTCTGCGGCTTGTACCCGTATCTGGTGGTGTGCATGTTGGCCTGCAGCTCCGTGTAGCGGGCCGGGTCACAGAAGCTCGAGCGGGAGACGGTGTGCTCCTTGTAACGGATCTCGGGCGGCTTGCCTGCATCACGGGAATATCACAGTGAAGCGTTACGCAAATTACACTTGTGACGTCATCCTATTGTTCTTTCACTCCATTATTTTTCAGTAATTGACAGTTACGCATCACATCATATTTTTAAGGAGAAATTTAATTTTTTTAATTATTGAAGTATTTTCTTTATATATAAAAGAGCGTTACTTTGTCATACACCAAGCTCCTTATTCATTAGGACATTCACACATAACTTAAACGTTAATGTAATCAGAGTTCGTTTTTAAACTGCCAACCTTTTGTAAATAAAATAAACTGTCAATGAATAAATAGATCATGATACATAATCACAAAATATATATATTATATATATACATAAACTCATTGTACAGTATAGCTAGTTCGATTTCCCTATCGCGAATTCAATTGACGACTTGACGACTTGACGACATTATAATATATATCAATAACTAGCTGGCTTGGATGAGTTTTGTTCTGTTTGCCAGATGAAGATGGTTTCGACAATCACAATCTGTAAGGCTAACACTAGTACCACAAAGCAATATCTAGGATGTAAGGCTAACACTAGTACCACAAAGCAATATCTAGGATGTAAGGCTAACACTAGTACCACAAAGCAATATCTAGGATGTAAGGCTAACACTAGTACCACAAAGCAATATCTAGGATGTAAGGCTAACACTGACGCTTTTCTATTATTGATCGTTGAAGGAGAAAAGCAAAATAACAAAGGAAAAGCCCGGAATCAAGTGACTTTGAATAAATACTTTCTTATAACGATACTATTTGAATACAAAGTCAGTGTCGTTCTTGCTGTATAGTCAGTGCGAGTTTTAGACGATCTTAAAATCTGTATTCCACACTGGTCATGCTCTTCTCACTTCACCCTCATTGCTCGACCCAACCACAAATTCTGAGAAGCGATGGGTGTTGTCCACGTCACTGATACAGCCAGTGTTTCGAAATAAATCGTCCCAATGGTTTGACAAGTCTAAACAGTCTAAGGGTTACCTCTTTCTTTAGGCGAGATGACGACCGGGCCGCAGCTGAAGTTGACCCAACCTAGATGAGAGACACGGGTATAGAAGAGTACGATACAATATTTCAGCAATGTATATTATTTAGCAATCAAGAATAATAGTACCCCTTCGAGTTTGTTATCTTGGTTTAAAAGCAAAAAAAAGAGAGAAATCATTTCTTCTGTTGAATGATATAATTGCAATGCAACGATTTCATAATATTATAGGAAAGTTTGGTATTATTAAATCGAGCGGTATTGTTGTTTTTTAGGTTTTTTTGTAATATATGACGAAAACCTTTTAGTTTCGGATATACGATGAACGTTTCACTGTAGTTTATAGTGTATACTCACGGAGGTGATTGAGCATGCGCGGCATGGCGAGAGCAGCCCTGTGATTGGTCGGATTCCAGATACTGCAATTCTGTGTAAAACAGAAGTACTTCAAATTTCAAATTAAAATGTATGATGAAGATAAGGAAAATGACGCAAATTCTATTTTGAAATACAAATTTATTTTCTATACATAACAAAATTTCGCGCAAATAGTATACACATATCCAACAGTCTCATTAAAATCAGACCGTAATTAGTCGCACTACGTTACACAATTATGTATTTTGGTATTTGCCGGTATTTGCCGATCACCTGAAAGAGAGCACGGCAAGATTCTGTTACCTATATATCTTAAAAAAAGAAAATGATGTTAAATGGAGCATATCTGGTCTCTTTGATATATAAGTTGTTTTGGCTTGCTATTGTGTAGTTGAAGTTCAATTTCTTTAGCTTTTATTTAATATAAGAAGCTCGATGCTAGATGACAAGCTATCGGCGAACGGTCTATCCGGGTCGGTCAAATATACATGTAGCTGTAAACGGTCTATCCGGGTCGGTCAAATATACATGTAGCTGTAGAACGGTCTATCCGGGTCGGTCAAATATACATGTAGCTGTAAACGGTCTATCCGGGTCGGTCAAATATACATGTAGCTGTAGAACGGTCTATCCGGGTCGGTCAAATATACATGTAGCTGTAGAACGGTCTATCCGGGTCGGTCAAATATACATGTAGCTGTAGAACGGTCTATCCGGGTCGGTCAAATATACATGTAGCTGTAAACGGTCTATCCGGGTCGGTCAAATATACATGTAGCTGTAGAACGGTCTATCCGGGTCGGTCAGATATACATGTAGCTGTAGAATGGTCTATCCGGGTCGGTCAAATATACATGTAGCTGTAGAACGGTCTATCCGGGTCCGTCAAATATACATGTAGCTGTAGAACGGTCTATCCGGGTCCGTCAAATATACATGTAGCTGTAAATGGCGTACGCCGTTTCTCTTTCTTATAGACAAATGAAGCAGCTCTTGTGGCTCATTTCGATCCGGCCCATTGATTGACGACACCTCAAAGACAAGTGTATTGCATGCAGAATAACTGCTTTGTATGTACAATATATAATTTGTTGAGCAATCTAAACTGCTAGAAGATGGTCTGTTGGTGATTGTGTTTCATACAATTTTATTTGACTCTAATACGTTCCAACATACCATAAACCGAAAGTGCACATCCAATTTACATGCACAGTAGTTATATGACCTATTGAACATTATCAACCCAAATTTGTTTTTTTGTCTGGTTTAAATAAGATTCCAAAATTACGTTTGACTCATTGGCGCGAGCCACACGCGATGCATTGTCCGGTTTTCGATCAGAAATCGATACTTTTACCTTCGTATCGTCAATATACTAAGTCGAATATCATCAAAATGGTATTTTTCGGTAACAGTTTGTACTTCTCGATAAAGTTAGACCATTTATAACGTTTGGCATATTTGACCCCCAACAACACAATGGATGTACCTTTAAACCCAGCCGCGTCTCAGTAAGAGAGGCGCATTTTGATTGGTTTGATTTCTCTTCGAGATGAATAGGTCAAACTGGAGTCAAAGGTTAATCTGACGGACTGTGTCATTGGGTCTGGTCAGACTGTATACTGTGTAACGTAGTGCAACTAATTACGGTCTGATTTTAACGTAGTGGAACTTAATTACCATCTGATTTTAATGAGATTGACACATCCAAATTAATTAAATAAATTTCTGCCCTAATGTTAGCCCTAAGAAATCGAAATTTTGATCGCTGTCAATATTGTAAGGTTCTTGCTTCTTTTACATTGACCATAATACTTCGCTAGTGAAAAGAATGTATAACGAAACCACGCGCCCATGTATACAAGGAATACAAAATATTGTTTACAAACTTATATAAGCGAATTCTCGTTTGCCATTGAGTTTTAACTTGCAGCTCTCAGTTGAGTGAGTAAATACTTCATGCGTGAATGAATGAACTTCCTACCGCTTTCCCCTTGTGGTTTTGGTACACGAGTCCCTGAGGGTGCGGGTTGCCAACCCGGGTCGGGGATCGAATCCGGGGCAAAGTAAAGGTTTTTGTAGGATCCTGCCCGCCAAAGTCTCGCAGAGTTGTCGTGCGCGGTTTGTGATACTTCTTCGTAAAGACGTTCGCCATGATTTGGTTAGATAATGGAGGAGCTAGCTCTTCGACGACAGACTCCGAGTTGTGCTGAATCTTTCTATGACGTCACCAGATTATGACGTCATAATCGACGGCGTTGCACCAAGATCTAGTGAAGCGCGCGTACACTATATCCATTATCCACTGTTTGTCTGCGCCACTGCGAAAATGTAACCTTTCTACCTCACTCGTTGAGATAAACATGGCATTAGTCAAGCAAAGACATATATATCCTCTTTTTAATTATCCTCCGATAGTTTGAATATACTGGTGTACGTAGCATCTTCTGTATTATACTTCCAATGGTTTGTGGCTAAATTACAACTTGAGTAAAAGAAAACATAAATGATGGTTTGTAAATTACACAATACTGGCTATGCCATGAATTTCGTTGGTTTGAACCACCGGAACTCGATATCGTAATTAAGACGTAGATAAAACGTAGGTAAAAATTAAATATAGGGTGTATTTTTTTACCCACGTTTTATCTACGTTTTAATTACGATATCGAGTTCCTGTAGTATTAACACTTCATTATCGCTCTTGCTTTTGGGAGAAATGAACTCCAAATGTTTGGCGAGATTGTATTTAGGAGATAAACCTCGAACCTACTGTGTTTGGAAATCAGAGACATGTTATACTGGATTGATGGCGAGTAAATTTTAAATTGATATTTAATAGTTACAGCCGTGGAGGTGTCCATTGTGTCAAAGTAATCGTTACCTGAACACGAGTATTTTGAAAAGGACTTCAATGTTTAACAAATATTCAAAAATAGAGAGAAAAGCTGTCAATGTGAAGACACCATAGCTGAATAAAGACGTACTGTGTGAGACTAACTTGAGACATGCATGTTAAAAATAATGGATTTTGATTTGGCGTTGTTCTTTAATAGATGAAAACGTTTCGCCAAAACACAACCACGTGTCCCAGGAGAACCAAACAAAACGCATGAAATATTCGAAGTCCGTGGCAGGACCACGTGGTGTTTCGTATAAAGGAAGACCAGTCGCTGTCTGCTGCTGCTCCGATACACGTTACCTCCATCTCACACACGTCCGTACTGTTTGTCTTCACATCAGGTAAGGAGGCCTACTGTAAGAAGTTGGTAATATGAAGAATTAAAAAAATATATGGATTTACAACTTCTTGATTGCAATGATGTGCATATCTTTGCAATAAAAGAAGGGGTAAATCCATATATTTTTTAATTTTCCGGCCAACTGTTTATCTTTTCTCTTCACATCAGCGTAGGTACTGTTTGTCTTCACATCAGCGTAGGTACTGTTTGTCTTCACATCAGGTACGTACTGTTTGTCTACACATCAGCGTAGGTACTGTTTGTCTTCACATCAGCGTAGGTACTGTTTGTCTTCACATCAGGTACGTACTGTTTGTCTGCACATCAGCGTAGGTACTGTTTGTCTGCACATCAGCGTAGGTACTGTTTGTCTTCACATCAGGTACGTACTGTTTGTCTGCACATCAGGTACGTACTGTTTGTCTGCACATCAGCGTAGGTACTGTTTCTCTTCACATCAGGTACGTACTGTTTGTCTGCATATCAGCGTAGGTACTGTTTGTCTTCACATCAGCGTAGGTACTGTTTGTCTGCACATCAGGTACGTACTGTTTGTCTTCACATCAGGTACGTACTGTTTGTCTTCACATCAGCGTAGGTACTGTTTGTCTGCACATCAGGTACGTACAGTTTGTCTTCACATCAGGTACGTACTGTCCGTCTTCACATTTAATGAAATAGTTGTCATTTACTGAAAGGCCCGATGGGCCATGGCTTCCCGTCCGTCTGTAAATCTTTAGTTGTTTTCGTCTTCTCAAAGACCACTTGATCTAGTTACAACTGGGGATTCTATATTGTAGATTTTGTGACCCTTTGACCCCTGATAGGCTCACGCGTACATGGGGTCACGACCTTGAAAACCTATTTTCATCTTCTCCTCAACCAAAAGTTTTAGCAAGCTGAAATGTTGTGTGTACAGACTCTTTGGCCAATGGGGATTCTAAATTGTAGATTTAATGACCCGTCAGCCCAAGTATGGGTCACGACCTAAACAAAAGTACTTTATAAAGGTTTCTTATAGCTGTAATAAATAAAACCATTTATAAATGATTGTTTAAAATGGGTTTTTTTTATGGAAATTTATTCTTGCAACGGTCAATTGTCTTTGAAGTCAACGGGAAGTTCATATCCCATATCGACTGCCACTGTGTGTATATATACTGTTTATCTCTGTAGACGGAACATGCCACGCCCCCACACAGGTCTGCTCCTCTTGGCGATGGTTCTGCTCCTGTGTGGCGCTGCGCTCTCTGCTCCCGCCTGCAACCCGTCCCATCCCTGCTGCTCTTGTTCACCGTACAACCGGGACCTGAGCAACTTCATCAGGGGCTGTCGCTCGGGGGTCAGGCTGTACTTCGATGGGTCTACGTGTGAAGTGTGCTGCAGATACTACAGATAGTTTTCATTTTCAAGTCGGCAATAGATGGGAACAAACAAGTCGAGCCCACGTCCTATGGACCAGGAGTGATTTATCAGTAACTGAAGAACTAACCAACATTAATTTTGTTTAACAAATGCTGTATAAACTAAAATCTTCGTCCACTAGTCCGGTCAAAACGAATATGTAGTACTTTCCTCGATAGCCGAAGCTGTTCGTTCAACCGCATGGTTCGTCTCTTCCAGGAAAGAACTTTAAGAACATAAGTACAGAGATGTTCCAGGATAAACGGACGTTTTCATTGGTTTATACGTATCTTTGATTACACGTGCAGGTGTATTAATCGATTTCGTCCAAAGACCCCATTGTGTTGGAGAGATGATCTCCTCTCTTCCCCGAACATCGTTCCAATCATGCATGTCCTGGTTTGGAACGAAATGTTATTGGTTTTGTTGAAGTTGTTGTTTGGATGTTGATGTTATACCAAATTTGCCGACTTGTCAATTCATCAACGCCCTGCTTTGTTAAACTAATTTTGATTCATTAAACCTATTGAACTGCTGTTCTGTTATTGGGAGACAATTAAGTAAAAACGGCGTTAAACCCCAACTCATCAGCTCATCTCACCTCACAATTAACTAATTGACGTTTGACAGTCGGACAGTCTGATTAAAACCGACGGTTTCCCGCGGAATAAATGTGCAAAATAGTGCAACTACCGGGTTCGAACTCATATCGTTCAGAGGTTTCCACGCCAAACTGTCTGGTAACAGCCCGTAGACTCCCATGTTCTGACGCAATTCAGTAAACCAATCACAAGACGTCCAACAAAAGCTTTCGGTGCGAGAAGCTAGGAGCAAATAACTCCAAACAGCTATCCTTTTGTCTGTTCCAAATGAATGCTTTCAAAACAGCGACCGTTTAAAAAATATGATGTGATTGGTCAGCTATTTGACTTGGCTTTGGCTGCGCTAAACTGGTTCGGAACACACGCCTATACGGGATCACAGGGGCTTGTATTGCTGAAAACAAACAGTTCCTAGGTCCAATACTACGATGCGATATACCTATACTTATAAATTAAGTATAGGTATATCGCATCGTAGTATTGGACCTAGGAACTGTTTGTTTTCAGCAATACAAGCCCCTGTGATGCCGTATATAAAACACTGTTTTAAGTCTTAATGATTCAGGGAGTTCGTTGTGTCAACATGCTCAAATTAAGCCGACATGCGATCTTATTTCACAAGACGATACGTTGTCTTATAGTTTTTTTAAAAACATAACATTATGACTGTTTTGAGCTTGCTTGGGAGTTGCAGACTTAATAGACTGAGGTGTTCCAGTTAGAACTCTCGCGCACGTGAATCACGAGCAAGAGGCGTCCATGTTTCACGTTCTCCAAGGGGATCCAATCATTGGACTCCTTTGCTAATGGGGATTCTAAATTGTATATTTAACTTGAACCCGAAACAAAATTTAGTTTTAATTTCGGCCTTCATTTGTTAAACATAATATGGTGACAGACTCGTCCTTGTCAAAACGGATTGTCTATAATGCGCAGCTTACACAAAGCATGAACTAATCGTGATGCAAGTACAATCGCGGAAATGTACAAGTTGGAACGACAGACAATACAATAATGTCAACACCGCCAGTTTACACAAAATACGACAAATGTTTTAAACATTTTGCGCCGTTCAAAGTCCGTCACTACTGCACGTATTTTGCATATTATGTTCTCAAATTTATTTATTATTGAAGTTTATTATATACATGTAGAGCTCGTGCAATTTTTGAGTTTAGACTGAAATATAGTGTTGACTATTCAATTAAGAATTGAATGTCGGTCATAACATGCAGGCCGCCATTTGCTGGTGTCTCCTCGTCGATATTATGTAAAAAACAGTAGGAAAAGAAATGTTTCATTACCACGACTGCTCAAATCCGAATCCCGTTAGTTCAAAATAGTTAGATTGTAAGTATGTGCTTATAGATAGCATAATTTGTACTCGGCCTTCGATCGTGAATGTCTTTCGGTTCTAGAATAGGCCTTGTGACTCGATTAGCTCAACAGCAAACAGTTATGAGCGATATTTTATTTAAATGTTTTATGTATTTTAAGAATTGAAGGTAATATCATATTGACATTATGTATATATTATCACAAGAGTATGAACGATTTTCCAAGAGTTCATGGATAACAAGAAAAGTGAGCATGGCTCACATACCCCGCCACCCGCTATCCGTCCATTGAAAATTATAGATGTGAAGGTTACTATGTTTAAAAAAACAGCTTCAAGCATCATGATCGTGTCCAAAATAATTTTAGGAACCGACTGTTATTACAAAATTTCATTCACCCAGATGTAATATTTTTCAGTTAACTTAATTTTTCCCATTAGAGCATCACACCGGTAATTTGTACCAAGTTCAAATTACATATTCAAGGGCTTCATAACTCCGTAAAAAATATTTCAGAACTGGACTGTGAACTCAATGAAGAGTATCACCTGAACTACCTACATGTAAAATTTCATTCTTCAAACTTGTCCACATTTGAGCATCACAGTTCTTTTAGTACGAAGTTAAATTTCGGATTCAAGGGCCATAAAACTTCGTAAACAATATTTCGGAACTGGTTTTCGAACTCGATAAAGAGTATGGTCATGAGTACTCACAACCAAAATTTCATTACCTAGGTTGAAGAGTATCCGAGAAAACTTGTCCCCATTGAACACAATAAAACTAAGTCCAAAAAGTGACAAAACAACAATATTTTAATCTCAGAAAATTTAAAATTGTCTGTGCGCGATCTTAAGAACATGGTTAAAAGTACAGTATACCCATATCCATATTTCCTCTCCAGCCTGTGCGATATATCAGTCGGAATACGTGAACTACATTGGGGCGGTCATTTCTGTGTGGACCCCTTAAAGTGACCACTCGAATTAAGGGGAATGTACTCGCATTGCTGACTGAACCATGTACAACACACCCTGGTTATAATGCCGCTATATGTAGAGGAGAAAATAGGACATATCTGGCAGGGTTTCATCATAAACAGGTGGAGGACACTTTCCATTTTTGTTAAAGTCAATTCGTTGAACATTCTAGTCTTCTCGTGTACATTTTTAAAACACTTGTAACATAGTAAAGAATGAATTCTACTTTTCTAGATAAACATCTTTATTCTGCATAATGTTTCGACATGGGTTCTAATGTCGTTGCCACTCCAATAAGTTATGTAAATGAGATCTTTGACACGTTGCCGATACAGAATAAAGTTGTGACCTCTTTGACCCTTACTATGGGCAACAGGGTCACCAAATTTACAATTCATAATACCCATTAGCCAAGGAGTCGGGACACATTTCTACTCTCTATGGCCTTTCGTAATGAAGACTATGAAAATAGGTTATGTATGGCCTGTAACATCTTCACAACGTCACGGGCGTAACGAAAAGATTTCCATATCTTCTAAAAAATGCATAGAATTTATTTCGATGCATTTTCACCTTGCCGTGGGAAGATGGGCCTGTAAGGCCGGCTAATATCACAAATATGCACATTTTCTAAAAATGATTATCTAAATAAAACAGATCTTATCTTTGAGTATGCACACTTTGAGTAAAATCTATGGCACAGATATTGAGATATACATAGCAAAAATAGTGTTGCACCCTCAAGTTTTTTCACCAGTAAAACTTGTCTGATAAGAAAGATCAACTTTGTGATATGACAGAAGCATTACCTACCAGTTTAAGATGCTCCCTGCTGCAGGCTTGATATCAAGCCCAAGGGGGGTTGACGTATTGATACGTCAATGACGTTTGACCCCTTGACATGCATACGACAAAAGTCTGTGACAAAGTTCCCTGATTTATGAAAAAGTTAACATTTTCCGAATGAGAAATCAATGGGCTTTCACATGATGTAATTAGTATCCATATACAATTTTATTTTATTGAGAAATGATGAATTAAAAATATTGAACGTATTTTCAATCACAAAACTGCCTGCAGGTGCGTGTTTGACGTCATAATAAAAATGTTACCTACTCGATTCAATTGGTTGAAATTCTATAGTAAGTGCATGCAAAATGCATAACTTTCACATCACTATGTTCAGAATATCCTAATCTAGCTGATTTACAAATTTGGACATTGAATTTATTTCTGTTAGAAAACAATCGGAGATTTGCGAAAATGTCGGCAAATGAAAAGATCAACCGATTACTTTTTGAAAAAAAACGTGAAAATAAACAAAGCATTTCACTTACATATTTTAGAATCTCAAAATCTTCCACAAATAAATAAAAATGTATCAGTGCATTGTTTGTCAATTCTTGTTTCCAAATATAGTAACATATCCAACGTGTCATCAATAGCAGTGCCAAATCGGCCATTTCTTCAATTCACCCCCATGACATGTTCCCGCTATTTTCCAATGTTACGCGACTCAAAGTGAACGTCAAGCTAGCGGAAGCTGTATCTATTTTTAGAAATGGTCGTCGATCTAACCATAGAGTGTTATTAATTGTTAAAATTAATCAAATTAACACTAAAAACGATGTAGTTTTATAAAAATCGATCAAATATTAAATAATGTGGTTGTAATAATTATTTCACTAGTTCGTAGAGTCTCTGTTGACGACCCGATAAATTTGCATAAGTTCACCAAGCCCCCGGATGTAACATTGTTTTTACGATTAAAATCACTGTGAGTAAATTTGCATTTTGATTATAATTTATACATATATGAAAAATAAGTGTCATATCCTACCATTATCACAAAATATTATCATGTTTGAGTTTACATTCGAACTACGAAATGTGTTTGACATGACATGGACCGACTTTCCGATCTGCGATTTCACAAGTTGAAATGGAGCCGTGAAACAGTAGCAGTAACCCTATCTCGCTAAAAAGTAAATTACGAATTAACAAGTCTCGTCTATGTGAAATAATTGTATGAATACAATTGCTAAATGATTCATGTTGATTATTTTAAAGTTTTCATTTGGAATTTGATAGAAATTATACCCGTTTTCAAACGAAATCATAGATAGACCTGTCAGTTCGAATTCATTGCAAATGGAGGCCATTGTGTCGTCTCGGCTTTTTCATACAATATTTTGTTCTGATACGAATTAAATGAATGCACATGTTATAACATCCATGAAATTAACAAGAATGACAAACAATTACATTTCAAAGAATAAATGTGAATAACTAGTGTTTGAATCGGCGAATTTACAGTGAAATGACAAACGAAACATTGATGGTCACATGATCAATTTTGTACAACCAAGCTAATCACGTGACATTGTTTACAATACGACAACGCTACCCGAACGAAATTTTGATTGTATTTTTAAACTTTTCAAGACCATGTTTACATTAAATATTCAACAGACATTTGGAAAAATGTCTTCTAACTTTGGTTTTAAACGGAATATTTTCAAAATGATTTAGATCATTAGATTTTTTGATTTGAACAAATCTGTAATCGGCGAAGGAAATGCATAACAATGGCGAGCGGCGAGTGTTTGTTGACTGTCATGTTTCGAGATATCGATGACTGATTGACGTTGGAAAATATAAAAACTGTAATGTCATATGCTTATATTTGGAACACAGAAAAGTGAATAGATGTGTTAACTTTTTGTGTAAATTTTATTACGATGGATGCATTATTTTGCAAATATTTCTCACGGAAGTAAATGCATTGTTCATTGAGGAATATCCATTGTTACAAATTACGTCGTAATTTTATAAATACAACGGAGATCGTTTATGACGGGCTCTTGTTTTCTGAAAGGAAAACACATATCATCAACATAATTTTTTTCTGGTATAACATTTAATTCTGAACAAAATGGTGTAAAAATTGGGCTGCATAAATAATTATTGACAAAATAATTCGAGTTTTAAAATGTAGTACAATTTTAGAACTACTGTATTATTTCATTTTTTCCATAGACAAGTGTAAAAATAATTGATATTTGAAAAATATTACATTAATTAATCATTTTTCATGACAATAATAAGTTAGAAAAAAATGTGACTCAGATATTTATTTTAATTATTTTAAAATTATGTTAATTACTAAGGCGAGAAAAACTTTAAATGAAGGATACCCATGTGACGTAATTGTTACAAATTTACAAATCTGACGCTCTCTGCAAAAACCTGAAAACAATCCAGCAGGCTAAAGGTTAACTTAGCAAATTTCATTCAGATAACGTTTCACATCTTTGTGAAATTTGTATTCATAAACTTCTGTTATATTGGTGTCCAGGAACAAGTATTGTTACACTGAAAATTGAAAGTCAGCATTGGTTGTTCTAATGTAAGCACTTCAATTCTTTCAAGTGATCTGAAAGGAAGATTGACCTTTAATAACTTACTTTTAACCAAACGTCACTCATTAAAGCAGTATGAACCTTCAAAATCAGATTGTTTGGAAAAAGACAAATTTGAACAAAGTTGCTTACTGACGATATTCGGTCTGTAATGACACCTCTAAATCACAGATGTGTTTGATTAACGACTCGAACTCATTAAGATCTCAGAATAATTCCAAAATCGTTTGATTTTAACCTTGTTATCACTAGTTGTCAGAAAGGGGATGGAATTTTAAGAACCACTTCCTTCCATATTTTGCTTGAAAACCGATGTTTTGATGTGTGAAAGTCAACTTGGCAACAACATTTTTGTTTTCGCCCTCTGAAACCTAATGTTCATCGCATAGTTTCAGCACAGGAACAAAAGTTATATGGGTAAAAAATACAGTACCATTGCAAATTCAGTCGTAATTTCTTTCAATGTCAACATGAATATTTTTCTTCGAAGTCATTAGTCATTTACTATCCTATCGTTATGTCTTTAGTGTTTAATTCAATACATGTATCCTAAAATTGCCACAGCATTACATTTTAGGTACGAGTGTAGGGGGTGCAACACCTTTTTGGCTATGTATATATCAACAAAATCACTACCACTCAGACGGACTGATTTTCCATGTTTTGCGTCATTTCTCTGATCTGAATGAGATCGCATCTATTTTTATTTTGGTTCAGACTGAAATGGACATTTATTGCTTCTAAAATATTGTAGCTGTGTCTTTTTGTTTTGTATATGCTCCAATGGTTAAGCCATGTTCAAGAGTGTTTTAGGCGGCTGGCGAAGGTACATAGCTCTGACAATGTAGTGGAATCTATAGGGAGAACGGAATACCGGTATGTTCTCTTCGCTATGAGGCGGCATTCGCCCCTAAACTCAAGGACTGAGAGCAGTCATGTCCCTGACGGTTTGAATGGAAACGCAGAAGTAAGAATTCTGATTACACCCTTTGAAGTTATTCCAGTTGCAGGTTATATGCCATAACCACGATCTGCGCAGGTTGGTTATCTCCTAGCCACCAGGATCAATACATGTCATACAACCGATGGAAAGAAATGGACTTGTTAAATTTGGAAATTGTATCAAAATAGAAATTTAGCCAACAGTGAGATTCGAACCTCTGTTGTCATGCAGCGCCTCTCCCACCTGAGCTACCGAGGATCTGTCGGTCAGTGTGCATCATGTTTGTACTTAATTTAGGCCTATATGTATTGGTACCGAGTCCTGTCTTTGTAAGGAATGAAGAATCTAGTTTTTAACCTTCCTGGAGAATATATTGAAAATATCACATCGTTATATTTCGCTAATGGCTCATAAACCACCAATTGTATCCCCATAAAATGCATATCAAATTATTTTAGAAATAGATCGTTTCTCGGGAGTGTAAGGCAAATAATAACGATTGCCTCGCGCTATAGCAATAAACTCTGCTCGGGTTAACTTTCGGCACCAGATGATTATTTACTACGTAACCTCGTACGGGTTCATCAGGGTAGCATATTTCCTCGACTACAACCCGAGCTTCTATTTTGATCAGAGGATAAGCAGACATTCAGACTTCAGCCCCGTTGTAACGAAAACACATGCACAAATTTGGGGGAAAATGGGGATGTGGTTTGAACATTTGGAAGTGGAATATGATAGCTATATTTCCTGTTAGGACCGGGCCTCTTATAGCAGCCGGGTTTTTTTAAAAAAGGTACCTAAAGGTGAATAAGAGCCGGGCCTCTAATAGGGGCTCGGTTTCTATCGCAATGATCACCCCCTACTGTTCCAAGGAACTAATTGGCTGAAACTACCATGTTAAATTCAGTTTACGTCAAATGGCGAGGAGTTATTATTCAGTGTTATTTTCAGAAATCTTACTTATTACCATCCTCGGTTGCAATGGTTTTACATATACTCCGTTACTCTCCACTACATCACCCATGGGGAAACCTTATCAGAAATCTGTACTCAAATTACCCGCCCTTGGCCGGCGTGAGCCAATCAAACTGCTACGCAGCTTGGACCTGCGAACCAATGACAATTCATATCACTTCGTTGCAAAGCAAGCGGGGTCATTGTGTTAGCCATCCGTCATCGGTTATCTCCCTTGACCATTTCTGTCTTATCCTATTGAGCATTTTCTTTGGTTACTGACTTCGTCACGCTGGCCAAGGGCGGGTAATTTGAGTACAGATTCCCCTGATAAGGTTTCCCATGGGTGATATAGTGGAGAGTAACGGAGCATATGTAAAACCCTGGGTAACCGAGGATGACTTGTTACGTATGTTGGTCAAACCTACAACCAAAATAAGAGGAAACACAGTACTAGGGGGGAAACCTCCTCAGGATTTTATGGAAATTTACTAAATGAGAAATCTAAAGCCTGCACGACTCTGCAGTGAAGACGCTTAGTTTCCACTGAAGAAAAGACCAAGATTGCTTACAGTGTATTTTATTCAAATATTACACTGCCACAAATCAGACATTCATAATTATATTCAGCAAAATCTTTGTAATATACAGTCAAAACGTGTAGACACACTAGTGTCTATGTAGCCACTCGCATTACGCAACTGTTCCAAACTACGTAATGCCAACTTGTGAACATTTTACCAATATTATCGTGCTGTAAAATCAAAAATGGCCTGTGAATTCATCTGATCTTTCTCTCATTGAATACCTATGGGATGAAATAGAGTGGAGATTACGTCACCAGACACAAACTCCAGCAACATTGCAGGATCTGACATCAGGATTTGGATTAACATTCCTAACGTCTTATTGACAAGTCTTAGTAACGCAACATTTCAGGCAAATGGTGGACACTATATAGAGGTTGGGAAATTACTCTTCGACCCCCTTGTGCCATTCCTTAGAATGAAATACTGAAATAATTTCAAATTAACGTTTTTGTCTAGCAATATAGTGTCAAATTTCAAAACAACTGATTAAAACTGTTGAATGATTCAATGCATTTTCTTTTTGTAACTAGTATATTAGATAATATTACAGAGAACTTGATAAACTGGATGAGCGTTTGCGGACACCGCAAAAGCAGAGCAGCTCCGAAACTTTGGGTCTCGCCTTTCCCTGTTCCGCCTTCTCAGCATAAATAAAATGGGAATTTTTTGGGAAAAAAATGTGTTTATTATTCAAGTTATTCTAACAAGTTGAATCATCACCGGGGTCACTTTTTACAAACTTGTTCTTAAAACCTATTTCTGATTTCAAAATTGGATCAAAGGATTAACATGGCCTTAACCAATATCTCATGACCTTGACCTTCAAGGTCACACCATCAATGATTACTTTTCATTGTGTATAACAATCATGCAATGACTCAAAGTGTTCATTGTTAACATAAGGCATATTCACAATAGCATGCTTAAGTTGTGACCTCGCTGTGACCTTGACCTTGGACAGATTTTAGCGAAAACCTTTTCAAATCTCAGTCTTTCTCCATAGTTGATATATACCAAGTAAGGGCCTGATAGCACAGAAGTTATTGTGTTTACAAGGATTTTTGTAGTGATTTCAGAGCTCATGACTTTGACCTTGAATGTGAGAATGTCAAAATAATTCCCCGGGTGTACAAGAAAGAAGTTATGTATATGAGGTTTTGATACCTTCATGTAAAAAAGTTACATATGGTCACCAGTTCTGAAATCACTATCTCGTGACCTTGACCTTTAAAATTCAAGGTCAGACAATCAGTGATCACTTTTCATTGTGTATCACAATCATGTAATGATTCAAAGTGTTAATAGTTGAAATTAGACATTTTTGCAAAAGCATGCTTAAGTTGTCACCTCACTTTGACCTTGACCTTTGACGGATGTTAGGCCAAGATTTGAAAAGGTTTTCGCTTTCTCCATAGTTTACAAGGATTTTTGTAGTGATTTCAGAACTCGTGACCTTGACCTTTGACCTTGAATGTGAACATGTCAAAAAAAATTCCCCAGGGGTATAAATAAGAAGTTATATACATGAGTTCTCAAAACCTAATAGGAAAAAATAGAGCCATGGCCTCTGTAGTTCATCAGGAGATAATAAGTGGGGTATGTTATGGAGTGGACTTTATAGCAATGGTCAGATAATGGAATGTAGTAATAAGAATCTAGGTAGTGAAACGATTAAAGCAGTTTAAAAATATTTTGTTACCATAACTTTGCCAATCTGCTATATATATGTGTTGAAAGAGCAACACAAAGCTTGGAAATAAATTGCTGGTATCAAACATATAATAATGTGGTGGAGAGATCATACTATTTTTTAAGATCGTACACACATCATATAATAATGAATATACCGGGTACAATTCTTTGCATACAATTCACCACTGTAAGCTATTGCAATAATGGCCTGGGGCTGTAGAAGAAAATGAAAAAAACCTTTTTAGGTCATGACCCCTGCTAATTATTATCAAAATTGGTTACACATAAATCAACATTCGTTATGAATATCATACACCTTTGCATTATATTGTTTTAATTCTTAATTGCATTATGGCAATACCAACATTTATTACATAATGAATAGGAGCCTCAGTTTTTGAAAATCCCATTTCTCATAGGCTCCATTTCAATACTTAATAAATTGGTGAATTTTTTTTAGTAAATTCTTTTTCACCATTTCTTATAGGCTCCTTTTCAATATTTGATAAAATGGTGATATTCTATGAATAAATTCTTTTTTAGAGTCAGTGGAAGACTAAAGCAGTCTCACGCACAGTCTATGATAACACAGTGCTGCACAGTAGTTTGAAGTAACCTGAAACCTCTGTGTAACTATCAGTTTTCATTCTTCTGCCAAGAAGAGGTCAACACAATGCAATTACATAACATGCAGACACTGGACTCACAGCCAGTAAAATTTATATGTTAGATGCAGTTTTTCCTACAATTAATTATTTTTCTGTACTGGAGAAGATGATGAAAATAGGTGTGATGTCACAATCTCATATAGCTACTTCTTTTATAGTCCTATGTTATCACCAGTCATCACTAGTCATATTCAGTTCACATATCTCATGTAAAATGAAAATTTTTAATTCCTCTTCAAGTTATTCCTTCAAAGGGTATTCAATAAAGTAACAATGACAGCGGGGGCTGCACTGCGGGAGATAGGCTAGGATTTGAACCTTTTAGGTGACCGGTTTCGTCCCAGAAGTAGGACTCATCAGACTAAGGAATTAGGCGTGTGTGAGGCCTTTTATAAACGAATTGTCTGGTGTTACTGGTGTTGCGGGGGTACTATGACGTCATAGCCGTAGCTAGCGGGGGCGTCACTAGTCTGTGACGTCATCAGCTCTGTGCCATTTTGGCACTAGGCCAGGTTAATGTAAAGACATTTAACTGGTGTTAGACTGGACGATTGTGACGTCACAGTCTATTTCCCGTGTTATGGCGGGTTGCCAGCTGTGGTGTGATGACACTGTGGCAAAAAGACATCATTAATTTATGTTGTCATGGTGCTGGTGGCTAAGGAACGAGCCGTCACTATTAGGATATAGTGGTAGGTAATTTTTACATGAATATATCAATCATTAATATAGATTTATTAATGGAGATGTACATACCAGATTTGATATGTTTATTGAAATTGTAAAAAGTTTTTATTGAATAAAGTCGGGTTGACATTGGTGAGCTTAAAAATGATTTTTAAGTTGTTATTACGTACGGAGAGGCCCCTGCTATTAGAGGCTCTGGGTCCTCTCCCACCGGATTGGCAAGAGAGGAATGAATAGGCAACACAAACGTTTCAGAACAAAAGTGTATTGATGTGAACAAGATTGGTTTACAATATAGTCTAGGGCGACTAAGGTGATTAAAGGTTTACACACAAAAAAAGTAGATTAAAAACTATAAAGTTTTTTGCACACAAAATGAAGTGTTCACATGGTGTAGAGGTGTTCATTAGGATCACTCGAGTCGATAGGCTCAGTAAGTGTGAGGATAATCGAGGTGGACACAATGTCCCTGTGCGTGGCACCAGGCACAAAGGCCTGGTAGTCCAAGAGGATTTGATTGAGTTCCTCTTGGACGCCATGGAAGGGGGATATACATCTCGTCTCCGGGCTGGTGGCGGTGGGGCACATCATCACGGCACTGGGGCCGGAACACAGGCCATGGCTCTGTGAACAGAGGAACATAGTTATTGTTATGATCCCAGTTGATGAGTGGAGGTATCGGAACTTGTCCATAATAGAGAGAAGTAATTGGCTGATGTGCCAGTCCTATGTTATTAAAAGTTTCTACCTGAGTTGGTATTGACGTCAGGTGTGCCGAGGGCGAAGCAGGACGCCTGGGCTCTGTGGTGGCTGGGCTGGAATTAGCAAGCTGGGCCTGGGCTGGTCTGCCCATGTAGCGCACAGGACGTGGTTGAATCCTGGCTTTTTTCACTTGAAGGTAGCTAGCAGCTTCCTTACGTGGGAGTTTGTGACATTGAACAATGTGACGTAAGCAGTCGTCACGTCTAGTTAAAAGTTTATCACAAATGATGCACAGATGTGTTCTATCTGTGTGGACACTGTTCCGGTGTCGAGTTAAAGCATCCCTTCTGGAGAAATTGACTCCGCAGGTAAGACAGGTGATGGAGGCAGACATCTTTGATTGCTTAACTAGCAGTTAGTTATGACGTCATAGGCATATATGACGTCACTGAATTAGTGACGTCATGCGCCTGTAGAATAGAATGTAACTCCGTGTTGGAGTAATGAGTGAAAGTAATGAAAAAGTAGCCCATTTGTCTACTAAGATGTGGCTGAAAAATGTATCAGAAATAAAGAAAGTAAACCCACTCAGGTTAGAAAAATGGTGTTAGTAAGCGATTACAACCCCCTCAGTATGGAGCTGAACGCCATTATCAGACGCCGCTGGCACTTGCTAACAGGCTCTGACACTTGCAAACAAGTGTTCAACACCCCACATGTTGCAGCATACCGGAGGAACAAAACCCTCAAAGATCACCTGGTTAGTTCGACCTTAACCTACCCAGTAAAACACCCACAAATCAGTGGAAAATGTGTTCAATTTATTGACACAACGTGTGAAAAATATAACTGCAAAATCTGCAAAATGATCAATGCCACAGACCAATTCTCCAGCTCTGTAACACACCAGGTTTTCCGAAAACGGAACTACACATGCCAATCTCGCAATGTAGTATACCTACTCACGTGCAAAATTTGTCACAAACAATATGTGGGAGAAACAAAGAGATGCTTTCATATTAGGCTCTCAGAACACTTTGCCAACATTAGTCACAACAGGGACAAACCTGTTGCTGTGCATTTCAACTCTCACGGCCATGGTAAGAATGACCTTAAATATGAGGTCATTGCACAACTCAGAGAAAACCCTGATGTTGGTGCCACAACCACCAAGAGAAGATCTCTTGAACTCATGTGGATCTTTAAGCTCCATTCCTTCCAACCGCAAGGACTCAATGATAAGATCGTAGGCTGAAGTATCCACTCTGGTCTCTCTACAAAGGGTATTCAATAGTTCTCATTTCAAATAGATTCACATTAAACATGTCCATGATGTAGACATCTATCTCATTTCTTGTTCCTATTGAATAACATTAACTGCAAAGTTAATAGAAAACTAGGATTGACGCGTCAATACTTAGGTCTTCAAGACTTCTGCTTGACCTTGAACTCCATGCTGGACTCTCGGTTATACACCAGTTTTTCTGCTTTAAAACGAGCTATCAAACATGTCTCTATCTTCAACAGTTATTTTACAAAAATTCTCCAAAGAAAGTACCCCTCTGAAAATGGAAAATCACATAGTAATGGACCCCTACATGATCTTTTTCACGATTAAGACAAAATGGTTGATATTTTCATGCTAAGGTGTTTCATATAAAATGTTGTGTTTCGATTTCCACTTCAGGAGATGTTATCATCATTTGGAATGTATACATAAGTAATGCGTTATGTTATTCTGAATGTTAAAGAAAATACTCAAAAATGCTACAATTTGGACCCCTAGACAACCTTTGCGATGTTCGGAGCTTAACTATAAACTTTTTGATGAAAGAGTTCAACAGAAACGTTGTTGTTCTTGAAATTGTGCATCCGACGGTGTAAATACAATTTTGATATCTTTAGTAGTTAAGCAGTTGTGATCCTTTCAACTATGCTAAAAATTGCGATTTTCGAAAAATGACAATGTTCTATGACTTGTCACATATAAACAATGACAGATACGTGCTCGAAATAAATTGTCCTTCATAAATGACGTTTTTACATCAACATGGCATATACAAATCCTTCCTATCTTCAGTGGTTCATCATCAATAATTATCCAAAGGATATACCCCTCGAAAATGCTCAAAATCACAACATTTTACTTTATGGGGAATATGTCAAAATTGTGCCGAAACTATCAACTTTTATATCATATTGATGTATTATGGACTTGTTAAGCTCTTTATTAGCAAGAGATTGCTATCAATAACTTTGACATAAGTCAATTTGTTACAGAGTTATGCCCCTTTGAAATTGCAGCCGAAAAACGCCTTTTTTAAAAAGGAGCATATTCAAGGGCAGATTACTCGAATTCTAGGTCGAAATTCAAAATTCTGTTAGCAAATTATATTCTACGTTGTCTTGGCTTTCGAATGAGCTATCACACATATCTGTATGTGTTGCCGTTAGTGAGAAGAAGAAGTTTGAAGGCGCGTACCCAAAAAACTGCGAAAATGAACGAAATTTTCAGTTTTTTGGAAATAGCAAAAAATCTATTGTTACGGCTAAAATCCGCACTAGGCCTAATCGATGGGGAATGTTGTTGCCCACATTTTGGTGAAAGTTTTTTGAAAATATCTTGGTAAGTTTTCGAGCTATTGAGGTTTGAAGTTTCAACTTCAAGGGGAGATAACTCAAGAAAGAAGTCGAAAATCAAAAAAGTAAAAAAATTACTTCTAGATTTGATTACAGGCTACATTCCCTGAAAATTTCATGCAAATCGGCACAGCCGTTACTGAGAAATCTTCCTGAACACAAAAAGTACAAAGAATAATAATAATAAAAAATAATCAGGATAATAACAATACGTCTTCGAGACATACGTCTTGAAGACCTAACTAAATCAGTTATAAAGTATAAAATATGATATAAATAAGGTATACCAAATTGACTCGTACTGGAAATTCTCATTAATTAATTAATTAATTCTCCAAATAATTACACAATACATGAGATATTAAAAAACTCCATTATTTACTCTTAAATTACAAAGAACATAATATTAGATTTAATAAAAGATTCTGTATTAAGTCTTTAGAATACTTTTAGACTTGTGTACCTTTATCAGCAAATTCACTTGCAAAATACAAATAATTACTCTTATGTGCAATGTGAGACAAAGATAAAATATGACTTATAATTTTTGTTAGACCTCCAATTCTAAGTTTTTAATTCTAAATATCTCTTTTTCATCAGACATATTATATTCTCAAAGCACATGTTAGAATTCTCACATCAGAAAGATGAAATGCCTTTAACTCAGCTGTTTTCTTTAAAATTACCTCCCTTACCTACTTACTGATTGAAGTGCACATATAATCTCAGAAAGATGCTGTAAACTGAAATAGGCTTTTAGGTTATGATCCCTGTGACCCATATTTGGGATCACAGACTCACCAAATTTACATTTTAGAATCCCTTACATCCAAGGAGTCTGTACATAAAATTTCAGCTCGCTAGAGCCATTGGGACTGGAGATGAAGATGAAAATAGCATTTTAGGTCATTGCCTCTGTGACCCAATATTTGGGGTCTCACTGTCACCAAATTTACAATTTAGAATCCCCTTCAGTCAAGGAGTATGTACATAAAATTTCAGGTCTCTACGTTCATTGGGACTGGAGAAGAAGATGAAAATAGTTTTGTTTAGGTAATGACCCCTGTGAGCCACACTTGGGGTCACAGGGTCACCAAATCTACAATTTAGAATCCCTTTCAGCCAAGGAGTCTGTACATAAAATTTCAGCTCTCTGGAGTCATTGGTTCTGGAGAAGAAGATGAAAATAGTTTTTAAGGTTATGACCCCTGTGACCCACATTTGGGGTCACAGGGTCACCAAATTTACAATTTAGTATCCCC
Source organism: Gibbula magus (assembly GCA_936450465.1). Taxonomy (NCBI): domain Eukaryota; kingdom Metazoa; phylum Mollusca; class Gastropoda; order Trochida; family Trochidae; genus Gibbula; species Gibbula magus. Next base: position 68,473,944 of record OW388305.1, read on the forward strand.
TTCAGCCAAGGAGTCTGTACATTAAATTTCAGCTCTCTGGAGTCATTGGTTCTGGAGAAAAAGTCGAAAAAGCGAAAAGTTTACGGACGGACGGACAGACGGACGGATGGACGGACGGACGCACGCCATCCCATGCCATAAGCCCATCGGGCCTTTCAGGCCAGATGAGCTAAAAAGTTAAAGCGAATACAAAACGCGGCGGCGATGGAAACTGCACAAAAACTGATAGCAGCTCCGACTTAGTCGGAGCTGCTAATAACATCTCACTAGCACATTGAAAAAAACCCCAAAACAACTACTACTACTGACAACACTTTATGTACTGACATTTCATATAAGAACGCACCTGTTAAACGCCAATCTCACAATTAAAATGTGTACATTTGTTCAATATTCATGATTTATATTTTCAATGGGAATTAAGTAGAAATATGGTACCTTCCTGAAATTATTCGATGTCAAGTCGCATGATTTGCATAACGTTATAGGAAGATACTTTTCAGTTTCGTGGACTACAGGAACATCGCCGGGCCCCTCACCTCGTCCACATGAAATCGATGGCATACAATGCTCTCTAACACCCATAGCTTCATTCACTAGTCTTGTTGTGACTCTTGAATAAAGCATTGCGAATATATACAATCGATGGCATACAATGCTCTCTAACACCCATAGCTTCATTCACTAGTCTTGTTGTGACTCTTGAATAAAGCATTGCGAATATATACAATCGATGGCATACAATGCTCTCTAACACCCATAGCTTCATTCACTAGTCTTGTTGTGACTCTTGAATAAAGCATTGCGAATATATACAATCGATGGCATACAATGCTCTCTAACACCCATAGCTTCATTCACTAGTCTTGTTGTGACTCTTGAATACATTTCTACATAATATACACAATGATCTGGCAATGTTGAGAACTGATAATCATAATAAAAGTCTAGTGACTAAATTTACAAAATATTTGAATATATATACTTGATTAATGTTGCCATGCATGTCACTCTCAATTTGGCTTCTGACAGACATGGGTGGTGGTATGTCAGTTTTGATCCACCCTTACACGACAATTACACTTCACTTTGTAGCACCCGACTATAGACAATGCCAACACAATTTATATACATTATATACAAACAATAAGAATCGCATCCTCGATAATGTAGAGTATACATTCTGATAAGCGTCAATTTATCGGACCTATACTATGGAGTATAGAGTAAGTAACAATGGCAGCACTGTGGCAACAAGTATTCTGAAACGGTCACACAAACAGGAGTGATCATAACAAAGAAACTGACCTTTTAACATGTTTGAATCAAGTGGACATCGGTCATCTAAAATAAAGCCTGGTTATAAGATCACCAAGGTTTTGAGAAGAGGTCACTCAATGCCGTAGCAATTAGTGGTGATAGAGCCACCATATTGGAATGAGAAGATAACAAAATGTTGACCAGTGATTGATTCGCTAGAGAGAAGGGTGAGCTTCTTAAAATAAAAGTACACGAGCGGATTACCACAATGAGACTCGTGTCGGCAACATCAGCAGCTCCTTCAGGGAATGTGTGATCACAAGGCTACTTCAACCCTCTCACCATGATGTGGCTGGAAGACCAGTTTTAGAACAATTTGGTGCCTCTTGACAAGATTATTAAATGCCAATTATCTAACATGAATGCTTCTCTACCAGTTGTTTCATCATTTGATATCTGGAGTTATTTGTCACGAAGGAAAAGAACCGAAATATTTGACACAGATTAACTTTGACAGTATTTCTCATTATATTTGTATCCTATATAAACTGAACATCTAAGATCTATGGGAAATATTTGACACAGATAAACTTACTGAACATCTAAGATCTACAAGAACACCTGCTTTAAGATATCTTTGGTTAAATTTGTTAACAGGAATGATGAAGACATTGAATAATACACCAGAATGATAAACCTGAGGTCAAACTGTTGAAGACAAAGGACTCCCAGTACTGGTGAGTGTTCATGAAGTGTGAGCCATTATAACTGGTTTTCAGCTGTAGGTACTCTCCAGTACAACCTCTAACCCTAACCCAGTACTGGCGAGTAATCATGAAGTGTGAGCCATTATAACTGGTGAATAGCTGTAGGTACTCTCCAGTACAACCTCTAACCCTAACCCAGTACTGGCGAGTGTTCATGAAGTGTGAGCCATTATAACTGGTGAATAGCTGTAGGTACTCTCCAGTACAACCTCTAACTCTAACCCAGTACTGGCGAGTAATCATGAAGTGTGAGCCATTATAACTGGTGAATAGCTGTAGGTACTCTCCAGTACAACCTCTAACTCTAACCCAGTACTGGCGAGTGTTCATGAAGTGTGAGCCATTATAACTGGTGAATAGCTGTAGGTACCCTCCAGTAAACCTCTAACTCTAACCCAGTACTGGCGAGTGTTCATGAAGTGTGAGACATTATAACTGGTTTTCAGCTGTAGGTACCCTCCAGTAAACCTCTAACTCTAACCCAGTACTGGCGAGTGTTCATGAAGTGTGAGCCATTATAACTGGTGAATAGCTGTAGGTACCCTCCAGTAAACCTCTAACCCTAACCCAGTACTGGCGAGTGTTCATGAAGTGTGAGCCATTATAACTGGTGAATAGCTGTAGGTACTCTCCAGTACAACCTCTAACCCTAACCCAGTACTGGCGAGTAATCATGAAGTGTGAGCCATTATAACTGGTGAATAGCTGTAGGTACCCTCCAGTAAACCTCTAACCCTAACCCAGTACTGGCGAGTGTTCATGAAGTGTGAGACATTATAACTGGTGAATAGCTGTAGGTACCCTCCAGTACAACCTCTAACTCTAACCCAGTACTGGCGAGTGTTCATTAAGTGTGAGCCATTATAACTGGTGAATAGCTGTAGGTACCCTCCAGTAAACCTCTAACCCTAACCCAGTACTGGCGAGTGTTCATGAAGTGTGAGACATTATAACTGGTGAATAGCTGTAGGTACCCTCCAGTAAACCTCTAACCCTAACCCAGTACTGGCGAGTGTTCATGAAGTGTGAGCCATTATAACTGGTTTTCAGCTGTAGGTACCCTCCAGTACAACCTCTAACTCTAACCCAGTACTGGCGAGTAATCATGAAGTGTGAGCCATTATAACTGGTGAATAGCTGTAGGTACCCTCCAGTAAACCTCTAACCCTAACCCAGTACTGGCGAGTAATCATGAAGTGTGAGCCATTATAACTGGTGAATAGCTGTAGGTACTCTCCAGTAAACCTCTAACCCTAACCCAGTACTGGCGAGTAATCATGAAGTGTGAGCCATTATAACTGGTGAATAGCTGTAGGTACTCTCCAGTAAACCTCTAACCCTAACCCAGTACTGGCGAGTGTTCATGAAGTGTGAGACATTATAACTGGTTTTCAGCTGTAGGTACCCTCCAGTAAACCTCTAACCCTAACCCAGTACTGGCGAGTGTTCATGAAGTGTGAGACATTTTAACTGGTTTTCAGCTGTAGGTACCCTCCAGTAAACCTCTAACTCTAACCCAGTACTGGCGAGTGTTCATGAAGTGTGAGCCATTATAACTTGTGAATAGCTGTAGGTACCCTCCAGTAAACCTCTAACCCTAACCCAGTACTGGCGAGTGTTCATGAAGTGTGAGACATTATAACTGGTGAATAGCTGTAGGTACCCTCCAGTAAACCTCTAACCCTAACCCAGTACTGGCGAGTGTTCATGAAGTGTGAGCCATTATAACTGGTTTTCAGCTGTAGGTACCCTCCAGTACAACCTCTAACTCTAACCCAGTACTGGCGAGTAATCATGAAGTGTGAGCCATTATAACTGGTGAATAGCTGTAGGTACCCTCCAGTAAACCTCTAACCCTAACCCAGTACTGGCGAGTAATCATGAAGTGTGAGCCATTATAACTGGTGAATAGCTGTAGGTACTCTCCAGTAAACCTCTAACCCTAACCCAGTACTGGCGAGTAATCATGAAGTGTGAGCCATTATAACTGGTGAATAGCTGTAGGTACTCTCCAGTAAACCTCTAACCCTAACCCAGTACTGGCGAGTGTTCATGAAGTGTGAGACATTATAACTGGTTTTCAGCTGTAGGTACCCTCCAGTAAACCTCTAACCCTAACCCAGTACTGGCGAGTGTTCATGAAGTGTGAGACATTTTAACTGGTTTTCAGCTGTAGGTACCCTCCAGTAAACCTCTAACTCTAACCCAGTACTGGCGAGTGTTCATGAAGTGTGAGCCATTATAACTTGTGAATAGCTGTAGGTACCCTCCAGTAAACCTCTAACCCTAACCCAGTACTGGCGAGTGTTCATGAAGTGTGAGCCATTATAACTGGTGAATAGCTGTAGGTACTCTCCAGTACAACCTCTAACCCTAACCCAGTACTGGCGAGTAATCATGAAGTGTGAGCCATTATAACTGGTGAATAGCTGTAGGTACCCTCCAGTAAACCTCTAACTCTAACCCAGTACTGGCGAGTAATCATGAAGTGTGAGCCATTATAACTGGTGAATAGCTGTAGGTACTCTCCAGTACAACCTCAAACCCTAACCCAGTACTGGCGAGTAATCATGAAGTGTGAGCCATTATAACTGGTGAATAGCTGTAGGTACTCTCCAGTAAACCTCTAACTCTAACCCAGTACTGGCGAGTAATCATGAAGTGTGAGCCATTATAACTGGTGAATAGCTGTAGGTACTCTCCAGTACAACCTCTAACCCTAACCCAGTACTGGCGAGTAATCATGAAGTGTGAGCCATTATAACTGGTGAATAGCTGTAGGTACTCTCCAGTAAACCTCTAACTCTAACCCAGTACTGGCGAGTAATCATGAAGTGTGAGCCATTATAACTGGTGAATAGCTGTAGGTACTCTCCAGTACAACCTCTAACCCTAACCCAGTACTGGCGAGTAATCATGAAGTGTGAGCCATTATAACTGGTGAATAGCTGTAGGTACTCTCCAGTACAACCTCTAACCCTAACCAAGTACTGGCGAGTAATCATGAAGTGTGAGCCATTATAACTGGTGAATAGCTGTAGGTACTCTCCAGTAAACCTCTAACTCTAACCCAGTACTGGCGAGTAATCATGAAGTGTGAGCCATTATAACTGGTGAATAGCTGTAGGTACCCTCCAGTAAACCTCTAACCCTAACCCAGTACTGGCGAGTGTTCATGAAGTGTGAGACATTATAACTGGTGAATAGCTGTAGGTACCCTCCAGTACAACCTCTAACTCTAACCCAGTACTGGCGAGTGTTCATGAAGTGTGAGCCATTATAACTGGTTTTCAGCTGTAGGTACTCTCCAGTAAACCTCTAACTCTAACCCAGTACTGGCGAGTGTTCATGAAGTGTGAGACATTATAACTGGTGAATAGCTGTAGGTACTCTCCAGTACAACCTCTAACTCTAACCCAGTACTGGCGAGTAATCATGAAGTGTGAGCCATTATAACTGGTGAATAGCTGTAGGTACCCTCCAGTACAACCTCTAACTCTAACCCAGTACTGGCGAGTGTTCATGAAGTGTGAGCCATTATAACTGGTGAATAGCTGTAGGTACCCTCCAGTAAACCTCTAACTCTAACCCAGTACTGGCGAGTGTTCATGAAGTGTGAGCCATTATAACTGGTTTTCAGCTGTAGGTACCCTCCAGTACAACCTCTAACTCTAACCCAGTACTGGCGAGTAATCATGAAGTGTGAGCCATTATAACTGGTGAATAGCTGTAGGTACTCTCCAGTAAACCTCTAACCCTAACCCAGTACTGGCGAGTAATCATGAAGTGTGAGCCATTATAACTGGTGAATAGCTGTAGGTACTCTCCAGTAAAACCTCTAACCCTAACCCAGTACTGGCGAGTAATCATGAAGTGTGAGCCATTATAACTGGTGAATAGCTGTAGGTACCCTCCAGTAAACCTCTAACCCTAACCCAGTACTGGCGAGTGTTCATGAAGTGTGAGACATTATAACTGGTTTTCAGCTGTAGGTACCCTCCAGTAAACCTCTAACCCTAACCCAGTACTGGCGAGTGTTCATGAAGTGTGAGACATTATAACTGGTTTTCAGCTGTAGGTACCCTCCAGTAAACCTCTAACTCTAACCCAGTACTGGCGAGTGTTCATGAAGTGTGAGCCATTATAACTGGTGAATAGCTGTAGGTACCCTCCAGTAAACCTCTAACCCTAACCCAGTACTGGCGAGTGTTCATGAAGTGTGAGCCATTATAACTGGTGAATAGCTGTAGGTACTCTCCAGTACAACCTCTAACCCTAACCCAGTACTGGCGAGTAATCATGAAGTGTGAGCCATTATAACTGGTGAATAGCTGTAGGTACCCTCCAGTAAACCTCTAACTCTAACCCAGTACTGGCGAGTGTTCATGAAGTGTGAGACATTATAACTGGTGAATAGCTGTAGGTACCCTCCAGTAAACCTCTAACCCTAACCCAGTACTGGCGAGTGTTCATGAAGTGTGAGCCATTATAACTGGTGAATAGCTGTAGGTACTCTCCAGTACAACCTCTAACCCTAACCCAGTACTGGCGAGTAATCATGAAGTGTGAGCCATTATAACTGGTGAATAGCTGTAGGTACTCTCCAGTAAACCTCTAACTCTAACCCAGTACTGGCGAGTAATCATGAAGTGTGAGCCATTATAACTGGTGAATAGCTGTAGGTACTCTCCAGTACAACCTCTAACCCTAACCCAGTACTGGCGAGTAATCATGAAGTGTGAGCCATTATAACTGGTGAATAGCTGTAGGTACTCTCCAGTAAACCTCTAACTCTAACCCAGTACTGGTGAGTGTTCATGAAGTGTGAGCCATTATAACTGGTGAATAGCTGTAGGTACTCTCCAGTAAACCTCTAACTCTAACCCAGTACTGGTGAGTGTTCATGAAGTGTGAGCCATTATAACTGGTGAATAGCTGTAGGTACTCTCCAGTAAACCTCTAACTCTAACCCAGTACTGGTGAGTGTTCATGAAGTGTGAGCCATTATAACTGGTGAATAGCTGTAGGTACTCTCCAGTACAACCTCTAACCCTAACCCAGTACTGGCGAGTAATCATGAAGTGTGAGCCATTATAACTGGTGAATAGCTGTAGGTACTCTCCAGTACAACCTCTAACCCTAACCCAGTACTGGCGAGTAATCATGAAGTGTGAGACATTATAACTGGTGAATAGCTGTAGGTACTCTCCAGTACAACCTTCTTTTAGTATATAAAGGCTTACCGGTGTTTCTAAACTAAAAATAAGAGTAATGAGACACTGACAACTAAATGAAAATATGTTTGAATTAAAGTTCAGAAGCTAGCTTTAATCTTAGATGGTAATGACATTGTTTTAAGTAAAATATCTTAAAGACCCCTACAAGTTGGGTGCAAACGGGCTCATCCCCGTAACAACCATGGACGAGTCTCTTGCGCTTAATTATTCTACACATATTGGGACTGCACTTGATTGATAATTAAACCTGTAACATTTGTGCTGCAAACAATTATCTAAAAGCCTTTTAATTTGGCCAAGACATTGATATGATGGTCTTCTTTTTCCACTTGACATGACAATGATGATGTGAAGGATCAACTCAGGAGCGGAAGTGCCGATGACAGAAGTCTTGTCCAGTCATGGCCTGCATGCGACACGGGGCACCTGTTCTCGTCACTGCCAGACATCGGGACGAGAGGGAAGGGGTCGACGCTCTGAAACATTATACATTTATGTTATACATTTGGAGATTAACACCAACAGAGACACCCGGCTGATTTGGCAAATTGAAACAGATTATGTTTGAACAGTATGACATATATATATTCTCAAGGTGAAGTATTGAGTATGACATATATATATTCCCAAGGTGAAGTATTGAGTATGACATATATATATTCCCAAGGTGAAGTATTGAGTATGACATATATATATTCCCAAGGTGAAGTATTGAGTATGACATATATATATTCCCAAGGTGAAGTATTGAGAATGACATATATATATTCCCAAGGTGAAGTATTGAGTATGACATATATATATTCTCAAGGTGAAGTATTGAGTATGTCATATATATATTCCTAAGGTGAAGTATTGAGTATGACATATATATATTCCCAAGGTGAAGTATTGAGTATGAAATATATATATTCCCAAGGTGAAGTATTGAGTATGAAAGTGCCTGTAATACAAGTGATGGCAAGGGAGGTTGTTGCAAATGGCTAGTTTGATCAAATCATTTGTTTACATCATGGATTTATTGATCAAGATCAAGAATTTTATAGCGAAAATAAAAATGACCAAAATTTAAGTCAATCTTATTGACACACTATATAGGGAACGTCTCTACTGGAAGACATGGGTGTGGCTGTGAGAGGGGTGGGGGGTCTCACCTGGAAGACATGGGTGTGGCTGTGAGAGGGGTGGGGGGTCTCACCTGAAAGACATGGGCTTGGCTGTGAGAGGGGTGGGGGGTCTCACCTGGAAGACATGGGCTTGGCTGTGAGAGGGGTGGGGGGTCTCACCTGGAAGACATGGGCGTGGCTGTGAATGGGGTGGGGGGTCTCACCTGGAAGACATGGGTGTGGCTGTGAGAGGGGTGGGGGGTCTCACCTGGAAGACATGGGTGTGGCTGTGAGAGGGGTGGGGGGTCTCACCTGGAAGACATGGGTGTGGCTGTGAGAGGGGTGGGGGGTCTCACCTGGAAGACATGGGTGTGGCTGTGAGAGGGGTGGGGGGTCTCACCTGGAAGACATGGGCGTGGCTGTGAGAGGGGTGGGGGGTCTCACCTGGAAGACATGGGCTTGGCTGTGAGAGGGGTGGGGGGTCTCACCTGGAAGATATGGGTGTGGCTGTGAGAGGGGTGGGGGGTCTCACCTGGAAGACATGGGCGTTGCTGTGAGAGGGGTGGGGGGTCTCACCTGGAAGACATGGGCGTGGCTGTGAGAGGGGTGGGGGGTCTCACCTGGAAGACATGGGTGTGGCTGTGAGAGGGGGGGGGGGTCTCACCTGGAAGACATGGGTGTGGCTGTGAGAGGGGTGGGGGGTCTCACCTGGAAGACATGGGCGTGGCTGTGAGAGGGGTGGGGGGTCTCACCTGGAAGACATGGGCGTGGCTGTGAGAGAGGGGGGGTCTCACCTGGAAGACATCGGTGTTGCTGTGAGAGGGGTGGGGGGTCTCACCTGAAAGACATGGGTGTGGCTGTGAGAGGGGTGGGGGGTCTCACCTGGAAGACATGGGTGTGGCTGTGAGAGGGGTGGGGGGTCTCACCTGGAAGACATGGGCGTGGCTGTGAGAGGGGTGGGTGGTCTCACCTGGAAGACATCGGCGTGGCTGTGAGAGGGATGGGGGGTCTCACCTGGAAGACATGGGCGTGGCTGTGAGAGGGGTGGGGGGTCTCACCTGGAAGACATGGGCTTGGCTGTGAGAGGGGTGGGGGGTCTCACCTGGAAGACATGGGTGTGGCTGTGAGGGGGGTGGGGGGTCTCACCTGGAAGACATGGGCTTGGCTGTGAGAGGGGTGGGGGGTCTCACCTGGAAGACATGGGCTTGGCTGTGAGAGGGGTGGGGGGTCTCACCTGGAAGACATGGGCTTGGCTGTGAGAGGGGTGGGGGGTCTCACCTGGAAGACATGGGCGTGGCTGTGAGAGGGGTGGGGTGTCTCACCTGAAAGACATGGGCTTGGCTGTGAGAGGGGTGGGGGGTCTCACCTGGAAGACATGGGCTTGGCTGTGAGAGGGGTGGGGGGTCTCACCTGGAAGACATGGGTGTGGCTGTGAGAGGGGTGGGGGGTCTCACCTGAAAGACATGGGCGTGGCTGTGAGAGGGGTGGGGGGTCTCACCTGGAAGACATGGGCTTGGCTGTGAGAGGGGTGGGGGGTCTCACCTGGAAGACATGGGTGTGGCTGTGAGAGGGGTGGGGGGTCTCACCTGAAAGACATGGGCGTGGCTGTGAGAGGGGTGGGGGGTCTCACCTGAAAGACATGGGCGTGGCTGTGAGAGGGGTGGGGGGTCTCACCTGGAAGACATGGGTGTGGCTGTGAGAGGGGTGGGGGGTCTCACCTGGAAGACATGGGCGTGGCTGTGAGAGGGGTGGGGGGTCTCACCTGGAAGACATGGGTGTGGCTGTGAGAGGGGTGGGGGGTCTCACCTGGAAGACATGGGCGTGGCTGTGAGGGGGGTGGGGGGTCTCACCTGGAAGACTTGGGTGTGGCTGTGAGAGGGGTGGGGGGTCTCACCTGGAAGACATGGGTGTGGCTGTGAGAGGGATGGGGGGTCTCACCTGGAAGACATGGGTGTGGCTGTGAGAGGGGTGGGGGGTCTCACCTGGAAGACATGGGCGTGGCTGTGAGAGGGGTGGGGGGTCTCACCTGGAAGACATGGGCGTGGCTGTGAGAGGGGTGGGGGGTCTCACCTGGAAGACATGGGTGTGGCTGTGAGAGGGATGGGGGGTCTCACCTGGAAGACATGGGTGTGGCTGTGAGAGGGGTGGGGGGTCTCACCTGGAAGACATGGGCGTGGCTGTGAGAGGGGTGGGGGGTCTCACCTGGAAGACATGGGCGTAGCTGTGAGAGGGATGGGGTTCTCACCTGGAAGACATGGGTGTGGCTGTGAGAGGGGTGGGGGGTCTCACCTGGAAGACATGGGCGTGGCTGTGAGAGGGGGGGGGGGTCTCACCTGGAAGACATGGGCTTGGCTGTGAGAGGGGTGGGGGGTCTCACCTGAAAGACATGGGTGTGGCTGTGAGAGGGATGGGGGGTCTCACCTGGAAGACATGGGCGTGGCTGTGAGAGGGGTGGGGGGTCTCACCTGGAAGACATGGGCGTGGCTGTGAGAGGGGTGGGGGGTCTCACCTGGAAGACATGGGCGTGGCTGTGAGAGGGGTGGGGGGTCTCACCTGGAAGACATGGGTGTGGCTGTGAGAGGGGTGGGGGGTCTCACCTGGAAGACATGGGCGTGGCTGTGAGAGGGGGGGGGGGGTCTCACCTGGAAGACATGGGCGTGGCTGTGAGAGGGGTGGGGGGTCTCACCTGAAAGACATGGGCGTGGCTGTGAGAGGGGTGGGGGGTCTCACCTGGAAGACATGGGCGTGGCTGTGAGAGGGGTGGGGGGTCTCACCTGGAAGACATGGGCGTGGCTGTGAGAGGGGGGGGGGGTCTCACCTGGAAGACATGGGCGTGGCTGTGAGAGGGGTGGGGGGTCTCACCTGGAAGACATGGGTGTGGCTGTGAGAGGGGTGGGGGGTCTCACCTGGAAGACATGGGTGTGGCTGTGAGAGGGGTGGGGGGTCTCACCTGGAAGACATGGGTGTGGCTGTGAGAGGGGTGGGGGGTCTCACCTGGAAGACATGGGCGTGGCTGTGAGGGGGGTGGGGGGGCTCACCTGGAAGACATGGGTGTGGCTGTGAGAGGGGTGGGGGGTCTCACCTGGAAGACATGGGTGTGGCTGTGAGAGGGATGGGGGGTCTCACCTGGAAGACATGGGTGTGGCTGTGAGAGGGGTGGGGGGTCTCACCTGGAAGACATGGGCGTGGCTGTGAGAGGGGTGGGGGGTCTCACCTGAAAGACATGGGCGTGGCTGTGAGAGGGGTGGGGGGTCTCACCTGGAAGACATGGGCGTGGCTGTGAGAGGGGTGGGGGGTCTCACCTGGAAGACATGGGTGTGGCTGTGAGAGGGGGGGGGGGTCTCACCTGGAAGACATGGGCGTGGCTGTGAGGGGGGTGGGGGGTCTCACCTGGAAGACATGGGTGTGGCTGTGAGAGGGATGGGGGGTCTCACCTGGAAGACATGGGTGTGGCTGTGAGAGGGATGGGGGGTCTCACCTGGAAGACATGGGTGTGGCTGTGAGAGGGGTGGGGGGTCTCACCTGGAAGACATGGGCGTGGCTGTGAGAGGGGTGGGGGGTCTCACCTGGAAGACATGGGTGTGGCTGTGAGAGGGGTGGGGGGTCTCACCTGGAAGACATGGGTGTGGCTGTGAGAGGGATGGGGGGTCTCACCTGGAAGACATGGGTGTGGCTGTGAGAGGGGTGGGGGGTCTCACCTGGAAGACATGGGCGTGGCTGTGAGAGGGGTGGGGGGTCTCACCTGGAAGACATGGGCGTAGCTGTGAGAGGGATGGGGTTCTCACCTGGAAGACATGGGTGTGGCTGTGAGAGGGGTGGGGGGTCTCACCTGGAAGACATGGGCGTGGCTGTGAGAGGGGGGGGGGGTCTCACCTGGAAGACATGGGCTTGGCTGTGAGAGGGGTGGGGGGTCTCACCTGAAAGACATGGGCGTGGCTGTGAGAGGGGTGGGGGGTCTCACCTGGAAGACATGGGCGTGGCTGTGAGAGGGGTGGGGGGTCTCACCTGGAAGACATGGGCGTGGCTGTGAGAGGGGTGGGGGGTCTCACCTGGAAGACATGGGCTTGGCTGTGAGAGGGGTGGGGGGTCTCACCTGGAAGACATGGGCGTGGCTGTGAGAGGGGTGGGGGGTCTCACCTGAAAGACATGGGCTTGGCTGTGAGAGGGGTGGGGGGTCTCACCTGGAAGACATGGGCGTGGCTGTGAGGGGGGTGGGGGGTCTCACCTGGAAGACATGGGCTTGGCTGTGAGAGGGGTGGGGTGTCTCACCTGGAAGACATGGACGTGGCTGTGAGAGGGGTGGGGTGTCTCACCTGGAAGACATGGGCGTGGCTGTGAGGGGGGTGGGGGGTCTCACCTGGAAGACATGGACGTGGCTGTGAGAGGGGTGGGGTGTCTCACCTGGAAGACATGGGCGTGGCTGTGAGAGGGGTGGGGGGTCTCACCTGAAAGACATGGGCGTGGCTGTGAGAGGGGTGGGGGGTCTCACCTGGAAGACATGGGTGTGGCTGTGAGAGGGGTGGGGGGTCTCACCTGGAAGACATGGGCTTGGCTGTGAGGGGGGTGGGGGGTCTCACCTGAAAGACATGGGCTTGGCTGTGAGAGGGGTGGGGGGTCTCACCTGGAAGACATGGGCGTGGCTGTGAGAGGGGTGGGGGGTCTCACCTGGAAGACATGGGTGTGGCTGTGAGAGGGGTGGGGGGTCTCACCTGGAAGACATGGGCTTGGCTGTGAGGGGGGTGGGGGGTCTCACCTGGAAGACATGGGCTTGGCTGTGAGAGGGGTGGGGGGTCTCACCTGGAAGACATGGGCGTGGCTGTGAGAGGGGTGGGGGGTCTCACCTGGAAGACATGGGGGTGGCTGTGAGAGGGGTGGGGGGTCTCACCTGGAAGACATGGGCTTGGCTGTGAGGGGGGTGGGGGGTCTCACCTGAAAGACATGGGCTTGGCTGTGAGGGGGTTGGGGGGTCTCACCTGAAAGACATGGGCGTGGCTGTGAGAGCTCACCTAGAAGACATGGGCGTAGCTGTGAGAGGGGTTGGGGGTCTCACCTGAAAGACATGGGCGTGGCTGTGAGTGGGGTGGGGGGTCTCACCTGGAAGACATGGGCTTGGCTGTGAGAGCTCACCTAGAAGACATGGGCGTAGCTGTGAGAGGGGTTGGGGGTCTCACCTGAAAGACATGGGCGTGGCTGTGAGAGGGGTGGGGGGTCTCACCTGAAAGACATGGGCTTGGCTGTGAGAGGGGTGGGGGGTCTCACCTAAAAGACATGGGCGTGGCTGTGAGAGGGGTGGGGGGTCTCACCTGGAAGACATGGGCGTGGCTGTGAGGGGGGTGGGGGGTCTCACCTGGAAGACATGGGCTTGGCTGTGAGAGCTCACCTAGAAGACATGGGCGTAGCTGTGAGAGGGGTTGGGGGTCTCACCTGAAAGACATGGGCGTGGCTGTGAGGGGGGTGGGGGGTCTCACCTGGAAGACATGGGCTTTGCTGTGAGAGCTCACCTAGAAGACATGGGCGTAGCTGTGAGAGGGGTTGGGGGTCTCACCTGAAAGACATGGGCGTGGCTGTGAGAGGGGTGGGGGGTCTCACCTGAAAGACATGGGCTTGGCTGTGAGAGGGGTGGGGGGTCTCACCTGGAAGACATGGGCGTGGCTGTGAGGGGGGTGGGGGGTCTCACCTGGAAGACATGGGCTTGGCTGTGAGAGCTCACCTAGAAGACATGGGCGTAGCTGTGAGAGGGGTTGGGGGTCTCACCTGAAAGACATGGGCGTGGCTGTGAGGGGGGTGGGGGGTCTCACCTGGAAGACATGGGCTTGGCTGTGAGAGCTCACCTAGAAGACATGGGCGTAGCTGTGAGAGGGGTTGGGGGTCTCACCTGAAAGACATGGGCGTGGCTGTGAGAGGGGTGGGGGGTCTCACCTGAAAGACATGGGCTTGGCTGTGAGAGGGGTGGGGGGTCTCACCTGGAAGACATGGGCGTGGCTGTGAGAGGGGTGGGGGGTCTCACCTGGAAGACATGGGCGTGGCTGTGAGGGGGGTGGGGGGTCTCACCTGGAAGACATGGGCTTGGCTGTGAGAGCTCACCTAGAAGACATGGGCGTGGCTGTGAGAGGGGTGGGGGTCTCACCTGAAAGACATGGGCGTGGCTGTGAGGGGGGTGGGGGTCTCACCTGAAAGACATGGGCTTGGCTGTGAGAGGGGTGGGGGGTCTCACCTGAAAGACATGGGCGTGGCTGTGAGAGGGGTGGGGGGTCTCACCTGAACGACATGGGCTTGGCTGTGAGAGGGGTGGGGGGTCTCACCTGGAAGACATGGGAGTGGCTGTGAGAGGGGTGGGGGGTCTCACCTGGAAGACATGGGCGTGGCTGTGAGAGGGGTGGGGGGTCTCACCTGGAAGACATGGGTGTGGCTGTGAGAGGGGTGGGGGGTCTCACCTGGAAGACATGGGCGTGGCTGTGAGAGGGGTGGGGGGTCTCACCTGGAAGACATGGGTGTGGCTGTGAGAGGGGTGGGGGGTCTCACCTGGAAGACATGGGTGTGGCTGTGAGAGGGGTGGGGGGTCTCACCTGGAAGACATGGGCGTGGCTGTGAGAGGGGTGGGGGGTCTCACCTGGAAGACATGGGCGTGGCTGTGAGAGGGGTGGGGGGTCTCACCTGGAAGACATGGGCTTGGCTGTGAGAGGGGTGGGGGGTCTCACCTGGAAGACATGGGCGTGGCTGTGAGAGGGGTGGGGGGTCTCACCTGGAAGACATGGGTGTGGCTGTGAGGGGGGGGGGGGGTCTCACCTGGAAGACATGGGCGTGGCTGTGAGAGGGGTGGGGGGTCTCACCTGGAAGACATGGGCGTGGCTGTGAGAGGGGTGGGGGGTCTCACCTGGAAGACATGGGCTTGGCTGTGAGAGGGGTGGGGGGTCTCACCTGGAAGACATGGGTGTGGCTGTAAGAGGAGTGGGGGGGTCTCACCTGGAAGACATGGGCTTGGCTGTGAGAGGGGTGGGGGGTCTCACCTGGAAGACATGGGTGTGGCTGTAAGAGGAGTGGGGGGGTCTCACCTGGAAGACATGGGCTTGGCTGTGAGAGGGGTGGGGGGTCTCACCTGGAAGACATGGGCGTGGCTGTGAGAGGGGTGGGGGGTCTCACCTGGAAGACATGGGCGTGGCTGTGAGAGGGGTGGGGGGTCTCACCTGGAAGACATGGGTGTGGCTGTGAGAGGGGTGGGGGGTCTCACCTGGAAGACATGGGCTTGGCTGTGAGGGGGGTGGGGGGTCTCACCTGGAAGACATGGGCTTGGCTGTGAGAGGGGTGGGGGGTCTCACCTGGAAGACATGGGCGTGGCTGTGAGAGGGGTGGGGGGTCTCACCTGGAAGACATGGGTGTGGCTGTGAGAGGGGTGGGGGGTCTCACCTGGAAGACATGGGCTTGGCTGTGAGGGGGGTGGGGGGTCTCACCTGAAAGACATGGGCTTGGCTGTGAGGGGGGTGGGGGGTCTCACCTGAAAGACATGGGCGTGGCTGTGAGAGCTCACCTAGAAGACATGGGCGTAGCTGTGAGAGGGGTGGGGGGTCTCACCTGAAAGACATGGGCTTGGCTGTGAGAGGGGTGGGGGGTCTCACCTAAAAGACATGGGCGTGGCTGTGAGAGGGGTGGGGGGTCTCACCTGGAAGACATGGGCGTGGCTGTGAGGGGGGTGGGGGGTCTCACCTGGAAGACATGGGCTTGGCTGTGAGAGCTCACCTAGAAGACATGGGCGTGGCTGTGAGAGGGGTTGGGGGTCTCACCTGAAAGACATGGGCGTGGCTGTGAGGGGGGTGGGGGGTCTCACCTGGAAGACATGGGCTTTGCTGTGAGAGCTCACCTAGAAGACATGGGCGTAGCTGTGAGAGGGGTTGGGGGTCTCACCTGAAAGACATGGGCGTGGCTGTGAGAGGGGTGGGGGGTCTCACCTGAAAGACATGGGCTTGGCTGTGAGAGGGGTGGGGGGTCTCACCTGGAAGACATGGGCTTGGCTGTGAGGGGGGTGGGGGGTCTCACCTGGAAGACATGGGCTTGGCTGTGAGAGCTCACCTAGAAGACATGGGCGTAGCTGTGAGAGGGGTTGGGGGTCTCAACTGAAAGACATGGGCGTGGCTGTGAGGGGGGGGGGGGGTCTCACCTGGAAGACATGGGCTTGGCTGTGAGAGCTCACCTAGAAGACATGGGCGTAGCTGTGAGAGGGGTTGGGGGTCTCACCTGAAAGACATGGGCGTGGCTGTGAGAGGGGTGGGGGGTCTCACCTGAAAGACATGGGCTTGGCTGTGAGAGGGGTGGGGGGTCTCACCTGGAAGACATGGGCGTGGCTGTGAGAGGGGTGGGGGGTCTCACCTGGAAGACATGGGCGTGGCTGTGAGGGGGGTGGGGGGTCTCACCTGGAAGACATGGGCTTGGCTGTGAGAGCTCACCTAGAAGACATGGGCGTGGCTGTGAGAGGGGTGGGGGTCTCACCTGAAAGACATGGGCGTGGCTGTGAGGGGGGTGGGGGTCTCACCTGAAAGACATGGGCTTGGCTGTGAGAGGGGTGGGGGGTCTCACCTGAAAGACATGGGCGTGGCTGTGAGAGGGGTGGGGGGTCTCACCTGAAAGACATGGGCTTGGCTGTGAGAGGGGTGGGGGGTCTCACCTGGAAGACATGGGTGTGGCTGTGAGAGGGGTGGGGGGTCTCACCTGGAAGACATGGGCGTGGCTGTGAGAGGGGTGGGGGGTCTCACCTGGAAGACATGGGTGTGGCTGTGAGAGGGGTGGGGGGTCTCACCTGGAAGACATGGGCGTGGCTGTGAGAGGGGTGGGGGGTCTCACCTGGAAGACATGGGTGTGGCTGTGAGAGGGGTGGGGGGTCTCACCTGGAAGACATGGGCGTGGCTGTGAGAGGGGTGGGGGGTCTCACCTGGAAGACATGGGTGTGGCTGTGAGAGGGGTGGGGGGTCTCACCTGGAAGACATGGGCGTGGCTGTGAGAGGGGTGGGGGGTCTCACCTGGAAGACATGGGTGTGGCTGTGAGAGGGGTGGGGGGTCTCACCTGGAAGACATGGGCGTGGCTGTGAGAGGGGTGGGGGGTCTCACCTGGAAGACATGGGCGTGGCTGTGAGAGGGGTGGGGGGTCTCACCTGGAAGACATGGGCGTGGCTGTGAGAGGGGTGGGGGGTCTCACCTGGAAGACATGGGCTTGGCTGTGAGAGGGGTGGGGGGTCTCACCTGGAAGACATGGGCGTGGCTGTGAGAGGGGTGGGGGGTCTCACCTGGAAGACATGGGTGTGGCTGTGAGGGGGGTGGGGGGTCTCACCTGAAAGACATGGGCGTGGCTGTGAGAGGGGTGGGGGGTCTCACCTGGAAGACATGGGCGTGGCTGTGAGAGGGGTGGGGGGTCTCACCTGGAAGACATGGGCTTGGCTGTGAGAGGGGGGGGGGGTCTCACCTGGAAGACATGGGTGTGGCTGTAAGAGGAGTGGGGGGGTCTCACCTGGAAGACATGGGCTTGGCTGTGAGAGGGGTGGGGGGTCTCACCTGGAAGACATGGGTGTGGCTGTAAGAGGAGTGGGGGGGTCTCACCTGGAAGACATGGGCTTGGCTGTGAGAGGGGTGGGGGGTCTCACCTGGAAGACATGGGAGTGGCTGTGAGAGGGGTGGGGGGTCTCACCTGGAAGACATGGGTGTGGCTGTGAGAGGGGTGGGGGGTCTCACCTGGAAGACATGGGCGTGGCTGTGAGAGGGGTGGGGGGTCTCACCTGGAAGACATGGGCGTGGCTGTGAGAGGGGTGGGGGGTCTCACCTGGAAGACATGGGTGTGGCTGTGAGAGGGGTGGGGGGTCTCACCTGGAAGACATGGGCGTGGCTGTGAGAGGGGTGGGGGGTCTCACCTGGAAGACATGGGTGTGGCTGTGAGAGGGGTGGGGGGTCTCACCTGGAAGACATGGGCGTGGCTGTGAGAGGGGTGGGGGGTCTCACCTGGAAGACATGGGCGTGGCTGTGAGAGGGGTGGGGGGTCTCACCTGGAAGACATGGGCGTGGCTGTGAGAGGGGTGGGGGGTCTCACCTGGAAGACATGGGCTTGGCTGTGAGAGGGGTGGGGGGTCTCACCTGGAAGACATGGGCGTGGCTGTGAGAGGGGTGGGGGGTCTCACCTGGAAGACATGGGTGTGGCTGTGAGGGGGGTGGGGGGTCTCACCTGGAAGACATGGGCGTGGCTGTGAGAGGGGTGGGGGGTCTCACCTGGAAGACATGGGCGTGGCTGTGAGAGGGGTGGGGGGTCTCACCTGGAAGACATGGGAGTGGCTGTGAGAGGGGTGGGGGGTCTCACCTGGAAGACATGGGCGTGGCTGTGAGAGGGGTGGGGGGTCTCACCTGGAAGACATGGGTGTGGCTGTGAGAGGGGTGGGGGGTCTCACCTGGAAGACATGGGCGTGGCTGTGAGAGGGGTGGGGGGTCTCACCTGGAAGACATGGGCGTGGCTGTGAGAGGGGTGGGGGGTCTCACCTGGAAGACATGGGCGTGGCTGTGAGAGGGGTGGGGGGTCTCACCTGGAAGACATGGGCTTGGCTGTGAGAGGGGTGGGGGGTCTCACCTGGAAGACATGGGCGTGGCTGTGAGAGGGGTGGGGGGTCTCACCTGGAAGACATGGGTGTGGCTGTGAGAGGGGTGGGGGGTCTCACCTGGAAGACATGGGCGTGGCTGTGAGAGGGGTGGGGGGTCTCACCTGGAAGACATGGGTGTGGCTGTGAGAGGGGTGGGGGGTCTCACCTGGAAGACATGGGCTTGGCTGTCAGAGGGGTGGGGGGTCTCACCTGGAAGACATGGGCGTGGCTGTGAGAGGGGTGGGGGGTCTCACCTGGAAGACATGGGCTTGGCTGTGAGAGGGGTGGGGGGTCTCACCTGGAAGACATGGGTGTGGCTGTGAGAGGGGTGGGGGGTCTCACCTGGAAGACATGGGCGTGGCTGTGAGAGGGGTGGGGGGTCTCACCTGGAAGAAATGGGCGTGGCTGTGAGAGGGGTGGGGGGTCTCACCTGGAAGACATGGGCTTGGCTGTGAGAGGGGTGGGGGGTCTCACCTGGAAGACATGGGCGTGGCTGTGAGAGGGGTGGGGGGTCTCACCTGGAAGACATGGGTGTGGCTGTGAGAGGGGAGGGGGGTCTCACCTGGAAGACATGGGCGTGGCTGTGAGAGGGGTGGGGGGTCTCACCTGGAAGACATGGGCTTGGCTGTGAGAGGGGTGGGGGGTCTCACCTGGAAGACATGGGTGTGGCTGTGAGAGGGTAGGGGGGTCTCACCTGGAAGACATGGGCGTGGCTGTGAGAGGGGTGGGGGGTCTCACCTGGAAGACATGGGTGTGGCTGTGAGAGGGGTGGGGGGTCTCACCTGGAAGACATGGGTGTGGCTGTGAGAGGGATGGGGGGGCTCACCTGGAAGACATGGGTGTGGCTGTGAGAGGGGTGGGGGGTCTCACCTGGAAGACATGGGCGTGGCTGTGAGAGGGGTGGGGGGTCTCACCTGGAAGACATGGGCTTGGCTGTGAGAGGGGTGGGGGGTCTCACCTGGAAGACATGGGTGTGGCTGTGAGAGGGGTGGGGGGTCTCACCTGGAAGACATGGGCGTGGCTGTGAGAGGGGTGGGGGGTCTCACCTGGAAGACATGGGTGTGGCTGTGAGAGGGGTGGGGGGTCTCACCTGGAAGACATGGGTGTGGCTGTGAGAGGGATGGGGGGGCTCACCTGGAAGACATGGGTGTGGCTGTGAGAGGGGTGGGGGGTCTCACCTGGAAGACATGGGCGTGGCTGTGAGAGGGGTGGGGGGTCTCACCTGGAAGACATGGGCGTGGCTGTGAGAGGGGGGGGGGGGGTCTCACCTGGAAGACATGGGTGTGGCTGTGAGAGGGGTGGGGGGTCTCACCTGGAAGACATGGGCGTGGCTGTGAGAGGGGTGGGGGGTCTCACCTGGAAGACATGGGTGTGGCTGTGAGAGGGGTGGGGGGGTCTCACCTGGAAGACATGGGTGTGGCTGTGAGAGGGATGGGGGGGCTCACCTGGAAGACATGGGTGTGGCTGTGAGAGGGGTGGGGGGTCTCACCTGGAAGACATGGGTGTGGCTGTGAGAGGGGGGGGGGGTCTCACCTGGAAGACATGGGCGTGGCTGTGAGAGGGGGGGGGGGTCTCACCTGGAAGACATGGGTGTGGCTGTGAGAGGGGTGGGGGGTCTCACCTGGAAGACATGGACGTGGCTGTGAGAGGGATGGGGTGTCTCACCTGGAAGACATGGGTGTGGCTGTGAGAGGGGTGGGGGGGTCTCACCTGGAAGACATGGGTGTGGCTGTGAGAGGGATGGGGGGTCTCACCTGGAAGACATGGGCGTGGCTGTGAGAGGGGTGGGGGTCTCACCTGGAAGACATGGGTGTGGCTGTGAGAGGGATGGGGTTCTCACCTGGAAGACATGGGCTTGGCTGTGAGAGCTCACCTAGAAGACATGGGCGTAGCTGTGAGAGGGGTGGGGGGGTCTCACCTGGAAGACATGGGTGTGGCTGTGAGAGGGGTGGGGGGTCTCACCTGGAAGACATGGGCGTGGCTGTGAGAGGGGTGGGGGGGTCTCACCTGGAAGACATGGGCTTGGCTGTGAGAGGGGTGGGGGGTCTCACCTGGAAGACATGGGCGTGGCTGTGAGAGGGGTGGGGGGTCTCACCTGGAAGACATGGGTGTGGCTGTGAGAGGGGTTGGGGGTCTCACCTGGAAGACATGGGCTTGGCTGTGAGGGGGGTGGGGGGTCTCACCTGAAAGACATGGGCTTGGCTGTGAGGGGGGTGGGGGGTCTCACCTGAAAGACATGGGCGTGGCTGTGAGAGCTCACCTAGAAGACATGGGCGTAGCTGTGAGAGGGGTTGGGGGTCTCACCTGAAAGACATGGGCGTGGCTGTGAGGGGGGTGGGGGGTCTCACCTGGAAGACATGGGCTTGGCTGTGAGAGCTCACCTAGAAGACATGGGCGTAGCTGTGAGAGGGGTTGGGGGTCTCACCTGAAAGACATGGGCGTGGCTGTGAGAGGGGTGGGGGGTCTCACCTGAAAGACATGGGCTTGGCTGTGAGAGGGGTGGGGGGTCTCACCTGAAAGACATGGGCGTGGCTGTGAGAGGGGTGGGGGGTCTCACCTGGAAGACATGGGCGTGGCTGTGAGGGGGGTGGGGGGTCTCACCTGGAAGACATGGGCGTGGCTGTGAGAGCTCACCTAGAAGACATGGGCGTAGCTGTGAGAGGGGTTGGGGGTCTCACCTGAAAGACATGGGCGTGGCTGTGAGGGGGGTGGGGGGTCTCACCTGGAAGACATGGGCTTGGCTGTGAGAGCTCACCTAGAAGACATGGGCGTAGCTGTGAGAGGGGTTGGGGGTCTCACCTGAAAGACATGGGTGTGGCTGTGAGAGGGGTGGGGGGTCTCACCTGAAAGACATGGGCTTGGCTGTGAGAGGGGTGGGGGGTCTCACCTGGAAGACATGGGCGTGGCTGTGAGGGGGGTGGGGGGTCTCACCTGGAAGACATGGGCTTGGCTGTGAGAGCTCACCTAGAAGACATGGGCGTAGCTGTGAGAGGGGATGGGGGTCTCACCTGAAAGACATGGGCGTGGCTGTGAGGGGGGTGGGGGGTCTCACCTGGAAGACATGGGCTTGGCTGTGAGAGCTCACCTAGAAGACATGGGCGTAGCTGTGAGAGGGGTTGGGGGTCTCACCTGAAAGACATGGGCGTGGCTGTGAGAGGGGTGGGGGGTCTCACCTGAAAGACATGGGCTTGGCTGTGAGAGGGGTGGGGGGTCTCACCTGGAAGACATGGGCGTGGCTGTGAGAGGGGTGGGGGGTCTCACCTGGAAGACATGGGCGTGGCTGTGAGGGGGGTGGGGGGTCTCACCTGGAAGACATGGGCTTGGCTGTGAGAGCTCACCTAGAAGACATGGGCGTAGCTGTGAGAGGGGTTGGGGGTCTCACCTGAAAGACATGGGCGTGGATGTGAGAGGGGTGGGGGGTCTCACCTGAAAGACATGGGCTTGGCTGTGAGAGGGGTGGGGGGTCTCACCTGAAAGACATGGGCTTGGCTGTGAGAGGGGTGGGGGGTCTCACCTGGAAGACATGGGCGTGGCTGTGAGAGGGGTGGGGGGTCTCACCTGGAAGACATGGGCGTGGCTGTGAGAGGGGTGGGGGGTCTCACCTGAAAGACATGGGCTTGGCTGTGAGAGGGGTGGGGGGTCTCACCTGGAAGACATGGGTGTGGCTGTGAGAGGGGTGGGGGGTCTCACCTGGAAGACATGGGTGTGGCTGTGAGAGGGGTGGGGGGTCTCACCTGGAAGACATGGGTGTGGCTGTGAGAGGGGTGGGGGGTCTCACCTGGAAGACATGGGCGTGGCTGTGAGAGGGGTGGGGGGTCTCACCTGAAAGACATGGGCGTGGCTGTGAGAGGGGTGGGGGGTCTCACCTGAAAGACATGGGCGTGGCTGTGAGAGGGGTGGGGGTCTCACCTGAAAGACATGGGCGTGGCTGTGAGGGGGGTGGGGGTCTCACCTGAAAGACATGGGCTTGGCTGTGAGAGGGGTGGGGGGTCTCACCTGAAAGACATGGGCGTGGCTGTGAGAGGGGTGGGGGGTCTCACCTGGAAGACATGGGTGTGGCTGTGAGAGGGGTGGGGGGTCTCACCTGGAAGACATGGGCGTGGCTGTGAGAGGGGTGGGGGGTCTCACCTGGAAGACATGGGTGTGGCTGTGAGAGGGGTGGGGGGTCTCACCTGGAAGACATGGGCGTGGCTGTGAGAGGGGTGGGGGGTCTCACCTGGAAGACATGGGTGTGGCTGTGAGAGGGGTGGGGGGTCTCACCTGGAAGACATGGGCGTGGCTGTGAGAGGGGTGGGGGGTCTCACCTGGAAGACATGGGCGTGGCTGTGAGAGGGGTGGGGGGTCTCACCTGGAAGACATGGGCGTGGCTGTGAGAGGGGTGGGGGGTCTCACCTGGAAGACATGGGCTTGGCTGTGAGAGGGGTGGGGGGTCTCACCTGGAAGACATGGGCTTGGCTGTGAGAGGGGTGGGGGGTCTCACCTGGAAGACATGGGTGTGGCTGTGAGAGGGGTGGGGGGTCTCACCTGGAAGACATGGGTGTGGCTGTAAGAGGAGTGGGGGGGTCTCACCTGGAAGACATGGGCTTGGCTGTGAGAGGGGTGGGGGGTCTCACCTGGAAGACATGGGTGTGGCTGTAAGAGGAGTGGGGGGGTCTCACCTGGAAGACATGGGCTTGGCTGTGAGAGGGGTGGGGGGTCTCACCTGGAAGACATGGGCGTGGCTGTGAGAGGGGTGGGGGGTCTCACCTGGAAGACATGGGTGTGGCTGTGAGGGGGGTGGGGGGTCTCACCTGGAAGACATGGACGTGGCTGTGAGAGGGGTGGGGGGTCTCACCTGGAAGACATGGGCTTGGCTGTGAGAGGGGTGGGGGGTCTCACCTGGAAGACATGGGCGTGGCTGTGAGAGGGGTGGGGGGTCTCACCTGGAAGACATGGGTGTGGCTGTAAGAGGAGTGGGGGGGTCTCACCTGGAAGACATGGGCTTGGCTGTGAGAGGGGTGGGGGGTCTCACCTGGAAGACATGGGTGTGGCTGTAAGAGGAGTGGGGGGGTCTCACCTGGAAGACATGGGCTTGGCTGTGAGAGCTCACCTGGAAGACATGGGCGTGGCTGTGAGAGGGGTGGGGGGTCTCACCTGGAAGACATGGGTGTGGCTGTGAGAGGGGTGGGGGGTCTCACCTGGAAGACATGGGCGTGGCTGTGAGAGGGGTGGGGGGTCTCACCTGGAAGACATGGGCGTGGCTGTGAGAGGGGTGGGGGGTCTCACCTGGAAGACATGGGAGTGGCTGTGAGAGGGGTGGGGGGTCTCACCTGGAAGACATGGGCGTGGCTGTGAGAGGGGTGGGGGGTCTCACCTGGAAGACATGGGTGTGGCTGTGAGAGGGGTGGGGGGTCTCACCTGGAAGACATGGGCGTGGCTGTGAGAGGGGTGGGGGGTCTCACCTGGAAGACATGGGCGTGGCTGTGAGAGGGGTGGGGGGTCTCACCTGGAAGACATGGGCGTGGCTGTGAGAGGGGTGGGGGGTCTCACCTGGAAGACATGGGCGTGGCTGTGAGAGGGGTGGGGGGTCTCACCTGGAAGACATGGGTGTGGCTGTGAGAGGGGTGGGGGGTCTCACCTGGAAGACATGGGCTTGGCTGTGAGAGGGGTGGGGGGTCTCACCTGGAAGACATGGGCGTGGCTGTGAGAGGGGTGGGGGGTCTCACCTGGAAGACATGGGTGTGGCTGTGAGAGGGGTGGGGGGTCTCACCTGGAAGACATGGGCGTGGCTGTGAGAGGGGTGGGGGGTCTCACCTGGAAGACATGGGTGTGGCTGTGAGAGGGGTGGGGGGTCTCACCTGGAAGACATGGGCTTGGCTGTGAGAGGGGTGGGGGGTCTCACCTGGAAGACATGGGCGTGGCTGTGAGAGGGGTGGGGGGTCTCACCTGGAAGACATGGGCGTGGCTGTGAGAGGGGTGGGGGGTCTCACCTGGAAGACATGGGCGTGGCTGTGAGAGGGGTGGGGGGTCTCACCTGGAAGACATGGATGTGGCTGTGAGAGGGGTGGGGGGTCTCACCTGGAAGACATGGGCGTGGCTGTGAGAGGGGTGGGGGGTCTCACCTGGAAGACATGGGCGTGGCTGTGAGAGGGGTGGGGGGTCTCACCTGGAAGACATGGGCTTGGCTGTGAGAGGGGTGGGGGGTCTCACCTGGAAGACATGGGCGTGGCTGTGAGAGGGGTGGGGGGTCTCACCTGGAAGACATGGGTGTGGCTGTGAGAGGGGTGGGGGGTCTCACCTGGAAGACATGGATGTGGCTGTGAGAGGGGTGGGGGGTCTCACCTGGAAGACATGGGCGTGGCTGTGAGAGGGGTGGGGGGTCTCACCTGGAAGACATGGGCGTGGCTGTGAGAGGGGTGGGGGGTCTCACCTGGAAGACATGGGTGTGGCTGTGAGAGGGGTGGGGGGTCTCACCTGGAAGACATGGGCGTGGCTGTGAGAGGGGTGGGGGGTCTCACCTGGAAGACATGGGCTAGGCTGTGAGAGGGGTGGGGGGTCTCACCTGGAAGAGATGGGTGTGGCTGTGAGAGGGTAGGGGGGTCTCACCTGGAAGACATGGGCGTGGCTGTGAGAGGGGTGGGGGGTCTCACCTGGAAGACATGGGTGTGGCTGTGAGAGGGGTGGGGGGTCTCACCTGGAAGACATGGGTGTGGCTGTGAGAGGGATGGGGGGGCTCACCTGGAAGACATGGGTGTGGCTGTGAGAGGGGTGGGGGGTCTCACCTGGAAGACATGGGTGTGGCTGTGAGAGGGGGGGGGGGGGTCTCACCTGGAAGACATGGGCGTGGCTGTGAGAGGGGGGGGGGGGGGGGTCAAACCTGGAAGACATGGGTGTGGCTGTGAGAGGGGTGGGGGGTCTCACCTGGAAGACATGGACGTGGCTGTGAGAGGGATGGGGTGTCTCACCTGGAAGACATGGGTGTGGCTGTGAGAGGGGTGGGGGGTCTCACCTGGAAGACATGGGCGTGGCTGTGAGAGGGGTGGGGGGTCTCACCTGGAAGACATGGGTGTGGCTGTGAGAGGGGTGGGGGGGTCTCACCTGGAAGACATGGGTGTGGCTGTGAGAGGGGTGGGGGGGTCTCACCTGGAAGACATGGGTGTGGCTGTGAGAGGGATGGGGGGTCTCACCTGGAAGACATGGGTGTGGCTGTGAGAGGGGTGGGGGGTCTCACCTGGAAGACATGGGCGTGGCTGTGAGAGGGGTGGGGGGGTCTCACCTGGAAGACATGGGTGTGGCTGTGAGAGGGATGGGGGGTCTCACCTGGAAGACATGGGCGTGGCTGTGAGAGGGGTGGGGGTCTCACCTGGAAGACATGGGTGTGGCTGTGAGAGGGATGGGGTTCTCACCTGGAAGACATGGGTGTGGCTGTGAGAGGGGTGGGGGGTCTCACCTGGAAGACATGGGTGTGGCTGTGAGATGGGTGGGGGTCTCACCTGGAAGATATGGGTGTGGCTGTGAGAGGGGTGGGGTGTCTCACCTGGAAGACATGGGTGTGGCTGTGAGAGGGGTGGGGGGTCTCACCTGGAAGACATGGGTGTGGCTGTGAGAGGGGTGCGGCTCCCGATGGAGTGTCGGGACGGAGACGATCGGTGACTTGGTGTTTCTCCGAGCTGGGTCAGCAGCACTCGTCTCACTTGGTTCACCTCCTGGAGATGGGAATAACAAACAGTTGTCACTACGGTAACATGATCCCCTGCCGCAAATTAATACTTCAAATGTCAAGATTAGCAAAATAGACTGGCCCTGAATGTTCCAACTGGTGTAAGATTATAATGAGAATCAAATGAACAGTTCTTGTGATATCGATCCCCCCTTACAAGCTTAACATGTCGAAAAATTCAAAACTTTGCTGTGAGAATTATGTAAAGGTCACCAAAATTTAATCAGCTCTTTGCCTTAACTAGGAGAAGGTATGTGTATGAAAGGTTTTGAGATATCTCGCTAACAAGGGTAAAATGACAAAGTCTTGTTCTGGTCTTGAAATGAAAGTCAAGGTCACAAACATCTGTAGGAATATTATGGTGAATCTACATGCAGAATATGAAAAAAATCCAGTGAATAGTACTTGAGTTATTCCATTTCGTACGTACGTATGTACGGACACAGCCAAATACTATATCACCCACTTCACGCTTAACATGCGGCGGGGGATAATAACACTTTTTTTTTATAATAATACTTATATTGATAACAAGAAGACATAGTCATCAACATCCCCCACCAGAGCCAAGAAATAGGAAAAAGGGCAATAATTCGAAATAATTGTGCATTACTCATTTTCATTCCATCAAGGTATGTGTGCCCTCAAGCTACACACCAATTTTGGTTCTCCTATCTTAAATAGTTTCTGAGAAAAACTGTCGACTTTGGAGGTACAATGAAAAAAGGCCAAAAATACGGAACAAGGGCAATAACTCTGGAAAAAATAATTGCATGCTTCTCATTTTCGAAATCCATCAAGGTATTTATGCCTTCAAACAACACATAAAATTTGGTAACCCTATCTTAAACGGTTTCTGAGATAAGCTGTCCCCTTTGGAGATACCATGAACAAAGTAAAAAAATACGGAACAAGGGCAGTAACTCCGGAAAAAATATATGCACGCTTCTCATTTTCGAACTCCATCAAGGTATTCATGCCCTTAAGCAACTCATCAAATTTGGTAATTTCTGAGAAAAGCTGTCCCCTTAATCTCGGACAGACGGAAACACGGATGGACGGAGCCCAAACCTATATCCCCCTTCCACTTGGTGGCGGGGGATAATAATACTAAGATTACAGTTAAGAAAGGAGGAAGATTTGTTGTACCCTTATAATGATCAATAACAAGCATAATACACCTCACGGCCCATTTAACAGTCTTTGAATTGAGTTATTATTTCGGGAGAACATCCCAACGAAAGGAACTGGAGCCTTACAATTCCTTATGCTGGATAATAACCCGCTGTGAGGGCCTTGTACAGAATAATAATCTTCCAACAGCGTATTATCCAGTATAAGGTCCTCCAAATTTTTAGCACCCGATAAATTCTAAGTCCCATTGAGAAAGGTAATCAGTCCACAAAGTTATCCCTTTACTTGTGAATCCTGGCATAGTCAGGGGTTTGGCCATAAACAATTCCTACGTGTCTCATTAGGTTCCCGGACACTTGACTTAGATTTGTTTGCGGATGTCTACCATTTAACTAGTACTCAACTATCCCTGTCCGCAATCTGCGAGTCGAGTTGTCTCCGTGAGTCGCTCCATAAAAACGTTTGTATTCTGCCTCACAGTTTGCAAAGATAACGAGACTTTGTCAATGTCCGATCGAAATGTCCAGC
This sequence comes from Gibbula magus, assembly GCA_936450465.1. Classification (NCBI taxonomy): domain Eukaryota; kingdom Metazoa; phylum Mollusca; class Gastropoda; order Trochida; family Trochidae; genus Gibbula; species Gibbula magus. The sequence continues at coordinate 68,502,279 of OW388305.1, forward strand.
AAAAATCACACCAAAATCGTGTGCATTGTTGACTCGTAACGCATCGATAATTAGCTTTACAAAAGGACAATTTGTCGGGCTTCTCCCCGAAGCCTAATCTCCATGGGGGTTAATTTTCACCCACGTGTTTGCATTGCCTCGGGTTTGCATTGCCCGTACATGGTATCTGCCTGGCATCTAGTGGGACGGGGGAAAAAAATCGGTAACTTGCTTACTCTCGCACTTCATATGATGTGAACAATTTGTTTTAAAAAAAAATTATGGCAAAATAAAGGGGAAATATTAGACTACAATCCCATATAAAATTCACAAATGTCAAAAAAATAATAAAGACACAGTAAGCGCCGTGAAAAAGGTCATGTTTACACTTCATAAATTTTGAAACAAACAGTGATTTTCACAACTTCTTACACAATTTATCACGGCTAAAATACTGAATGCATTTCCATAATTTTTATAACACAATTAACCGAAAAGAATAATCTTTTATTCTACATAAAATGCGTATATTTATTTACAGAAATAAAGATACAATTTTACCTTTCTGAGAGGCATGTGAAACCAAACGACACACAAACTAATCAACATTTCATCGGTTATGGTTTGAGGTTAGCATTTATTTGAAAGGTCAAACAACATAACCATATTTGGGTTGACATGTGCTTATTTGTCAACTGGTTCGAGATAATGATTTCTTGGAAAAAGCGATGAACGACCGTTTGCAATGCCGCATACATGTTGTAAGTATTTACGATTTTATAGGTGGAAATAAAGACAAACTTTACATAGCTATAGAATTATAACCAAAGGTCGCATTCTAATAATTTTTATATCATCGGAAGCCAGACATCTTGTCTTTAATTCCGTATATAAATGGAATTTCATATTTCATTTCGTATTTATGATGTTACAAGGCCCGAATTAAAGAAATCTCTCGAAAGTAATAGAATAAAAACAAAAAATCAAAGAAAATTCATTCAAAGTTTCGGGTGTGAATTAGCCATTTGTGTACTGCAGTGCCGCGACTTGAATTTGTATTGAATGCCCGTATATAGGCTGTTTTCGCGATGTAGATGCGATATATTTCGTAAAAACGGTACCGGAATCGCCACCTGGAAATTCCGCCAGAAGAGCTAATTAGTGTCGAAGCTAAAATACTGCTGCGAGCTGGACGGTCTGTAAATTCCGCCACAGGGGCTAAAATGGGTAAAATAGAAATATGCAACGTACGGATAAAATATTTTAATAGCAAACAATGCAGGATTTGAACCGGCAACCCTTCGCTTTGTAGCCCAAGGCTCAACCACTAGATCCCAGAGGATTGGTGACTGTGAAATGTTGATTGTTGAGCTGAATTCTGCTGAGCCAGAACTTTGATGATATTAATGTGCGCTTTATTTTACTTGGATCACCTGTGTTCTGCACTCACATTAGTCCTTGTTTCACGGTATATAAAATAGATAACACCCTCATCCTCGTGCATTCTAGCATGTTATCTCCTCTTTTGCATCACGTGTAATGGATGAGGTCATCATCAGGGGAGAGAACTCAATCTTTCCAGAGAAGCAATTGATTCAATTCTGATATCTGTATATCAAGGGTTCTCAAGCTTTGAGAAGAGATAAAAATAATGTATTCATAAAGACAGAGTAAGTTATAAGGGGAGAGAACTCAGAGTAAGTTATAAGGGGAGAGAACTCAGAGTAGGTTATAAGGGGAGAGAACTCAGAGTAGGTTATAAGGGGAGAGAACTCAGAGTAAGTTATAAGGGGAGAGAACTCAGAGTAAGTTATAAGGGGAGAGAACTCAGAGTAGGTTATAAGGGGAGAGAACTCAGAGTAAGTTATAAGGGGAGAGAACTCAGAGTAGGTTATAAGGGGAGAGAACTCAGAGTAGGTTATAAGGGGAGAGAACTCAGAGTAAGTTTGAGATGTAAGATGGACAGATCTTATTTCAAACAGTGAGAAAGAAAAAGGAAGTAAATACAACATACAAAGGAGGAAGTTCGTTAATTAAACTCAGACCTCGTTAGTGCTGTCGGGCTCGTGTACAGGGTTGCGAGAGGTGCCAGCGGCAGGTGTCTGTGTGTCTGGTATAGATCGACCCCCGTCCCCCGCGGCTGTAGCCGGGCTCGTACTCTGGTTCATACTCTCCGTCACTGCAACAAGCACTTGATAATGTAACTAAAACTGTTATTCTAAAACTTCTGCCTTTAGTGGTTGTAATCTAATCAACGAGGGAGTGGCCAGCTGGTCAGTCTCCAACAAACTGGACTGACTGCCTCTCACATATTTGAGAAGAGCATTTTCAAACCATTACTGGACTCTCATTACTGGACTCTCATTACTGGAGTGGAGAAAGGCAAGTAGGCAAAGGAGAAATTCTTAAATTATTTCCCGTTACTTACTGGTGTCGTAGTCTATCCAGGGTGTCGGTCAGGTCCGTTACTTACTGGTGTTGTAGAGTGTACCCAGGGTGTCGGTCAGGTCCGTTACTTACTGGTGTCGTAGAGTCTACCCAGGGTGTCGGTCAGGTCCGTTACTTACTGGTGTCGTAGAGTCTACCCAGGGTGTCGGTCAGGTCCGTTACTTACTGGTGTCGTAGAGTCTATCCAGGGTGTCGGTCAGGTCCGTTACTTACTGGTGTTGTAGAGTCTACCCAGGGTGTCGGTCAGGTCCGTAACTTACTGGTGTCGTAGAGTCTACCCAGGGTGTCGGTCAGGTCCGTTACTTACTGGTGTCGTAGAGTCTACCCAGGGTGTCGGTCAGGTCCGTTACTTACTGGTGTCGTAGAGTCTACCCAGGGTGTCGGTCAGGTCCGTTACTTACTGGTGTTGTAGAGTCTACCCAGGGTGTCGGTCAGGTCTGTTACTTACTGGTGTTGTGGAGTCTTCCCAGGGTGTCGGTCAGGTCCGTTACTTACTGGTGTTGTAGAGTCTACCCAGGGTGTCGGTCAGGTCCGTTACTTACTGGTGTCGTAGAGTCTACCCAGGGTGTCGGTCAGGTCCGTTACTTACTGGTGTCGTAGAGTCTACCCAGGGTGTCGGTCAGGTCCGTTACTTACTGGTGTCGTAGAGTCTACCCAGGGTGTCGGTCAGGTCCGTTACTTACTGGTGTTGTAGAGTCTACCCAGGGTGTCGGTCAGGTCTGTTACTTACTGGTGTTGTGGAGTCTTCCCAGGGTGTCGGTCAGGTCCGTTACTTACTGGTGTTGTAGAGTCTACCCAGGGTGTCGGTCGGGTCCGTTACTTACTGGTGTCGTACAGTCTACCCAGGGTGTCGGTCAGGTCCGTTACTTACTGGTGTTGTAGAGTCTACCCAGGTCCGTTACTTACTGGTGTCGTAGAGTCTACCCAGGGTGTCCGTCAGGTCCCGCAGCTCGGCGGGGGAGAGGGGGACTCCTTGTCTTGCTGAGGGGGAGGGGGAGAAGGTGATGGCGGACCGGGGACCGGCGTCTGGGTTGTACTTGAGGTTGGACCGGATCCAGGTAAACGCCCAATATGCTGCAACATGCCAAACAGTTTGTCATCGGATCAGACAGATACAGCTGCTGACATCTTGTCATCAGATCAGACAGATACAGCTGATGACATCTTGTCATCAGATCAGACAGATACAGCTGATGACATCTTGTTATCAGATCAGACAGATACAGCTGCTGACATCTTGTCATCAGATCAGACAGATACAGCTGCTGACATCTTGTCATCAGATCAGACAGATACAGCTGATGACATCTTGTCATCAGATCAGACAGATACAGCTGATGACATCTTGTTATCAGATCGGACAGGTACAGCTGATGACATCTTGTTATCAGATCGGACAGATACAGCTGATGACATCTTGTCATCAGATCAGACAGATACAGCTGATGACATCTTGTCATCAGATCAGACAGATACAGCTGATGACATCTTGTCATCAGATCAGACAGATACAGCTGATGACATCTTGTCATCAGATCAGACAGGTACAGCTGATGACATCTTGTTATCAGATCGGACAGATACAGCTGATGACATCTTGTCATCAGATCAGACAGATACAGCTGATGACATCTTGTCATCAGATCAGACAGATACAGCTGATGACATCTTGTCATCAGATCAGACAGGTACAGCTGATGACATCTTGTTATCAGATCAGACAGATACAGCTGATGACATCTTGTCATCAGATCAGACAGATACAGCTGATGACATCTTGTTATCAGATCGGACAGATACAGCTGATGACATCTTGTCATCAGATCAGACAGATACAGCTGATGACATCTTGTCATCAGATCAGACAGATACAGCTGATGACATCTTGTCATCAGATCAGACAGATACAGCTGATGACATCTTGTCATCAGATCAGACAGATACAGCTGATGACATCTTGTCATCAGATCAGACAGGTACAGCTGATGACATCTTGTTATCAGATCAGACAGATACAGCTGATGACATCTTGTTATCAGATCGGACAGGTACAGCTGATGACATCTTGTTATCAGATCGGACAGATACAGCTGATGACATCTTGTCATCAGATCAGACAGATACAGCTGATGACATCTTGTCATCAGATCAGACAGGTACAGCTGATGACATCTTGTCATCAGATCGGACAGATACAGCTGATGACATCTTGTCATCAGATCAGACAGATACAGCTGATGACATCTTGTTATCAGATCAGACAGATACAGCTGCTGACATCTTGTCATCAGATCAGACAGATACAGCTGCTGACATCTTGTCATCAGATCAGACAGATACAGCTGCTGACATCTTGTCATCAGATCAGACAGATACAGCTGATGACATCTTGTCATCAGATCAGACAGATACAGCTGATGACATCTTGTTATCAGATCGGACAGGTACAGCTGATGACATCTTGTCATCAGATCGGACAGATACAGCTGATGACATCTTGTCATCAGATCAGACAGATACAGCTGATGACATCTTGTTATCAGATCGGACAGGTACAGCTGATGACATCTTGTTATCAGATCGGACAGATACAGCTGATGACATCTTGTCATCAGATCAGACAGATACAGCTGATGACATCTTGTCATCAGATCAGACAGATACAGCTGATGACATCTTGTCATCAGATAAGACAGATACAGCTGATGACATCTTGTCATCAGATCAGACAGATACAGCTGATGACATCTTGTCATCAGATCGGACAGGTACAGCTGATGACATCTTGTCATCAGATCGGACAGATACAGCTGATGACATCTTGTCATCAGATCAGACAGATACAGCTGATGACATCTTGTCATCAGATCAGACAGATACAGCTGATGACATCTTGTCATCAGATCGGACAGGTACAGCTGATGACATCTTGTTATCAGATCGGACAGATACAGCTGATGACATCTTGTCATCAGATCAGACAGATACAGCTGATGACATCTTGTCATCAGATCAGACAGATACAGCTGATGACATCTTGTCATCAGATCGGACAGGTACAGCTGATGACATCTTGTCATCAGATCGGACATACAGCTGATGACATCTTGTCATCAGATCAGACAGATACAGCTGATGACATCTTGTTATCAGATCGGACAGGTACAGCTGATGACATCTTGTTATCAGATCGGACAGATACAGCTGATGACATCTTGTCATCAGATTGGACAGATACAGCTGATAACATCTTGTCATGTTACGTCATCAGCTGTAGCTGTCAACATTACAGGGCATGCAAGACCTACGAGGCTCATCATCATGGGTGAAATCGTCAAACTTTTGTCAAAGTTGGAGAACTTGGAGTTATTCATTTACAAAATGTTTATATATTACGACAAAGTAAACAATTTTATCCATTTCTCAGAACGTGATCTTATGATATTGCTTTTCAACATATGGTACAAAGAACATGGCAAGTTACTTTCAACATTTATCAAACTTTATTTTGACTTGAAATTTTCAGGTAATAGAACATTTCAAGTCATGTACGCAGTAGTCAATATTCCGTATGTTTGAGTGAGGTGAGTAACAGGCCAGACTGAATCTGGTGATAGTAGCAAACAAACAACATAGGTCTGAAGAAACTAGATTAGAGTTTGCGGGACATGCAAAAGCAGAGAAGTCTCAAACTGAGTGTTGTGCCTTTCCCTGTTCCGTCTTCTCCACAGCCACAATAAAATGGCCAAATTTTGTAACAAATGTTTTTTCATCATAACGACATTACTAACAAGTTCAATCATCCCTTGGGTCATAAGTTTGCTCTTCAAACCTATTTCTGATTTAAAAAAAGGGGTAACATGGACTTAAAGAGCCATCACGGATGTTAGTGTTTCAAATTTTTGGAAAATATACTTATAACGTCATTCGCCAGAGAAATCTTTTATCTACAACATGGCATATGTTAAATAATTTTCATATCACGACAATGTATTGCAATTTGGTTTCAAAGAGAAGTGTCACTTCGACTAGCGCGCTACGGGTATCTGACGTATATAAACAGAGTCCCCTTTTTTGCGTAATACGTACTACACAAACAGCAAGCGCTTCCGAAGCGTGAAGGCTCGTCTCTAGCGCAAGTCGCCATAACAACCCATGTGCTGCACGTGTCTCTCTTGCAAAGTACCCTTGTCACACATTACTGAATGTGATGATTGCTTTACAAACTATGTTTCTAAATGTCCTGAGAATATACACATTTTTTCCTGTTTAATGTTCTTATTATTGAGATAAGACCAGCAAATTATGACAAATTTTTACTCTCATTAATTATAAAATTCAAGAAAAATACCTAGTTGGGTAAAACTCTTATTCCAATATCTGTAGCAAATACATAATTAAATGAAATGGTAAATAAATAACCGTCAAAAAATTTGTTAAAATCTAAATATTTTAGATATTTAAAAATACTTACCCTACTTTTACTAGTGCATATTACCTATATGATCCGATGAAGGATTGAAAACGTGACTGAGACAGGATCCTAACGTAACTGTAGTGAAGTGTAGACAGACTGGCTCTAGGGCACGTCACTACCCGGAAGTGTAGTGCAATCCACATAGCTGCGTGCGCAGTGATATGAAAACCTCACATTTCCTAGAGTCAGTCCGAGCGAGGTCCTAGATGCGGGGAGGTAGTTGATCCAACGATGGGTGGGTATAAACCCTAAAAGTAGGGTAAGTATTTTTAAATATCTAAAATATTTAGATTTTAACAAATTTTTAATACTTACCCTACTTTTACTAGTGCATGTTGATTCGACAGTAGGACGGAGGGAAAGGACCAACAGCGAGGACCCCCAAAAGCACTAGTAATAGCAGGACGTGGCAACTGAGCGGAATCCTACAAACAGGAAACCCAAATCAGAAAATGAAACCACAAAAATGGATTAAAAGGAGAGATCTCGACGGTCCGAGAAATAGTCCTAAATCCACCAAGAATAACTCACCTACGACGAGGAGGGCACAGTGAGCTGCTGCGCCACTACGAGAGGTCCAAACGACTGGAGGCCTTGTACATCCTCCACAGAGACATCTCTCAGATAATGACTCGCAAACACCGTGTTAGATTTCCAAAAGCAACCCTTCATGATGTCAGGCACGGAACAGTTCCTGTGAAGTGCCATTGTTGAAGCTAGAGCTCGAATCTCATGCGGGTTGTTTGCGCAGGGGTGAGGAATTCCTGCTGCATCGTAAGCTGTCAGGATAGTTGCCCGAAGCCATAAGGCCAAAGTGTTCCGGTTTACCTCTCCCTTAGTCATAGAAGAGAAAGGAATGAACAACCTCTTCCGCCCAGCCCTCTTGTCAGTAGACCGGGAGATGCATTCCTTCAGGGCACGGACTGGGCACAAAGAGAGTTCTTCAGACTCTGACTCATCCACAATCGAAGACAACGGCGGAATCACAAACGCTCTATCAGGTTGACCAGGCAGTTGGTTTTTCGCGACAAAATCCCACAGCAAACCTAGATGCACTGAGCCATGACGCCGTTGCTCGAACCGGACCCTCGTAACATCAATAGCGTGTAGTTCACTCACTCTGGCAGCTGTTGCCAAAGAAAGTAGGAACGCCGTCTTCCTGGAGAGGTTCTCAAAAGAGGCCTCCGACAGAGGTTCATATGGAGCTCCACGAAGGTTCTTCAGGACCAGGTTCAGATCCCAAGCTGGAGGGCGAAACTTGACTTTCTGGTCCTCCAGCTTAAAGGACTTCAGCATGGCTATCAGTTCCGGAGTTTTAGAAATCTTCCTGTCTGTTTTAACAGCGAGAACTGAATTGAGGGCCGAAAGATAGGTAGAAATCGTTCCACCCTTGAGGTGCCTCTTCGATCGAAGATGGAACAAAAAATCTGCCAGAAACTGTGGTGAAGCTGACAAAGGATCTTGCTTATGGGATCTGCAAAAATTCTCAAACGACAGCCACTTATCGTCATAAAGGGCTCTAGTTGAAGGCCGATGTGCTCCAGTAATAGCGCTGGCTACAGGCGCTGAGTACCCCTTATCCCCTAGAGTCTTCTGCAGATGGTCCAAACGCACAGATGAAATCGTTGCGGGTCTGGATGTAACTGCCGACTGTGAGGATGCAGAAGGAGGTTTGGCCACGGGGGCAACGGGTTTGGTTCTCCTTCTGCTAAAAGACGAAGTTCTGGAAACCAAGTTCTGGCCGGCCAAAAGGGCGCGACCAAAAGCAGATTCATCATCTTGGTCTCCCTGATCTTGGCCAGAACCTTTGGCAACAGAATTGGAGGTGGAAACGCGAACGCGTCCAGACCGTCCCAAGACAGGGACAGAGCGTCCACTGCCCACGCCATCGGGTCTGGAAGGGGAGAGACATAAGTTGGCAACTGGTTGTTGAATCTTGTGGCGAACAAATCCATCAGAGGACGATGGTGTTGCTGACAAATCAGGGTGAAAGCTTCCGGGTTGAGCATCCACTCCGTTGGTGATGGCTTGTCCGGTCTGGACAGAGCGTCTGCCAATATGTTCCTGCAACCCGGGATATGAAGAGCCCTGATCAAAACGTGGTTGGCGTCTGCCAACTCGAACAGTTGGAAAGTCTGCTTCAATAACTGGCGCGACCGAGTCGTCCCCTGGAAATTGATCAGGTAAACCACTGTCGAGTTGTCCCAGGCTATACGAACCCGAGAGCCTCTGAGGACTCCGATCCAATGCTCGATTGCTAAGATGACTGCCTGCAACTCGAGATTGTTGCTGTGCCAACTGACTTGATGTTGCGCCCACAACCCTGCTGCCGTCCGCTGACCCAGGTGGGCTCCCCACCCTTGATGTGAAGCGTCTACAAACAGTTCGTGATGATGACTGAACTCTGTCAAAGAGACTCCTTCGCAAACATTCGATGGGATCGTCCACCACCTGAGGTAACGGTGTAGATGCAGTGGAAGCCAAAGGCTTTCCCTGGGGTCGTCCTCTTGACAAAAAGGAATCAGAAACACTTGCAGAGGGCGCGCCATGAGACGACCTCTGAGAGTGAGGGCCTGAGCCAAAGTCAGAAGGCCTAGAAGGGACTGCCACTGACGAACCGACAAAGCCTGACGAAGACCCCGCAACGCTAACTGCTCTATCTTCTCCCACCTGTCTGGGGGTACACGGAGAAGATCCATGTTGGTTAAGAACAGACCTCCTATAAACGTCAGCTGCTGGGATGGGACTAGTTGCGACTTCTCTGAATTGACAAGCCATCCCAACTGTCGCAGCAGGTCCAAGGTAAATAGGGTCTGTCTGTGTAAAACTGTTGAGTCCCCGTGGCTCATCAGGCAATCTTCTATATAGGGGTCGAACTCTATCCCCCGAAGATGGAGAAACCTGGCGATCGGAGACGTAATGTGAGTGAAAAGCCACGGGGCCGTAGAGATTCCAAACGGAAGAACCTTCCATTGATAATGTACCCCTTGGAAGAGGAATCTGAGGTACTTCCGATGATGCTTGAAAATTGGTACATGGAGGTAAGCGTCCTGAAGATCTAAACTGACCAGCCAATCGTTGGGTTGAAGCTTGGAACGCAGTAGATCCAGGGTAACCATTGTGAAATGCGGAGGCTCTGGCATATACAGATCGTTGAATAAAGCCATGTTGTGTATCATCCGCATCTTGTCTGAGTTCTTCTTCGGAACAAGGAAGATTGGGGAGTAGTATCCTGGGGAGAAGCTGGGGTCTGGGACCACCTCTATTGCTTTCTTCTCCAACAGTGTCTCGATGTTGGAAGACAACTGAACGATCTGAGTCGGCGAGTACACGCGTGACCGGGGCAGGGTGGTCAGAGGCGGAGGGTTGGAGATTGGCATTTTGTATCCAACCCTGAGGATTTCGGTGACAAAGGGATCTTCTAGGATTGTCCAGTTTGGCCAGAAGATCCCTAGTCTCCCGCCTACGGGTGTAGTTTGGTACGGGACGACTGGAGGCGGGAGAGACCAGTCGTGCATGTCCAACGCTTCAACGGCGTTTCTTGTAGGCTGGGGTCTTGGGAGTTTTTGGCTGATCGAAATCGGGGCGAGGTCTCTGAGGGATGTAGCCTCCCCTACCTGACTTGCCTCGTCCTCCACCACGAGCTACACGTTGAGCGAGCCTGACGGAATTGCGTCTCCCCACATAGGTTTGGTTGGCCCTAGGGTTTCTGGGGACGAAGGCTGTTGACAGAGACTTGATGGCACGAAAAGTGAAGTCTGATTGTGCCAACGAAGCATGTTCCTTGTACACCTCCGGTATCTTGTCCGCAAAGAGGGTAGGAGTGGAGAGAGGAGCTCTTATCAGTGATTTCTTGAATTCTTCTTCCCAAATGCAGGGGGCAAGAAGACCGTTCCTACGGATAAGAGTGGTTGAAGCCATAGCCGAGCGAACGTGGTCTACAACGACTGACACAGAGTTGGACACCCACCTAAACATTGTGGACTGGTGATCCATCCTCGATGGGTTCTCCTCCGTAAGGTCCTGCGTGAGGGCATCAGCGGCAGAGGCGATAGCTGAGAGAGGTTTCAACATCCGCTTCAACTCTCTATCCACAGACAACAACCTAACGTCTTGCACTTTATAAGAACCTTGTGGCGCATCTGACAGCCTAGAACAAGAGTCATCCTGAGGGGCACCATGGTCAAATACTTGCAGAGAGTGAACCTTGAAAGTAGCAGACGAATTCTTGGCTGGCCGAAACGTTGGGTTGAGCGACAGTTTCCTGAACTCATCGTCCAAAGACTCAACTGCATCCGAGACCATCGGGTGTGGAGGGATAAGTAATTCAGGCTCATGCCAGACGGCTAAAGAGGCATCAGTATCCGGGCCTGGTGATGGAGACGTTACCAGCCTGTCGGCAATCCAGGAATACACTTCTCCTAAGGGCAGATGAGTACCCTGGGGTTCGCTAGGGTCCACAGACTTAGACGGAGATACCGGGTCATAATAGCGGTCATCTGAGTAAGTGGAGGCTGAACGACGTGGAGAAGCCTCCGACTCCAAAGTGTCTCTGATAGGAGATCTGTCACGGAAGAGCGAGTCACTGGGGTCCTGAGCAGGCAAGCGCTCTCTTGACAAGCGATCCTTAGAACGCTGGCGCTCCTTCTCCAGAAGCTGACGCTCTTCATCCCTGAGGCGCTGGTGCTCAGCCTCCTTGAGGCGCTGGCGCTCGTCCTCTCGGCACAGGCGCTCATCTTCCCGGCGCTGGCGCTCGTAGTTTTTCTGGCGCTGAGCTTCAATATCCTTGAGGCGCTGGCGCTCATCTTCACGGCACAGGCGCTCGTCCTCGCGGCGCTGGCGCTCGTACCCTCTGTGGCGCAGAGCTTCAACCTCCTTGAGGCGTAGGGGCTCCTCATCTCGGTACCGCTCATCCCTGTGCTGGCGGTCAGAGTTCTTGTGGCGCTGGGAATCGATGTCCTTGAGGTGCTGACGCTCCTCCTCCCGGACGCGGCGGTCCTCCTCCAAGCGTAAGTGTTGGCGCTCATCCTCGCGGCGCTGGTGCTCAAGCTCCTGGCGTTGAGCGTTCTCTGCACGTCGAGTGTCCTCCAGGCGCTTCTGTTCCAGACGACGCTCCTCCTGGCGTCTCCTGGTTTCCCTGAGCTCTGCTAAGCATCTTTCATCCTCCTGGCGCTCGAGGTCCTTTAGAGAAAGTTGATATCTCTCTTCTTCTTTCTCCACCTCGAGCTCCAAGCGCTGGCGCTCACCTAGGCGCTGCTGATCCTCTAGGCGCCGGCGCTCCTCAGAAGAGAGAGATTTCCTGTTGGAAGAGTCCCACAAGGGAGGGTCTGCCACCCCACTCCTGGGCCTCCTATCCGAGCGTGATACGTTCCCGATGGGCGGAGCACCAGGGTTGATCGCGTTCTCTAACTGTTCCATAGAAACACGCTGTGCCTTGGTCTTGGATGGAGCAGTATTCCCAGTAGGGGAAAGAGCATCATGAGGATGATCTCTTGCTGGAGACAACCCGTCAATGGGTTCAGAGATAACAAGAGTATCCTGGTCGAGGTCTGAAGTGGCCATCCTACAGCGTCGCTGGGTGAACCTCTTTCTCCTCGCCCTCAGGTAAGACTTGAATTCTGACGCAGAAAGATGACAACAGTGACCACACCGGGAGAGCCACTCACACGGTGTGTCCGCCAAACAGTCTGGGCAGAGGGGGTGCGGGTCCTTTGCCGACTTGGGGGATTTGCAATCAACGCAAAACACTCTCGGCATGCAAGAACGAGTTCACTGTCAACAAAAAGAGAAGCCAGTGAACATAAATAATCAAGCAAACAAAACCACCATAACATGTTAAAACAACTTTAACATCAGAAAAGGTTGAGTAATGAAAGCTTAATTCAAGCATGTAAAATTACAAAATTGGTAATGAAAAATTTACAAAGAAATTTTAATACCAAAAAATTAAATTCCCATGAAGAAAGAAACAATTGAAGTAAAGAAAAACAACATAGGATACGAACTACACAGACTCAAGGTTAAAAGGGAGATAACCGCTGTGGTCAAAGTTCATACACATGGAATGTAAACACATGAAACTTTCAACAAGAATAAAATTTACAATGTAAAATTAACGACTATAAATAGCCAAGAATTTACACTCACAGTGGAAAACGTAAACAACAATCAAAATTATCCATAAATATGGATAAAATAAAAAACAAAAACGGTAAACAAAAAGTTGTGACGTCACCACAACAAATCGAGCAAGACGAAGGAGGCCGCCATTTTGAATGGCCAGCGAAAACGTGCTCCGAAGAAAAACAACGAAAATAGCTACCAAAACGCGTAAAAGTGTTAGAAAACACGATAAAACGGTACAGTAGGCTGCGTAGCATAAAAATAGAAGTCAAATTCCTCACGAAAGCCAATGCAAATGGCGACATGAGCGAAGAAAAACATCGTTCTCGAAGAATGAAGAAACAAATTCTACGACGAGGTAGGTGAAAACTACGCTTGTTACACTTAACAATACAAAAATAGAGAAAAGACATACCAATGACTAAACCACACGGTTTAGGTAGATAAATAGGTAGAAAAGAGAAAAATTCCCGTCTCAAATACACGTCCGTAATGCAGGTGCGATATAGGAAATGTGGGGTTTTCATATCACTGCGCACGCAGCTATGTGGATTGCACTACACTTCCGGGTAGTGACGTGCCCTAGAGCCAGTCTGTCTACACTTCACTACAGTTACGTTAGGATCCTGTCTCAGTCACGTTTTCAATCCTTCATCGGATCATATAGGTAATATGCACTAGTAAAAGTAGGGTAAGTATTAAAAATTATATATTTCGATTCCTTTCATTGCTCATATTTTTTTAATTCTTTCGTGTCTTTGTTTACTGTGTGCGAGCTAGACCATAATGCTTTGCGCTTGAAAATAATAGACTGGATCAATGTTTAGACTGGAAAACACCTTTACTAATTAATGCAATTTCTCGGCTTATTTTAAGTTGGAAAAATTTGGGAAAAATTAAGTGTATTTGTTTCACGAAGATAGATTTTTGGAAAAATTGTGATATTTTCATCAACATCCGTGATGGCTATTTAATCCATATCTCGTGACCTTGACCTTTGACTTCAAGGTCACACAATCAATCATCACTTTTCATTGTCGCATATTCGCAAATGCAGGCAAGTAGTGCCGTTGTCCTTTGACCTTGAATAAGAACATGTCAAAATAATTCCCCAGGGGTATAAGTAAGAATGTATGTATATGAATTCTTAAAACCTTCTTGGAAAAAAGTTGTAGCCAAAACACGTGCCAGAGGTGGGGCGTTGGAAATGGGTCTGCTATTACATAAGGGATGGTGTCCACAGTTCATTCCAGTCAGTTAATAACACATTGCTGGTCTAATCTTTGTGATGGATATAACTGGCATCCTACATAAAGTGTACAATACATACAATACATGCGTCAAATCAGTTCCATCCTTCATTTAGAGTTGAATCTTTTTCTACACTCCACTACACTCACCCATGGCTGTAGAGAAGATGAAGGCAGTCATGCCGGCGAAGTCGAGGCTGGTGTTGTAGCTGATCTCGGCGGCGGCGTTGGAGACGATGATGAGGAGGAGGAGGAGACGAGACACGAGGGGGAGGTGGAGGAACGCGGCGGCGACCACCATCAACAGGAAGTAGGTGATGTGCAGCACACAGCTCGTCAACACTTGAAGCTTGTCGTCTGGAGTGACAAGGGGAAGAGTTAATTAAACAATATATTTAATAGATGATCAACTTCTTTATTCAGTGTGGGAGGGGGAGGAACGCGTTTCTATTGAACCAAAAATATCAAAAGGCACCACTAACGTTAGCAGGTGATGTACATGGTAAGTTTCAGAAGATATCATTAACGGTTTTTGAGTTCTGCTCCGGAAATGAAATGATTACGGATGGACAGACAGAGGCGATGACTATATCCCACAGTATTACATACCATCAATATTATACTGGTGATGTACAGTTTATCAACATCAGAAAGCTGTTAGTGATGATCTGATATTCCTGATATATGCAGTTATCACCATTACAGAATAATTTCACTGACAAGTCCCACCTAACAGTTAAGAGATTCTGGACCCAACCCAGGTTGGCATGGACAGGGCGCTGCTGACCCCTTGTGACATATAGCGAATAATATTACAGTATCACTCTACTGACCAGCGCCACCCAGCAGTTGAGAGATTCTGGACCCAACCCAGGTTGGCATGGACAGGGCGCCACTGACCCCTTGTGACATATAGCGAATAATATTACAGTATCACTCTACTGACCAGCGCCACCCAGCAGCTGAGAGATCCAGCCAATCTTCCTCTCCATATTCTCCTGCATTGTTGCCACGGCGCCCAGCAGGTTGGTTACGGTTGAGTTGATCTTCTCCATGTTGCCGAACATCTCTTGGTACTGCTGCATCAGGTCGTCATGGTTACGCAGCAGACTTCTCGAGCTCTTGTCTGTAGAGGCAGAAAGTAAAGTTAAGCTGTCTTACTGTTAGATTATAGCTAGGTAGTTGAACATTCTTAATGATCATTGATCACAAATTCCCAGAAGGCAGAAGCAGAATTACTAGTATGAGAAAAATCATGAGAATTAACATTCAAAATTAAAGCATAATAAAATTTTCCCCAATTGTCTCAATAAAACTATTTGGCAGGATGAACATTGATAATGGTATCCTAACTTGACAAAGTCTGATGATGCACAGGCAAATTATAATAAACCATGAATAAATACCTTATGGAGTTTGTAATACACCAGATTCATGTGTTAGTTGGAAGACAATGAGGTGCTCACCAAGTTTACTGAAAGCATCCCTCGTTTTCTCCTGTATGTTCCGCAGGTCCGCCAGGATTGTCTCGTGGTTCTCTCTCTGGGCCGACTCCTGCTCGTGTAGCTGACCTCGTGTCAGATCTGGGGAGGAAAACATCAGGTTGTTGATAAAGATTAATACCTCAAGATAAATTTTTTTTTTAATTTGGATATGTTATAAATGTTATGGAGTACTCGTGATGTACACTTGCTAACATGTGCAGCATTTTGTCATTACAGTTCACTGTTGTCAAGAACAGGAAGCATGTGATTAGTGATTTACAGTTTGTTTTGGGAGGTTTTAGGGGTGGGGTTAGGTCTCAGGAATATGTACTTTTATTAGTTTAATACCATAACCTATTCAATATTTCCTGTTATATTTGCAAACTTCCTGCTGTCACAATTTTTAAATTTGGGATAAACTGCTACAAATCTATAATTCAGAAATATCTGCGTGAATAAATGAGTTACAAGTTGATTTAAGTTTATACACCTAGCTCTCGTTTTATATTCTCCGTCATATCAGCGAGTTCCTTGTTGCCGGTAGCAATGAGCGCCTTCTCGGTGGTGAGTGCGCGCATGTTCTCTTGGAGGTGTGAGAAGACGCCCTCCTGCGCTGACCGCAGAGACTCATGGGTAACCAACAACTCCTGCTGGCTGTCGAACAACTTCCTGATCGTCTCGGTCGTCATCTGGTGCAGGTGCTCCTGACCCTCCTGGAGACGAAACATACAAACATCTTTCATAATGTACGTCCTGGAGACGAAACATACAAACATCTTTCATAATGTACGTCCTGGAGACGGAACATACAAACATCTTTCATAATGTACGTCCTGGAGACGAAACATGCAAATATCTTTCATAATGTACGTCCTGGAGACGAAACATACAAACATCTTTCATAATGTACGTCCTGGAGACGAAACATGCAAATATCTTTCATAATGTACGTCCTGGAGACGGAACATACAAACATCTTTCATAATGTACGTCCTGGAGACGAAACATACAAACATCTTTCATAATGTACGTCCTGGAGACGGAACATACAAACATCTTTCATAATGTACGTCCTGGAGACGAAACATACAAACATCTTTCATAATGTACGTCCTGGAGACGGAACATACAAACATCTTTCATAATGTACGTCCTGGAGACGGAACATACAAACATCATTCATAATGTACGTCCTGGAGACGGAACATACAAACATCTTTCATAATGTACGTCCTGGAGACGGAACATACAAACATCTTTCATAATGTACGTCCTGGAGACGGAACATACAAACATCTTTCATAATGTACGTCCTGGAGACGGAACATACAAACATCTTTCATAATGTACGTCCTGGAGACGGAACATACAAACATCTTTCATAATGTACTTCCTGGAGACGGAACATACAAACATCTTTCATAATGTACGTCCTGGAGACGGAACATACAAACATCTTTCATAATGTACGTCCTGGAGACGGAACATACAAACATCTTTCATAATGTACGTCCTGGAGACGGAACATACAAACATCTTTCATAATGTACGTCCTGGAGACGAAACATACAAACATCTTTCATAATGTACGTCCTGGAGACGGAACATACAAACATCTTTCATAATGTACGTCCTGGAGACGGAACATACAAACATCTTTCATAATGTACGTCCTGGAGACGGAACATACAAACATCTTTCATAATGTACGTCCTGGAGACGGAACATACAAACATCTTTCATAATGTACGTCCTGGAGACGGAACATACAAACATCTTTCATAATGTACGTCCTGGAGACGAAACATACAAACATCTTTCATAATGTACGTCCTGGAGACGGAACATACAAACATCTTTCATAATGTACGTCCTGGAGACGAAACATACAAACATCTTTCATAATGTACGTCCTGGAGACGGAACATACAAACATCTTTCATAATGTACGTCCTGGAGACTAAACATACAAACATCTTTCATAATGTACGTCTGAACTAAGTCTATTGAGGACCGACATTTTGCTGCCTGTGCTATAAAAAGTCTCATTCACAATACTCTAACTATTAGGGACCGATATCATAGTGGTGGACATTCTCTCCACACAGAGGTGCTAGAAATAAAGAATCCTGATTTGTTGCACAGTCAGCTAGTTGTGCAATCAGCGACATTGTTTGAGCATTCAGTAACTGTCAAAATGTTTGAGCATTTGGTAACTGTCAAAATGTTTGAGCATTCGGTAACTGTCAAAATGTTTGAGCATTTGGTAACTGTCAAAATGTTTGAGCATTCAGTAACTGTCAAAATGTTTGAGCATTCGGTAACTGTCAAAATGTTTGAGCATTCGGTAACTGTCAAAATGTTTGAGCATTCAGAACCTGTCAAAATGTTTGAGCATTCGGTAACTGTCAAAATGTTTGAGCATTCGGTAACTGTCAAAATGTTTGAGTATCAGAACCTGTCAAAATGATTACCGGTAATAAGGATGTTACCAGTGTTGAAATATTTTTCACCATTATGCAAGAATAGTGAAATGGCTCCTAGTCCTGGAAACTTAACAGAATAGTCATATGGGTCCTTTTTCTCAGAACAGATATCCTAATAATTAACCACATTATTAACGTCTCCCTCAGGTTTAAATCTCTGGTGACTGGTGAATCAATAAGTAAATTCAAAATAGTTATTGAGACATGAGTTGTTTTATGACAAAATGATCAACACACTGTCTTGGGTGTGCAATAAATTACTTAAGACTGCATAAAAAAAGCTTATCGGGCACATTTTGGTGAAAAGTGATGAGGGCTGTAGGACTTTCTTTTCATTTTTTGTTGGAGAAAATAATGACAAGAGAAGAGTAAAAAAAAATTTTGACCATCAAAACTTTTAAGTGGTAGAATTACACATCAAAACTTTGAAGAAGTATAAGTACACAAAGTGAAAGTAAACGCCTATCTATTTGTTGGAAAATGCATTTTGGTGTTTAACTAGAGTGATGCTGCAAATTCTTGATTTATTTTTTTAAATGACAATAAAATGCTGTCACACGCACACATAAAAGATATGGGCCGATGCCCGAGAGACATTTAACTTTTTTTATTTACACTATAATCAGACAACAAAAGAATTCACAAAAGCAACAGACATACCTTAAGTTGTTTCATGACCTCTGTCTGCCCGTGCGCGGTGCTGACGAGATTGTTGACGGTTTTCTCGGTGAGTCGATGGAACTGTGTTTGTTGTGCCTCGTAGCACATGGCACGTGCCCGGTTACTTACGATCTGGTACGTGTTCCATGTCGTTGTGTCCATCGGCTTTGTGCACTCCGCCAAACTCTATGTAATGGTGTAATGGTGTAATCGTGTAAGGGAAATCATTTCATAGTTCATAGAAAACTAACAGAATTATAAAGTAAGAAAGTATCAAAGCACCACACCAGGATCTTCTCCATATATATATTTTTGACTCTTGCATGAAACAAAAGCTGTGTTGAATGATGATCATGCACCTGTGTTTAAATAACTGAAAAAAAATTCAGGACCAGTGTTTACATTATTGTGAAAAAGCTCAAGACAACATTGATTAGGTTTAGGCTGGTACTTGATACATAATTGTAAACCCTGGGCTGGTACTTGATACAAGCCCCTAGAAAGGACCCTTAGTTTACTGTCACAGTGTACAATCTAGGATTTTGTAATTCACACTGAAAATTATAAAATAGTCTCTTATAGAATATCATAGTCACATTGTAATTTTAACCCTACCTTATAAATCTCTAGTGACGTCACTCTATTGGCTCACCAGGATCTTATTTTACTGATTAAACCTCTACTAGCAGTTCACCCTGCATTCCTGGGGACAGCCTCAGACATTCTTTAGGAAATCCCATGGAATTCCTGGGGAAAGTCCAAGGTTTTCTGTTGGTAGGCTCAGTGCTAATGTGTTTTGAATGGCTATAATTACCGGTATATGAAGTCTTTCTCCAAATGCAAATTCAAACCCTCTCCCACTTTACCACCCATGGTGAGCCCCCCTTTTCAATGAGTGGACCCGCCCAAACAAACTTTCAATGAGTGGACCCGTCCAATCAAACTTTCAACGGGTGGACCCCCCCAATCAAACTTTCAATGAGTGGAACCGCTCAATCAAATTTCAATGAGTGGACCCGCCCAATCAAACTTTCAATGAGTGGACCCGCCCAATCAAACTTTCAATGAGTGGACCCGCCCAATCAAACTTTCAACGAGTGGACCCCCCCAATCAAACTTTCAATGAGTGGAACCGCCCAATCAAATTTCAATGAGTGGACCAGCCCAATCAAATTTCAATTAGTGGACCCGCCCAATCAAACTTTCAATGAGTGGACCCGCCCAATCAAACTTTCAATGAGTGGACCCGCCCAATCAAACTTTCAACGAGTGGACCCGCCCAATCAAACTTTCAATGAGTGGACCCGCCCAATCAAACTTTCAATGAGTGGACCTCAGGGATCACCGTGGAGCAGAGTGTCAAAGGGAGAATAATCTCCCATTTGCCTTACACAATGGGATTTCAGATAAGTAAACTTTCAATGAGTGGAGCCGCCCAGTCAAACTTTCTGGATCCGTCACTGTGTTAAGGGTCCGAAGCAAGCCTGATGCCAACTTCCAAAAGCAAGGCATAACTCTTGCCAGTCTGCATTACTGGGCAGTGGCCTTGCAGTATTTCCCTCTCTTTGTTGTGCCTCGATAGTGAATCGCTGCACCAAAGAAATGCATAGTGGGCCTGGATTTCTAAGCACAGATTATTTAAGGAAATACTGCAAGGCCTAAATCAGCCAGTAATGGAGACTGGCAAGAGTTATGCCTTGCATTGGGAAGTTAGCCTGAAGCCAGTATGTACGTACCATGGTGCCGGTGCAAGTGTACACCGCTCTCTCCTCCGCCTCTGACTGACAGTTGAGCAGCTGCACCGCCAGCTTGCCCAGCTCTTCCTCCGACAGCTCCCCACATTTCTTCCTCAGACTAAACACTACCTACAGAACATAAACAAACTTGTTTTTATTTACCTGCTTACTATCTACACTTTCACTTTGTTGTGACTTTGTAAAATATGATCATGTGTGAATCGGATTAATTTCGCACAATAAATAAATGCTTCTGCTGGAATACATGTTTATATGTACATTTATCATATATAATGGGGGGTGTTATCAATGCAATAAAGCAATCTGATAAACTTGGTATCCAAATCTGATAAATATGCAAAACAGGTAAACGGTCAAATACTACATTCGCAAACTCCACTCTGTTCATGCGAATCCTAAAACTGATTAAGAATCATTGAAAAGCATAACAGGGAGTTTACCCGTGTATTTCCGCTTGAATGAATGGATATTCAAAAACACGAAATCAGAGCTATAGCTGATATGATACAGTGCATTTATAGTTTTAACAAAGTCAAGATAATTGTAGATTTTCTTTAAAAAATCAATCAAAACATCAGTGCGCTATTGACCAACAGCATTGGCAAGTAGCTGCAGTGTCCTGTGTACAAAATGAATCTTGATGTGACCAATCGATGCGCCTCGTTGATCGCACTAGCATTTTGGAAATTCTTGAGGGCTGAATATTCAATATACGGTATTAGGTTCATTAATAGTACTTATTTATTAATGAAAGTACTTATTTATAAAAGAAACAACCGCACCTCACAAACAACTATATTGTGAACGATACTGTTATGTAGCAATCCGAACCAACCCTGCAACGCAGCTTCCAAAACATTGAAACTAGAGTTACTTCCCTTGTTCTACCACTGTGACCAAGCGATTTATGAGTGCTTGTTAATAATTAGATAGAAGTTTATGAACTAATTGAAAATATCTCCATGAACAAGAAACCAGGGATCAGTTGTTGATTTTTAAAAAAATCCTGCACATTGTATTTTTAAATTGTTTTAATTAAGAACTATTTCTAATGTTCTAGGCACTTCACAGCCGATATCGTGACCATCACTTTGATGTACCGTCTATGATATTACTCCGCTAAACAATGCTAAAACTGGGTCAATTCTCTTACCACTTTTAACACAAAAACACGCTCATTTTAATAATGACATAATATGATAAAGAGATTATTTAGCTTGTGTGTTTCCGTATCATTAATATCATATATTTGGAATAAAGAATAACGTATTGAGCCAAAGGTTCGCATAATACAATTTTTATTCCCAAAATATGATATTAATCATACGGAAACACACGAGGTTAATAATCTCTATATACTTATAGTATGTACATTTTGTAAAATAAGTGGCATCACTAATCAGACTTCATTTAATACATACTTATAGTTAAATAATAATATTTGCATGTTGATAAAATGGTAAGTTTTTTTTAGCTCAAGGCTCTCTTTAGATTTTAAAAAAATATTTAGATTTACGGTTTGCTTAATAAATTATTTTCGCTTGTTAAAATAAAATTAATGCAGTTAAATTGTATTTTCGCCCGGTGAAGTGATGTGGGCCTATTCAATACACACTTTCTGCCTGTGTCATCATATGAATATTGATGTTTCGTGGACCTAACAAAATTCAAATGAATTCATAAATTTGATAAAATTTCATGAGTTTTTCAATAACTATCACTTGCAACATACTTACAATCTGATTACAAGCATCTAAAGCCGAGAGATCTTTGAGAGTTTTCGCAAATTCCAGAAAATGTTCGTCCGTGGAAATGACTTCAAATCTGGCTCCAGAATCCGCCTTCCCTCCAACTGCATCCTTTTTACTCCCATCGGAACCAAACAGCCATTCTAACATCGATTGGGAGGGGTTTATACATATATACAACGTAGATAAAGCTACATATAGTGCTGTGTGCTGCCACATGTTCACATATTTTCAAAACAATCTCCTACAAATACATCCGGAAGTGGAGGAAAATAAGGTCACGCTTAATGGAAAACTCTAACATGATTGGCTAATTTTGCTATAAAAGCAACGATACAGTTTGGCGCCATATTTGAAAATGTAAACATTAGCCACGTGTTCCCTTTATTTGCATATTCATCAATTTTGGGGTGTAGGTTTATTCGTAGATGAAACAGGTTCGTAGATGCGATTTTTTACGGTTTCGCAGAGACAGGTTCGTAGAGAGTAAAAAATAGTAAATAAATAGTTATTAAAGTTCATTTGAGATAAATAAAGAAAACAGGTAGCCTAAGTATGATTATATTGCAGGATTCTCAGATAACTAGCGGAATTCAACTAGTGTCCCACTAGTGTCTGCCGATGATGATTACGGGGATTTAACGAGCGGTTTTCAGCGGAGCTGTTCTCCCACTCGGGTCACAAGGACCATTAATAAAGTTCCCAAAGTTTCCAGAAAATGGATAATTTTGAAGCCACGGCCGAAAGGTGGAGGCAATTTTAAAATTTTGAAATTTTGAATAATTTTTTTTTACCTAGGTTAGGTTAAAGGATTTTAAAACCCATTTCCATCTTATTTATGTTTAATATATCATCATATCACTTCTATGATCAACTCACAAACGTCAAAATGACACTTCCGGAAGTGGACGTAGATTTGACAAACTGACAACTGAACAACTTCGGTGCCGATATGCAAAACGATTCGGTAATTTCCGTCCATATTCGTGGCGTGACGTAATAGTGGTCCGCCATTCAAAATGCCGTTCTGTTCAGCCTACGGCTGTAATAGTCGAAGTGGGAAACAAACGGGCGTCCACTTTTTTCATTTCCCAGCTGCCAAAGAAACAAGAAAGAATTGGACACATTATTGCAGGAGAGTTGATTTCAAACCTACTAGCAACAATTTCTTATGTTCTAAGCACTTTTCATTCGTATGTTTTGATCGGCATCATATCCAACTTTCGAACTGGGGTTATGACAACCCGAGGCCAAGACTAAAGATCGGCGCCTGTCCCGACATCCCTCTGGAATTAGGCGTACCACCACCGCCAAAACGAGAAAGGACAGCAGTCATAAAAAGACGGCACATTGAGGTTTGTTTAAAAAATCTTTAGAACTCAAAAATAAATATTTCTAATGCGAAAGGCGCGTCTTTGACAGTTCACAGTGATTGGTCTATGAGTACCCTAATTTCGTTAGTACCCTAAATGCGGCTAAAATGGCCTAGACATGAATTTCAATAACCTTATATATTTTTTTCTGTCCAAATTATCAATGCATATTAAATACAAAAAAGGTCCAAATTAAGTTAACACTGAAAGCATTCAAAATTGCACAAATTAACAAGTGTCGGCGTCGGTGGATTGAAACCGGAAGTACATTTTGTTCGACTCTATCGAGAATCTGTAGGCCTAACTGTATCCCTATCTGTAGGAAAATGATAGATATAACAATTTGCTTGAATTAATGTAATGTGTTTACAACACCCCCTCCCCTCCCTAAAGACAACTTCACGTAGAATTACCATGAATAATGAGTGAAGACCATGTCGTGTTATACTGCATAGGCTTATTCGTAATAATTCTGCTTGCCATTGACATTTGGTCCTATATATTGAGTTATTGATTGGTTATGTTTATTTAATTTCAGAATTTTTTAATAAAAGGCAAAACAGGACATATAAAACTAGGACTACACCATAACAAACCTTCACATGATACTTTCTGATAATTGAAAAAGATTGATTTTAAAAAATGAATGGAATTAATTGATAAATAATAGAATGAAATGTTTTATTTCTGTATCATAAATGATTTATAAATATAATATTGAAATCTAAATATCAGTCTATTGGCCAATTTGGGATTAAATTTTGCAAAATGAAACAAAAACAGTTGCTGCATATTAATACTTATTTATAATTATTTCTTGAGGAATTTAAAAGAAGTGAAGCATCTACAAACATTACAGAATAAGAAATCGTGAGAAAAAGAAAAAAATCCTTTATTGTTTTATGCATTTAAACCAAGTTATAAACAAAACAAAAGTGAACAGAGCTCACATACCCCCACCAAATATGTGTCAATAGTAATAGCATTTGTGACCAATCAAGCAATGAACCATAAACTAAGTAACACTTCTTTAGTTCTTATAATCCCTACTTGTCAGAAATGATCGAGAGAATTATAATTTGTCATTAGATAAAGAAAACATACGAAATGACACTCACATCCTAATGCAAGCTATACAAATAAATAAAACCAGAAAACCTCAGAAAAAGGAGTGCTAAGCCCTCCCAAGTTTTTAAAATATTGTAACAGTATGATTATCAAAGGTTGCTAAAAAAAATGTTCTGAGACAAGATTATACAAATTAGTAAAAGAATGAAAATGAGATTGTGTCCAAAAGACACAAGACCATCTAGTTATTAAATTCTAAAATTGTTTTGGTTAACAAAAATTAATGACCATATGCAATACACATACACACATTTGGAAAATTAAGTATGCAAATTAGGTAAAAAATTAAAATATTTATTAAAAAGCAGAACTAAACCATCCAGTATAAACTTCCTCTTAATATCAAAGGTCTCTCATGAGACAGAGATATAAAATGAAGACAAATTTTGAAATTTTAAATAAAATAGCCAATGCAGCAAATTATTATTATTTTTTTTACAAAAAGTAAGCACTATAGGTAATGAAAATAAATTTCTTCATAGAATGTCTTCATTATATAGTCATTAAAGGTCTCTTGTAATTATTAATGATGATAGGCAATGTGTAAAAAAAAATAAAAGTATAAAATATGCAAATAAAGTCAGTTGATAAATTTCTTTTCAAAAAGGACACCTTGGCCATCAGGTAAATACACTACTGGCTACTTATTAAAAACTCCTGTAATTTCCCTATCTGTAACTGATGTTGACATTATTTATTTCATTATCATTACAGTATTAACAAAACCTTACAATTTCTTTTTAGACTTTTAGAACTTTTGACCTGCCAAAAGTGTCTAAAACAAATGAGACGCTTCATGTTCAACCCGTACAAGAATTGGAGACTCAGATGTCCAAGAAAGTTGAACCCAGCAAAATTCCAATTGCCTGTCACAGAGATGTTAAGTGTCAAGCAAATAGTAAGTTTGATACTGTTTGGGTTTTTTTTAAATAGAGGTCATCAGGAGTTTATCATTACTCGCCCATGTAAGATACAGCAGTGTAATATTTATGCGGCAATATTGAACAAGCATAATACCACTGCACGTTTGACGTCCCAATAGTTTGCGTTATGACGTCACAATGGGAGTAATGTCGTCACAGTGGTATCAGACTTGCGGGAATCATAGTTTCAGAGCCATGTCAGATTTATATTTCGCTGAATTAAAGGTGGGCGAGTAATAAACAGAATACTAACCTTCCTTTGATTTAATACCATTTTAATTAAACTCATGAATGATTTGGTATCAAACTTGCTTTCACTCATTTTATACATAATCATTAACTCGCTTAATGAAAATGGTATTAAATAGAAGGTTGTTTAGTATCCTCTATTTATCTAATGTTGAATATCAAAGTTATCTCAAGTAATACATTGTTAAAAAGCAAAAACATAGGTTTTTACATCATGACCCCTGTGACCCATATTTGGGGTCAAAGGATCACCAAATCTTTAATTTAGAATCTCCATTGGACAAGGAGTCTGGCACATAAAATGTCAGCTCTCTTAGAGTCATTGCTTCTGAAGAAGAAGTCGGAAGAGCAAAAAGTTTACAGGCAGACACCGGATGCCATGGCATAAGACAAGCTTAAAAGGTGTTTTAGAGCGCAACCTCATAGACAAATCATGTCATAACTTTCATATGACTAAGTGATATTTTGCTTAGGGCAAGGTATGAAAAATATGAAAATCCAAACAACTGCCCTTGTAAGTAATACTTTTTAAAATGTTTACCATTCATTTTCCAGTCAAACCCAAAATGCGTACAAGGGGTCACCAGACAAGCCGATTGGTATTACAGCAGAACAGATCAGTACAGAAGAAGCCGGACACCAGATCTATTGGCATTCAATGCAATATAACCTCAACTACAAATTATGATTCTGATGATACTGATGATCATGAAGATGCTGGTTCTGATGCCGACTATGTCCCTGAACAAGAATTTGATGGTAAAGACACTAGATATAGTTTACCTAATTGATAGCAACATTACCGGTATATCGGTATACCGTTTTAGATTGTGCAATACAATTTTGGCAATATATTTTTCATTTGGCAAAGTAACGCACCAAACAATTTTAAGTGAAATAAATGCATTTATTTTGTTCTAATGTAAAATTGGAGGTTTAGATTAATGTTGCTGTTTTGGAATCTACTGCACTAACTTTATTTTGAGAAATATAAAAAAAACAAGATGGTTGAGATGTCTATTACTGATATTTAATTAATGAACTTGACAAGTGTTCATTGCTCAAATGTTTTCCTTATTTTGCTCCAGACCAACCACTTGCCCCAGACATTCTCGAGGCACCAAAACATCCCTCCTCGGAAACCTATTACCTTGTGGCATCCAACAAACTGCGAGAACTTCTTCGATATTGTCCGAAGTGCAGGCAGGACAGCAGTAGGGTATCCGTATCCGCTAGAGTTGGCACTATGGTTGTCCTAGACTCACACTGCTCCTGTGGCAACCAGTCGAGATGGCAGTCACAGGACACCTCTAATGACATGCCTTGGGGTAATCTCCTGGTTGCTGCCAACATCCTCCTAACTGGTTGTAGTCCAGCTCAAATCATAAGGCTCTTCAGTAACCTTAAGGTTCCATTCATTTCAAGGACAACGTTTGATAAACTTCAGAGTTGCTATGTAATCCCTGCTGTACACCAAATGTGGATCGACTATCAGTCTTCTATTCTGCGGCAAATAGGCAACACTCCATTAGTCCTCGGTGGAGATGGTCGATGCGATTCTCCAGGCTACTCCGCCAAGTACGGGTCCTACACAATGATGGATCTCGATAGCCGTCTCATCCTTGACACTCAGCTAGTTCAGGCAAGTGAAGATCCATAAACTGCAAAGTAAAAGAACAGTTCAGAATAAGTATTAAAATTGCCAGAGCAGTGGAGAAGACAAAGAATCAAATAGTAAAGTCACCAGGCCTAACTATCATACTTCAACAACTTAAGTTATCCAATTATCCTTAGTTTCAATGTTGAAAGTTTCATAACTTTTTACTCAAATTAATTCAAAATCCAAATAACATTAATTTACATCTATAAAAAAAACTAAATTTGGTATAGTCAACTAATCACAACTAATTTATGTTACAGAGCAACGAGGTGAAATCTTCAAACCAAATGGAATTGGAAGGGATGCAACGATCTCTCACACACCTTGAAGATACTGGCTGCAACATCAAAGCTTTAGTCACTGATCGACATGTTAGCATCAAGAAGTTCATGAGAGAGGAGAAGGCACACATCAAGCATTACTTCGATGTTTGGCATGTGGCAAAAGGTAAGACAAACACATAATTCTTGCATACCCTAAAATAGAGCCATGGATTCTGTAGTTGATCAGGTTTTATATCATAATAAATTTATCAAAATAATACAAGGAAAACAACAGAAATTTTCAAACAATAATAGTTCGATTGTCAGGAAAAAATATATCATTATATAATTGATAACTTATTTGAAACAATTTGCTTACTGTTAGGTTGATATGGGACTTAATAAATTCCTTTAAAATATACATGGCAATTGATAAGTCCAGGTCCTATCAAATTTCTCTTAATTTCAGGGGTACAGAAGAAACTGGAGGCTGCCTCAAAAAAGAAGACCTGTCAAGTGCTGAGACCATGGATACGATCCATCAGCAATCATATGTACTGGGTAGCCTCTCGAGATAATCCAGCAATCAAGCTTGACCAGTGGATGTCCATATCAAACCATGTCGCCAACATCCACATCCACTCCACACCAGGCTTTCCCAAGTGTGAGCATGGGGAGATCGAATGCGAGAGGCAATGGATAAAGAAAGGTACTAATAGTCTAACACACTTTGTAAAATGACTGTAGGACTATAAACGATAATTAGCTAATTTAACCTTCATCTATTTTGACATTTAACATAGCTTTGAAATTTAGACAAGACAACAAACTAACACCGAGGAATGGAGGGTTAGCTAAATAACAGGCTGGGTAAGCTAAAAAATGACTGGTTAAGCTAAAACAGGCAATACCCTTACCTTTTCAGACAGCAGGGCACACCAACTACTCCGAGAAGTGATAGGGAGCAGCTATCTGGTGAAAGACATCCCAAAACTGTCACCGGTGCATCAGACCTACTCGCTGGAAGTTTTCCACAGTGTTCTGAACCACTTCGCCCCAAAGAGTCATCACTACTTCTTCCCTGCCATGAAGACAAGGTGAGACTGCAATGCTTTTTTCTCCCTCAGTAATATGATTGACACTGAAACAGTAATGGATAAAGTAATTAAATAAAACCAGAAACTTTCACAAACATATATCTATAGTCTCAAGTATTAACTTCCTAAAAGGTAAAAACAAAATTCAATAAAGAGTTTATTCAAAATATTATTGCATTAATTATATAGCAATTCAGAAGTGTTGATCATTCGGCCCTAGATATCACATTATTTGTATTACCGGTAGCATTAGAAATCAAAATGGTTCTACATATTTATAGACTTAATTCAAATTCACTACATACAATTTCAGACTGCTCATTGCCACGTTCCACTTTAATGAAAATAGCAACAAAGAGCAATCAGAAACTGCAACAGGGGAGAAGAGATGGTCTCTCTGTTATCCAAGAGCAAAGAAGGGCGAAGTTGCAGTGGTCAAGCCAGTAAACAATGCACCCACCTTTGGTAAGACTCACCTTGTTCCGATTATGGCTGTGTGCACCAGTCCAACTGGAAAACAAACTGATATCCACATGTTTCATTTCCCATCTGCCAAGGAAACAATAAGACTCATTCAGAAGAGTTAATTATATACCTACTGTTATATAAATGTGTTACACAAGTGTAGTTAAGGCTGCATGACCATATTGTTTGGTGGTCAAATGGAGTTTGGGGTTTAGCGAAAACAATATTTGATTTATTTCTTCAAATGACAACAAAAAGCTGTCAGGGGCACAAATAAAAGTGATGAGTTGTTCCCCGAGAAACATTTCACCATTTAGCTTTAGTTCAAAAGGATTTAATCTCTTAAAAATAGTATCACAATTACAAATAATCAAGGTTTAATAAATTTGATTTCTCTTTTCTACTTTAGACTATGTTAAAGTTCTCCTGGCTGCTGTTATTGAACAGAGATTGGAGAAGCCCAGCTACAAGAAAGCCATGCCAGTGTATCTCAAGCTGCGGGAACAGGCTCCACCAGCGCTGACAAGCAAATACACCAAGCATGATAAAGAAATGCTTATAACAGCAATGTCCTCAAGATACCAAAAATCATGAAGTGCTCAATGTCAGAAGTATTTAAAATATTAGGTCAGGCAAAATTAGTTGTTTTATATATTTTTGGGAGCAAAATGTCATGAAGAAAGTAGGGAAAAAAGTTTCAAGTAAATAGACCTGAATAAGAAATTGCTTTTTGTTCATGTATTTTTAGCCCATATAAGGGCCTCAAAGGCCATGACATAAAATTCTATTTTTATCTTCTTCACCAGGACAAATGGGCCTAAAAGGATGTTATATTGTGTGCAAAGTCTGAAGCTGATATTTTAAATTGTAGATATTTGGTGACTCTGTGGCCCCAAGTAAGGACCTCATAGGCCATGACCTAGAACATTTTCGTATTATTCTCCTTAAAGAAAAGACTTTGAAGGCTGTGTAACATTGTGTGCAGCCTCTTTAGCCAATTGAGATTCTAAATTGTAGATTTGTAGACCTGTTGTCCAAAATAAGGGCCTCACAGGCCATGACCCACAAATCTATTCAGTCTTCTCCATTAAACAGAACTACAGAGCCCATGGCTTTTTTTTTTCTTTGCTCAATTTGGGCAAGATTTAATTTGCAATATTTTTTATTTTGGAGAAATTATTTGAAGCTATTGTTTAATTAAAAAAAATGTGTAAAAAACATTTTGAAGATAACATACACAACCTAGTCATGTGTGTTCACCTTACTAAGAAATGTTTGCGTATTGTGTAATAAAAGTTGTCTCCCCTGAAATGAGTTTCCTCCCTTGTTTTTCATTCCAATGTCAAGGAGGTCAAACTTGAACAAAATGATTACATATAAAAAAACAAAGCATATATTACCATAGGAATACATACTTAATTTACACCTGAATAGGTGTGAATGTGGCAACTGCAGCATCATGGCTACAGAGAGGGAATGCAGATGCTGTACAGAGGAAACCAACATTGCACACTTTATGCAGGAACTAGAAATTACCTGCATAACAGAAAGTCGAAGCTTTCAAGTGAATTGTCTGGATGTAGATGTCATGCACGTGTCAATGCTGGAGTTCATCCACTATGAGGGACCTGTGGATCAACCGATTCATGAGTAAGAAATTAGAAAATAATAATAAAGTTTAGTGGCTACCTTTTAACTAGCTTCAAGCATAAATGTTAACGACAACATAGCTGCAAACATAAAAACCTCTCAATATTTCTTGCATTTCTGCAATGCACCTCTACTCATACAATAATTTGGATGTGAGACACAACACAGACATGACTAAGTAGCCTACAAATTAAGAAATTCGTAAAAAATAAATTATAACAAAAATCATAACTTGGAATTCGGCCTCTGCCTCCCATTAATGTACAAGATTTTGACAAGTTTGAAAAAACTGACTAAGTAGTTTTTCTAAAATTGATCGAAGAATTATATAGATCTCTGAAAATGCCTATGAGTAAAAAATATTTTTAAGAATCGCCAAGCTACATAAACAATTTTAATTTACATTTTTCTTCATATTTTCCCGAAATTAACTGTTTTTAGTGGATGCATTTGATGCATCAGAACTTTTATAAAATCAGTATTAATAACTGTTCATTTTAAACAGGATTGATTTTGTTTTCCCTCATTAAAATTAAAAATCAAACTTACAATTTATTACTTTCAGGACTTACAGATACGTGGCATACAGACGATTCGCTCGTTTAATCTGGCAGAGACTACCTGCGAAAATGAGAAAGATTCTTCCCTCCTGTGTTGTTGAAAAAATAAGAGCTACATTCCCATCAGATGGAAACTACAAAGGATTTCAATTTGCTCAATAATACCACAATAAATTCAATAATAAATTGTATTTACTCATCACTGATTAAATGTAATAAATAAACAAATCAATCTTCCTAATGTGTCATTGACTTCATTTCATTTCAATTCTGAAATCAGATTAACAATAACATTTGAAAACGCAGACGTCTTTCATGACCACGTGGTTTTCAACGTCATTTATTTTGAATGTTGTGCCTATTATATCAACATTTCAACAGATCCTTTCACAAAAATATATTCATCCTCAACATTTCCAAAATGAAATTTCAGAAATATTAAATACCAAACATTATGTCTGATGAATAATTTTAAGCTGTCATGCAGTGGTATAATAAAATTTCATGGTAAAAACTGTCGCTGCGCATATCGCCGAGATGGCCGCCATTACAAATGCAGACGACGGAATATATACCGAATGTAAATGTTTTTCTTGACATAAATATCGACTGACAGTTCGTGACAGCTGTCAAATCCTTATATATTCAACAAATCTAAAATATATTTCATGAATTTACTTGCCAAACGTAATTCAAAGACTTACAAAAATCGATGTGACTTACTTGTCTGCAACCGCTCCCCTTCGCGACCATGCTGTTTGGATGACGCCCCAGTATGCAACGGGCCACTATTACGTCACATCTCCGTCACCTCATTAATCTTCGGAATCATTCGGGTTTCGTTCGGAAATTCCCGAATATTTGCTAAAGTAGGTCAGCGCGAATTTCTCGTTTTCATCGCACATTCGACTAACCGGGTGAACGAAATAACGATACAAGCAACTTGAAATCTATGAAATAGGGTATTAGAATCCTTTAAGCCGGGAAGGGGGGATCGGGGAGAGGAGGTAGGTTTAAATTGTTATTTTTGGATGAGATTTTTTTTATTTTAATGTGTTTTTAGATTCGGTCCAAAAGTCTCCCCCCCCCCCCCCCCCCCCCCCCCCCTCGTTCATCGACGTTGAAATGACGTTGTATTATGGGTGTATATGAAATTTGCGGCGACGTCGATTATCGACGTTCAATCGACGTCGGAACAACGTTGTTGCTACGACGTTGCATGAACGTAGATTCGACGTTGCAATAACGTTGGTTCGACGTTGCATCTACGTTGATACGACGTTGCACCAACGTTGATGCAACGTAGTATCAAAAACGTTGTTAAGACGTCGATTCAACGACATTACATCGACGTCGCCGCAAATTTCATATGCAACCATAATACAACGTCATTTCAACGTCGATAAATGACGTTCTTTCTGAGCAGTAGTAATCTCAATTCTAAAAGTATCTCTAAAATATAGATGTTATATCTTCCGGGTTAGCTGTAGCAACAAGGGATTAGTCAAAGCAACCAAAATCGAAAAAGAAACAACAGACAGCTAGGGATTAAGATTACGTAATTGTTTATTCTGCCTTAAAATAACAAGAATACGCGGTTCTTTGTGTCTTCGTTTCGCCACAGCGCCATTCATCAGCTTTCTGGAAAATGAAAAAGACAACTTACACATATGAAAAAGGGAAAGAAAATCAACTTATTATTTATGTCGATGCTTCATCAAATGTATCTAATTTTCAAAAATAATCATGTTACTCATCATTCATTATCACTGTACTTTAACTATCTGAATTCGATGTGTTAAATATATATGGACCTTTAATCGTTTTATGTCGGAAAATACATGATGCATGATGAATAAATGTATACCTGAGAAAAGATTCTGGATGGAGCCTGATAGGTAACCCAGCTAATCTATAGATGCGATATCTCCCGTCTGCAACTCTCTGCTCCCCATCTTATCCCTTCTCAAGCAGTTGACTGAAAACAGATATGTGAGCATTTATATATATAAATAATCACTACAAACAGTCATACTTCTTTAACACAGTTATTAATAGAAATTAATTTACAAAGGTACATTAATCTAATGTTCAACACATCTACATATTTCAAGGAATTGATTGAAAACATATTTTATTCATTTAAGAAATGGATTGGGCACAAGTTGTGAAACTTATAGAACAAGTTGTACTGTAGGCCTATAGTCAGGGAAACAATTAATTTGTCAACAAATAACTGAATTTCCACCGATACCAGCTCCTATAAATAATTATATATGAATCACTTACAGTATATCGATATATTAGCATAAATTATACATGTCAATTACGTGTACATGCACAGATAATTACCATGAAATAAGTTCTGTTGGAATCAGTATACAACTTTTCAGCATTATTAGAAATCATCTCAACAAGAAAATCATTTGAATTTAACGCATGTCATCATATAGATACTGTCATTAATTTGTTTTTGAAACCCAATCGATCATCCTGAACAACTATGTATACTTAATTATTAGTTAATTTAATCAAATTACTGTGATTTCTGTGATTAATAAACGGTAGAATTTTTAACATAAATCAATGTTTTTCATAATTTATGTTTAATTTTCTGTTTTCTATCTTGGAAATGACAGTACATTAGATCAACATATATAGATAGTTGTGAAAAATTTAACATGGCAATCTATGGAAAACGTTTTATTCAATGTACAATGTACACATGTAGGTAAATCGGATGACATTATCTAGATTGTCCTCGGAAAATGTCATTTATATTATGTACTTCAAGCTGAGATGATTTCAAATAAAGATGAACATTTTGACATTGATCCAACAAGAACATATTTTATGAAAATTATTTATCCCAGAGTCAACTAAATTAACATGCATGTGAATGGAATTAACGTCACCGTCCGAATACTTTTTGCATCACTCTGTATATCATATTGAAATAACGTTTAAATATAAGTGGCACAGTAATATTCATGATGCCAATTTTAGCACGCTTTTTAATCGTGTTAATATGACACAAATAGCAATGAAGTTACAAGTTAAATCTGCTTAATTCTATGTTGGTATCACTCTACTGAATTAGGCTATTTCACCCGATATGTGGCGTTGTTCATGAACACATTTCGGAAATTTAATAAAATATACATGCCATAAGTTAACCGACGGTGACGTGATTTCCATAGACTTGCATGTTAATTTAGTCCAAGAAAAATAATTTTCATAGATGCAAGTTTTGTCCGATTAAATTCACATTTATTGAGGTTGTGAGGAATCATCTTGGCTACAACCTCGTAATTTATGTTGAATTTTCCGTTTTTTCCGTTATCCAGGGAATAACAGTAATTTCAACAACATATATACAAAATTGTGAGAAATTAACTTGGCGATCTATGGGAAACGTTTTTATTTAATGTACATATGCAGGTGAATCGGATGAATCTATGTGAAATTGAAGTCAGAAAATGTCATTTATATTATGTACTTCAAACTGAAATGATTTCAAATAAAGCTGTGAAATGTGAGATTGATGCGACGAGAACTTAGATCTATTTTATGAAAATTATTTATCCTGGACTAAATTAACATGTGTAAGTTTACTGTATGGAGGCACGTCACTGTTGAATTACAGTGAAGCTATCAACATATGAAATCAAGGGTCATTAATCCAATTACTTTGACGCATTGCAACAATCAAAATAAACAACGAAGCTGAACAAAGCTTGCACCCAGTGAACTCACAAACAGCTGATAGAACAATTTGGAACTCCGTGCAACACTTGTGACGGAAGACACGTCATCAAGCATGTTATGCTATGCCGTAACCCTGCAAAGAGTTTGGCTGTGTTTCTGAAACCGGCGTGACAGTAAAACTGGGCCAGTGGCATGCCTAAAATATTTGTCTATTGTTCAATCAATGTAATCACACTAAGCAGATACATTCTACTAACAGAGTAGATGCAAATTTCCTATTTATCGTCAATACGGTAGAGCCGTGATGCATAATATATAATATAATTCAGCACACGTTATGCAATGTGCGAGGACGATCAGCGATCAGGGTTGATCAGCTGTCTAGGTGTTTGTGACAAATATCACAGAGTATTTGGTCGTCTGTGTTTAATGTTAATATTGAATAGTGTTTATATGTAGGTAGATAACTTTACTTACTTGTAGTAATGAAGAGGCGCCCCAGTGAAGATAACACGCCATAAAAATATTCCCGTCGACGTCAAACATGGCGGCGAAAGTACGCGATAGTGACGTCATCGTGGCATATGACG
This sequence comes from Gibbula magus, assembly GCA_936450465.1. Classification (NCBI taxonomy): domain Eukaryota; kingdom Metazoa; phylum Mollusca; class Gastropoda; order Trochida; family Trochidae; genus Gibbula; species Gibbula magus. Next base: position 68,538,357 of record OW388305.1, read on the forward strand.
TCATAGACATTTTCGTTGGCGCGAAAACGTACGCAGTTTTTGAATGCAAAACATTTTAGTAATATTTGGTACCACAATAAATTTGAAAAACATGTATTAACATTTTTTAAAATTCAGTTATATTGCCTTTACAAAATCGTGACTGAATAAATATTGCTTAAAATATATGATTGTATTTTGACATTAACATCATACGAGTCGAGGCCAAAACGTGTTCAGAATTTATTTCACTTATATATAATAATCATTAGGGTATTTATATACTAAATCAAGTATAAAGATTAATTAAAAAATGTAACAGGATGTAATCAATGTAGGATGTAGTCAAACGTCCTTACAACGTTGTGAGGACGTTATGCACCTAACTTGTTGGACGTTGTGGGGACGTCCGCAAGACGTCATATGTAACATTGTCAAAATGTTGCAAAATAACGTTCTGAGAACTTTTTAGGCCTATAATTCATTTAATTTCAATAATAAAAAACAACCATGACATGAATTTAGGTAATATACTTTCAGACTTCGAAAAAGTATTTAAAAAAGTATAAACACACAGAAACATAGAACAAATTGTAAAATAATGAATATTTTAGATAAAACGTCCTTACAACGTTATGTAAACGTTGTGTTTGGGTTTGAAAACTACGTTGCCATTAGACGTTATGTTTCTATATATTTGAAAATTCAATTGCTTTCAATAAATATTTGTAAATGCATATGGATTTATTTGATCAACAGTGCCGTGTCGGATATATTCGCAACTGAATTTGAAATAGACAAGTTGATTTAAATTAAATTTCCTGGAGTCTATTTAACTTAATTTATCTACAATTGTACATAGAATTATTTCTTATTATAGACCACCATGTAGACAGTTTTCACAACCATGTGCTATCAATTTGCTATCGTTGCGTGGATTAAACATTTAATGTTTAACAGAAATAGTGAGACGGTATCCAAGATACTTCCTGAAAAATAAAAAATGTTAACCGGATCAGACGAAAATACATATGCTACACTAAATATATTAACTCTGATAAGGGCAAGGTACGAACACAACTGGCATGTCACTACTGTACATAGACTTTTAGCAATAACAATATTTAGTTTCATACACTACAGTACCTGGCCAAAAGAGAGTCATCAAAGCTGAAATCCCATAGACTGTCACTTAACCATTGGAAGGATAATTTACATTGAGAAGAAGTCCTTTTTATTTTTACTTATTGTACACAGCAAGGAGATCATATCTGCTATACAAACTTAATTACCCCGTTGATGAGTCTTAGAATGACAACTGATAAAGCGACACAAGTATGTACAGCTTGTCATACCGCTGCTTCATAGACCGCAATGTTCTGACTTTTTTGTTTAAATAGCGGCAGTTTGTTTTTATTGTCATCCGCATTTATAATGGAAATTATGGTTATGCAGCAGAGATGACTTCTCAACTTGTAGATACCTTTTATAAGCAATTCAGCCAATAATTAACCAATGTAAATTATTCTCGCAATGGTAAATTGACATGAAAGTATATGGGAATTTCAGTTTTGATGACTCACTTTTGGCCAGGTACTGTACATTCTTGACAAGATACACTTATCTATATATACAGTGGGTGGCCATATTATTACCATCCTCGGTTACCCAGGGTTTTATATATGATCCGTTACGTGGCGAGTAACGGAACATATATATAAAACCATTGGTAACCGAGGATAGTGGAGAGTAACGGAGCATTTATAAAATTCCCATAGATATAGACGTATTAATTAGCTGTTACAAAAATAATGTTCATGAATCTATTGTGTGTCGATTAATTATGAAATCTTAACCAAACAATCATCTCATAATTTACATAATTACATAATTTATCATTACATAATGTCTATACTAATTTCTGACAATTATTGAGAAACCTACCTCTTATCAAACAACACATATACAACATACCGAATTAGATTTAACATGGCGGACAATGGGACATTGGAATCACAGGTTGTACATATGATTTAAAGAAGTGCCATTCAAAAACTAATCAACTGATTAATAAAAGGTAATTATGTACCTGTAGCTGAGATTTGTACCAATCTGTCCACAAAATATGACAGCAAAGGGAATTCTATTTCATTCATGAAAAGTATTCTTGCAACAGCTAATTAACACGTAAGTCTATGGGAATTACGTCACATATACGTAATAATATTACCACCTGTATAACATATGCCTACACTAAGAACTGTCAGCAGTATAACTCGTATCGATGGAGATAACCTTCAATTCTAAAGATCATGTACAACAGTTCTAATATGTTTTTCACTTATTTGATACATTCTCGCTTGCAAATGTTTGTTATGTTATCGATGTAACTGTATGATAACTGTTTCAAAGAAATTAATGTTATTGGTTACAATTAGTATTATAGATATTATATATATACAAACAATATAACATTTGAAATTTAACATACATATTATATAATACATTCTCTTTCAACAGTCGACTGCTAGAGACAGATGAGAGAGCCGGACTGGAGTTAGGAGGCAGTGTTTCTAGCATGCTCCGTCCAAACAAAGGGGGCCAATAGTGTTCTCAGGTATTTACAAACTAATGATATGCAATTATACTTTATATCTGATCTGTCCTTTCCGACATCACAAAATTCCAACACTTAAAAAACAATTCCATTTCAAATCTCATTAAAATCATATTTTTAATTCGTTCCCAAGGTTAACTCAAGCTTTAAAATTTTGGCTTGTCACTCATCCAAGATACGGAATCCAGTTGTGCCTCGTGTTCGCTTTCAGAAATCTATAAGCATTCATTTCCAACGGGAAAGTAACAACTTCCGGCGAACACGGAGCTTTACGTCAGCTCTTGGATGTGCAATACAGTCTGTAGGTCTAGCCTTAGAAACGAATCAGAGATTGATTTTAATGAGATTGTTACATTACATAAATTACATAAACATCCTTTATATATATAATAATTTAATAGTAATGCATTTCATACGGAGTTTATAATTTAGACAATATTGTTTTAATGTTTTTTCTCTTTAAAATTTATTTCTATTTTTCTTTTACAGAATGCTGCTTCGCTGATGAAATGAAGAAACATGTGCATTGAAGACATGAAGAATCTCGTTTTTGCTTGTATTTTCTTTTTACAGGTGAATAAAATTTTATGGAAACTGTCACTGTCTATTTTTGTATTGTTCAATTTTGGTTGATAACTATCCCGTAATTGGTACAGTTGGCCAGAAGTATAATATACCGTATATGCTGTAATAGATACTCTGCCTTTTTATCAATCGTACCTTTACTCCGAAGTCAAGCTCTGTTACAAAATTCAATTGCTTTTTAAGGGATTACGTTATTTCACTATCATGAAACACCCGACATTCTTTAGAGAGCGGCGTATATTACAGTAAATGAGGTATATATACATGCAGTCAAGCACAATTGTGCTTTATATATGTAATTTGGTCAAATGTCGAAATCTTCAATACGATAACGTTGTAGGGACTATTTAATACTGGGACGTTGTGGGAACGTTATTTTTTGGTCTAGTGAAAGTTCAAAATAACGTTGTGGGGACGTTATTTCGACTCCACACGGGGGACGTTCCGGGGACGTTATGTGATAACGTTATGGAAACGTTTTACTTGGACGTTGTGGGGACGTTATTTTTTGGTCCTGTGAAAGTCCAAAATAACGTTGTGAGGACGTTATTTCGACTCCACACGGGGGACGTTCCGGGGACGTTATATGCTGACGTTTTCGGGACGTAAACGTAACGTTGTGACAACGTCCTCACAACGTTATTTTGTTAGCTGGGGGCCACTGGTGGCAGAAACTTGCGGAATTACTAGTGGCCCATCTCCCTTTCTTCCTTCTCATTCCTCTCAGTCTATTGTGTACAGTGCAAAGCTACATGTCCAGACTGTACATCTTCCTTTCTTCCTCTCAGTCTATTGATTAGTGCTAAGCTACATGTCGAGACTGTACATCTTCCTTTCTTCCTCTCAGTCTATTGAGTAATGCTAAGCTACATGTCGAGACCGTACATCTTCCTTTCTTCCTCTCAGTCTATTGTGTAGTGCTAAGCTACATGTCGAGACTGTACACCTTCCTTTCTTTCTCTCAGTCTATTGTGTAGTGCTAAGCTACATGTCGAGACTGTACACCTTCCTTTCTTTCTCTCAGTCTATTGTGTAGTGCTAAGCTACATGTCGAGACTGTACATCTTCCTTTCTTCCTCTCAGTCTATTGTGTAGTGCTAAGCTACATGTCGAGACTGTACACCTTCCTTTCTTTCTCTCAGTCTATTGTGTGTTGCTAAGCTATATGTCGAGACTGTACATCTTCCTTTCTTCCTCTCAGTCTATTGAGTAATGCTAAGCTACATGTCGAGACTGTACATCTTCCTTTCTTCCTCTCAGTCTATTGTGTAGTGCTAAGCTATATGTCGAGACCGTACATCTTCCTTTCTTCCTCTCAGTCTATTGTGTAGTGTTAAGCTGTATGTCGAGACTGTACACCTTCCTTTCTTTCTCTCAGTCTATTGTGTGGTGCTAAGCTATATGTCGAGACTGTACATCTTTCTTTCTTCCTCTCAGTCTATTGAGTAATGCTAAGCTACATGTCGAGACTGTACATCTTCCTTTCTTCCTCTCAGTCTATTGTGTAGTGCTAAGCTATATGTCGAGACCGTACATCTTCCTTTCTTCCTCTCAGTCTATTGTGTAGTGTTAAGCTGTATGTCGAGACTGTACACCTTCCTTTCTTTCTCTCAGTCTATTGTGTGGTGCTAAGCTATATGTCGAGACTGTACATCTTCCTTTCTTCCTCTCAGTCTATTGTGTAGTGCTAAGCTACATGTCGAGACTGTACATCTTCCTTTCTACTCTCAGTCTATTGTGTAGTGCTAAGCTATATGTCCAGACTGTACATCTTCCTTTCTTCCTCTCAGTCTATTGTGAAGTGCTAAGCTATATGTCCAGACTGTACATCTTCCTTTCTACTCTCAGTCTATTGTGTAGTGCTAAGCTATATGTCCAGACTGTACATCTTCCTTTCTTCCTCTCAGTCTATTGTGAAGTGCTTAGCAACATGTCGAGACTGTACATCTTCCTTTCTACTCTCAGTCTATTGTGTAGTGCTAAGCTATATGTCCAGACTGTACATCTTCCTTTCTTCCTCTCAGTCTATTGTGAAGTGCTAAGCTATATGTCCAGACTGTACATCTTCCTTTCTACTCTCAGTCTATTGTGTGGTGCTAAGCTATATGTCGAGACTGTACGTCTTCCTTTCTTCCTCTCAGTCTATTGTGTAATGCTAAGCTATATGTCGAGACCGTACATCTTCCTTTCTTCCTCTCAGTCTATTGTGTAGTGTTAAGCTGTATGTCGAGACTGTACACCTTCCTTTCTTTCTCTCAGTCTATTGTGTGGTGCTAAGCTATATGTCGAGACTGTACATCTTCCTTTCTTCCTCTCAGTCTATTGTGAAGTGCTAAGCTATATGTCCAGACTGTACATCTTCCTTTCTACTCTCAGTCTATTGTGTAGTGCTAAGCTATATGTCCAGACTGTACATCTTCCTTTCTTCCTCTCAGTCTATTGTGAAGTGCTAAGCTATATGTCCAGACTGTACATCTTCCTTTCTACTCTCAGTCTATTGTGTGGTGCTAAGCTATATGTCGAGACTGTACGTCTTCCTTTCTTCCTCTCAGTCTATTGTGTAATGCTAAGCTACATGTCGAGACCGTACATCTTCCTTTCTACTCTCAGTCTATTGTGTAGTGCTAAGCTATATGTCCAGACTGTACATCTTCCTTTCTTCCTCTCAGTCTATTGTGTAGTGTTAAGCAACATGTCGAGACTGTACATCTTCCTTTCTACTCTCAGTCTATTGTGTAGTGTTAAGCAACATGTCGAGACTGTACACCTTCCTTTCTTTCTCTCAGTCTATTGTGTAGTGCTAAGCTACATATCGAGACTGTACATCTTCCTTTCTTCCTCTCAGTCTATTGTGTAGTGCTAAGCTACATGTCCAGACCGTACATCTTCCTTTCTTTCTCTCAGTCTATTGTGAGGTACTAAGCTACATGTCGAGACTGTACATCTTCCTTTCTTTCTGTCAGTCTATTGTGTAGTGCTTAGCTACATGTCCAGACCGTACATCTTCCTTTCTTCCTCTCAGTCTATTGTGTAGTGCTAAGCTACATGTCGAGACTGTACATCTTCCTTTCTTTCTCTCAGTCTATTGTGTAGTGCTAAGCTACATGTCGAGACTGTACACCTTCCTTTCTTTCTCTCAGTCTATTGTGTGGTGCTAAGCTATATGTCGAGACTGTACATCTTCCTTTCTTCCTCTCAGTCTATTGAGTAATGCTAAGCTACATGTCGAGACTGTACATCTTCCTTTCTTCCTCTCAGTCTATTGAGTGATGCTAAGCTATATGTCGAGACCGTACATCTTCCTTTCTTCCTCTCAGTCTATTGAGTAATGCTAAGCTACATGTCGAGACTGAACATCTTCCTTTCTTCCTCTCAGTCTTTTGTGTAATGCTAAGCTACATGTCGAGACCGTACATCTTCCTTTCTTCCTCTCAGTCTATTGTGTAGTGCTAAGCTACATGTCGAGACCGTACATCTTCCTTTCTTCCTCTCAGTCTATTGTGTAATGCTAAGCTACATGTCGAGACTGAACATCTTCCTTTCTTCCTCTCAGTCTTTTGTGTAATGCTAAGCTACATGTCGAGACTGTACATATTCCTTTCTTCCTCTCAGTCTATTGTGTAGTGCTAAGCTACATGTCGAGACTGTACATCTTCATTTCTTCCTCTCAGTCTATTGTGTAGTGCTAAGCTATATGTCGAGACCGTACATCTTCCTTTCTTCCTCTCAGTCTATTGTGTAGTGTTAAGCTTAATGTCGAGACTGTACATCTTCCTTTCTTCCTCTCAGTCTATTGTGAAGTGCTAAGCTACATGTCCAGACCGTACATCTTCCTTTCTTCCTCTCAGTCTATTGTGAAGTGCTAAGCTACATGTCCAGACCGTACATCTTCCTTTCTTTCTCTCAGTCTATTGTGTAGTGTTAAGCTTAATGTCGAGACTGTACATCTTCCTTTCTTTCTCTCAGTCTATTGTGTAGTGCTAAGCTACATGTCGAGACTGTACACCTTCCTTTCTTTCTCTCAGTCTATTGTGTAGTGCTAAGCTACATGTCGAGACTGTACATCTTCATTTCTTCCTCTCAGTCTATTGTGTAGTGCTAAGCTATATGTCGAGACCGTACATCTTCCTTTCTTCCTCTCAGTCTATTGTGTAGTGTTAAGCTTAATGTCGAGACTGTACATCTTCCTTTCTTCCTCTCAGTCTATTGTGTAGTGCTAAGCTACATGTCGAGACTGTACATCTTCCTTTCTTTCTCTCAGTCTATTGTGTAGTGCTAAGCTACATGTCGAGACTGTACACCTTCCTTTCTTTCTCTCAGTCTATTGTGTGGTGCTAAGCTATATGTCGAGACTGTACATCTTCCTTTCTTCCTCTCAGTCTATTGAGTAATGCTAAGCTACATGTCGAGACTGTACATCTTCCTTTCTTCCTCTCAGTCTATTGAGTGATGCTAAGCTATATGTCGAGACCGTACATCTTCCTTTCTTCCTCTCAGTCTATTGAGTAATGCTAAGCTACCTGTCGAGACTGAACATCTTCCTTTCTTCCTCTCAGTCTTTTGTGTAATGCTAAGCTACATGTCGAGACCGTACATCTTCCTTTCTTCCTCTCAGTCTATTGTGTAGTGCTAAGCTACATGTCGAGACCGTACATCTTCCTTTCTTCCTCTCAGTCTATTGTGTAATGCTAAGCTACATGTCGAGACTGAACATCTTCCTTTCTTCCTCTCAGTCTTTTGTGTAATGCTAAGCTACATGTCGAGACTGTACATATTCCTTTCTTCCTCTCAGTCTATTGTGTAGTGTTAAGCTTAATGTCGAGACCGTACATCTTCCTTTCTTCCTCTCAGTCTATTGTGAGGTGCTAAGCTACATGTCGAGACCGTACATCTTCCTTTCTTCCTCTCAGTCTATTGTGTAGTGCTAAGCTTCATGTCGAGACTGTACATCTTCCTTTCTTCCTCTCAGTCTATTGTGAAGTGCTAAGCTACATGTCGAGACTGTACATCTTCCTTTCTTCTTCTCAGTCTATTGTGAGGTGCTTAGCTACATGTCGAGACCGTACATCTTCCTTTCTTCCTCTCAGTCTATTGTGTAGTGCTAAGCTACATGTCGAGACTGTACACCTTCCTTTCTTTCTCTCAGTCTATTGTGTAGTGCTAAGCTTCATGTCGAGACTGTACATCTTCCTTTCTTCCTCTCAGTCTATTGTGAAGTGCTAAGCTACATGTCGAGACTGTACATCTTCCTTTCTTCTTCTCAGTCTATTGTGAGGTGCTTAGCTACATGTCGAGACCGTACATCTTCCTTTCTTCCTCTCAGTCTATTGTGAAGTGCTAAACTACATGTCGAGACCGTACATCTTCCTTTCTTCCTCTCAGTCTATTGTGTAGTGCTAAGCTACATGTCGAGACTGTACACCTTCCTTTCTTTCTCTCAGTCTATTGTGTGGTGCTAAGCTATATGTCGAGACTGTACATCTTCCTTTCTTCCTCTCAGTCTATTGAGTAATGCTAAGCTACATGTCGAGACTGTACATCTTCCTTTCTTCCTCTCAGTCTATTGTGTAGTGCTTAGCTACATGTCCAGACCGTACATCTTCCTTTCTTTCTCTCAGTCTATTGTGAGGTGCTAAGCTATATGTCGAGACCGTACATCTTCCTTTCCTCCTCTCAGTCTATTGTGTAGTGCTTAGCTACATGTCGAGACTGTACACCTTCCTTTCTTTCTCTCAGTCTATTGTGTAGTGCTAAGCTTCATGTCGAGACCGTACATCTTCCTTTCTTTCTCTCAGTCTATTGTGAGGTGCTAAGCTACATGTCGAGACTGTACACCTTCCTTTCTTTCTCTCAGTCTATTGTGTGTTGCTAAGCTATATGTCGAGACTGTACATCTTCCTTTCTTCCTCTCAGTCTATTGAGTAATGCTAAGCTACATGTCGAGACTGTACATCTTCCTTTCTTCCTCTCAGTCTATTGTGTAGTGCTAAGCTATATGTCGAGACCGTACATCTTCCTTTCTTCCTCTCAGTCTATTGTGTAGTGTTAAGCTGTATGTCGAGACTGTACACCTTCCTTTCTTTCTCTCAGTCTATTGTGTGGTGCTAAGCTATATGTCGAGACTGTACATCTTCCTTTCTTCCTCTCAGTCTATTGAGTAATGCTAAGCTACATGTCGAGACTGTACATCTTCCTTTCTTCCTCTCAGTCTATTGTGTAGTGCTAAGCTATATGTCGAGACCGTACATCTTCCTTTCTTCCTCTCAGTCTATTGTGTAGTGTTAAGCTGTATGTCGAGACTGTACACCTTCCTTTCTTTCTCTCAGTCTATTGTGTGGTGCTAAGCTATATGTCCAGACCGTACATCTTCCTTTCTTCCTCTCAGTCTATTGTGTAGTGCTAAGCTACATGTCCAGACTGTACATCTTCCTTTCTTCCTCTCAGTCTATTGTGTAGTGCTAAGCTATATGTCGAGACTGTACATCTTCCTTTCCTCCTTTCAGTCTATTGTGTAGTGCTAAGCTACATGTCGAGACTGTACATCTTCCTTTCTTCCTCTCAGTCTATTGTGAAGTGCTTAGCAACATGTCGAGACCGTACATCTTCCTTTCTTTCTCTCAGTCCATTGTGTAGTGCTAAGCTACATGTCGAGACTGTACATCTTCCTTTCTTCCTCTCAGTCCATTGAGTAATGCTAAGCTACATGTCGAGACTGTACACCTTCCTTTCTTCCTCTCAGTCTATTGTGTAGTGCTCAGCTACATGTCCAGACTGTACATCTTCCTTTCTTCCTCTCAGTCTATTGTGTAGTGCTAAGCTACATGTCGAGACCGTACATTTTCCTTTCTTCCTCTCAGTCTATTGTGTAGTGCTAAGCTACATGTCGAGACTGTACATCTTCCTTTCTTCCTCTCAGTCTATTGTGAAGTGCTAAGCTACATGTCGAGCCTGTACACCTTCCTTTCTTTCTCTCAGTCTATTGTGTGGTGCTAAGCTATATGTCGAGACTGTACATCTTCCTTTCTTCCTCTCAGTCTATTGTGTAGTGCTAAGCTACATGTCGAGACTGTACATCTTCCTTTCCTCCTTTCAGTCTATTGTGTAGTGCTAAGCTACATGTCGAGACTGTACACCTTCCTTTCTTCCTCTCAGTCTATTGTGTAGTGCTAAGCTACATGTCGAGACTGTACACCTTCCTTTCTTTCTCTCAGTCTATTGTGTGGTGCTAAGCTATATGTCGAGACTGTACATCTTCCTTTCTTCCTCTCAGTCTATTGAGTAATGCTAAGCTACATGTCGAGACTGTACATCTTCCTTTCCTCCTTTTAGTCTATTGTGTAGTGCTAAGCTACATGTCGAGACTGTACATCTTCCTTTCTTCCTCTCAGTCTATTGTGTAGTGCTAAGCTACATGTCGAGACTGTACATCTTCCTTTCTTCCTCTTAGTCTATTGTGTAGTGCTAAGCTACATGTCGAGACTGTACATCTTCATTTCTTTCTCTCAGTCTATTGTGTAGTGCTAAGCTACATGTCGAGACTGTACATCTTCATTTCTTTCTCTCAGTCTATTGTGTAGTGTTAAGCTACATGTCCAGACTGTACATCTTCCTTCCTTCCTCAAAGTCTGTTGTTTATTTGTAAGCTACATGTCAGCCTCTGGCTGCCCGACCCGGACATGAAAAGTAAGAAGATTCGTCTTCTTTTACTTATAAACATATCTAATCAAACCTTTGAAAACTGTTTCCTATACCTTTCGCTTTATATTTAATATCTCAGTGATAACCAACGTATTGCTGTGTCTCATAGGCCTATGAGGCCGGATGCTTTATTTTTGAGTGCAATGTTTATATATCATGTACTATGTTTGTTTTACATAATTCCACTCAACATTGTCATGAATACTTTCCTTCTTCCTTATCACACAAGCATAACAAATATGTATCAACTTCATGACGCCATCTTTAGAGAATACTCCGTGCGATGAGAAAATCGTTATATTGCCTCGCTATGATATATTCGGATGGCGGTCACGTGCTGACACTTTTGTGCACCCGACCTCTTGAATGATGACATCATCAATAAAATTCCACCCAGCAAGCTAGGATACATTATCAGCTGTCGTAGTTCCTGTAGAACTCCTGTAGTCAGAATATCACATTACCTTTGAGACAGTTCAGTATTCACCGAGAAGTAGTTCATTCATCCATAAACGAGAGGTGGATCAAGTTATACCACACCTGAATAACTATTGATTACCGCCAAGAGTTGACAAAAACCAAACGAGGAATTCAACACTGGTCTATAACGACTCTGGCTAGGCAATCGAATTTCATTCTCCATTATGGCTGAAGCTAGACCTCTTTCGAGTCCAAGTAAGTATACCCTCGTATTGACTAGATTCTAGATGTAGGTAAAGGAAAAGGATTATGAAATAGCTGTTATAAATATATATCATTCGTAGTTTCACTGTTTTCGTGATGTCTTAGGAACTGTTTGTTTTCAACAATACAAGCCCCTCTGATCTAAAGCCCTCTGAATGAATCAATTAATGTAATCAACAAATATTCAATGAGTTTGGGAGGGATCAGTTAACACTGTATGGTTATCAATATTATAGATCATTGAAAGTTTCAAAACTTTATTCAAGAACTACTGTCTCTTCAAAATTTAAAAAGACGATAATAATTATTATCTGGAACAGGTCCCTCGTTGATATACTGTCTCCAACAATAGAGTTGATAACGCCCATATCACATTATAACAAAGTTATATGGAGCCTTTGAACCTCAGGATTGCAGTGATAGTAATTGTGAACAGCGATCTATGCAGTGATAGTGATTGTGAACGGCGATCTATGCAGTGATAGTAATTGTGAACAGCGATCTATGCAGTGATAGTGATCGGATGTGCGAGACTATGTAGGTATGTACGAAATAGAGACTTATATCATTATAATATACAGATGATAATGGTGATTCAAAGATGCCTAGCGGTTAGAACAATCGAAAAAAGTACTTTATCAGACAATAAAGGTATAGTTATTTTGATGACGTAACAATCGATTCACGTTCTAGCTGTTTCACGCTGCTTCCTCGTGATCAAGTGTGCCCATGGTAACATAACGTCGACTCGCTTCAGCCGTCTGAACTCTTACATCGCAATCGTACTACTTTCCATTGTTTGCAACTTCTGCAGTCGATTAAAACTAGCGGTGGGACAATAAACATAATTTTTTATGATAGCAACACACATTTGAATTAACCCAAAATAAGGTTCCGCCAACATGCTTAGACTGGATCAAGCTCTACCTACAATTCTTTTGGGAATGTTAGTTATCTATAATTGAGGGTGGGTTTTACACGTGGAATAGCCGTCTGTTGGCCCTGTTCATGGATTATTAATATAAAGAATGTAAACAATATTTTTATTTCTAAATTATTGGAAGCAGAATGTTATCTGTATCTGATCATTTGACATTTTAGAAAAGAGTAGTATACACGTTAAGGTACCAGAAAGATGACGTCATCATTTCCGTTGTTTCCGCCATTTTTAATGACGTCAAAGAGGGGCTCAGGTGACCTTTAGGTGACCTTGGAATGTATAGTCATGGGATCTACATGTATCATAACAAATTTTTAATTTCTGTGATTATGTCATTTTGAAAGACATCAGGGGATTCAGGTGACTTTAGGTCACCTTTGAATGTATGGTCATGGGATCTACCATAACATTTTTTTTAAAATTTCTGTGATTATTTCATTTTTAAAGACATCAGGGGATTCAGGTGACCTTTAGGTGACCTTGGAATGTATGGTCATGGGATCTATTATAACACATTTTTAATTCCTATGTTTCCGCCATTTTGAATGATAATAGTCATTTCATAGAGATCTTGCCGACATGTTTGAATGACGTCGGTCATTCAAATATATCTTCTTATCAATCAGATCACTCCATTTTTGTTGTCATCAGCAATTCATATTTTCTATCTGTCATATTTGAACGATGTCAACAGTTCATAGATTGAACTTAAGGGACAATGGATTTGACAGTTTTCCTCAATACAGTGAGTGAGTGAGTTATTGTTTAACGCCGCTTCGGCAGTATTGCAGCCATTAGCGGCGAGTCCTCAATACAAGTGTCTAATAATGTTTAACTAAATGTTGATTAAGAGCTGACCAAATTTAATGAAATGACTCTAATTACGAATGTTTTGAATAAATACACATACTCTTGTTGTCTAGAAAATATTCTGTTTGCAAATTAATTAAAAGTTGCTTAACAAGATCTGATTGTCCATTTGGTAAGTAGCCCCACTGAAATACCAACAGAAGTTGACATTTTATCTTTCGTCTACGGATTCACCGGTGTCTACCATTTTACAGCCTGAACAATTTTTTCTCATAAATACCTCAAAAACGATTTATCAAACAAAATCTTACACTAAATGCACATTCATAAACTGACCTCTCGCAGAGAAATTCGTTCACTTAGGTTGAGTAACAATTTCCAGGCGTACACGTTCCTACGGTGTGAGGTTGGTAAGACCTGTGCTGCAGAGTGTTGAGGTACGTCACTAGCTCAACTAAGTCACTAAGTCAACATGTCACAAAAGTTACCTTTTTATATAAGTTAAACTTAAGCTACACAACATTTCACTAAAATGAATATTTAATAAGTCAACAATTCATATAACTCAAAATATGTATTAAAAGTCAGACGATCACTGGAGACCTGTATAGAGTGTGTACAGTCAGATGATCACTGGAGACTTGTACAGAGGGAGTACAGTCAGATGATCACTGGAGACCTGTACAGAGCGTGTACAGTCAGATGATCACTGGAGACCTGTAAAGAGGGTGTACAGTCAGACGATCACTGGAGACCTGTACAGAGGGTGTACAGTCAGATGATCACTGGAGACCTGTACAGAGTGTGTACAGTCAGATGATCACTGGAGACCTGTACAGAGTGTGTACAGTCAGATGATCACTGGAGACCTGTACAGAGTGTGTACAGTCAGATGATCACTCGAGACCTGTACAGAGTGTGTACAGTCAGACGATCACTGGAGACCTGTACAGAGTGTGTACAGTCAGACGATCACTGGAGACCTGTACAGAGCGTGTACAGTCAGACGATAACTGGAGACCTGTACAGAGTGTGTACAGTCAGACGATCACTGGAGACCTGTACAGAGTGTGTACAGTCAGACGATCACTGGAGACCTGTACAGAGCGTGTACAGTCAGACGATAACTGGAGACCTGTACAGAGTGTGTACAGTCAGATGATCACTGGAGACCTGTACAGAGTGTGTACAGTCAGACGATAACTGGAGACCTGTACAGAGGGTGTACAGTCAGATGATCACTGGAGACCTGTACAGAACGTGTACAGTCAGACGATCACTGGAGACCTGTACAGAGTGTGTACAGTCAGACGATAACTGGAGACCTGTACAGAGGGTGTACAGTCAGAAGATCACTGGAGTCCTGTACAGAGCGTGTACAGTCAGACGATCACTGGAGACCTGTACAGCGCGTGTACAGTCAGACGATCACTGGAGACCTGTACAGAGGGTGTACAGTCAGAAGATCACTGGAGACATGTACAGAGTGTGTACAGTCAGACGATCACTGGAGACATGTACAGAGCGTGTACAGTCAGACGATCACTGGAGTCCTGTACAGAGCGTGTACAGTCAGACGATCACTGGAGACATGTACAGAGTGTGTACAGTCAGACGATCACTGGAGACATGTACAGAGTGTGTATAGTCAGACGATAACTGGAGTCCTGTACAGAGCGTGTACAGTCAGACGATCACTGGAGACCTGTACAGAGTGTGTACAGTCAGATGATCACTGGAGACCTGTACAGAGCGTGTACAGTCAGACGATCACTTGAGACATGTACAGAGGGTGTACAGTCAGACGATCACATGAGTCCTGTACAGAGTGTATACAGTCAGATGATCACTTGACACCTGTACAGAGCGTGTACAGTCAGACGATCACTGGAGACCTGTACAGAGTGTATACAGTCAGATGATCACTGGAGACCTGTACATAGTGTGTACAGTCAGATGATCACTGGAGACCTGTACAGAGTGTGTACAGTCAGATGATCACTTGAGGCCTGTACAGAGCGTGTACAGTCAGACGGTCACTGGAGACCTGTACAGAGCGTGTACAGTCAGATGATCACTGGAGTCCTGTACAGAGTGTGTACAGTCAGATGATCACTGGAGACCTGTACAGGGCATGTATAGTCAGATGATCACTGGAGACCTGTACAGAGTGTGTACAGTCAGATGATCACTCGAGACCTGTACAGAGTGTGTACAGTCAGATGATCACTCGAGACCTGTACAGAGCGTGTACAGTCAGACGATAACTGGAGACCTGTACAGAGGGTGTACAGTCAGATGATCACTGGAGACCTGTACAGAGCGTGTACAGTCAGATGATCACTGGAGACATGTACAGAGGGTGTACAGTCAGATGATCACTGGAGACATGTACAGAGGGTGTACAGTCAGACGATCACTGGAGACATGTACAGAGGGTGTACAGTCAGACGATCACTGGAGACATGTACAGAGGGTGTACAGTCAGATGATCACTCGAGACCTGTACAGAGTCAGTACAGTCAGATGATCACTCGAGACCTGTACAGAGTGTGTACAGTCAGAAGATCACTGGAGACCTGTACAGAGTGTGTATAGTCAGACGATAACTGGAGTCCTGTACAGAGTGTGTACAGTCAGACGATAACTGGAATCCTGTACAGAGTGTGTACAGTCAGACGATCACTGGAGACCTGTACAGAGTGTGTACAGTCAGACGATAACTGGAGACCTGTACAGAGTGTTTACAGTCAGACGATCACTGGAGACCTGTACAGAGTGTTTACAGTCAGAAGATCACTGGAGACCTGTACAGAGTGTGTACAGTCAGACGATAACTGGAGTCCTGTACAGAGCGTGTACAGTCAGATGATAACTGGAGACCTGTACAGAGTGTGTACAGTCAGACGATCACTGGAGACCTGTACAGAGTGTGTACAGTCAGACGATAACTGGAGACCTGTACAGAGTGTGTACAGTCAGACGATCACTGGAGACCTGTACAGAGCCAGTAAATAACTAAAACTTTGTCAAAATGGTCACCCAACTGGAACAAATATTATTTTCATTGTGTTTGTTTCATTGTTACAAACACACTTGTTATATTTATAGAGGATACTAAACGACCTTCTATTTAATACCATTTGCGAGTTAATGATTTTGTATGAAACGAGCGAAAGCGAGTTTGGTACCAAATCATTCACGAGTTTAATAAAAATGGTATTAAATAGAAGGAAGTTTAGTATCCTGTTTATTACTCGCCCACCTATCATCCAGCGAAATAGTCGACATAGCAAAGTCGGATACCATTGTGACGACGTTACTCCCATTGTGACGTCATAACCGCAAACTATTGTGACGTCATACGTGCGGTGGTATTACACTAGTGTAATATTGCTGTATAAATATTACACTGCAATATCTAAAACTACTACCTCGCCGATAACTTTATTGATTGTTCACATATCTACAGTAGAACAGATGTTGGGATACACTGATATCTCCACGTGTATACATGAACACAGTTTACATTGAAGTGAGGATTTGTTTGTGTCAATAATAATAGATAGTTAGATACCGGTATACTAACGTCCGCAATCGCTAATCACTATCACTGCATATCTGGCTGTAGTAAATCACCATCACTCGACGACGTACGTACAGGGTTCGTGGGCGTACACTACTAACTTCAGATTTTGTTTGATTCAGGTAACCGAAACTAACTGTCAGAAAAGTTTCTGAAATGAAACGATATGTGAGAGATATACCCATACTTTCCGAGTGTATCTGTGGATAAACGGGGTCTGGCTGTATTCAAGTATAAAAACAGATTACATTCAGTTAAATTGCAATAAGAAAATGACACTTTAGAATGACCGATATATGCATCCTTCTCCATGTGTGCCTATTATTTGTCTTTAATAATATATCATGTAGTCTTCAAAGAGGTAAATGTTAAGCGACTGCTAATGTACAAGTTTATGTATTTACGTTTTGTTTAATTCTTTCAGAACAATGGGAAAAAAGATACACTGAGCTTCTTTACGAAAGAGCCAAATCCTTCAGTGATGACGGTTTTGAGCCTGCGTCTTTTCTCTATCGAAATCAAACACATGCCTATTTCGACAAGGTGAAGAAGAATGGGAATGTGATGAAGCCGAACCTGAAAGACAATGGAGGAGATCCAAGGTCTCTTATAAATGGACGGTTGAAGGGAGTCTTCTTCTGCGCGACGTTGTTCCAGGGTCGGTTACCAGATAGATCTTTCTATGGTCCTAAAAGAATACATATACCGATTGAAGCCTTGTTTAATGCAGAATCAAATCTATATTTTGCGGATTTCTACTGCATTAAAAATCCCTGGGTTCGAAAGAATAGTCACTACGTCATTATAGTCCTGACCAAAACAGGGACGCAAGCTGATACATATTGCCGAGAGAATCTTCCACAGCTTGATCCTCATGACAATGAGTTTCTGAAAAGAGACAAAAGTGACGAAAAATGTGTGAAGACCTCTCAACAGCCGTACCTGTGGGTTGAAGTCTTCTACACAGGCGACGTGGATATAGACAAGCTGAAGAAGTCTTATGGAGGAGAGAAGGTTTTTTTTACAGAGGTAGAAAACACAAAAAGAGCTGAAAACCCGGAAAAGGTCATGGATTGTCAAACATGTAATTTGACACCAGATGAAAAGAAAGAGGTGGAGAGATTGAGAAGAGAAGAAGACGCTGAGGCTGAGAGATTGAGAACAGAATTAGAGGCTAATGCTGATGCTGCGGCTTATGAGGCTGATTACTTGAAAAGAGAAGAAGAGGATGAGGCTGAGAGCTTGAGAAGAGAATTAGAGGCTAATGCTGATGCTGCGAGAGTGGAAGACCAGCTTGAGGGATTGAGCTTGAGGGATTGAGCTTGAGGGATTGAGCTTGAGGGATTGAGCTTGAAGGATTGAGCTTGAGGGATTGAGCTTGAGGGATTGAGCTTGAGAGGGCGAGATAAGAAGAGTTTGAGAGATTGTGAGATGGAGATATTTAACGGAATGAGAAAAGAAGCTGGAAAGATAACTAGAACTGTTTCAGAATTATTATTTAATTGTGGATACTACGGATTGGTTGGGTATACGTTTCTGAGAGAAGACGAACTTGAAAGACAAATGAAGAAGAATAAGAGCTTTAAATATTACCCGAACTGTTTCGTGAATTTGCGAGCACCGGATTCTCCTGATAGGGAAGGTTAATGGTGTGATTTTTTCTATGAAATACTCTTTCCATGTATTACTTACAACACTTTTAAAGAGCCCTTGATTATTTAAATGCATATAGAGACAAGCCCCCCCCCCCCCCCCCCCCCCCCAAACAAAAGGGGTAGAGAATCATACTATTTCTTAGAGTATGAGGTCTTAAGTCTAAATATAGATCGATGTATAATTATTTTCAAGCGCTAGGCGTTGTCATGTTTTGTCTAGCGCGCTTATGCGATGGCGATGTCTTCGAAACTCAATTACATTGATTGTAGGTCTATGAAAATTATTGTGCATATGTCATGTTGCAGACAAAAGATTTATCTATCGATTGATAGAATGCATTAGGAACAAACAATACCAACTGGCTCTTTAAAAGGGAATCATTCCAGTTTAGAGTTGTGATTTCTCTCGAAGCATTGTTATAGTACCTACAATTCATTGACTGATATGATCGAAGTATTGTTATAGTACCTACAATTAATTGACTGATATGATCGAAGTATTGTTATAGTGCCTACAATTAATTGACTGATATGATCGAAGTATTGTTATAGTACCAACAATTAATTGACTGATATGATCGAAGTATTGTTATAGTACCTACAATTAATTGACTGATATGATCGAAGTATTGTTATAGTACCAACAATTAATTGACTGATATGATCGAAGTATTGTTATAGTACTGCGCATGGATACAGTGAGTTCCGGCTGCGCATGGATACAGTGAAGACGTGTTAGCACGAAGCTCTCGCTAACCCACTAGCAATCAATCTTAAGCTATGAATTAAAAGAGGCCATTTGAATTAGTTTCAACTGAAGACAAAACGGTTCGATATTCTTGAGATACAACAAAAGGATATATAAAAGCAAATATTAAAACAATTTCGCCAGGAATATAACTTAAAGAAAATGGCGTCGACACGTGCTACGACAGCGAATAACGACATGATGGATGACATCGTCAGAGCATCAGAGAAGAGGCTCAAGGAATTTATACTCGGAGCTAAAACAGAACTGAAAACTTCAATCAGCGAGGTTAAAGAAGAGTTAACGGGGATGAAATTGAAACTTCACAGCGTGGAACACGACGTCGCTATTCACGGAGACGAATTAAAAGCTATCAGAAAGGAAATGGCGGACATGAAGCGCGCCAACTCTGTTCTCGAACGACAGTGCGTACTAAAGGACATCCATGACAGGAAGCCGAACCTCCTATTTTACGGCCTGCCGGAGACGCCGAAAGAAGATACAGAACAAGTCCTGAAAACATTCCTCAAAAACCAACTAAAGTTTGACGAAAAAAGAGCAGACGACATTCTCCTTAAAACAGTGCACAGACTACCCAAGTCAGAGTACCAACGTCTACATCGTCATGCCGCACCGCCGAGTATCATCGCGACGTTTATCAAGATGAAGGACAGGGATGACATATTCGAAGCACGGAAGATACTTAAAGGTACGGGAATCAGCATACAAACTGACTTACCAGCTTTGATGAAGAAGCGTCGAGCTATCCTCAGTCGTCAAGCCAACGAGATACGCGATCAGCAGAAACTCTGGACTCGTGTACGTGTTGTAGGGATAGAGGTTGTTCTTGAAGTTAAAGAACCCCATAACCCCGCTTCTGCATGGAAACCCTACGAGTAACTTCATACGCATTTCACTTGTTTGCTTCAAAATCCCCGGTATTGAAGCAGTACTGTTTTCGTGACGTTATATATGTAAAGTAAAATTATTGACACCGTTTAGTATTTAAAACAAGTAGTTTTTGTGTTTGAATAGTAAAAGTATATGTTATATACATATAAATTCACCTCAGTTCGCAATAAATTTTACGTAGTAAACGTACATTTGATTTCTACTGTACTATTCAAATGTAGTTATCCGACAGGTAGTGTCACAAACACTTCGTGCGTCCCGTGCGCACACAACCACGTGTCCCTTTCTCACACCTCGGACGCACGCGGGTTAACGCTAGCTGATTCTATGTGACTTTGTGATTGTGACAGTGTAATTGTGATTCATGTCGGATTACGTGGATATACACAGGACTTATAATTGACTGTAAGTAAACAATTATTTTTTGTTCAGTTGATCTTATTGGAAAATTTGACATGCATGAAATATAAATAGGTTATGTTTGTCAGAATCTATACTGTGGGTTGGCTGTAAAGCCCACGTTGCTACCAACCTATATGGTACCGGAAGCAATGTTACTTTTCTGCTTTTGTTTTTGTTTTACATTTATAGAATCACTTTGTTCATCATGCTCATGCAATTTCTACAAATATAAATTGGGTCAAACATCGTACATGAATTATTCAGGATATCATAAAACTGCATCATAATGGTAGATAAATTAAGAATACTGTGTTCAAACTGTCAAGGGTTAAACAACGAAAAGAAAAGAAGAGATGTCTTTAGAAATTTAAAAGAGAAGAAAGCAAATATATATTGTATTCAAGATACTCACTTCACAAAAGATATTGAGCAGAAAATTAAAACAGGATGGGGGTCAGAAGCTCGATTTAGCTCTTTTAGTAGCCAATCAAAAGGGGTTGCAATCATGTTTCAAAATAATTTTGACTTCCAGATACTAGATGAAGTTTGCGACAATGACAATGGAAATTATTTGATTCTCAAAATCAAAACAAGTGATGATATATTTACTGTTACAAATATATATGGTCCAAATGTTGACACACCAGAATTTTACACAAACATTAAGAATTTAATCAACAAACTTGATTGTGAAATTAATATCATATGTGGGGATTTTAATCTCGTACAAAATCAAGAAAAAGATACATACAACTACAAGCACATAAATAATCCAAAAGCAAGAGACGTTGTTATAGATATGATAGAAGAACTTAACCTATATGATCCTTGGCGCGAAGCTAATATGAGAACAAAAAGATACACATGGAGAAAACCAAAGCCACTAAAACAAGCCAGATTCTTGATAAGTAAAACTCTATAGAGAAATCGGTATTGTCATCAGATATACTGACAGGTTATAGATCCGACCATTCACTGATCACACTAGAACTCCAGTTCACTAAACTTGAAAGGGGACGTGGATTTTGGAAGTTTAACAATAGTCTGTTGCATGACCAAGAATATGTACGCAAAGTAAAGAACATTATCAATGAGACATTTGATGAATATAGTAGAGCTGATAACGAAGGGGGGAAACACTTAATTATTAATGATCAACTATTCTTTGAAGTCCTACTGTGTAACATTCGAGGTTCAACTATAAAGTATTCCTCCATCAAAAAGCGTGAAAGGTTGAAAGAGGAAAAAGAAATAAATGATTCACTTGAGGAATTGGAAATTTCATTGGATGCTAAACATCATGAAAAAGAGAAAGAATAAATACTTAAAGCAATAAATGAACTTAAGCTCAGGCAATTGGAAATTAATAAAGTAAAAACAGAAGGAATAATGATTAGAGCTAAGTCAAATTGGCAGGAAAAAGGTGAAAAACCAACTAAATATTTTCTTTCCTTAGAAAAACAGAAATTTGTCAACAAGGCAATAACCAAATTGAAAGATGATAATACTATAATTACTGATACTAAACCTATTATTAAACATGTTCAGGGTTACTACAAAAACTTGTACTCTACTCAAGGTGCAAAAAATATAAGCTTTAAAGACTTCTTCAAAGAAACAAATATTCCTAAATTATCCACTGAAAATTCTAAATTACTTGAAGGAGAACTTCAATATGAAGAAGTCCTAAATGCTCTAAAAAATATGAAGAATGATAAAAAGTCCTGGACCATCTGGATATACAACAGAATTTTTTAAATTCTTTTGGAAGGATATTCATTCTTTTTTGATAAACTCACTGAATTATGCTTATTTACAGGGGGAATTGTCAATTAGTCAAAAACAAGGCCTTATTACATGTATACCTAAAAAGGGAAAACCAAAAGAATACATAAAGAACTACAGACCAATATCCCTATTGAATATATCATACAAAATAGCATCAGCTACAATTGCAGCTCGCATTAAAAATGTTCTACCAACTGTTATCAGCGAGGACCAAAAAGGATTTATGAAAGGCAGATATATTGGCGATTGTACTAGACTTGTTGCAGACATAATGGAATACGCAGAACAAATGATTATACCAGGCCTACTTATACTAATCGACTTTGAAAAGGCATTTGACTCGGTAGAATGGAAATTTATTGAAAACTGTTTGGACTTCCTAAATTTTGGTCCGTCCATTACACATTGGATTAGAACTTTTTACAACGATATAAAGTCAAGTGTTCTTGTAAACGGTTTCTCCAGTGACTTCTTTAACATTACCAGAGGCTGCAGACAAGGTGACCCACTATCGCCTTACCTCTTTCTTATCTGTACAGAAATCCTGGCACACATGTTGAGAGAAAATAAAAATGTTAAAGGTATTAAGTTCTTAGACACTGAATACTTACTTACACAGTTTGCAGATGACACAACACTTATTTTGGATGGAACGGAAAAATGTTTTCAAGCAACCCTAAACATACTAAATAAGTACGCTGAAATTTCTGGCCTCAAAATAAACATAGAAAAAACGAAAATAGTATGGATTGGCTCCACGAAATATTCAACTATCGAATACTGTCAGACCTATAAGCTAGACTGGACTCAAAGACCCTTTACTTTACTTGGTATCCAGTTTCAACATAACCAGGCAGAAATGGTTGAAAGAAATTATAAAGATAAACTCAAACAAGTTGACAAGACAATGGCAATGTGGTTAAGAAGAGATCTTACTCCATTTGGCAGAATAACCGTACTTTAAAGCTTAATATTACCATCACTAAATCACCTGTTTACTATGCTGCCAAACCCAAACAATGATACTATTCAAACTCTACAAAAGAAATGTTTTAAGTTCGTTTGGAAAGAAAAGCCTGACAAGATTAAGAGAAATACTATTATTCAATCGTATAAAGAAGGGGGGCTAAAAGTACCCCTAATTCTGGAAACAATACAAGCTCAAAAACTCTCATGGCTACGCAGAACATTCGTACAACAATCTAATATAGCCAATCTTATAAGTTTTACTTATAAGTAAAGCCTTCATCCAACAGAGATGGGAGCAAATTATCTAAGGCGCTTCGTAATTCCAAATATCAATAATGCTTTTTGGCGAGATGTCTATGAAGCATGGGCAAACTTACAATCTCTTCAAACAAATGATATTGATACCGCAACTTCACAACAATACATATGGGCAAACGACAATATAACTGTTGGAAAAAAACCTATTATCTATAAACATTACTTGAATGCAAATGTTAAATTCATAAATGATTTTCTTAAAGAAGATGGTATTTTTCTTACATATGATGAATTTATTTCCATATACAATGTCAAGACAAATTTTCTAGAATATATGGGTATCATACAATCCATCAGAAGTTACCTTCTTTTGCAAAACCAAACTCCTTATAAAATACAACAGCCATTTATGCCAAATAACCTACATATTCTTTTCAAAGAACGCAAAGGGTGCAAACTATTCTATTCTGCCTTGCTAAGAAAATATCATTTTCAAGGAAAGCCCAATTGTCAACTTAAATGGGAACGGGATATCAAGGTGGATATATCGGAATCACTCTGGCAAATTTACAATTATATATCCTTCAGAACAACAGGTATTACACATCTAAGATGGCTACAATATAAAATTGTACAAAGAATTATAACAACAAACAGGAACCTATTTAACTATAACTTGATACCATCTGCTTCTTGTTCATTTTGTGATGTTGAAGCTGAATCAATTGTCCATCTATTCTGTGAGTGTGTACATGTAAAAAGGTTGTGGCAACAATTAGTCAACTGGATCGAATATGATACAGGCACAAGATTAATTCTAGATGAAAAACATATACTCTTTGGTTTTAAAGAAAAAAGAAATGATGTCCTAAATTTAATCCTCATTGCAACGAAATACTTTATATATGTGAAAAAATTTTCAAACTCGCTTCCAAACTTTGTTGGATTGAAAAACTACCTTCGTATCGTATATGAAATTGAGAGATTTACTGCCTTTTCAAACTGTAACTTCGGAAAATTCTTCACCTTTTGGTCATCGTGCCACAACCTCTTCACATAACTAGTTGTATAATAAACAGTTTCTACCATCTGTCCAACGTGTGTATATTGTATGTATAAATGACTCATGTAACAAACAAAAAAATCGATGTACCCATGAAAAAGAAATAAAGTGATAAAAAAACAAAACAATTAATTGACTGATATGATCACTTTAGATAGGCTAGTAATAATCCATTCCGTTTACTTCTTTACGATTTTCAACTTCTCTCTTAAACATTTTGTATTGCTGATTCGTTGTATACGCTTACATATATGTTAGTCTAGTTCCATTTCTGATATTTGAGCTTTTTAAGGACTCTAGAGGCAAATTTGAGGAAAAGCAGGTAAACAGGTTTTTAAACCTATTTTGAGTATGCTGAATCCGAATATTTTGTTTACCAAGCTGGGAAATTCCGAATAAGGGTCTTATTTTTAAATTTAAAATTGTACCCCTTAAATTCCAATTTTTCGAAAATTCCAATTACCTACAAGTTTCTATGGTTGTGAAATTTTGCCAACGTTGTATGGTAAAGATATTTATTTAGTGGAACATACTCAAAGATATTTTGCATGTCTCATCCAAGGATTCAACAGACGTATGTCAACAGATTCTGTATGTGCTAACTTAGGTCTCTGGACAATGGTTGGTTATATTGACAAGTGTAAATTATTGTTCCTAGGAAGACTTTGTAACAATGGCTGTAACTCATCAACGAAAACGCTCTTCTGTGCCTTTTTATCACTCAATTTGTATGTATGTAATAACTCACGCAGTATTTGCAACACTCTTTTATGTACAGCACAAAATTATAACTTGCTCAAATATATAGAACATTATGTACAAGCTGGTATTTTCCCATCAAAGGCAGTGTGGCGCAGAATAGTTATAAACTCTATCTGTTCTTATGAAGAAACTCAGTGGAAATTTAAACTCTCTATAAGAGAAGATATGTCCAGATATGCACGAATTCATCAACGTTTAAGTATGCACAGACTCTACAATCTAATAGACATTTACCCAGAATATAAAGCCCACATTCAACTAAATGTACAACTCAGTTCAAAAGCAAAATTTTCAAAGGAATGTACACTCTGTAATAAGCACTGCTTTGATCACGACTCCCATATTGTTTTACATTTCGAATCTCTATTATGTCAAAGAAATGAATTTTATTCAACTTTACTTGATGAACTTAATGTAGATTTATATGTACATATTGAATTGTTAGATGATGAAGATGCCCTTTCACTATTTTGTGGTGCACACTTTGACATACTCGGGCTCAATGCAACATCATGGCAAACCATTGTACTTCAATTTTGTAAATTAAATATTCCTTAAAGAATTATCTGAGGAATCATTTCTGAAGCACCATTGTTGTTAATATTGTAAAGAATGTATTTTGTGAATTCCTTTTGTACATGTATGTAATTGATTAATGTTTATGTAATCTTCGATTATCATTGGAGGAAATAAAGAAATTCATTCATTCATTCATTCACTCCTTTCAAGAGTATATCACTTACATCATGGCTGCGAGTATGTTTGCAGGGAAAGCGTGAAAGCTCTCTCTGCGATTTTAAAACTCGGTGTTGCTACCGCTGTACTGACGAAGCAAAAACTTCTTCTGTTTGACTGTGGATTCAGTCTATGATAGCAGGGTTGTTGCAGCTGATGACCTAGCAAAGTATAATTCTGATGACTTCACAGGAAGAGTATAATACTGATGACTCACAGGAAGAGTATAATACTGATGACTTCACAGGTGAGGTGAGTCGAGGTGAGTTGGGGTATAACGCCGCTTTCAAGAGTATTTCACTTATATCGCGGCTGCTAGTATTACGGCAGGGAGAAAGCCCGCAACGCCATGTGGCTTTGCATTGCGGTGAAACCTGCGAACATCGGCTGGAACTAGCGAACCATGGGTGGTCTTACGCTTAAATTCAGTTTAGCATTGTACCCAAACCTTACTGCGTGTAGAACAGCTCTCTACTGCAGACAAAGGTGCCGTGCCCCTGGCGGGATTCGAACCCCAGACGTCTTGATCCGAAGCCGAACGCGCTAACCACTGCGCTTTCCCGCCCCCGACTTCACAGGAAGAGTATAATACTGACGAGAATATTCTGTAGAATTGACAGAGTTTCTCAAGAAAGAGGTTATGGATTAACAAAACAAGGAATTTCTTTTGATATGCAATTTTTATCCTGACCGAAAAGTAAACCAATTCCTCAAAAGTTGACCCGTCCGCTGTTATCTACGTGAGGGCAATCTGCAAACAAAAACAAAACAAACCGTATATTAAATTACTATTATTATTGGGACATTATCACATTAGCAATACTTGCCATTTAGATAGTGAAGAAATATAACATGGTTATATTTGGGATAACACTACCTTCAATAGTACAAATTGTGTACTATTGAAGGTAGTGTTATCCCAAATATAACCTTGTTATACCTTATCACATGTTCTTATAATAAAATCAAACCAAGCCTTAATTGAAAACTTAATTGAAATTTTATTTCATTCTTTAAAATGTATTTATTGTATTCAAATTGTTACTCACCCCGGGTGGGTCTAGTTCCTATTACCATCCCGGTTACCTCGCCGGGACCACCAGGGGTTGCGGGGCGGATGGGGGTGGGGGTGGGGGTGTGGGAACCCGGTATTGTGACTGGCGACAACTGACAACATGGCGGCTAGTACTGAAAATCCATAAATATCAAGATTAACACATTTATAATTTTTGTGTTTTAATTTGTGCTCAAAATCTTTGTTCACATAGCACAGTCGTAGCTAAGATAAGAGGCAAGAAGGGGACCTGAAATATATAACAGCTGATTACATTTCCTCGAGAGTGTTGTTGATTGACTGGTGCTATGAATGGCCAACTTCTCTACGCCAGGTATAACTCGCTCAGTCTCCACCACTGGCTAATGTCAGCCTTATCGCATTTCC
This sequence comes from Gibbula magus, assembly GCA_936450465.1. Classification (NCBI taxonomy): domain Eukaryota; kingdom Metazoa; phylum Mollusca; class Gastropoda; order Trochida; family Trochidae; genus Gibbula; species Gibbula magus. The sequence goes on from OW388305.1 coordinate 68,565,989, forward strand.
TCAACTTTTCCGTCCTAACACAGGGGAGCGTTGCACCTGAACTGCACAGTGGACTCTGATTCGCTAGCACAGAAACCGTATGGAAATGCAGCAAAGCTGAAATTAGCCAGTGATGAGGACAGGCACAAGTTATTCCTTGCGGAGAAAAGTTTGTTTTCTATGGCCATAACAGGCTGACAACAGGTTGACAACAAAACGTCTAGCATGAATACAGAGAACTTGCATTTGTACACGTTCGACATCGGAAATGTATCCCTAATTAACCCAACATGAAATCTTATTAAAATGATGTATTTGTCGAATTATAAAGACTATTCTATTTGGTAGAACGGGTCGATACTTTGGTAAGGTAAATACTTGAAACAGGTAAATACAGAAGACGATGTAAATGTTTGGGACAGGTAAATTCTGAGAACAGGTAAATACTTGGGACAAGTAATGCTTGGAACAGGTGCTTTTTAGAACAGGTAAATGCTTGGGACAGGTAAATAGTTGGAACAGGTAAATAGTTAGAACAAGTAGATTCTTAGGACAGATGAGGGGAGTCGGGGTTTAACGCCGTTTTCAAAAATATTTCACTTATGTCGCGGCTGTGGCTATGCATTACGGTGAAACCTGCGAGCATCGGCTAGAACTAGCGAACCATGGGTGGTACTACGCTGAAATTCAGCGTAGCATTGCACCCAAACATGACTGCATGTAGTACAGTTCTCTACTGCAGACAAAGTTGCCGTGCCCCTGGCGGGATTCGAACCCCGGACCTCTTGATCCGAAGCCGAACGCGCTAACCACTGCGTAGTCTAACACTTAGGGTGTAACAAAAAGAAAAAAATTGAAAAAGAGACTTCTTTTTATACATATATGAAAATACCATTTCTGACAGTCTCCTTTTCCATATTTAATAAAATGATATTTTCAGAATAAATACTTTTTTCATAGTCTGGATGTAAGACTAACCACTGCGCTATCCCGGTAAATACTTCGTACTGGTCAATACTTCGTACAAAAAAATAATCGTTTTTGGATGGAACGATTGTCCAAATATGTATCATTTTAAAATACCATCTACATTAAACGAGCAGACATTCGAAATTTAACAATTATATGAGTAAACAAGTCATGTCATGTATTATTTTCATGGATACATGTATAGGTGCGAAACGTTCCTGAAATAAGACCCCAGTATACCGTTCCAAGTGAGGCAATATGTTGAAAAATAGTGTCATGAAGATACGGTTTGAGGCTCGGGGTAGTAAAGAACGAGATCTTTATTTTCTAACTATTGACGAAGAATACCCTCACATATGAAAATCTGATTTCACATTTCAAATTGGCACTGGTGATATTTCATATGCAAAGTTTCGATTTTGATTTTGATGAAAAGGCACCATTATTTCTGATGTTCTCTCTCATATACACCTCTAACCACTAACTAGGTTTGATGTGAACCTACCGAGCAGCAGGAGCCACGCCTTGCCGAGTAGATCCATGGTCGATTGAAACATACGAATGTCCGCGGTACTCCAGAAAGAAAGAATGTCAAAAAGCGTTTATGAATGTTAACGTGTTTCGTGCAGTTGTTCTGACATTTACGATAAAGTTGTAACTGAAAGTCACGTGTCACTACATGAAGGGGGCACGGTGCACGAGGCGAATGCGCTGCCGACGTGTGTAATACTATACTGCACTAAGTGTACATTAAAGGCGCTGTAGCACGTTTTTTGCAAATTTAATTTTTTTCAAATTTCCCATTTATAATGATATTTTATGTTATTTATATTTACTTTAGAGGGTAAAACATCCTATTTCACAAACCAATTATCCGTAGTGGCAATAACGGTGTTGCGTATAAAGCAAAAAGTGCATGGCAGCCATTTTATTGTGTGAACACAAATTTATTATTTCGAATGACAAAAAACGATTCCCGTGGCTATACGGAACCATGCACATTCATTTGTAAGTTGACTTTCCAAAGAGAGAAGGGTGTTTTACTATTGGTTACATTATTTTTCAAATACATTTCATCGACTTATCTGAGCGAAAAAACGTGCTACAGCGCCTTTAACCTATGGTTTCACGGTTCACCTCTCTAAAGATTGCATAGCGACAGGAGGTTGCATAGCGACAGGAGTTATATTGTGAGAGCAGGTGCGATGAAGCAGTTAATAACACTGTACCTTGTTGCTAGGTTCAGACACTAGAAACATGACTGAACGAACATGACGATACACAATAAATCTAATGGAAATATGAGAAACATTAATCAAATAATTCAATTAGAATATCAATTTAACGTCAAATATATTACGAATGGCGCCACTAAGATTTTAAAACCCCCAAATAATTTCATGTTATTCACAGCCTCATATGTATCATGTATTTATCAGTCAATGAAATGTTGTGATTTGATATTTGATACATGTGGTCTTCACCAAGATCACAATGATAACGCTAACACTGTTATTGCGAACGTGAATATGTTTCATCAAGGCGTACGACTCGATTACATAAACATTAAATAGAGGTTGATTGATCACGGGAATGTCACATGACATCATTTTACATTTGACTTATGCCAAGACGGAACATGATGTACTTGACTAATGCCCTGACTGAACATGATGTATTTGACTAATGCCCTGACGGAACATGATGTATTTGACTAATGCCCTGGCGGAACATGATGTACTTGACTAATGCCCTGGCGGAACGGGATGTACTTGACTAATGCCCTGACGGAACAAGATCGCCTTGACTAATGCCCTGGCGGAACATGATGTACTTGACTAATGCCCTGACGGAACGGGATGTACTTGACTAATGCACTGACGGAACATGATGTACTTGACTAATGCCCTGGCAGAACATGATGTACTTGCCAAATGCCCTGACGGAACATGATTCTACTTGACTAATGCCCTGGCGGAACAGGATGTACTTGACTCATGCCCTGACGGAACAGGATACACTTGCCAAATGCCCTGACGGAACATGATTCTACTTGACTAATGCCCTGACGGAACATGATGTACTTGACTTATGCCCTGACGGAACATGATGTACTTGACTAATGCCCTGGCGGAACATGATGTACTTGACTAATGCCCTGACAGAACAGCATGTACTTGACTAATGCCCTGGCGGAACGGGATGTACTTGACTTATGCCCTGACGGAACATGATGTACTTGACTAATGCCCTGACGGAACAAGATGTACTTGACTAATGCCCTGACGGAACGGGATGTACTTGACTAATGCCCTAACGGAACATGATGTACTTGACTAATGCCCTGGCGGAACAGGATGTACTTGACTAATGCCCTGACGGAACAGGATGTACTTGACTAATGCCCTGACTGAACATGATGTACTTGACTTATGCCCTGACTGAACATGATATACTCGACTAATGCCCTGACTGAACATGATGTACTTGACTAATGCCCTGACTGAACATGATGTACTTGATCAATGCCCCGACGGAACATGATGTACTTGACTAATGCCCTGACGGAACAGGATGAACTTGACTAATGCCCTGACGGAACATGATGCTACTTGACTAATGCCCTGACGGAACAGGATGCTTCTTGATTAATGCCCTGACGGAACATGATGCTTCTTGATTAATGCCCTGACGGAACAGGATGAACTTGACTAATGCCCTGACGGAACAGGATGCTTCTTGATTAATGCCCTGACGGAACAGGATGAACTTGACTAATGCCCTGACGGAACGGGATGTTCTTGACTAATGCCCTGACGGAACGGGATGTACTTGACTAATGCCCTGACGGAACATGATGTAGTTGACTAATGCCCTGACGGAACATGATGTACTTGACTAATGCCCTGACGGAACATGATGTACTTGACTAATGCCCTGACGGAACATGATGTACTTGACTAATGCCCTGACGGAACATGATGTACTTGACTAATGCCCTGACGGAACATGATGTACTTGACTAATGCCCTGACGGAACGGGATGTACTTGACTAATGCACTGACGGAACATGATGTACTTGACTAATGCCCTGGCAGAACATGATGTACTTGCCAAATGCCCTGACGGAACATGATTCTACTTGACTAATGCCCTGGCGGAACAGGATGTACTTGACTCATGCCCTGACGGAACAGGATACACTTGCCAAATGCCCTGACGGAACATGATTCTACTTGACTAATGCCCTGACGGAACATGATGTACTTGACTTATGCCCTGACGGAACATGATGTACTTGACTAATGCCCTGGCGGAACATGATGTACTTGACTAATGCCCTGACAGAACAGCATGTACTTGACTAATGCCCTGGCGGAACGGGATGTACTTGACTTATGCCCTGACGGAACATGATGTACTTGACTAATGCCCTGACGGAACAAGATGTACTTGACTAATGCCCTGACGGAACGGGATGTACTTGACTAATGCCCTAACGGAACATGATGTACTTGACTAATGCCCTGGCGGAACAGGATGTACTTGACTAATGCCCTGACGGAACAGGATGTACTTGACTAATGCCCTGACTGAACATGATGTACTTGACTTATGCCCTGACTGAACATGATATACTCGACTAATGCCCTGACTGAACATGATGTACTTGACTAATGCCCTGACTGAACATGATGTACTTGATTAATGCCCCGACGGAACATGATGTACTTGACTAATGCCCTGACGGAACAGGATGAACTTGACTAATGCCCTGACGGAACATGATGCTACTTGACTAATGCCCTGACGGAACAGGATGCTTCTTGATTAATGCCCTGACGGAACATGATGCTTCTTGATTAATGCCCTGACGGAACAGGATGAACTTGACTAATGCCCTGACGGAACAGGATGCTTCTTGATTAATGCCCTGACGGAACAGGATGAACTTGACTAATGCCCTGACGGAACGGGATGTTCTTGACTAATGCCCTGACGGAACGGGATGTACTTGACTAATGCCCTGACGGAACATGATGTAGTTGACTAATGCCCTGACGGAACATGATGTACTTGACTAATGCCCTGACGGAACATGATGTACTTGACTAATGCCCTGACGGAACATGATGTACTTGACTAATGCCCTGACGGAACATGATGTACTTGACTAATGCCCTGACGGAACGGGATGTACTTGACTAATGCCCTGACGGAACGGGATGTACTTGACTAATGCACTGACGGAACATGATGTACTTGACTAATGCCCTGGCAGAACATGATGTACTTGCCAAATGCCCTGACGGAACATGATTCTACTTGACTAATGCCCTGGCGGAACAGGATGTACTTGACTAATGCCCTGACGGAACAGGATACACTTGTCAAATGCCCTGACGGAACATGATTCTACTTGACTAATGCCCTGACGGAACATGATGTACTTGACTTATGCCCTGACGGAACATGAAATACTTGACTAATGCCCTGGCGGAACATGATGTACTTGACTAATGCCCTGACAGAACAGCATGTACTTGACTAATGCCCTGGCGGAACGGGATGTACTTGACTTATGCCCTGACGGAACATGATGTACTTGACTAATGCCCTGACGGAACAAGATGTACTTGACTAATGCCCTGACGGAACGGGATGTACTTGACTAATGCCCTAACGGAACATGATGTACTTGACTAATGCCCTGGCGGAACAGGATGTACTTGACTAATGCCCTGACGGAACAGGATGTACTTGACTATTGCCCTGACGGAACAGGATACACTTGCCAAATGCCCTGACAGAACATGATGTACTTGACTAATGCCCTGACTGAACATGATATACTCGACTAATGCCCTGACTGAACATGATGTACTTGACTAATGCCCTGACTGAACATGATGTACTTGATTAATGCCCCGACGGAACATGATGTACTTGACTATAGGTTTGTCACCACTTGAGTCATTTAATATTGTAATATCCAGCCATGGACATCGAAATGAAAGTGAATATCAGAAAAGAAAACATTTGATGTCCTGGCCTGATTTCTGCAAATATCCAGCACTTTCTTGCCCTTTCTTATTCCCGTTAAAAAGTTTGAATATTCAATGGAATAGTTTTGAAGAAAACAATTGGCCATGACAAATCTATATCTTTTCCAAAAAAAGTTCCCGTTATCGTCTACCCCTAGGAGAGGAAATTCTAAGGGGGATTACCTATTCCTAAACTGTTTCACCATGAATGAAATGTGTTTGAACCAAACAACCCTTTTTCTTATTGCCCGTCTAAAAAGTATACGAAGACCTACATTCAAAATGTTTACAGATGCTAGTTGTTTATGTTTTACTTGTTTAACTATGTATACCAAAAAGCACTTATTCATACCCGTCCCTTCATATCGTACTGCCAAATGAGTAAAAACTGTGTGAGAATTTCTTAAACGTACTAAGAACGAATAGAACGTAACGAATACCTATTTTGAACTTTAAGAAATGTGTAGGAACGTAGTAGCAACTTCTTAAGAATAACTAGAAAGGGGCGTACTGTGATCGAGTTAATCTGTGTATGGACGGGATACTATAAGCATGTGAGAGCCGAGACGGAAGCGTGTACGTACAATTTTTATTCTTTTCACATCAATATTAATTAAATATTTTTCTAAGGATTTGGGATTTAAAGATACAATCTAGTTGACAATGCATGACTCCACATTTGGGAGTAAATATACTTAACCCGTTGTGCAAATCCTCTCACAAAAGCATCACTATTAGTAACACGTGCGACCCAAATATATCAAAACAAAACTTGAAAAACATATCTCTCAATAAAGTTTTCAATCCCAGGTATCTCATCTAAAGCGTTCAATAATGCATTGTATATGAAAATTATATATCGATCAGATGAACTTTGAAATTTTAAGCCAATATTAAATACCCGTGACAAGCCGATTAACTATTAAGTGAAATGTACCCAATTCGCCATCTGAGAATGTTGATGGAGTTGACTTTTTCACATATAGCATATTTTTCCCTTTCCATAGATTTAGCTTACATGAAGCCCAAAACTTCACACCAAAATGGGCTCGGATAGGGAAAACATTATTTTATTCCTAAATCAGGCATATTTGCAGATGTTGTTTTAATAACACTTATAAAATGCATTCTAACATGAATTGAGAGCAAATTTAGTGATACTGAGTGTGAGTTATAGATATCACTCCTTGAAATTATTTTACTACTACTTTTAATGAGCGTAAAAGCAGTGGAATTTAATGTTTCGTGATAAGTCATTACATTTATGTTATGAACCTATTATTTCACCTACAAGGCCTGATATAAATCCTTCAAAGTCTGATGACCTATAGAGCCAATGGCTAATTTTTTCACCTTGTCAATTGAATTAAGTTATTCTTTTGAATACCTTGAATGTATACCTATTGAAATCTAACAATTGTGTCCATGTTGACATTGAAACCCTTTTTGGACAGTATTATGTATTATTACAGAATGTATTATTGAGTGTACGGATATATATGACATATGACACACAAATACATCACACACACAAATGAATGGTAATAATATAGGAACATCAAATCTGGACTCAAATTTGATATTGAATAACAGTATCGAAGACATTTCGTCTGTTGTGGTCTGTTGTCTGTCATGTACGTAGCTGTACTTGATGCATATGCTTGTCATACGTTTCACATAAGGACAATGCGCTGTGCGATTGCAAGGGACACGGTTATAATGCATAAAAAAGTGTTGGACATTCGTTTTGAGTTCGTTCAGCATGCGTGCTATATTCGGTCCAAGTAAGCAATGTGTATCCATATGTGATTCGAGAGAGCAGCAAATAGTGCGTATGGAGTGCATACCCACTACGTATTAATAACGTGCGTGTACCGCAAGCGACGGTTACCTCCCAAAACCTATGCATGGCAATACTTCTACATGCCAAGACTCCTACAAAAAGGGAGGGCAGAATTATGCAATTACCTGTTTCATAATGGAACAGCCCAGGATATGTTTTATTGTAATTTGCCAAAACTTCTACAGCTGATGGAAGAAGAGGATTACTGGAGTAGAGGATTAACAGGCCCATCATCACTTACTAAGGAAGATGACAGAGTTGTTGTGTTTAGTAATATATATATTATACAAATAGAAATATTTTGTTTTATATTTCGTACGTCAAATGTTTCGCCATTGTTACAATGGTTATCCAGATAGTACGTGGAAAGGGGAATTTATAAACAGGGAAATATACCCCTATATATTCATCTCTCCCCGTGACGTTGACAGAATGTATGCATTATGACATATAACATACGTTATAACAAGAAACACTTTCATATACCAATAACTTAATATGTAAATTCAACAATTTCACACAATCTATTTAAAGACGCTTGCCTTAGTCAATAAATGCACACTTTTTTTTTTTTGGGGGGGGGGGGGGGGGGGGGGGGGGGGGGGGGGCATAGACATGTGGAAAGTTGAATGAGAGCTGCTTAACATCAACACTTTAGACGGCGGTGGCTTCCATATAACGCCTTTGCTAAAAGATGCAACTACAATCGGTTTATCCTGTTTGAATAATGTCATGCATCACTCCGTAAACATGCGCAGATATACACCTTGTACACCTTGAGTTTATTTGTATATGGTAGTAAAAGTGTTCATTTACTGTGAGTTTACCTGAAGAAAAAGTGAGTAAGTACTCCAGATTTTGAAACTATTGACATAGTGACATCCATATTTAGTTTTCAAGCAATAACCATTGGCCCACAAGAGCCGACAATAGAGATTCTTGTTCATTTTGCGATTCTGTGGTCACGACCACAATCCTTTTTTCATCTACTTTTTGAGATCCGAAAGCCCGATAGCAGGAATGTAGTTCCTTAGACAGTGTGTAATGTTGCTGTCAGTTGTAGATTTGATGATTTTGTGGCACAAAGCGAACCACAGGGGCAACACATGTTACGACATAAGCTGTGATAAATGCGGTAAAATGTAATACTTGATGATAAGTACTGTCTTTGGACGAACGAAAAATGAATAGTCCTGTCTTTAGACGAATGAAAATGAGTCATCGCTTCCCGGGATACTGGCATGGCATTGGATGGCGGGATATTTTATGAATGATACTGTCTTTGGACGGACGGAAATGAGTCATCGCTTCCGGGGATACTGGCATGGCATTGGATGGCGGGATATTTTATGAATGGATAAGATTTTAGATGAATGAAAATGAGTCATCGCTTCCCGGGATACTGGCATGACATACTGATCGAACCAATCAGCAGTCATAGATTTATAGACGAATCGTAACGTCATAGCGTCATTACGTGAACGAATGAGGTCATATATAGGGATGAGTCATATATAGGTGCGTATGTCTTCTCGATAGCGTCACCACGTGTCTCATCGAGAACATTCGATCGATAAGAAACCAATCGGCGTACGAGCAATTATAGACGAAACGTTTCATCAGGTGCGTGGCGATAACGCTTTATAGCGTGCCTCATCAAGAACATTCGAGAAGCGTGGGTCACATATAGACAGAATTTCCAAGCGAGCGTTAACTTCAATTTTATAACTATTGCTTGGAGGTGTCATAGTGGTCAAACTGACACAATTTTCATATAAATTTCGTTACATTTATTTATAAAATATTCAATTTAAATATTCACATATATTGAACCGCAAAGCTTTTCAAAACCACTCTTATATAAGCTTAACGACAGGTGTCCCTTACCACGCACAGTATTGCATAATACTGCCCGTCAGCTGGTAATAAGTGGTCACTACCGCACAATCAATAACCTGCACCTACGTAACCCTAGAGAATTATTACTCCAACCCAGCTAAGATCTTGCATAACTTTGGGTAAGTTTAGCGATACAAGGGTCAACATGCTGGCTTCAGGTCCCGTTATTACATAATGGTCACTGATGTCCAGTGAACCCTTTGTATAGTAGACCAGTCAAACACCCTTATGTTAGCTATAAAAGAGCGATGTTGGAAAGCAAGAACAGTTCAATTCTTGCAGTCTAACATAACGCTCGTGTTGTAATTCTCTAGGTGAGTACCATTTTACATTGTATTTTTGACTATTTTCCATTTAGAATGTTTGTAATGAATGTTTACATATTTTATCAAATTGTAGCTATCATGTGCGTAGTATATTGTTACCTAAATTCCAAGTCGCAGTAATACTCAGCTAGTATTAAACCAATAGAATAAGGTTTTAAACACAATACTGGTTAATTTATATATGGATTTATTTCCAATGCGTTAGTGCCGTCGTCAGAAACCTACCCCTATGTCGCAATGTTTTATATGGTTTATGCACGTTAATTGTGTGATTTGTTTATGAAGTATGTACCTGCATATGTAGATGCAGTCAATGGTGTTATATATATTACTCAAGCAGTACCTTTATAACAACTATTATATATCCATATTTCACGTATCATGTTTAGTAACTGTTTAAGCACACGTGGTGCGAAACCAGTACAGTTATTTGTGAAGGATAACTTATGTATTGATGCTACAGCATATCAGACATTTGACCACCTTATAACGCATTTTTACTGGTAGACACATATCAGCAAGGTTTGTAGCTACACCTCAATGAGTCGTGTCATAAACGTTACATGTTATTTAGCGTAGAATATAGAATAGTTATTGTTTGTTAGCCTAGCCTTAGTTGCGTCTTCTATTTAGTATTTCCAAGTCCGGAGTAATTATATATTATCATTCCTAAATACAGTGTACTGTTATGATGATAGAGAAGCTAGCGTTCTAGCATCATAGCAGAAGGTTATGTATTTACGTTGCTTAAAACAATGCATTGAAATATCAAATTATTGTGGAAATATTCATCTAATTTATTCTATTTAGAACTGAGACATGCTTGGAAATGAATTAGTATATCCTTTTAAATATCCACTTCCGTAAGTAATATTGTGATTAATGTAAGACTCACGGTAATTCCATGTGATAATTATGTAAAATAGTTGTGGATAAGTTTAGCATAAATGCCGACTATCATGCCTTCTTGGGAAACTAAATATGAAAGCACTAGTATAGGAATTAGTAGTTTGATATACATCATGCTGCGATTCTAGATTTGTGTAACATGGACTTGCAATTCATTTAATGTTGTAGGATAATTAATATAACTCTGAAATGATTGTGTAAGCTAAGCATCATATTAAGATTAGGAATGAATACTCATTTAACAGAACATGCGCCAGATATAATATTATATCATATTCCCAGGTACAATTATCCTAATCTTCCTTAGGAAATAATCAGGAGTATAATCAACTAGTACTATATTGCATTTAATTAAATTGGTTATAATTACATTGTTTATGTATGTTATGGCTAGCACTCAACTATATGTATAAAACATCTTACTATTATTCAAATGTTAAGATAAGTAATATTACAGAGATACTGTATTACTGTATAGAGTATTGTACCTTCTACTGTCGCTCATAATACATAAGTAATCATAGTTACTGAATGGCATAACATATATCAATTGGTATTGTTAGACTTATAACGTTAGCTATTATAACTTTATATAGTAGCTTTTCCATATATAGTAGTGTCATGTAAGACAGTTAAAACATTGTTATGCAATAAGGTAGGTTCCACTTAATTGAGTTTAACTGAAGGAGTAATCGTAAATGTAGGAGTATTTAGGTATTGTCATATGTCATATTATGTCAGAGCCGACAACTATACACCACTGTTACCAAACGTAATATGCCATATATATATATTTAGTAGTGTCATGTACATGTAAGACAGTTAAAGATTGTTATGCAATAAGGTAGTTTCCACGTAATTGAGTTTAACTGAATGAGTGATTGTAATGTATGAGTATTTAGGTATTGTCATATGTCACATTATATCAGAGCAGACAACTATGCTCCACTGTCGCCACACATAATATGCATTATGTAATATTAAATATATTATTTGTTAACTGATTATTGATTAATCAGTGTTGTAGTGTAATATGTAATGGATTATCTATAGGATTTATTAATGTGATTATATGTCTATTGTAATATATGATTATGATTTATGTATGAATAAAGTTCAATTCTTGCAGTCTAACATAACGCTCGTGTTGTAATTCTCTAGGTTTTCTCCCCGAATTCATCTAACCCCCGGGACTTTAATAACACACGCGGAAGCGCACGTTGTTATATTGGTGGAGATTGGTCCCAGATGAAAAAAGGAGCTAACCCAGAGAATTATAAACTCAAGCTCCGATACCAACAGTCCCTCCCGATCACAGTCAACACAGAGGAGATTTCAACGCCATCATCAACAACATCTACAAGATCTCCTTCACCCACTCCATCTTCTACCGCTGATTCTACACCTGCTCCATCTTCTTCTGCTACTTCTGCACCTGTACAAGTTCTTCCTCCAGTCGAAACCGACTTTGCCACCATCATGAACGTCACCCTCCGCCGCTTCAACGGTTCCGAATCTGCTGCCACCTGGTGGGAGGATTTTACCTCCCTTCAAAAGGTCAACAACCTTAATGATGAACGGGCCGCTGCGCTGCTTCCATTTTACATGGAAGGGGCTGCCAAAGTGTGGCATCAAAGTTTGCCAGAGGCCACACGGGAAAACCTGGCCAACTATCATGATGCGCTCCTGGCCCGTTTCAAGAGCGACACTTTTGACCTGGGGCTGCTGAAGTTAACTCAGCAGCCAGGTGAGTCAGCAGACGACTACCTTACAAGGGTGCAATCCTCAACCGCCAACTGTACCCTGCCGACAGAAGTGGTAGTGGCATTGGCCGTGAATGGACTCACGGCCTCACTCAAGCAATGGGTTCACAACCGGGAGCCAAAGACCTTGGAAGACGTCCGGAAGTTTGCAAAGGTGGCTCAGTCATCTCAAGGCAGAGACAACACATCAGTCTCTGTCAACATGGCTGACTTGGCAGACATGGTGCGGGACCTTCTTAAGACTACAAAGGAGGTCCAAGCTGCCAGCACCACCAACGGTCAAGCTGCACCACCTGAGCGCCACCGACAAAGACGTCACCAAGGCTTCCAAAAGCCAAGCCCCAACCAGTGGACTCAGTTTATGCCACAGCTACCACCAATGTTGCCGCCACAACAGTTTCCGGTGCCACCTCCAGCCGTCGCCCAACCACCACCAATGAGCCAGGGTTACCAACAGTCTGCCCTGCCGGCCACGACCAACCAACAACCTCAGTACATGCCGCAGCAACAACAACTCCATAGACAGCCATTCACCCCAAGACAGTGCCAAGGATGTGGTATGTACTGTCGTAATCGTTTTCAATGCCCACATCGCAATACATGGTGCACTTTTTGCCATTATCAGGGTCACCATGTTAGTGTCTGTAGGAGCGCACAGCGTTCCTACAATCAACAATAGGGATTTGCGCCTGACATTCAGGAAACTGAAGTCAGGCATGACATTCCTGTGGTTACACTTGTTGCTCCTTTGACGAAAAATTTAATTCACGCCAAAATAGCACAAATACGAACCACATCGCTTATTGACACAGGTGCGACAATAAGCTGTGTCAGTGAGCGATATCTTAGCAAAGCAGGGTTTAATTCATCTCATTACCAACCATGTTCATTAACTGAGATTATCGGAGTAGGAGGTGAAAGACACTCCGTTCTTGGCATCATTCCTCTTGATGTCAACATCGGAAATCTTCTTTTCTCACATTCTTTCTATGTCTTCAAACACATCCATCATCCTCTTATTCTTGGTCTTGACTTCTTAGAAGCAAACAAGGTTGTGATAGACCTACCAAACAAGTGCTTACATCTTCATGAAGGTCTTCTCACTGTCTCTCTCGTCTCAACAAATGCAGGTTATGTCAGAGCTAAGAAATCTACAGTCATTCCACCTCACTGTCAAACTGATCTTCCTGTCAACATTTCTAGAACCCCTCCTGGTGAAATTCTTCTTCTTGAACCCTCACCTAGTTTAGCCAAATTACATCTGCAAGGTGCCAGGTGTCTAGTTCAGAGTGGTAATTCTGTATGCATGCGCATCTTAAACGCTAGCTCTCACAGGGTTAAGATTAGGGATACACAAGTGCTTGCCATTGCGTCAGAAGTTAATACTTCTGATATCTTTACACTCTCTGACCACCCAACGCCCCCTCCCACAGTACCACCTTCTGTATCCAATGTTAATCAACCTCAATCCATTCCGCACACCACTCCTCCCTTCACTCACCCTCGTCTATCCACCCAACCAACCACACCTCCATACTCTCAACCATCCACCCATCAAACCACTCATATATCCAATCAAGTTCTCAAACAACCACATGCTCAAACTCCAAGCCTATCTTCTCCACATCCACCCACTCTCACATCATCCACTGATTTCCCTCCTTTAGAATTTGATCTAAGTCAATCTGACTTGTCCCTTTCTGAAAAACAACAACTCTTGACATTTCTCAGAGCAAATAATGATGCCTTTGCCCAAAATTGGTCCCAACTTGGTAAAACAAATTTGCATCATCACCAGATTGAAACGGGTAATGCTAGGCCTGTAAGAATGCCATTCTATAGACAAAATGCTGCAGTTCGTAAAGAATGTTCCCAACAAATCAAAGAAATGTTAGAGGCCAAAATCATTCAACCTAGCACTTCAGAATGGCACTCCCCAGTGGTAATGGTTAAAAAGAAAGATAATACTTATCGTTTTGCGGTTGATTATAGACGGCTTAACTCTGTAACTCGTCCAATTTTCTTCCCCCTGCCACGCTTTGAAGATGTCACTGATGCTGTAGGTAACAGTAAAGCCAAAATATTTAGTGTCTTAGACTGTGCAAGTGGATTTTGGCAAATACCACTGCACGTAGCAACAAAACACAAATCAGCTTTCATAACTCCAGAAGGAATTTTTGAATGGAATCGTCTTCCTTTTGGCCTCAAAAACGCCCCTATGGCATTCCAAAGAACAATTTCACAAGCTCTTCAAGAAATGAACTGGAAGTATGTTTTAATTTATGTTGATGACATCATTGTCTTTTCCAAAACATTCAAAGAACATCTCAATCACCTCAAATGTGTTTTCCAGAAAATCAAAGAAGCAGGTCTTACTTTAAAGCCAAGTAAATGCAAATTTGCAGCAAAACAAGTAACCTATTTAGGTCACATTTTCAATAAAGATGGCATCTCAGTTGACATGGCAAAAGTAGAAGCAGTGAACCAAATTGTCCCGCCCAAAAACGTCCACGACGTTAGGCACTTTCTAGGCTTAGCAGCATATTACAGGAAATTTGTTCCAAACTTCTCAGGAATAGCATCACCAATGTACAGTCTCTTGCAAAAAGATGCCCCTTTCATATGGTCTGATAAATGTCAACAAGCTTTCCTCACACTTAAGGACAAACTCACTTCATCTCCAATTCTAGCTTACCCTGATCCAGATAAGCCCTACATTCTCACCACTGATGCTTCACTCTCTGCTATCGGGTACATTCTCAGTCAGCGTGATGATAACGGCCTTGAACATGTTATTTGCTATGGTGGCCGTTCTCTTCACTCTGCTGAGAAAAATTGGGGTGTTACGCAGTTAGAGTGCTTGGCTGTTCTTGAAGGTATCAGAACATACAGGGTTTACCTGGCTGGTACCAAATTCAAGGTCCTTACTGACCATAAAGCTCTCACCTGGATTAAAGGCATGAATGCTGAAACAGGTCGTCTTGGTCGTTGGGCACTCATGCTCCAAGAATACGACTTTGACATTGAGCATAGGTCAGGTAAGGCTAACACCAATGCAGATGCTCTTTCTCGTACACAGTACCCGCCGCAGACTTCACTCCCTGACACTGAGGATATACCTGCTCCACCGATCCCCAGTGTCCAGGGCCCCAAACGTACATATGCACAAGTTGCCAGTACAATCCCTGCCCATGTCTCCAAATCCCACACATCATCCCCGACCAACATAGGCAAACACTCCAAAGCCTCCAAGGGTCACCCTCCCAAAGGTAACACGAGGTCATCATCCTCCCCTACCAATGCCAAACCATCCAAGCGCCAACTCCATGCCAACCAACCACGCCAATCCAAACATACTCCACACGCCAACGCCAACACAACGCCAACACGCCAATCTGGTGCCTGTACAAATGCTCCATTGCCCCGTACACACCTTCCTTGTTCTAAATCTATTTCCACACAGATCTACATAGGCACGCCATCCAAAGCCTCTTCAGATCCAATCCCAGACCCTTCTCATGTTGTCTGTCCTGTTGTAATCCAACCATCTTCTCCACAGTCAACCCTTCCTCCACAGGCAAGCCCCATCCAACCAACCCTCCCACACTCATGCCCTCCACAACTAAGCCCCCAACAACTAAGACTCCCACAGCCAAGCCCCAAACAACCGACCCCCAGGCAATCTTCACAATCCACTTCCCAGTCACAAAGTGCCCCACCCCAAACCAATCAGGACCACTTATATGATCTCCCCTTATCGGTAGACTTAGTTTACACCAGCCAACAACCCACATTCGTAGCTTCAATTGATGTTGAACTCACAGAAGAAGATTTAGCAGATAGGCAAGCTAAAAGTCCTGACTTACGGCCAATTATTGATTTCTTATCCAAAGGAGAAATTCCACCTACCTACACAGAGCCTCAAATTCAAGGTCTCAAAGGTCGTGCCCAAGAGTATGAACTTCTTGATGGCATTTTATACCATTTTCACCAAGCCAAGCATAGGGGTAACAAGAACAACAGACCTGCCGTCATTACGCAGATTGCTGTTCCTCTTTGCTCCAGGAAGGACCTTCTCAACGCCTATCACGATTCTAAAGTAGGTGGTTGCCATTTTGGTAGAGATGCAGTAAGGCATACCTTACTCAACAAGTATTATTGGCCAGGCATGTATCAGGACATTGAAAATCACATCAAATCATGCCATCAGTGTCAGCTTTCTAAACGTGCTCACAACGTTAAGAAGGCACCAATGGTACCTTTACCAATTGGCGACACATTTTCAAGGCTACATGTAGACATCTTAGGCCCCCTCCCCGAAACAAAAGAAGGATACAAATACATACTTCTCGCTGTTGATTCTTTCACACGCTGGACTGAAGCCTTCCCAATGCGCACTCAAGAAGCTACTGAAGTTGCAAAGTTGCTATTTAATGAGGTGTTCTCGCGCTATGGTTCCCCGCGCACTCTTCTCACTGACAGAGGTCGACAGTTTACATCAAAACTCGTCAATGCTCTTTGTGAACTTCTCGAAATCAAGCATTTCTACACCTCCAGCTATCATCCACAAACCAATGGTATGTGTGAACGCAGGAATAGTTCAATTGAACAGGCACTTCGCTCTTACGTGAATGATGACCATACCAATTGGGCTGATTATATTCCTTGCGTCATGATGGCCATGCGCAATACTCCATGCCAGTCCACAGGTTACTCTCCATATCATCTTCTGTTTGGAAAGGAAATGCATTTGCCATTTGACATAACTCTGCTTCCAAAACAAACATTGGGCAGAGATGCTGAAGGGCATTTGCATGGACTCATCCACAACCTCAAATTGTCAAAGTCAATTGCAGGAGATAATATGAAGGTTTCCCAAGAAGAAAGTAAGGAGCGCCATGATTTGAAGGCAAAAGAACCTTGCTTCAAGGTTGGCGACCAAGTCCTTGTTCAAAATCATGTTGTGAAGAAAGGTCACTCCTCCAAACTCACAAAGAAATTCACTGGTCCTTATCACATCACACACATAGGTCCAAACCACTCTGTCAAACTTTGTGACTCCACAACCAACAAACCCCACAAAGCCCCCATTCATACCAATAGGTTAAAACGCTATTACCCAGCCCAGGATCAACCAAATGACAACCCAATTCCCTGTCCCAACTTCCAGGACAATGTCCTCCAGCCTGATCCCATTCCCATTCCCATTCCCATTCCCCAGGATGTGCCACAACCATCCACATCCACAAGTTCGTCACAGGACAACACCCCAAACACGAACACATCCCAACACAATGCCTGTCCATCGACGCCAACATCCTCTCAATCTGACACCACAACATCTCAACGCCCTGTCCCAACACCTAGTACCTCCAAGTCTGCTGCTGATGATGACGACGAAACTTATTACATTGATAAGATCATCAAAAGCAAAACCATTAAGGGTGCTCCATGGTACTATGTTAAATGGATAGGGTATTCAGAGCGCACATGGGAACCAGCTGCCAATTTGAACCGAGCACTTATTGCTGACTTCAACAAGTTCAAAACGAGGTCAGGACGTAAGCGAAAGCGTACATATTTTGACAAATCGTAATATTTACACTCCCAATGTCTGACTCTGTGTGACGAGATTGCCTTGGAGTATCAGCCTTGCTCTGACCAACCCTCCTTAAGGACATCAAATGTTCCTTGTTTTTAAAGTGCTAGAATATGTGTTGTAGGCCACAACCTTATTCACCTCCTGGTCATCATTCTGATATTCCTGCGCTTTCTTCTCTCATAGGTCCCACATGGCGCAGTGTCCTTCTTGCGATGTTCATGCTGCTTTTATCCTGTCCTCTACTTGGTGCTTCTGGTCCTGTGCAGCGACTGAATTACGGCATAGTTTTCAAACCATCAACTCCAGCCTTCTTTGCCACTGAAAATTGGGTCCACACCTACGAAATTAAATTGCCCACTACTCCAATCATACCCCATGTCAATGTGTGTAATTCAGGCAACAACACTTGTGCTATCTTGCGCCAAATGCAGACCCATGTCAACCTTATTGCAACAAAATGTGCCTTCTATCTAAATGAAACAACATCACAAATCAAAAACATTATCCCGGAATCCAAGCCTTCCATTCGGTCAAGATCAAAACGTGGTCTTCTGAATTTTGTTGGCTCTTTTTCAAAAACTCTTTTCGGAACTGCCACTGTTGATGATGTAAATCTTTTGGCAAAACACATCAATGCTCTCACACGGCACGAAAGTACAATCGCCAACACTTTAAAACATCATTCGGACCATCTATCTTCTTTCATGAAATTGGTAGATCACAGATTTGGCAATGCTCTTACAGCAATAGAAGATAACCATAAGGCAATAACAAGCATGGCGAAGTCTTTGCGTAATGAAGTTGAAGTACTCCATGAAACCTTCATATCTTTAACTTCAATTCTAACCACTCAAGTTCAACAGGCCTCTGCTGTTGAACATGAACTAGATCAGCTGAAATATGGCATCCTTGATCTAGTCAAAGGCAAACTATCCCCCCTTCTTATCGCTCCACATATCCTTCAACAAACTACCCATCATCTATCTCGCCTTCTCTCTGACAAATATTCTCAATTTTCATTACTTCAAACTGATCCAGCCTATTATTATTCTCAAGCGCAATTCCTCTATTCCAGAACCAAATCCCACATTTATGTTGCTGTCAAGTTCCCTTTATCTTCTTTTAGAGAGCCTCTTCGCATCTTTCAAATTATTTCACTCCCTATCCCTGTCAATGACACCTCATCTCACTCTACTCAGCTCCTGGATACACCTAGATTCATTGCTCTGACTTCCAGCAATCAACACTATGCCACTCTGGAAGATACTGACATGGAGTCTTGTTCGGGAAGCTCTGTCCTTTTCTGTTCTCTTAGACTCACTCTTACACCTTCTACTGTATCCTCCTGTATATTTGCCTTATTCCGAGACAAACGTTCCGACATCAAATCTCTCTGTGATTTCCGCTATCTTACCCGTCCACAACCTTCTCGTCTTATCGCCATGGACTCAGCTCACGTACTCGTCTATCAAATTCCATTCATCTCTCTCACATGTACCACCCAAAAACGCATGATTAAAGGGTGTTCATTCTGTGTCTTAACCATACCATGCTATTGTACTCTCTCTACAGAAGAAAGCCTCTATCCAGCTTCATTTGACTCCTGTCAACATAAGTCTACTCAACTTTCTCGTCTCCATCCAGTCAATCTTGCTCTTCTCCAACACTTCTTTGATTCTTCTGCTCTCGCCACTATTGCCGGTGATACAAATTTTAAGAAAGAAATTGAAATCAAACTCCCAGCTTTTCATTTATACACTCACAAATTCAGTAATGTAATCGCCCAAGATAATAAAGCCCATTTAAGTTTAAAACGTATGGTTGATAGTGCAAAGAAAGACGAAAAGATTTTCCAAAATATAGCAGAACCACTTTTAGACGGACAGATTGATATACAGCAGTCATGGCCAGATACATCTGCCATCATAGCCATCATCAGTACAACCCTCTCTGGTCTCGCTATCCTTTTCACCTTTTGGATGTTTTTCAAAATTAGAACGCTATCTGCGGCTCTAGTCATGGTACATCAAGCCATTCCTACTAAAGCACTACAACTACCCTCTTTCGACTACGACAAACAAATTAAAATTACAACTCCAGAACCTTCTTTTGTCATTTCAGACCTTGTCGATTATCATGTCTCCATTTTGTTAGGTTTCATCACCATGCTCCTCATCATTCTTCTGATTCTGCTTACTCTTAAACTCCGATCTTCCAAACAAAACTGTCTTCTCCTTGAGGTCACCACAGGATCTCAGTGTGTCACTGTTCCTATCATGACTCTCACTCTTTGTCCTACCTATTGGGACGTCTTCCCTCCGGCCAATATTGAGAATCTGAGGATCTCAGGAATCTTTTCTCCAACTCTAACGGTTGATTGGCCTCACTTTTCTATTAGGAACCGCCTCACTCACCGCTCTCTTGATATACCTAACTCCTTTCGTATCTCATTTTTCTCGTCTCGTAAACTTCTAAAAATGTTCAACCAACCTTTCACTGCCTACATCCTTCAATCACATCAAGGCTTTATTAAAATAGTGGACCCAAGTTCTATTACCATCTGAGGCATTGAAAATGTACGACAGTACAAATCACTTACCTTAATTCCTTACCAACATGTCCATCCACTTATCTTAATATGTATTATTATGTCTTTATGCCATTTCCTATGTATTGATTTTTTGTTGTATTATACCATATTTGTTCTGCTTTTGAGGACAAAAGCTCGACGACGCCCAGGGGTATTGTCATAGTGGTCAAACTGACACAATTTTCATATAAATTTCGTTACATTTATTTATAAAATATTCAATTTAAATATTCACATATATTGAACCGCAAAGCTTTTCAAAACCACTCTTATATAAGCTTAACGACAGGTGTCCCTTACCACGCACAGTATTGCATAATACTGCCCGTCAGCTGGTAATAAGTGGTCACTACCGCACAATCAATAACCTGCACCTACGTAACCCTAGAGAATTATTACTCCAACCCAGCTAAGATCTTGCATAACTTTGGGTAAGTTTAGCGATACAAGGGTCAACATGCTGGCTTCAGGTCCCGTTATTACATAATGGTCACTGATGTCCAGTGAACCCTTTGTATAGTAGACCAGTCAAACACCCTTATGTTAGCTATAAAAGAGCGATGTTGGAAAGCAAGAACAGTTCAATTCTTGCAGTCTAACATAACGCTCGTGTTGTAATTCTCTAGGTGAGTACCATTTTACATTGTATTTTTGACTATTTTCCATTTAGAATGTTTGTAATGAATGTTTACATATTTTATCAAATTGTAGCTATCATGTGCGTAGTATATTGTTACCTAAATTCCAAGTCGCAGTAATACTCAGCTAGTATTAAACCAATAGAATAAGGTTTTAAACACAATACTGGTTAATTTATATATGGATTTATTTCCAATGCGTTAGTGCCGTCGTCAGAAACCTACCCCTATGTCGCAATGTTTTATATGGTTTATGCACGTTAATTGTGTGATTTGTTTATGAAGTATGTACCTGCATATGTAGATGCAGTCAATGGTGTTATATATATTACTCAAGCAGTACCTTTATAACAACTATTATATATCCATATTTCACGTATCATGTTTAGTAACTGTTTAAGCACACGTGGTGCGAAACCAGTACAGTTATTTGTGAAGGATAACTTATGTATTGATGCTACAGCATATCAGACATTTGACCACCTTATAACGCATTTTTACTGGTAGACACATATCAGCAAGGTTTGTAGCTACACCTCAATGAGTCGTGTCATAAACGTTACATGTTATTTAGCGTAGAATATAGAATAGTTATTGTTTGTTAGCCTAGCCTTAGTTGCGTCTTCTATTTAGTATTTCCAAGTCCGGAGTAATTATATATTATCATTCCTAAATACAGTGTACTGTTATGATGATAGAGAAGCTAGCGTTCTAGCATCATAGCAGAAGGTTATGTATTTACGTTGCTTAAAACAATGCATTGAAATATCAAATTATTGTGGAAATATTCATCTAATTTATTCTATTTAGAACTGAGACATGCTTGGAAATGAATTAGTATATCCTTTTAAATATCCACTTCCGTAAGTAATATTGTGATTAATGTAAGACTCACGGTAATTCCATGTGATAATTATGTAAAATAGTTGTGGATAAGTTTAGCATAAATGCCGACTATCATGCCTTCTTGGGAAACTAAATATGAAAGCACTAGTATAGGAATTAGTAGTTTGATATACATCATGCTGCGATTCTAGATTTGTGTAACATGGACTTGCAATTCATTTAATGTTGTAGGATAATTAATATAACTCTGAAATGATTGTGTAAGCTAAGCATCATATTAAGATTAGGAATGAATACTCATTTAACAGAACATGCGCCAGATATAATATTATATCATATTCCCAGGTACAATTATCCTAATCTTCCTTAGGAAATAATCAGGAGTATAATCAACTAGTACTATATTGCATTTAATTAAATTGGTTATAATTACATTGTTTATGTATGTTATGGCTAGCACTCAACTATATGTATAAAACATCTTACTATTATTCAAATGTTAAGATAAGTAATATTACAGAGATACTGTATTACTGTATAGAGTATTGTACCTTCTACTGTCGCTCATAATACATAAGTAATCATAGTTACTGAATGGCATAACATATATCAATTGGTATTGTTAGACTTATAACGTTAGCTATTATAACTTTATATAGTAGCTTTTCCATATATAGTAGTGTCATGTAAGACAGTTAAAACATTGTTATGCAATAAGGTAGGTTCCACTTAATTGAGTTTAACTGAAGGAGTAATCGTAAATGTAGGAGTATTTAGGTATTGTCATATGTCATATTATGTCAGAGCCGACAACTATACACCACTGTTACCAAACGTAATATGCCATATATATATATATAGTAGTGTCATGTACATGTAAGACAGTTAAAGATTGTTATGCAATAAGGTAGTTTCCACGTAATTGAGTTTAACTGAATGAGTGATTGTAATGTATGAGTATTTAGGTATTGTCATATGTCACATTATATCAGAGCAGACAACTATGCTCCACTGTCGCCACACATAATATGCATTATGTAATATTAAATATATTATTTGTTAACTGATTATTGATTAATCAGTGTTGTAGTGTAATATGTAATGGATTATCTATAGGATTTATTAATGTGATTATATGTCTATTGTAATATATGATTATGATTTATGTATGAATAAAGTTCAATTCTTGCAGTCTAACATAACGCTCGTGTTGTAATTCTCTAGGTTTTCTCCCCGAATTCATCTAACCCCCGGGACTTTAATAACACACGCGGAAGCGCACGTTGTTATATGTAAGACAATGGTTTTACTTAAATTTCGTTTAGGATTATCATGACTTCATTGAGCTGTTTCTTATACGAAGGTTATCGATTCAGTCGGCGAATTTATAACCGAACCGCGACATCAGTACGTAGCGATAACGCGACATCGAGAATGTTCGTTTCACTTAGCGTCACCCCGTGGGTAACATGCAGACAGAAGCGGGAGTGGATGAATGAAAAAATCAATACCATGTGCCGGGCGACACGAGTCAAGCTGAGTGGTGGACGCTCTATAAATAGTCCCAGGCAGTGTGAGCTATTAGCCGACAGCCACACGATAATGCAACACGTTTGTTTTTCCGATACACATTATAAGGCATAATACATGTGCTTAAAATGATCATTTCGGATTGAACATACAGTTGGTTTAACTTTAAACAAGGTTACGTTTTTCATTCGCAAGTAAACAAACATAATATGTGAGTTAATCGCTTACAAAATGACTGTTCCATCGAGAATGTATCACCTTTGTGTCTAAACATTCAAAGAGATCAGAACATTTATCAGAAGTTATCTCATTGTCAAAATGTATTTTAGACGATCTGTTGTCTCTTTATAAACCTGACAGATTACAGGTGGCGAATCTATTCATTTACATACAAACAGAGAATGAATATGACACCAACAGTCAGGAATAGGTATACGTAAAATGTATGAACGCGTGTGTACATAGCTGTACTAAAGGCAAGGTTGTGATATAACAGTAAGCCTACGCATCACATAATGTTTGTATCATTTAAGCTTTAAGATGAAGGCTATTTCTTTATCAATGCGTATGACCCGTGATAGTGCATTTGTTATATAATATCAGACAATATCTCAGTTATACATATGTAGGTAGTCATTTCTGTAACCTAAATTTGGTGAAATATAAACGAACGCCTTTTTAAGGCATTCGGTCCTCTCTCCAATACTGGAGTACTCTCGGTAATTCAAAATACAAAATAAGAAATACGAAAATACATCAACTACAAACATCATAATGTCGATAAGAATGATTCCTTAAAGAAATGAATTGCGATGCTAGACTTCTAGTTAAAATGTGTTTAAAATAGTTGTGGGTTACTTACACGATTGGTGAGTTGAAGGACATAGTTGAGTGAGTGAGTGAGTTATGGTTTAACACCGCTTCGGCAGAATCGCAGCCATTTGTGGCGAGATATATTAAACGGGTAAATCCCGAAGTCGGGTAAGAAGATGGAACCTAGATCACCACCTTCTGTCAATTGATTCATTAAAACTATGTTGAGTAAACAATGATACTTCGCGTAGATTGATCGCTTGCTCTCACGCGAACTAAAACTGACAATACTTTAATCATGTTTTGACAACAATGTGACGGAGAGCGGAATTATGGACATTTAAACTGATGTTAGTATCACCATATGAATGTATAAATAATACATGTGTATCGGGTACCTATATAGCTATTCGTATTTAACATAGTTCGAAGTACTAGTAGACATTGGAGAGGTTTCGTTTTTTGAAATGGACTATATACAACCGGACGGGAGAGGTTTCTCGCATCACTGAACACATCTCACAGAGTGAAACTCAATGAATTGACATACATGCACTATAGTCTGTTTCAGTGTATAAGTATGGAGAATGTGTTTTAACATGCATTTATTAATGTTATCACAAGAAGCATACATAAGTTTCTGTCAGATATCTTCCATGATTGATATGGAATGAATTTTGAAACATCACTTTTTTTTGACTAATCAAAACATTTAGAATAATTTATTCAAACGCTGTGAGTTTCACCTACGCAGCTAATTCCCAGAGCGAGCGGTCATGCATTACACAGTGCTGACAGCGACAGTTGACTAGAGACCTGACCTCGCGTTTCACTCGATTCGGGACCCGCCGCCTTAGACGGCGTACGCTCCGTTTCGAAATGACCGGCGATATGGCCCTACTCGATTCGGACTCCGTCACGTGATCCGGCGTACGCTCCATTTTTTTGAATGACCGGCGAATGGTGTTCAAAAACTATTTTTCATGAGATTTCTTTTGAAAATTAACTGATTTTAGAAAAAAATGATACTGATTACTGAACGATAATAAGATTTAATGATTGAATTTTTTATTTACCGTTTCGAAATGACCGGCGATATGGCCCTACTCGATTCGGACTCCGTCACGTGATCCGGCGTACGCTCCATTTTTTTGAATGACCGGCGAATGGTGTTCAAAAACTATTTTTCATGAGATTTATTTTGAAAATTAACTGATTTTAGAAAAAAATGATACTGATTACTGAACGATAATAAGATTTAATGATTGAATTTTTTTTTTAACTTTAAAAAATAACACGAACAAGGTATTGAGAAGAAAATAAAGTCACTTTTATTTACCCGAAGAGAGTACGTAAACATGGCATGAGATCTGATACAGCAATGTTATACAGTAGTGACATAAAAAAGTAGAATATCGTTAATTTTGGTCATTCACTACTATCGACCTCCTCTTCATTCTCTTCGTCTTCATCTTCTTCGTCCTCTTCTTCATCGCTGTCCTCATCCTCCTCCAACAAGTCTAAATCGATGTGAGATAGAATATCCGGTAGGCGAGATTTCCACAGACGTTTGATATTTCTTAAACTCTCCTCGTATACCACGTCGTTTGGTCCTTCTCTTCTTAAACGTTCAATAATGGGTGTAAATAAAGGACTGTTATTCAAATACACCATGGTATCCACGTCTCTCGAGATTCGATCTAAATATTTCTTCTCCCACAGTCGTTTCATTTTCTGTTCGATCCATTCCTCAGTCTCTTCGAG
The DNA here is from genome assembly GCA_936450465.1 of Gibbula magus. Lineage (NCBI taxonomy): Eukaryota > Metazoa > Mollusca > Gastropoda > Trochida > Trochidae > Gibbula > Gibbula magus. The sequence goes on from OW388305.1 coordinate 68,592,506, forward strand.
GTCCTCGTACTCTCGCCTCTGTTTCTCCATTTTATCTCTGCTTCGTTCTACTTCCACCTCCCAAGTTTTGTCCAAGTAATAATCTTCCCATCTGGTATCACTCCCATTACCTATCATCCTTTGTTTTTTCTGGATTTGATCGTTACCGTTTTCATCTTCTAAGTCCCTTTTCAGTCCCACATCGGGTATTCCAGGTGGCATTTTTATGGACGATTTTTCCGGACACCAGGTTTTGATATGTTTCTGCAAGTCGTGCATGTCTATGAAGACAATACCGCAGTCGTCGCAAGAGGGCATGTTCGATTCTTCCTGTTCGTTCAGAAGGTCTTCCTCGCACGACTGTTCGCTCAGGAGGTCTGACTCGTAATGCCTCGGTTTCGAATCACTCTCTTCCTTTATCGAAGGACGTGGCTCTATGTACTTGTCTACCGTTGTAGAAGGACGTGGCTCTATATCTTTGTCTACCGTTGTAGAAGCACGTGGCTCAACACGATTTTCTACCATTTTGGGTTTTGACATTTGCGTCTCAGTAGAAAGAGAATTGACGCATAGACGATTTGCGTTGGGTGTCTGCGGTTTCAAATCGATGAGTAAGTAACCGTAAGGAATGGCTATAGCCTCGTCGTACTTCCTCATAAAATACTCAGTATTTCCGGGGTACATCTGTCGTGCCAACGTCATCGTAGACAATTTATCGACTGGGCTATTAAACAAAATAATATAATGGGAATTTCTACGTTGGGTCGGGTCCTTATTATAGAACATGTTTTGATTGATCGCGATGACAGAGAGATTCCTATGATGACTTCCTTCGGTGAAAAGATCGTTGATACGGGGATCCTTACTCGCCGTCGACATAAGATCGTCGAGAACGATTACATTTCTAACTCGTGGGTTTATGAATTGGTCTTTTTCCAAATCTAATGGGATTCCCTGTATAAATTCAACACGCGGTAGAACAGTTTTGCTAATGATGTTGTATAACGGTTGCCAACGCTTGTACAGCCATATGATTCTTTGGGGAAGTGGATATATTTTTTGTTCTTGTAATATATCTTTGACCAAAAAACTTTTTCCGGATCCCGTCGGGCCCGAAACGTTTAAAGTGAAGGGATGCTGTAATTTAAAATATTGTCGTTCATCCTCGGCTGATGTGTTTAACTTTACCGATAACTGCTGCATTGACGATGAAGGCGTCGCTAAATTTGTACGGTGTGTATATCTCCTGTGTCTTAACATAGCATCTCTTCTCGAAAATGTTCTCTCACAATCTGGACATGTTGCTTCCATGATGACTCCGTACCGAATGAGAAATATTCTGCGAATATCGTTCTTTATATATATATATATATATATATCAGTGAGGATGTGGTGGTGGTGGTGGTGGTGGTGGTCGTGTGGGTGTCAGTGTGGTGGTGGTTATGGTGGTGGTGTCAGTGTGGTGGTGGTGGTGGTGGTGGTGTCAGTGTGGTGGTGGTGGTGGTGGTGGTGGTGGTGGTGGTGGTGTCAGTGTGGGTGTCAGGGTGGTGGTGGTGGTGGTGGTGGTGGTGTCAGTGTGGTGGTGGTGTGGTGGTGGTGGTGTCAGTGTGGTGGTAATGGTGGTGGTGGTGGTGGTGGTGGTGGTGGTGGTGGTGGTGGTGTCAGTGTGGTGGTGGTGGTGGTGGTGGTGGTGGTGGTGGTGGTGATGGTGGTGGTGGTGGTGGTGTCAGTGTGGATGTGGTGGTGTCAGTGTGGTGGTGGTGGTGGTGGTGGTGGTGTCAGTGTGTTTATTTGTTTATACAAAGAAAACAATGCACATGATTTATTGCTTAATATTTTTTTTATTGAAACTATGTTTTTTGTTACAAAGATCATTTTCAGACTTCTTCAAGTTATTGCTGTCCGAATGAAACTATGACTGTTACTTCCTAGAGAGATAAGTCTTCTTCTTTTTACGCACAGTTCTCCGTTTCCGATTCGCTCTCGGATGAGACTTGTTTCTTTTGCGTTTCATGGAAGAACTGACAGTTCGAGGTCTCGAACCTCCTTCTTTTGGAGTTTTCGAACCTCCTTCTTTTGTAGCCTGAAGATCCCGTTTAATCAGGGCCCTGGCTCGCACGACGGCTTGTTGGGCGGGGGTCACAAAATTTATCGTGGGTCCGACGTCCTTACACTGTACTATTTTCTTCTTTCGCCATTGAGGATCGTATATCTCTAGCAATCGGTCTACGCTATGCATGGACGCTCTTCCGCCCCCTTTCATAGCTTCGTAGTTGGTACCCAACTTTCCTTCTGCCTGTAATGTGTAATATCGAGTCCATTTCTCCGTGTCGGGCACGTAGAGTTTAAATTTCTGAGACATGATTAAAACCAGATCGGGAGCGGTTTCAAATGTAGCGCTGCCGTCACCGTCCCAGTGATAAATGAAACCAAAAGACCCTTCTGATCCTTTATATAGAGATCGATGGTTCTCAACTCACGAGATTTGATAGGAACTTCATTCACACACTCTCGGTTTCACGGTCAAAATGACATAATTATCATTTCCTACATGAATCCCTAGTTTCTTGGCTTCTCCCTGTTTCAGTATATCTACGTCTTTATCGATTTGACCAACTCCACTTTTCAGTTCTAACGTTTGAGTCAAACGAAATGTCACACCTTTATCGATTCGGATTGGTCTTTGATTACTAATTTTATACTTTCCAACGTGAATAGAAAGATCGTTTTCCCGTATGGCACCTTCAGTAAATATATTGTCTCCTAAGTCAGAGTGAAAACCTTGTTCCATGTTGTCCTTGTAATGTCCACTATTGTCAGCGCATCAATACCCTACACTTCTCTCTTTCCAAATGATGCAGAATTTGAACCAGTGCTTATATAACCAAACGAGAAAACTGTCAAGCGTCACTATTCATCCCGATTAAGACTATTGGTTCAGTTGTTAACTGGAAAATATTAGGTCTCCTCCGATTGAAGATATTTTTAATCGAAAACCAATGCCCATGACTAATATAGACGTACTTTTACTTGTCGTGATTCTGTCACCTTATATACATACATCCACCGTATGAGAAGACATAACCCTAGTACGTTATACTGTCTTCCAATTGCGACCGCACTCTGAGGAGTTGACGCCATTCCTCCGGTTTTAAGGCTATACCTTTACGCGACGGTTTCAACTCCTGTTCACCCTCGGGTAACCACCATTGTCGTAGATCCACGACGTTCTTTGGGGGTTCTACGCTGATAAAAACGTTACTACCCAACTGTAGGGAGTGATCTGAAGTAGTCAATGCTGAGTTACAGTTGAAATAATCAGTCACCAACTTTTCCACACTCTTGATATTACCCCACTGCTCAAGAGATAGACGTATTCCCGTCTTTGTTGGGTATAGTTTACCTTCGGGACTCCATGAATATTGACGGACGTCTATCTTCCAATCTCGACTCCAGTAGGTACTCTTAACGTAACGAGTGTTTCCTATATGAAACATATCTTCTCTCTCCATGTTTGTTCCAACAACATTCTCTTCTTTTTCACATCCCTGCGACGACACTGGACTGTTCGTTGCCATGATTCTAGTAAGGTCGTGTGCTCCTCCAAGTAATAAGCAATCACGCTGAGAAAAGTGAATAACATGTGACTCTAAAGGCTGTCTGGCTTGAACTGTTTGTGACGCTATCGAGAAGACATACGCACCTATATATGACTCATCCCTATATATGACCTCATCCGTTCACGTAATGACGCTATGACGTTACGATTCGTCTATAAATCTATGACTGCTGATTGGTTCGATCAGTATGTCATGCCAGTATCCCGGGAAGCGATGACTCATTTTCATTCATCTAAAATCTTATCCATTCATAAAATATCCCGCCATCCAATGCCATGCCAGTATCCCCGGAAGCGATGACTCATTTCCGTCCGTCTAAAATCTTATCCGTTCATAAAATATCCCGCCATCCAATGCCATGCCAGTATCCCGGGAAGCGATGACTCATTTTCATTCGTCTAAAGACAGGACTATTCATTTTTCGTTCGTCCAAAGACAGTACTTATCATCAAATAATGCGGTAAATTGTAAGAAAAATGCGGTAAAAGTCTTAAAGATTAGTGCGGCAAATTGTAATAAGGAGGTGCGGTAAAATGTTAGTAAAACTTGCGGTAAATTGTAAACAATGTGCGATGAAATGTTATAACTCTACCTCGATCTTAGATAACCTTTTTTCTACTTTGACTGTCAATTTTATGTATGTTCTTCTACTTGTAATTAAACAATGTACCATTGTGCCTGTGTGTCTCTGTGCCTGTCTGTGTGTAATTTATCTTTGTGATCTCACATTCTACAATAGTGTTACACTCAGATTATGACAAAAGTATGTATTCTGAAAATATCACCATCTCATCAAATATTGAAAAGGAGAATTTCCAGAAACAGGCTCCTTTTCAATATGAAAACAAACAATTCTTCAGAGTCTAAATGTTAGACCACTGCTGACTCCAATGATAACGTAAATTGTGTGAAGTCATCCAAGTGATAGTCGTGAGATCTGAATGGTTCTAGTTGTATATGTATCATGGACTAGCTATTACCCAAACTATACTAAAACTATCATCATAGAAATAAGGAAACTCTATTACACATTCACAGATATTATCCAATATACATTAGCAGTTCAGAACATATATACAAGTTAATTCATTAGATAAATTACTTCATTATTCAAATATTTCACATCACATACTCATTCCAAAGACATATTACTTCAATATTTAGTTTAGGAAAATTACACATTCTGAAAACACAACATCTGCCAAAGGCAATCTCAAACTCTTCAGCAAACATGCAGACTTCCTAAGGCATAGTCTTTAATTGCTAATCTCCTGACAAGTGATAGTAACAGTAAATTCTTTAATCACCAATTGATGAGCAGACATCTTTACTACAAGGTTCATCATCTATAATAGTTAATCCCTTTTTCCTTGACACTGACAGTACTAGTGTAGAAACGCCTTAGGCTAAATAAAGATAATCCATTTAGCCATGTTAATTAATATTACTTCGTTAATCTTCAAGCTATCCAGACATGTCAGTCCATTAGAACAATGAACTGTCAACATGGTGTTCAAACTGTTTTACTTAATCTCGACCAATGAAATCGCTAACCAACAAAGCATAACCTTCATTGCCTTTATAACACCAAGATTATCCTTGGTTCATCAGTTGGTTCTTGACTCAGCAATATGACTATTTAAGCTCCAGGGGTGAAAACTCTGTATGGATAAATAGCCCCTGGAAACATCAACTGTTATCTACAAGTTGTACTTGTTACTATGTTGTTATATTTGATTCTGTGAATAAATGTGTGCATAACTGTTTCAAGGACTTTGGATTTCATCTGCCGAGAGTTAATTCCCCGTTATATCTAGTCAGCCCATCAACACGAATATTGTATGTTTTGATAACAACAAGTGAGACCTTGTCCGAACATATGATATATGGAACGTCTTTAATTTAATGTTTAATTGTCTTTTATGGTATATTAATAGACATCTGCGCATTTTATTGTGGCTGTCGTGAAGGCGGAACAGTGGGATGCAAGACCCTCAGTTTCGGGGCTGTATTGCCAGTTATGAATGTAAAATTACAATTCTCAGATTTCTCTCAGGTTAAGTGTAAGTTTATTGCTTGAATACACAGTCATGGGGTGAAACGAAAGCTGCCTCAATCTTTGACAGAATCGTGGCTTGTATAGTAGGGCTTTTTAAAAAATTGCAAATCAAAACTAGTTTATCCTGTCTGGATAATTGTATACATCAACAAACATCACACTCACAATGTTTTCAATTTCAATAGAAGTGCACGAATGATATAATATCTAGGTCTTTATTGAAAGCAGTAAACATGTTTGGAGTGTATGCACCCAGATCTTCACACATCAGCACACAGGGAGCTATTACCATTACAATAGACTAACATCTCTCAACAACTAGTCTTATACAACATTAAAGTTGTATGGCAGTAGAAAAAGTTTTCTCAACAATACATTATTGATCGTGATTATAACGAAATGAATTTATGTTAATAAATGCAACGAAATTTAATGTATATTTACTTTAGTGGGTAAAACATAATATTACACGAACCAAATATCCGTAGTGGTAATAACGGTGTTATGTATGAAGCAAAAATTGCATGGCGGCCATTTAAATGTAAACACATTCCATTATTTCGAATTACAATATGATTGCTATAGCTTTTCCCAACCATGTACGCTCACTTTTTAACTTGATTTTCCGAAGAGAGAAGGGTATTTTACTTTTGGTGACATTATTTGTAAAATACATTTCATCGACTTATTTATGCAAAAATGTGCTACTGCCCCATTAATACATTTAAGTGGTAACCTCGTATGGTCTATGTAATGCGGTTGTTTTATTCTTCTGAAGGAGAACTGGGACTGTCGTTATAATGTAATTAATATAATATAATTCTAAGAATGAAGGTTTGAAGTATGCCGTCACGCATGGAAATGAAATTGTTTCGATCTTTTAATAATTTGTAAGATTTAATTAATTAACTGGCTATTATTTTATTGTCAGTACAATGCATGAAGTTTTCTCTGCAACGCATCGTCCAGTGGTAGCGCTTCCGGTTTCGTCCTCCATTGCACCCATTGTTCAATGTCTTGCTTTGAGTGTGTGCTTAAAAGATTATTGCAATCTGACGGTCATACTCATCGTGAGAATCCATTTTACTACAAAAAGTGTTTATGTGTAAGTTTCCACAAGCAAACGGGGACTATGTGTATCATTTACACCATGGAAGCGGGGATACAAATTGTATATTGATATTGTCTCTATGGAAACCAACTGGGTGTGAACAAGTGTTTTCTATTTATTGAGGAAATATGTGTTGGTGTGTAACTTGTGCTGTCATCCAAAACATGAGAATATATTCTCCTATGATATGTGTACATGTTTAGTTTCACACATGCAAACGGGGACAATGTGTGTCATTTCAACATGGAACCGGGGACATTTCGTTTAACACAGTTCTCTAAGCAAACGTAGGTCATTGTGTGCAGTTGATCAGGCAAGATATCATATGTGTATCAACTGTATATTTGCAGAAAGTTTTGAGTCCAAATTGAGTCTGATGTTGATGTACAGTATTAGTAGAGGAGTGATAATTATAAACTGAGAAGGAAGAAAATTAATGTTTTATTTCTTTTAAAGGTTGTTGAACATTTATTCAAATACATTAAACACAAGGAAACATTTCTTGGAATTATGTAAGGTTTATCTTATACAACCATAATCGATCGCGAGGATGCACTAGCACTAGCAGACATTTGAAAGACAAACATTTGTTCATATAACAACTAAATAACCTTAAATTATGCTTTGCCAACTGTAAATGAGATGAATAGTTTTAATGAATGACTACAATGTAAGCAGCTAAAGTTCTTATTACTAGGGATTGTATTGGCATTAAGTCTGCGATGTGATAATTCATGATTCTAAAATTGTATGTCTTCATTAATTAAGGCATTAATATGTCGCGTTCAAAATATCGGAATATACATTTAAAGTATAAGGCAGTATTAAAGGTATTCCCTCGATGCTTTTGTAAATTCATTTTAATCTTTATTTCATTTTAAAGTAATACAAATACAAACAACATTTTTCCCTAAATGTAATTTTCCTTTTGTATCAAATTACAGCATTGCCTAGTAAGCGTTTGAAAGATTGAAATAGCTAAATATGAGCGTCATATAAAAGATTATGCTTATTTACCCATAACCTTACCATTGCATAAAGGTTTTATTTATTGGGAAATGAATCTAAATGTCATCTTCCGCACGCATCAGGCGAGATATGCATTTACAAGAAATTGTGAAAATGAATTTATTGTAAATGCATATCTCGCCCGATGCGTGCGGAAGATGTTAAATATACATTAAGTTAACCAAACTTCAAACAACGATGGTAGCTTGATTCAATACGAATCAAGTTTATTGAATATTGAATGAAAAAATAGAAAAATATTTTTACTGCATTTTGAAAACATCAACCACTTAAATATTCCTCGACGTTGCAGAGGTCGGCCTTCCCTCATGGTGCTGGCTTCACACTTGCATTTTCCGTGTAACCGGGGACACCTGATAACCTTACATATTCCATGTAACCGGGGACATGTGTGTATCGGCGCGAAATACCAAGAAATGCTATTCTCTTTTGATTTGTGTAAGTGTTTATGAAATTTTACAGGCAAACGGGACAAAGTACTGTCAGGGCAAAAAATACATTTTCTAAGTTTAAAAGTGCGAACAAAACCATATGACAAGGTTCTGTTAACCGGGGACGTCTCCGGTTGAGTGTGTGTCCCCGGTTGAAGGGTGTGTATATATACAACTGTCCCCGGTTGCCACCTTTAACAAACACACACACACAAACACACACACACACACACACACACACACACACACACACACACACACACACACACACACACACACACACACACACACACACACACGTACTCACGCTCATACGCATTCTTACACATCCTTTTATTTCAGAAAAATCTGATATACATTTAAAAGAAAACTACAGCTATTGATGATAACTGTGATATTATATAAGTCTTTTCTGCCGACATATTTCGGGGCCTAAACATAGTATAAAAAAGAGCGGCAAGGGGCTTTACAGACTTACTATCATTAAAACATTATACCATTTTCTGTACTGGTGACAGTGATTGGTATGTAGGGTGAGCAATACTTATATCTGACCAAATCTTGTATCTGAGATCTAAAGAATAAGTTATCTGTTCGACGATTGCTTTCATAATGGATTAAGGAGGATTACCGACGAGTAATAATTTCAAATTATCATTGAGTTGGTATAAACAAATATGCTATTAACGCTTAGCGAGTTAATTCAGTTAAGCAAAAGTAAGTGATGTAATTTTAAAGTTGTGTCAATGGTAATTGTAAATCGTTAAGTGAGGAAGATTAAAATTATTGACATGCAAGGCGTTAAATGCATTTTAATTTTAATGTTTTTGTATAATAAAAACTTACTTAACAAATGCATATTGAACGTATTCCGATCTGATCCTGTTTGAGGTGTTTGTCACACAGACACAATTTAGAATGATAAACCATAACAGTTGTAACAAATTTAAATACTTACAGAGTGCAAACATTTCGCGCACATTTCGCAAACATTTCGCGTAATCCGGTGTACTTAATTCTGCACAGTAGTGTAAGCTATTACAATAAGAATAAGAAAATACATATAAACATAACAATCTTTAACTTGCTTATGATGGTTATATGCATGTCCAATTTAATGTCTTGTATCTCTGACGATCTCTACTGCAGTATATATAACTCTGATTGGTGGATTAAATCCGGGCTTTTAATATGGAGATTTTTAAAACTAAATGCATAATTATTCTTAAATCATCATAACTATCAACATTACAATTTGTGCAAGTTCTTACCTTCTTACCTATACACAGTTGGAAGGCTTGTATACACACAGATGTTTTTTCTTTTTACACTTGATCACTGCAGTGACGCTGTTTTGAGACTTCACCTCGTGACTTATTTTGTCTACAAACACCTAAAACAAACGAACAAGTCTGAAATCTAATCATACCAAAAGATGAATAAACTTAGAAATAGACTGCAAAATTTGATAGACCTGCGCCCTGTTGTAACATAGATTGCCCGAGTTTTTCAGAAACAATTTTAGTGTACGGATTGTTCAATATAGCTATACCGATCGTTACCGATTGCACCAAACCTGGTATATGGATTGTGGTGATTGGCGTTTCTTAAACAAAACGACTCTGTTTTGAGTAGACAGTGCCAAAATGTTACATTATCGGTTGAAATGTTTTATTGTACAGATAGTAATGTTACACAACACCAAAATGCATCATATTTCGGCGTTACCACTGTCCTGAAGTTAAATAATTTTTCAAAGATGTCATTGCACATACCAAGATTGTCCATCTCCTAAAAAACCTTATCAATTCAAAAGAAAAACTTGTCTGACAGAACTGGCAATTTCAATATCAATGTGTTCACTTTCAAAAACACAGTGAGGAAACAAAATCAATTGATAAACGTATGTGTCTGAACTACAAATCTTACAACCAACGATAGCAATACAGTCACAGAGATCATGGACATATTATATCATCTTTTATATGTAAACTTAATAGTGACAAAGGTGACACGACCCCCCGGCGCAAATTAATACTTCAAAATTGAAAAAATAATGTCAAGATCAGCAAGTAATGATAGAATGGTAATGATCAGAAACCAATGAACAGTTCTTGTGATGTTAACATGTCGAAAAATGTTCCGCTGTGACCTTGAGATAATGTAAACGTCATCCAAATTTAATCAGCCCTTTGTCTTCCATAGAAGAAGCTATGTGTAAGATATTAAGAGAATAAGTCAATAGTTCTTGATATATCCCGAGGACAAGTGTAAAATACGTACGCACGCACGGACGGACGGACGCACGCAGCAGAATACTATATCCCCCGCTTCGCGCTAAACGCACGGCGGGGAATGATAAAAGTATAGGTTATACACTTTAACAATCTATTCCTACTAACAAAAAATGCTTTTACCATTCAAACACACTTTGATTATGAACTGGGTTGTCATCTAATTTACATATCTAACCACTTTGCAATATATACTCACTCCTTCATCAGGTGGAATGTGATGTGATGTGACGTGATTCCACCTGATGAAGGAGTGAGTGTACACTACGAAACGTCGTGTATTTTCACTTTAAAGAAGTTGTTATTCAGAAATCTGCCTGTTCTTATGTATACCACTTCTAAATGCCCTTCAAAGACCTGAAATACAATGTTGATCTAAATGAATATTTTTTATTATATTCTGTCGAGTATTTTTGTTTTCAAGTAATGTGAACACAGGAAGATATAGCGAGAGTTTTGCGAAGCGCTCATAATATCACCGTTAATACCCGGAAGTTGTACACAGAAATTCCTAACCTATACACGGCCACACACGCACTTATATAAGTAGCTGTGTCAGTGATGTGTCTGCAAGGTGAGTACCTATAGAAGGGATTTTGTGCCCAAAATGAGGACATGTTGACTTGTAACTTGTAAAGTGTAACATGTCGTTCTCAACCATACAAGTCTCGAAAAGACAAGTCCAATCATGCAAAACTAACATTTTAATTCTGTCAATCGTAACTTCGCATTCTCAACTTTACAAAGTTGAAATGTAATTCTAGAAATTGTCAAAGTCGAAAAGTCAACTTGTCATTTTTAATTATTAAATCTAAATAATATGCACATTTTGTCATGTTACAAGTTACGTTTGACAAATGAAAAATGGAAAATGAGGAGTTGCAAAGTAAGCTTTGTAAAAAGGACTTTTGCATTTCGAGACTGACATGACTTGCATAGTTGCGAATGCAGTGTTTCAAATTACATCTCTACATGAATTCGCATTGACCATATTTGGAAGTTTCCCGAGGACGAGAGGCATTTGCGAATAAAATAGACCTCCCTTGTCGCTGTCCCAGATGGGGAATCCCTTGGTCTTTTTTGAGCCAAACGCTGGACGAATCGACCACGCCCCCTGAAAATCAAGGGACGTAACTCTTGTTATGTCCTACAAACAAACGCACGTTGTTAGTTCACGGAGCGCTACTGTCATTTAAAGTTACATTCCGTTTAATAGATTCGCTCAGTAATAAAATGTCAAACGAAAATACCAATTGAAAATTAATTCTTAGGTATTTTAATTATTATTTCAATAAAGTTTAAGGAAATTTGACAAACAATTATTTTTTTTGCAACGCAAAACGAATGCGGAAGTAATGTAAATGTGGGATGACACTGACAGATATAAAGGATCGCATAGCTTGAATGGTATTGTAGCTATGATAAATGTATCCCATCCGTTATCATAAAACTTATTTCACTTACATATAAAACTGCAGGTTTACAAACCTTATATAGACATCCTACACCCGAAAAAATAATTACTTTCTGTGCGTTCATTTACACATTATCTTCTCTCATTCAATCATGTCAACATTCACTTTTTTATACTCCAATTTTACGTGTATTCAGTAAAGTCTTTTGCATTCAGAAATGAATATCCAAGTTTTGATAAAGAAACTTCTGATATTGAAAGTATATAAACGTTAGTGGGGGAGAAATTGAAAGAAATACATAAGCCAGTGTTGATAACTTTATTATTAATTTAAAAATATTTTGAATGTACCACAAAGCAATTAAATCAGGGAACTTCATATACTTGTATAAAAATGTTTTTAAAATGCATTGCACGTAAATTATAACTGAAAACTGTTCTGAATGTCAATACGTCTTATTCTTACAGACAAATAATCAAGGGGAAATGTTCTTTAGCTGTGTTGAATTTATCTCTTTTAATCATTTTACAAACTGTTCTCAACTAGTTTAAATTAGTTTTTGGTTTTGAATATGTTAATTTATTTATTTTCATTTACTTATCAAGCAAACTAAATTTTTTGTAATTGAAGCAGTGAAAAGTGTATTGTTGTGGGACAGAAATATATTTGTCCATGATTAATATGTCCATTAATTCTATATAAAGAATCAAATTACTGAATTCAAGAATGAAATGTAAATCCTAAGCCTAGATCTGTTGTTTCACACTTTAAACAATAAACATTCAACTTCTACATGCCAAAATATGAAAATAATTATGAATATAGAATGCAAACTGAAAATAGAATTGTATCACTTGTAATTTCAAAAATATAATTGCACTGTTGAATTTAAAAATTTAATCGACTGTTACATATACAGGATATAATTTTTTTTTGAAAACGTACAATTTCACTAAACTGGCCATTCATGAATACATTGACATGCGTATTGTTTTCAGTAAATCAAATATGTGTTATATTAATTCATACATGAAACGATGATAATTTTTATTTAGATAATAGTTTCGATAATTTATGTTTACAACAATATGTCTCCCCTAAACATACGTCTTTGCCGTGTCTATTAACACTTTTGTTTGTTAGTCATTAATGTAACAAACTCATTGTAGTAGAAATATATATCAAATTATTAATTTAAAAGTTCAAAGAAAAAAATGTTAATTCAATTAATGTGTTGTCAAGGAAAAACACAACACAATCCGGCTAGAAGTTTTAAAATGGGCTTCTTTATACACATTTTCAAGGATAAGTGGGTTTGAAAAGTCAAGAAACTGACAAGAGTGTGACATTTTAGATGTTCAGTATATATCTATAAATAGAGCGATCTACACAAGAGAGCTGCTGAAAATGAAAATAAGTCATTCAAATATTTGTTCTTTCTGTAAATCTGAACCAGAAAGTTTCCAATATGGGGAATCGAAAGTTCCATGAACAATCGTCTTTTATCACCCAAAACTGGCTCCCTAAGTAGATGTGCTTGTGTGAGATCTAGCGATATCGACAAGCGATATCTACATTGTAGATAACGCTAAAATCAAATCTTCATAATCCTATTATATAATCAGTTGATGACAGTTAATTTGTAACTTTAATGAACTCGTGTTGATATATTTGATATCAGAAGACACTTGGGTGAAATTCTCGATATAAACTCTGATATTATCATATCAACACAGTACCTCCAAAAAATTTAAATATCCATAGAAAGTGTTGTAAATATTGTCAAGGATGTTTCTAATGTTGCAAACATTATTCGCTCGTATATTAAAAACAACGCCTTCTTTCCATGCGAAATGGAATTTGTTTAACAATATTTCCAGGTTTAAAAAGTGTTTCTTAGCTCTGGACATCTTCTATGGGTGTTTCACTTTTATCTGTATACCTGTGAAATGAACTTAAGCAAACATTTGAAAATAATGTTTCATTGAGCTATACTTTGCGGATTTTTTGTTCTACCCCAGAAAGGAATCCAAGTTGCGTTTCCATGGAAACGGGGAAAACAATTAAATACCGAACTGTGACCAATGATGCGACGATCCAAAAGCTGAGACAGGAAAATGATAATCATTTTGTGGACCCAAATCAAAGCAGTCCGTGACACTGTCAGTAATTAATGTTTCGAAACCACTTGAAATTACGTAAGGTTTATTTTGAAAAGTTACGAATATTTACCATCATGTATTTATTTTTAAAATGTCGATAAATTATCTAACAAAAATCGAACGTGAAAAAAATTCAACACCCTTCTGGGTCACACAAAAAATTACGATTTATTAATTGACTCACACATTTTGATAAACTAACTTACTATCATAAATGGGAATACGTCACTGATTCGAAATACACTGATCTGGATTGGGAGTGTTTTAGCTTATACATATACAACTGCATGTAGCAAGAAAGGATTTACTCAAACTATCTTGTATTTTTAAAAAAAAACAAAAACAAATCATACATACATACAATACAATAATATCACAAAATACATATATATTAATCTTGACCAGGAAGCATATTTCTTAAAAGTGTGGTCTAGCTATTTCTATGTATAGAAGAAATGAATAGACAATTCACAGATTTTCTCTAAATGTGTTCAATTATTCATTTTGATTCTGCTTGCATTTTGAACTGTTTACTTATTTTTACCCTGGAAAGAATGTAGAGAAACAACGTTTTATTTTCCTTTTTGTGTTTGACCAGTACCTTCCTCCACGTGAAAATGTAGATTGGCCTTCCGCATAAAACAAGCACATAGGCTAAACCCCCATCCCCCCCCCCCCCCCCCCCCCCCCCTCCTGGATTGAATTATGTGGTGTTGTGTACGGTGGCGTTTCTTCTGCTGTTGACTGTAGTGCCAATATACTCGTCTGTATGTATTTATATGTTTCTGTATTTATGTAGTGGTATTTTTTAGATATATATTTATATACGTTATGAGTGTTACTTTTATAAACGACAAAGCGCAACTATATGTCGCAATAGTTACATTGTATTCGCCTACATGTATAGTGGATTGTATTCGCCTACAATGTATAGTGGATTGTATCCGCCTATATGTATATTGATTATATTCGCCTACATGAATAGTGGATTGTATTCGCCTACATGTATAGTGGATTGCATTCGCCTACATGTATAGTGGATTGTATTAACCTACAATGAATAGTGGATTGTATTCGCCTACATGTATAGTGGATTGTATTCGTCTACATGTATAGTGGATTGTATTCGCCTACATGAAAAGTGGATTGTATTCGCCTACATGTGTAGTGGATTGTATTCGCCTACATGAAAAGTGGATTGTATTCGCCTACATGTGTAGTGGATTGTATTCGCCTACATGTGTAGTGGATTGTATTCGCCTACATGTATAGTGGATTGTATTTGCCTACATGAATAGTGGATTGTATTCGCCTACATGAATAGTGGATTGTATTCGCCTACATGTATAGTGGATTGTATTCGCCTACATGTATAGTGGATTGTATTCGCCTACATGAAATGTGGATTGTATTCGCCTACATGAAAAGTGGATTGTATTCGCCTACATGAATAGTTGATTGTATTCGCCTACATGTATAGTGGATTGCATTCGCCTACATGTATAGTGGATTGTATTCACCTACAATGAATAGTGGATTGTATTCGCCTACATGTATAGTGGATTGTATTCGCCTACATGTATAGTGGATTGTATTCGCCTACATGTATAGTGGATTGTATTCGCCTACATGTGTAGTGGATTGTATTCGCCTACATGTAAAGTGGATTGTATTCGCCTACATGTGTAGTGGATTGTATTCGCCTACATGTGTAGTGGATTGTATTCGCCTACATGTGTAGTGGATTGTATTCGCCTACATGAATAGTGGATTGTATTCGCCTACATGAATAGTGGATTGTATTCGCCTACATGTATAGTGGATTGTATTCGCCTACATGAATAGTGGATTGTATTCGCCTACATGTGTAGTGGATTGTATTCGCCTACATGAATAGTGGATTGTATTCGCCTACATGTATAGTGGATTGTATTCGCCTACATGAATAGTGGATTGTATTCGCCTACATGTATAGTGGATTGCATTCGCCTACATGTATAGTGGATTGTATTAACCTACAATGAATAGTGGATTGTATTCGCCTACATGTATAGTGGATTGTATTCGTCTACATGTATAGTGGATTGTATTCGCCTACATGAAAAGTGGATTGTATTCGCCTACATGTGTAGTGGATTGTATTCGTCTACATGTATAGTGGATTGTATTCGTCTACATGTATAGTGGATTGTATTCGTCTACATGTATAGTGGATTGTATTCGCCTACATGTATAGTGGATTGTATTCGCCTACATGTGCAGTGGATTGTATTCGCCTACATGTGTAGTGGATTGTATTCGCCTACATGAATAGTGGATTGTATTCGCCTACATGTATAGTGGATTGTATTCGCCTACATGTATAGTGGATTGTATTCGCCTACATGAAAAGTGGATTGTATTCGCCTACATGAAAAGTGGATTGTATTCGCCTACATGAATAGTTGATTGTATTCGCCTACATGTATAGTGGATTGCATTCGCCTACATGTATAGTGGATTGTATTCACCTACAATGAATAGTGGATTGTATTCGCCTACATGTATAGTGGATTGTATTCGCCTACATGTATAGTGGATTGTATTCGCCTACATGTGTAGTGGATTGTATTCGCCTACATGTATAGTGGATTGTATTCGCCTACATGTGTAGTGGATTGTATTCGCCTACATGTGTAGTGGATTGTATTCGCCTACATGTGTAGTGGATTGTATTCGCCTACATGAATAGTGGATTGTATTCGCCTAAATGAATAGTGGATTGTATTCGCCTACATGAATAGTGGATTGTATTCGCCTACATGTGCAGTGGATTGTATTCGCCTACATGTGTAGTGGATTGTATTCGCCTACATGAATAGTGGATTGTATTCGCCTACATGTATAGTGGATTGTATTCGCCTACATGTGAAGTGGATTGTATTCGCCCACATGTACAGTGGATTGTATTCGCCTACATGTGTAGTGGATTGTATTCGCCTACAATGTAAAGTGGATTGTATTCGCCTACATGAATAGTGGATTGTATTCGCCTACATGTATAGTGGATTGTATTCGCCTACATGTGTAGTGGATTGTATTCGCCTACATGTACAGTGGATTGTATTCGCCTACATGTGTAGTGGATTGTATTCGCCTACAATGTATAGTTGTTTGTATTCGCCTACATGAATAGTGGATTGTATTCGCCTACATGTATAGTGGATTGTATTCGCTTACATGTATACATGTGTAGTGGATTTTATATTTCCTTGTTATGATTTATATTTCTTAGTGATTGTTATCCAATTATTTTTAAAACTTCTTTCTTGTGTTATACATTTCATTTTAAATGACTTGTGTGTAGACATTGCTTCTAGTCAAGATAAAATTAGAACAAAACGAGGCAAATATTATCCTTATTCTTCATTAGATCATTTTACTATTTGAAATTTATTCATGTTAGTAAATGATGTGATGGATAAATACAAATATTCTGAACGTTGACAAGGCGAAGTGGTTTGTGGATTAACACTCCTTTCAAGAGTATATCACTTACATCATGGCTGCGAGTATGTTTGCAGGGAAAGCGTGAAAGCTCTCTCTGCGATTTTAAAACTCGGTGTTGCTACCGCTGTACTGACGAAGCAAAAACTTCTTCTGTTTGACTGTGGATTCAGTCTATGATAGCAGGGTTGTTGCAGCTGATGACCTAGCAAAGTATAATTCTGATGACTTCACAGGAAGAGTATAATACTGATGACTTCACAGGAAGAGTATAATACTGATGACTTCACAGGTGAGGTGAGTCGAGGTGAGTTGGGGTATAACGCCGCTTTCAAGAGTATTTCACTTATATCGCGGCTGCTAGTATTACGGCAGGGAGAAAGCCCGCAACGCCATGTGGCTTTGCATTGCGGTGAAACCTGCGAACATCGGCTGGAACTAGCGAACCATGGGTGGTCTTACGCTTAAATTCAGTTTAGCATTGTACCCAAACCTTACTGCGTGTAGAACAGCTCTCTACTGCAGACAAAGGTGCCGTGCCCCTGGCGGGATTCGAACCCCAGACGTCTTGATCCGAAGCCGAACGCGCTAACCACTGCGCTTTCCCGCCCCCGACTTCACAGGAAGAGTATAATACTGACGAGAATATTCTGTAGAATTGACAGAGTTTCTCAAGAAAGAGGTTATGGATTAACAAAACAAGGAATTTCTTTTGATATGCAATTTTTATCCTGACCGAAAATTAACCAATTCCTCAAGAGTTGAACCGTCCGCTGTAATCTATGTGAGGGCAATCTGCAAACAAAAACAAAACAAACCGTATATTAAATTACTATTATTATTGGGACATTATCACATGAGCAATACTTGCCATTTAGATAGTGAAGAAATATAACATGGTTATATTTGGGATAACACTACCTTCAATAGTACAAATTCTTGTACTTTTTCGGGTCGAAAAAGTACAAGAATGTGTACTATTGAAGGTAGTGTTATCCCAAATATAACCTTGTTATACCTTATCACATGTTCTTATAATAAAATCAAACCAAGCCTTAATTGAAAACTTAATTGAAATTTTATTTCATTCTTTAAAATGTATTTATTGTATTCAAATTGTTACTCACCCCGGGTGGGTCTAGTTCCTATTACCATCCCGGTTACCTCGCCGGGACCACCAGGGGTTGCGGGGCGGATGGGGGTGGGGGTGGGGGTGTGGGAACCCGGTATTGTGACTGGCGACAACTGACAACATGGCGGCTAGTACTGAAAATCCATAAATATCAAGATTAACACATTTATAATTTTTGTGTTTTAATTTGTTGTCAAAACCTTTGTTCACATAGCACAGTCGTAGCTAAGATAAGAGGCAAGAAGGGGAACCTGAAATATATATATATATATAACAACTGATTACATTTCGTCGAGAGTGTTGTTGATTGACTAGTGCTATGAATGGCCAACTTCTCTACGCCAGGTATAACTCGCTCAGTCTCCACCACTGGCTGATAGCAGCCTTATCGCATTTCCCCACTGTTCCGTCCTAACACAGGGGAGCGCTGCAGTGTACTCTGATTCGCTAGCACAGAAACCTTATGGAAATGCAGCAAGGCTGAAATTAGCCAGTGATGAGGACTGGCACAAGTTATTCCTTGCGGAGGGAAGTTTTTTTTATGGCTGACAACAGGCTGACAACAGGCTGATAGCAAAACGTCAAGCATAAAATACAGAGAACTTGCATTTGTACACGTCCGACTTCGGAAATGTATCCATAATTAACCCAACATGAAATCTTATCAAAATGATTTATTTGTCGAGTTTTAAAGATTATTCTATTTGGATGGACAGGTAAATACTTAGGTCAGGTAAATACTTGAAACAGGTAAATACTTAAGACAATTTAAATGTTTGGAACAGGTAAATTCTGAGAACAGGTAAATACTTGGGACAAGTAATACTTGGAACAGGTAAATACTTGGAACAGGTAAATATTTAGAACAGGTAAATACTTGGAACAAGTAAATTCTTAGGACAGGTGAGGTGAGGTGAGGTGGGGTTTAACGCCGCTTTCATCGCTTATATCGCGGCTGCTAGTATTATGGCAGGGAGAAAGCCCGCAACGCCATGTGGCTATGCTTTGCGGTGAAATCTGCGAGCATCGGCTGGAACTAGCGAACCATGGGTGGTACTACGCTGAAATTCAATGTAGCATTGCACTCAAACCTTACTACGTGTAGAACAGTTCTCTACTGCTGACAAAGTTGCCGTGCCCCTGGCGGGATTCGAACCCCGGATTTCTTGATCCGAAGCCGAACGCGCTAACCAACCCCCCTTAGGACAGGTAAATACTTAGGACTGGTCAATACTTAGGACTGGTAAATACTTAGGACTGGTAAATACTTAGGACTGGTCAATACTTAGGACAGGTAAATACTTAGGACTGGTAAATACTTAGGACTGGTCAATACTTCGTACATAAAAATACTCGTTTTTAGATGAAACGATTGTCCAAATATGTATCATTTTAAAATAACATGTACATTAAACGAGCAGACTTTCGAAATTTAACAATAATATGACTAAACAAGTGAGTGAGTGAGTTGTGTTTAACGCCGCTTTCAAGAGTATTTCACTTATATCGCGGCTGCTAGTATTATGGCAGGGAGAAAGCCCGCAACGCCATGTGGCTATGCACTGCGGTGAAACCTGCGAGCATCGGCTGGAAGTAGCGAACCATGGGTGGTACTACGCTGAAATTCAGTGTAGCATTGCACCCAAAACTCTGAATTTCAGCGTAGTACCACCCATAGTTCGCTACTTCCAGCCGATGCTCGCAGGTTTCACCGCAGTGCATGCCAAAGACTAAACAAGTCATGTCATGTATACTTTTCATGGATACATGTATGGGTGCGAAACGTTCCTAAAATAAGACCCCAGTATACCCTTCCAAGTGAGGCAATATGTTAAAAAATAATGTCATGGGCAAAAGTTCGGGTTAGTAAACGAACGAGATGTTTATTTTCTAACTATTGACGAAGAATACCGCTCACATTGAAAAATCTGATTTCACATTTCAAATTTGCACTGGTGATATTTCATATGTATAGTTTCGATTTTGATTTTGATGAAAAGGCACCATTATTTCTGATATTCTCTCTCATATACACTTTATACTTAAAACCGCTCACTAACTAGGTTAGATCTGAACCTACCCAGCAGCAGGAGCCACGCCTTGCCGAGTAAATCCATGGTCGATTGAAAAATACGAATGTCCGTGGTACTCTAGAAAGGAAGAATGTCAAAAAGCGTTTATGGATGTTAACTTGTTTCGTGCAGTTGTTCTGACATTTACGATATTGTCGTCACTTAAAGTCACGTGTCACTAAATGAAGGGGGCACCGTGCACGAGGCGAGTGCGCTGCCGACGTGTATAATACTATACTCTGGAAGCACCTTGCACAATGCACTATGTGTACATTAACCTATTAAAAGAATACGGGCCTTATCTGGTTATAGCCCGGGTCCGGGTTATTTGTTCAGACATAAAGTTATCCTACCACAAAATTTCATAAAATGGGTTGTATTAAAAAGAGGAATTGTGGAACATAGCGGAAACGGATTTCTTATTCATCATTTTTGAAATATAATAAATTTTACAAAATTATGAATAAGTAATAGCCCGGAGAGGGTGATTTTACACTATCATTCATAGTAGAAATGGGCGTTCTCCGGGCTATAACCAGAGTATATATATACTCTGGTTATAGCCCGGAGATCGGTGATTTCCATGGTCAGTGTTAGAAGAAATGTGCCTTCTCCGGGCTATAACCAGAGTATATATATAGGGAACATTTCTTCAAATGAACATTCTACATCTGCCGGGGAAAGGGTTTCCTTTGGGGACTAATATATAAGAAAAAGGGGCTCGGAATATTTTGGGGGGAAGATACTGAAAATGGCCGTTTTTCAAATATAATAAATTTTACAAAATTATGAATAAGTAATAGCCCGGAGATGGTGATTTTACACTATCATTCATAGTATAAATGGCCGTTCTCCGGGATATAACCAGAGTATATATATACTCTGGTTATAGCCCGGAGATCGGTGATTTTCATGGTCAGTGTTAGAAGACATGTTCCTTCTCCGGGCTATAACCAGAGTATATATATACGTAGCGATTTTCAAATGAACATTCTACATCTGCCGGGGAAAGGGTTTCCTTTGGGGACTAATATATAAGAAAAAGGGGCTCGGAATATTTTGGGGGGAAGATACTGAAATTAGCCGTTTTTCCAATATAATAAATTTGACAAAATTATGAATAAGTAATAGCCCGGAGAGGGTGATTTTACACTATCATTCATAGTAGAAATGGGCGTTTTTCGGGCTATAACCAGAGTATATATATACTCTGGTTATAGCCCGGAGATCGGTGATTTTCATGGTCAGTGTTAGAAGAAATGTGCCTTCTCCGGGCTATAACCAGACTATATATATAGGGATCGTTTCTTCAAATAAACATTCTACATCTGCCGGGGAAAGGGTTTCCTTTGGGGACTAATATATAAGAAAAAGGGGCTCGGAATATTTTTGGGGGAAGATACTGAAAATGGCCGTTTTTCAAATATAATAAATTTTACAAAATTATGAATAAGTAATATCCCCGGAGATGGTGATTTTACAATATCATTCATAGTAGAAATGGGCGTTCTCCGGGCTATAACCAGAGTATATATATACTCTGGTTATAGCCCGGAGATCGGTGATTTTCATGGTCAGTGTTAGAAGAAATGTGCCTTCTCCGGGCTATAACCAGAGTATATATATAGGGATCATTTCTTCAAATGAACATTCTACATCTGCCGGGGAAAGGGTTTCCTTTGGGGACTAATATATAAGAAAAAGGGGCTCGGAATATTTTGGGGGGAAGATACTGAAAATGGCCGTTTTTCTAACATTATAAATTTTACAAAATTCTCAATAAGTAATAGCCCGGAGATGATGATTTTACACTATCATTCATAGTATAAATGGCCGTTCTCCGGGCTATAACCAGAGTATATATATACTCTGGTTATAGCCCGGAGATCGGTGAATTTCATGGTCAGTGTTAGAAGAAACGTGCCTTCTCCGGGCTATAACCAGAGTATATATATATATTATATATTAGTCCCCAAAGGAAACCCTTTCCCCGGCAGATGTAGAATGTTCATTTGAAGAATCGCTACGTATATATATACTCTGGTTATAGCCCGGAGAAGGAACATTTCTTCTAACACTGACCATGAAAATCACCGATCTCCGAGCTATAACCAGAGTATATATATACTCTGGTTATAGCCCGGAGAACGGCCATTCATACTATAAATGATAGTGTAAAATCACCCTTTCCGGCCTCTTACTTATTCCTAATTTTGTCAAATTTATTATATTTGAAAAACGGCCATTTTCAGTATCTTCCCCCGAAAATATTCCGAGCCCCTTTTTCTTATATATTAGTCCCCAAAGGAAACCCTTTACCCGGCAGATGTAGAATGTTCATTTGAAGAATCGCTACGTATATATATACTCTGGTTATAGCCCGGAGAACGGCCATTTATACTATGATTGATAGTGTAAAATCACCCTCTCCGGCCTATTACTTATTGAGAATTTTGTAAATCTGGTTATAGCCCGGAGATCGGTGATTTTCATGGTCAGTGTTAGAAGAAATGTTCCTTCTCCGGGCTATAACCAGAGTATATATATACGTAGCGATTCTTCAAATGAACATTCTACATCTGCCGGGGAAAGGGTTTCCTTTGGGGACTATTATATAGGAAAAAGGGGCTCGGAATATTTTGGGGGGAAGATACTGAAAATGGCCGTTTTTCTAACATTATAAATTTTACAAAACTCTCAAAAAGTCATAGCCCGGAGATGGTGATTTTACACTATCATTCATAGTAGAAATGTGCCTTCTCCGGGCTATAACCAGAGTATATATATAGGGATCATTTCTTCAAATGAACATTCCACATCTGCCGGGAAAGGGTTTCCTTTGGGGACTAATATATAAGAAAAAGAGGCTCGGAATATTTTCGGGGGAAGATACTGAAAATGGCCGTTTTTCTAACATTATAAATTTTACAAAATTCTCAAAAAGTAATATCCCGGAGAGGGCGATATTACACTATCAAACATAGTGAAAATCACCGACCGAAAATCTGTGAAGAGGAAGGAAACGGCAAATGCAGAACATCAAGCGAGGAAGGTAAGTACAAGTAGGTGCAGAGTGTTATTACAACATAATGTATTATAAGAAGGAACGGCAATTAAATATTACCGACTGTTTTATTTACAGAGGAAAGGATTGCCGCCACATAGGTGCCCCCCAGGATATGAAGCTTCCCAACCACAGGAAAGGGAGGTCGACGAAGATGATTTCCAGTAAAGCAAATAAATCGCTAATACAATGATTCCTGTTTCGTTTTTTTTCCGGTTAGTTTTGGAAAAACCCGAAAACCTATTTTGGGAAGGTATATAACAGTCCCACCAAATGGATATATTTAATAACCCGGACCCGGGCTAAAACCAGAGATTGCCAGAATACGTTTAGTTACGGTTCGCCTCTCTAAAGGTTGCATAGCGAAAGGAATAATATTTTGAGAGCAGGTTCGATGAAGAAGTTAACAACACTGTACCTTGTTGCTAGGTTCAGACACTAGAAACGTGACTGGACGAACAAGACGATACACAATAAATCTAATGGAAATATGAGCAACATTAATCAAATAATTCAATAAGAATATCAATTCAACGTCAAATATATTACGAATGGCGCCTCTAAGATTAAAAAAAAACAAAAAAACAATTTCATGTTATTCACCTTCATTACCCGACGGTAAACAAACTGTACGTATTTACTTCATCTATGTTGACACCTGCCTATGTCACATATTGTATCACAGTTACACCTGCCTATGTCACATATTGTATCACAGTTACACCTGCCTATGTCACATATTGTATCACAGTTACACCTGTCTATGTCACATATTGTATCACAGTTACACCTGTCTATGTCACATATTGTATCACAGTTACACCTGCCTATGTCACATATTGTATCACAGTTACACCTGCCTATGTCACATATTGTATCACAGTTACACCTGCCTATGTCACATATTGTATCACGGTTACACCTGCCTATGTCACATATTGTATCACAGTTACACCTGTCTATGTCACATATTGTATCACTGTTACACCTGCCTATGTCACATAGTGTATCACAGTTACACCTGCCTATGTCACATATTGTATCACAGTTACACCTGTCTATGTCACATATTGTATCACAGTTACACCTGCCTATGTCACATATTGTATCACAGTTACACCTGTCTATGTCACATATTGTATCACGGTTACACCTGTCTATGTCACATATTGTATCACGGTTACACCTGCCTATGTCACATATTGTATCACTGTTACACCTGCCTATGTCACATATTGTATCACAGTTACACCTGTCTATGTCACATATTGTATCACAGTTACACCTGCCTATGTCACATAGTGTATCACAGTTACACCTGCCTATGTCACATATTGTATCACAGTTACACCTGTCTATGTCACATATTGTATCACAGTTACACCTGCCTATGTCACATATTGTATCACAGTTACACCTGTCTATGTCACATATTGTATCACGGTTACACCTGCCTATGTCACATATTGTATCACTGTTACACCTGCCTATGTCACATATTGTATCACTGTTACACCTGCCTATGTCACATATTGTATTACAGTTACACCTGCCTATGTCACATATTGTATCACGGTTACACCTGCCTATGTCACATAGTGTATCACAGTTACACCTGCCAATGTCACATATTGTATCACAGTTACACCTGTCTATGTCACATATTGTATCACAGTTACACCTGCCTATGTCACATATTGTATCACGGTTACACCTGCCTATGTCACATATTGTATCACTGTTACACCTGCCTATGTCACATATTGTATCACTGTTACACCTGCCTATGTCACATATTGTATTACAGTTACACCTGCCTATGTCACATATTGTATCACGGTTACACCTGCCTATGTCACATATTGTATCACAGTTACACCTGTCTATGTCACATATTGTATCATAGTTACACCTGCCTATGTCACATATTGTATCACAGTTACACCTGTCTATGTCACATATTGTATCACAGTTACACCTGCCTATGTCACATATTGTATCACAGTTACACCTGCCTATGTCACATATTGTATCACAGTTACACCTGCCTATGTCACATATTGTATCACGGTTACACCTGCCTATGTCACATATTGTATCACAGTTACACCTGTCTATGTCACATATTGTATCACTGTTACACCTGCCTATGTCACATAGTGTATCACAGTTACACCTGCCTATGTCACATATTGTATCACAGTTACACCTGTCTATGTCACATATTGTATCACAGTTACACCTGCCTATGTCACATATTGTATCACAGTTACACCTGTCTATGTCACATATTGTATCACGGTTACACCTGTCTATGTCACATATTGTATCACGGTTACACCTGCCTATGTCACATATTGTATCACTGTTACACCTGCCTATGTCACATATTGTATCACAGTTACACCTGTCTATGTCACATATTGTATCACGGTTACACCTGCCTATGTCACATATTGTATCACTGTTACACCTGCCTATGTCACATATTGTATCACAGTTACACCTGTCTATGTCACATATTGTATCATAGTTACACCTGTCTATGTCACATATTGTATCACAGTTACACCTGTCTATGTCACATATTGTATCATAGTTACACCTGTCTATGTCACATATTGTATCACAGTTACACCTGCCTATGTCACATATTGTATCACAGTTACACCTGTCTATGTCACATATTGTATCACGGTTACACCTGCCTATGTCACATATTGTATCACTGTTACACCTGCCTATGTCACATATTGTTATCACAGTTACACCTGTCTATGTCACATATTGTATCACGGTTACACCTGCCTATGTCACATATTGTATCACTGTTACACCTGCCTATGTCACATATTGTATCACAGTTACACCTGTCTATGTCACATATTGTATCATAGTTACACCTGTCTATGTCACATATTGTATCACGGTTACACCTGCCTATGTCACATATTGTATCACTGTTACACCTGCCTATGTCACATATTGTTATCACAGTTACACCTGTCTATGTCACATATTGTATCACGGTTACACCTGCCTATGTCACATATTGTATCACTGTTACACCTGCCTATGTCACATATTGTATCACAGTTACACCTGTCTATGTCACATATTGTATCATAGTTACACCTGTCTATGTCACATATTGTATCACAGTTACACCTGCCTATGTCACATATTGTATCACAGTTACACCTGTCTATGTCACATATTGTATCACGGTTACACCTGCCTATGTCACATATTGTATCACTGTTACACCTGCCTATGTCACATATTGTATCACTGTTACACCTGCCTATGTCACATATTGTATTACAGTTACACCTGCCTATGTCACATATTGTATCACAGTTACACCTGTCTATGTCACATATTGTATCACGGTTACACTGCCTATGTCACATATTGTATCACGGTTACACCTGCCTATGTCACATATTGTATCACGGTTACACCTGCCTATGTCACATATTGTATCACAGTTACACCTGTAGAGGATTTTACAATCCGTGAAATGTATACTGAGCAGATGACCGTGAACCAGCATGCAGTCTCACAGTGTATGTTAAGGTTAATCACCCTGACAAGGAAGTTATTGAAATCAACTGTGCGAGGGAGTGCAGAGTTTATTTCAATAGCTACCTTAGTGAGGGTGATTAAACGACATACACCACGTGATCATACTTAGTTATTAACGTCCGGTATCTGCTCGAGAGTTTTAAAACATTGTTTTGACAAAGATACAACCGCCTTCAAATAACTACCTCAGACGCGGACATAACCAAGAAAACCTACCTCAACACAAGCAGATAACTGAGGTTAGAGTCGGTTATCCAGAAAAAAAGACTTGTCAGAACAAAGGAAATAACTTTACCTAGTGGTGTATAGACAGACAGACAGACAGACAGACAGACAAACAAACAGACAGATATATAGTATTACCTTTATTAGAAACGTACCTATATAGACACGTAGATCCATGAACGAATATTATAGTGGACAGACTTACGCATACCGCATTGCACATACCGACTCCATGCAATTGATTTGCGAGCGTCTACTAATCACACATATTATGGACAGCAGCTTCGTTTTTCGCATGGTCCGATATTTACACATATATTCTTGTATTGTCCTCAATAATGTATATCTCTCAGAATCAGGAGTGGTCGTGTCCTTAATTGACTTCCAGCGTTTACAATCAAAGTTAGAGGAATGGAAATAATGTTCTCTGTAATTGAACAAGAATGCAGGAGTGTCCATCACAAACAGATTATCCAGTTGGCATCACATCATGCTATTTGTATCCGGAACACTACTTCACCCCCTAACTATCTTCGCAGGTGTTACACATAGCCTTATATGTATCATGTATTTATCAGTCAATGAAATGTTGTGATTTGATAATTGATACATGTGGTCTTCACCACGATCACAATTATAACACGAACATTGTTATTGCGAACGTGAATCTGTTTAATCACGGCGCACGACTCGATTACATATAAATTAAATCGAGGTTGTTTGATCACGGGATGGTCATATACATATATATATATATATCTCATCATTCTTATCATCCGGGCACCCCGATATTTCTCGACTTACAGTAATTTTACTGATTGTTTATTTATAGACCCGTCAGGGCATTAGTCAAGAACGTCATGTTTCGTCAGGGCATTTGTCAGGTACATAATGTTCCGTCAGGGCATTAGTCAAGTACATCCTGTTCCGTCAGGGCATTAGTCAAGTACATCCTGTTCCGTCAGGGCATTAGTCAAGTACACCATGTTTCGTCAGGGCATTAGTCAAGTACATCATGTTCCGTCAGGGCATTAGTCAAGAACATCATGTTCCATCGGGGTATTAGTCAAGTACACCCTGTTCCGTCAGGGCATTAGTCAAGTACATCCTGTTCCGTCAGGGCATTAGTCAAGAACATCATGTTCCGTCGGGGTATTAGTCAAGTACATTATGTACGGTCAGGGCATTAGTCAAGTACATCATGTTCCGTCAGGGCATTAGTCAAGTACATCCTGTTCCGTCGGGGCATTAGTCAAGTACATCCTGTTCCGTCAGGGCATTAGTCAAGTAAATTATGTTCCGTCAGGGCATTAGTCAAGTACATCATGTTCCGTCAGGGCATTAGTAAAGTACATCATGTTCCGTCAGGACATTAGTCAAGTACATCCTGTTCCGTCAGGGCATTAGTCAAGTACATCCTGTTCCGTCTTGGTATTAGTCAAGTACATCATGTTCCGTCCGGGCATTAGTCAAGTACATCATGTTCCGTCAGGGCATTAGTCAAGTACCTCATGTTCCGTCCGGGTATTAGTCAAGTACATCATGTTCCGTCAGGGCATTAGTCAAGTACATCATGTTCCGTCAGGGCATTAGTCAAGTACATCATGTTCCGTCAGGACATTAGTCAAGTACATCATGTTCCGTCAGGGCATTAGTCAAGTACCTCCTGTTCCGTCCGGGCATTAGTCAAGTACATCATGTTCCGTCAGGGCATTAGTTAAGTAAATTATATTCCGTCAGGGCATTAGTCAAGTACATCATGTTCCGTCAGGGCATTAGTCAAGTACATCCTGTTCCGTCTGGGTATTAGTCAAGTACATCATGTTCCGTCAGGGTATTAGTCAAGTACATCATGTTCCGTCAGGGCATTAGTAAAGTACATCCTGTTCCGTCAGGGCATTAGTCAAGTACATCATGTTCCGTCAGGGCATTAGTCAAGAACGTCATGTTTCGTCAGGGCATTTGTCAGGTAAATCATGTTCCGTCAGGGCATTAGTCAAGTACATCCTGTTCCGTCTGGGTATTAATCAAGTACATCATGTTCCGTCAGGGTATTAGTCAAGTACATCATGTTCCGTCAGGGCATTAGTAAAGTACATCCTGTTCCGTCAGGGCATTAGTCAAGTACATCATGTTCCGTCAGGGCATTAGTCAAGAACGTCATGTTTCGTCAGGGCATTTGTCAGGTAAATCATGTTCCGTCAGGGCATTAGTCAAGTACATCCTGTTCCGTCAGGGCATTAGTCAAGTACATCCTGTTCCGTCAGGGCATTAGTCAAGTACATCATGTTCCGTCAGGGCATTAGTCAAGAACGTCATGTTTCGTCAGGGCATTTGTCAAGTACATCATGTTCCGTCAGGGCATTAGTCAAGTACATCCTGTTCCGTCAGGGCATTAGTCAAGTACATCATGTTCCGTCAGGGTATTAGTCAAGTACATCCTGTTCCGTCGGGGCATTAGTCAAGAACATCATGTTACGTCGGGGTATTAGTCAAGTACATTATGTTCCGTCAGGGCATTAGTCAAGTACATCATGTTCCGTCAGGGCATTAGTCAAGTACATCCTGTTCCGTCGGGGCATTAGTCAAGTACATCCTGTTCCGTCAGGGCATTAGTCAAGTACATCATGTTCCGTCAGGGCATTAGTCAAGTACATCCTGTTCCGTCAGGGCATTAGTCAAGTACATTATGTTCCGTCAGGGCATTAGTCAAGTACATTATGTTCCGTCAGGGCATTAGTCAAGTACATTATGTTCCGTCAGGGCATTTGTCAGGTACATAATGTTCCGTCAGGGCATTAGTCAAGTACATCCTGTTCCGTCAGGGCATTAGTCAAGTACATCCTGTTCCGTCAGGGCATTAGTCAAGTACACCCTGTTCCGTCAGGGCATTAGTCAAGAACGTCATGTTTCGTCAGGGCATTTGTCAAGTACATAATGTTCCGTCAGGGCATTAGTCAAGTACATCCTGTTCCGTCAGGGCATTAGTCAAGTACATTATGTTCCGTCAGGGCATTAGTAAAGTACATCATGTTCCGTCGGGGCATTAGTCAAGTACATCCTGTTCCGTCAGGGCATTAGTCAAGTACATCACGGAACAGGATGTACTTGACTAATGCCCTGACGGAACATGATGTACTTGACTAATGCCCTGACGGAATATAATTTACTTAACTAATGCCCTGACGGAACATGATGTACTTGACTAATGCCCGGACGGAACAGGAGGTACTTGACTAATGCCCTGACGTAACATGATGTACTTGACTAATGTCCTGACGGAACATGATGTACTTGACTAATGCCCTGACGGAACATGATGTACTTGACTAATGCCCTGACGGAACATGATGTACTTGACTAATACCCGGACGGAACATGAGGTACTTGACTAATGCCCTGACGGAACATGATGTACTTGAATAATGCCCTGACGGAACATGATGTACTTGACTAATACCAAGACAGAACAGGATGTACTTGACTAATGCCCGGACGGAACATGATGTACTTGACTAAGACCAAGACGGAACAGGATGTACTTGACTAATGCCCTGACGGAACAGGATGTACTTTACTAATGCCCTGACGGAACATGATGTACTTTACTAATGCCCTGACAGAACATGATGTACTTGACTAATGCCCTGACGGAACAGGATGTACTTGACTAATGCCCTGACGGAACATTATGTACTTGACAAATGCCCTGACGAAACATGACGTTCTTGACTAATGCCCTGACGGAACAGGGTGTACTTGACTAATGCCCTGACGGAACATGATGTACTTGACTAATGCCCTGACGGAACAGGATGTACTTGACTAATGCCCTGACGGAACATGATGTACTTTACTAATGCCCTGACGGAACATAATGTACTTGACTAATGCCCTGACGGAACATAATGTACTTGACTAATGCCCTGACGGAACAGGATGTACTTGACTAATGCCCTGACGGAACATGATGTACTTGACTAATGCCCTGACGGAACAGGATGTACTTGACTAATGCCCCGACGGAACATGATGTACTTTACTAATGCCCTGACGGAACATAATGTACTTGACTAATGCCCTGACGGAACAGGATGTACTTGACTAATGCCCTGACGGAACATTATGTACTTGACAAATGCCCTGACGAAACATGACGTTCTTGACTAATGCCCTGACGGAACAGGGTGTACTTGACTAATGCCCTGACGGAACATGATGTACTTGACTAATGCCCTGACGGAACAGGATGTACTTGACTAATGCCCTGACGGAACATGATGTACTTTACTAATGCCCTGACGGAACATAATGTACTTGACTAATGCCCTGACGGAACATAATGTACTTGACTAATGCACTGACGGAACATAATGTACTTGACTAATGCCCTGACGGAACAGGATGTACTTGACTAATGCCCTGACGGAACATGATGTACTTGACTAATGCCCTGACGGAACAGGATGTACTTGACTAATACCCCGACGGAACATGATGTACTTTACTAATGCCCTGACGGAACATAATGTACTTGACTAATGCCCTGACGGAACAGGATGTACTTCACTAAGCTTCGACTACGAGCAAAGAGCCAACACGCCAGTCTCACGATATACAGTCTCATCAAAATCAGACCGTAATAAGTTGCATCACGTTACTTGTTATGCATTGAATACATTGTCTCATAAAATGTAAGTCAAAAATCAATAATATTTAAGAAACTTTATTCTGTAATTATGTTACACATATGATGTTGTCCAAATATGACATTAGTGTATTTCAAATTGTGTCCAATTATGACAATAAGCAATGTCCAATTATGACAGTATTCAATGTCCAAAAATGACAGTTTTCAATGTCCAAATATGACACTATGTTCAAGATCAAATATCAAACATTAAAATCATTTGTCAAATATCTATCAATAGCGAGAGACACCAATAACGTGTCTACTCGCCACGAAAGCCAAATGTCAAGTCTCACAAAGAATCACACCATCTTCCTCGCACATACTACACATCCAGTCAGCTCGTGTTTTGTTCGAACTGTTTCAGAGGTCGGTTTTGGCGAAACAGCCCTTATGTCCATTACTCAATAGTGTGTACTTAAGCCTCTTTAACATGGACACAAGTTACTTACATAAGCAATTTACTTACATGAGTAAGTAAATCTAAATGTACATCATGTTCCTATGTTGTTTTCGTCAGGTGTAAATAAATATAATCTCGAGATTAGAATAACAGAATTTTCATCAATTGAGACAATGTAATTTAGAAAGCTGCTCTTCAAAAACGGCTCTAGAGTTTGTCGTGGGAGAGAGGTGTATGGAGACGGGAACGATTTCACCATTGGTGGTCTAAAACCATGAAAATGTCCTTTTATTACACCATTTGGATAGAACACTTTCGTATGACTACTAACATTTTATGTTCATTGTGTTACTTAATTTAGTATTGATGTAACTGCCCTCAGCGATCTCTTATGATGTCGAAAACCTATTGAGTATGTTGATAAAAATGCAGGATTTTTTTCCAAAATATATCTCATTAAAACATAATCAGTCAATTACTTAATTAATAATATCTAAATAAAGATAATTCCGTTTATTTTCAAGCGCAAAGCATTGTGGTCACGTGACAAAATCAAACAACAAACAAAAGAGAAACATAATTTATAAGTAGTCCTACCCAGGAAATGAAAATACACTAGTTTGTTGGCATGATGTAGTTCCAAATGGTATTAATATAGCTGTACTTGTCAACTAGATATGTGTCTTGAAACATAAAATCAAGGAAAATTTATACACATATGTGTCATAGTTTGATGCATATGGTATTATCATAATAAAATACAATTTAACAGGTAAAATGCCAATATTTTAGATATGTACAAGACGTTCAAGTACACACTAATATATAAATATATCGTCACAATCAGCAATGACAAGACAAACCTGCAGGGCGAATATAGTCGAGGAAGCATGTGCACGTGCATATTGTCATAGGGACTTTGCTATTGACAGGTTCGCATTCTTCAAACCCTTGTTATTGTGTTCAAATCCTACAGACAATAAAGGAAAATAAAGGAATGTTCAGTGCATTCATAGAGACAGAACAAGGGTTGATGGGATCAATATTGGTTGTGTTTTGACGAATTCAAAAGAACCCAAATTTGTCTAAACTGTGTCTCTTGTCTGAAGAAGGACACAACCATGCGCGTGCTTGCCTACTGACAAATTTGAGGAGACAGTGTTAGGGTTTCAACGTTTGCAAGACTGTCGTTAACGATTTCGTCTGTTTTTGGACATTTCAAATCATCTATCCGCGAATATTATATTTTATTATGTTCCTATACGCCTTTGAATGATTATTCATACAAAGTATGGTTACTTCCTGGTTCATACCCCTGAATGCATGTGCACTTGAAATAATCTTTCACTAAATGGTTGACTGATGGGGTGTTTAGAGATTAATCTATAACCTATTTTCCATGGTGATGGTGTCCATGGTGATGACCGTGATGGTGTTCATGGTGATGACCGTGATGGTGTCCATGGTGATGATGTCCGATGACAAGTGTCATAACAACTGTGACAAAGATATTTACGATGAATAATAGGTCAATTAGATATTTTCAATCGAATCGTATTTTAATGTATTGCCATGAATATTTGACATGACATGAGCTAAAATAACTTGTTCAATGCAGTCTATTTTATGATAGATTTTCGAAATCATTACAAGCATTTTAAACGTATTGAAGTTATTACAATAATACAATATCCGCTCTCAAAGAAAACCATGAATCGGAATATGCCCAACTTCCCAATGCAAGGCATAACTCTTGCCAGTCTCCATTACTGGCTGATTTAGGCCTTGCAGTATTTCCTGAAGATATCTGTGCTTGGAAATCCGGGCCCTCTATGCATTTCTGGTGCAGCGATTCATTATCTTGGCACAAGAAAGCGAGGGAAATACTACAAGGCTTAAATCAGCCAGTAATGGATACTGACTAGAGTTATGCCTTGCATTTGGAAGTTGGAATATGCCGTGATGATGTCGACATTGTTCTGAACCACACCGATGCTCGTGTATCAGACAATATCAAACTTATCGTTAACTTACCATGAAGAGAAGTGACGCAACCGAAAGAAGAGACTGCATATCGACAGTTGTCAGTATTCCCTAGCAAATGGGTGAATGTCTCTTAAGACATTCTTCTAACAGTATATATAAAGACAAACAGGAAATGATATGTAGCTAAAGGGACATCCTTTTTGGTTTGAAAAAAAAACTAAATTTTATTGGTTTTTTTTTTTATAGAAAGTTTTGTTCATTGTTTATTCATGGCCAACTGAATAACTTTGACCGCTCAAGAAAAAAACCCGGAAGTGTTGGTTAAAGCCGTAGTCTGTTTTCGCGGTCATTTGAAACGTTCATCTATATATAGTATCGATTTATCTGTCTGTAAACTGCTTAGGTAAAAAAAACGCTGACAGAGCATGAACGTTCACAAGGTTTATGATGCAAATACAATTTGTAACATCAACATTATCACCTTCCGGGAATTCCACAGCATGGTGGTGTTTGGCAAGAATAATTGAGAATATCTCTGAGTTCTGCAGTTGGTAGTTTGAATGGAATGACAATTTATCAGATTATAATTACTTTGTTGGTACATGTTCGCTCAGATATTCTGTTATGGTACATTTAGAGAAAGTAATGAGTTTAATAGATATCTTCTATCTTTTAAGGTACTGTAATTTGTTTCTTCATATATCTTATCATTACTAGTGCCGCGTGCCGCACCGCAAATAGTTCTTAATGGGTCAAAATGTTAATTTTTCTGATAACATAGCCTGTTCGATCGCACAGTTATGCCAAACAGTATAACAGTACAGTATTTAAAAAGTTTTTCAACTTCTTTGGTAATGTCACCATCCATCCGGCTTTTCTCGTCTTTCGACTGAATGTCATTCTTTCAGTCCTACTCGGATTAAAACTAACTTGCTACCTTTTGGCCCAGTCAGCATAGTCGCGACTGCTTTGAAATGGTCATCTATCATAACATATATTGATGTATCATCAGCAAATGAACGAATGTTACTATTCATACCCTCTATGATGTCATTGATATGGATAATGAACACAAGCGGCCCCAAGACCGAGCCCTACACTTTGAACTATATCCATTAATTGTGCTTCTATTGTCAAGGTACATGTAACTCTCAAACCATTATAAAAGTACAAACCGTATGCCGTAAGCATGAAGTTTATGAATTATTCCCCTATGCCAGACTTTATCAAAAGATTTACTCATATCACAACATACGTACGACTATAGTTTCCGTTCCCTGGTCCACTGTACTGTACTATGGAATTATAAAGATACGTTAATTGATTTGTTGTGGAATGTCCAGGCATAAAACCAGATTGACAATTTGATAAAACATTGTTGTCCTTGAAAACAGTATTTAAAGACGCATGCACTATTAACAAACTTAAGCGACACAACTCATTAACGCAACGGGCCTATAGTTTGCACAGTCGTAAATATCACCGTTTTTGTAGAGCGGGATTACTGAGGATAATTTCAAATAAGAAGGGAATATTTCATTGCCGGGCGAAAGGTTAAATAGTTTGGTAAACACGGGGGCTAAAGAAGGTACAGTAAATCTCAGTACTTTATTTTCAATTCCATCAGGCCCCGTGCACGTGGCTTTCGGAGTATCAAGGCTCAGTCGGATATCGCGAACATCATCATTACTTATCGTCACTATTGACAGAACTTCGTCGATCTCACGGGGTTCAACATCAGGCAGATCAGCGTCAGGGTCAGCAACTTGAGATTTTTCTGAGAAAATATTATATAGTACATTAGCGATATCTTCAGCAGAATCATAAACTACGTTATTTGAAACAATCGACCGAGATGACGATTTAATAGAATCATTCGATTTCATATAATGCTTTACTAATCGCCGCCATACTTTGGTACTACGGGTAGTATTTATAGTTTCATCAACGTTTGCGTCAAAGGCGCGTTTTGCATTTCTTTCAGATGAAATGACTTTGTTACGGAGCTTTCTCAACTTGGCCCAATCCTTTGGAAGATTTAGTTTTTTAGCTTTCGTGTGTATACGATTTCGCTTTCTTATCAGGGGTCGCATTTCGTTACTCAATCATGCGGAATCTTTAGTTCTTTATGTTGCAGTTTTATTCGGGATAAACTTGTCAATTATATTTAGTACACATGAACATGTCGTTTAAAAATTTTTGTGATGTTTTCCACATTCTCTGAAGAAAAACTAGATCAACATTTATCTGTTTTGATACTCTCATTTACATTTACTGAAGAATAATCATAACTTTCATTTGGAATGAACGGTTATAGTGAATATAGTTTCTGCTATATAAGCATACATCGGACAATGATCGCTGCATATAGGATCTAATACACCAGAATCTCTAACATCATCAATGCTCATTGGTGATTTTATGTAAAGATGTTATCAAAATTTCCTTTGTCAGGGTGTGACACTTGTATTCTATGTCTGTTCAAATACACATGGGGTGTTATATGCTTTAAAAAGAATCGCTCAACAACTTGGCACGTGACTGATATAAGTACCTCTCCCAAATTAATTTACACAAGTCAGTCGGGTCTTTCTTTCATTCAGGTAGTTTTGTTTAACGAAGGACCACCTTAATGCAGTTTAATTAATTAAGTTCTTTATTTGCTTATCAATAAGGTTTTGAAGCATATGTAATTTAGTTTGGCTTTCCTGACAGTAGATATAACGTTGTTTCTAATTTGTTGGAATTATATGGAGTCACTAGGTTCTCTCCTATCTCGTCCAGTTTTTTTTTTGATGGAGCGTTTTTGAGAAATAATGACAGAAAAGGTTAGAAAACTTATCAATTCAGTTTAGATGGTTCCTAGAATTAACTTAATTTTCAAAACAGATGCTCAATATCTTTTATCTCTCTCCCCTCCTTATCCTTCCGCTTGTGTCAATATTTCTATTATCATTATCAAACAAACACTGTAGCTATTAATCAAGGGCACTTTCATATTTTTTGCTGCTCGTTTTAATTAGTTAGACAGACAGACAGACAGACAGACAGATATTTTATTAACGTCTCACTGCATGTACAACATAAAATAAAGCAAACAATAAGTAAAAGCACATGCACCATTCCTTAAGGAATTATGAGAGACTACATCTAAAATATATAAATTTACATGTTACTAAAATAAATACTTAAATGTTTAACTATTATACAATAACAATCTCCTTCTAGTTAAAATAAGGAATAAGGTTTTGGCAACACTACTAACGACATTATGATTAGACATTAAGAAACAAAACTTCTGCTCTTCGCTAAGAGAATAAAAATCACCATAAAAGGAACCAGTATAATTAAACAATTCAGAGCGGAGGTCATCGTACACCGGACACTTGGTGAATAATATAGGATTGTTTAAATACTTGTATCGTACATCTTTGGCGCGGTGTGTTCTTAATGTTATTGTGATATTGGTAAATATGACCTGCTTCTTTGATTATAACGTCATCTGTAACAACTCAATTTTATGAAGTAACCTAAAGTTTTGTAAAGATGTGTCATCCGACGCAGTCTGAGGTATTTGCATGTTTTTTATAGCACGAGTTACCTCCCTTGCATGTTATAAGATCAAGCAAATAATATATATCAATATGTCAATATGGACATTTACAACGTGGCCAAATAAACATAGGACGTTAAATAATGATGGACTTTTAATTCACTAGATGGTGAGTGTATACATGTTACATATGCGCATGTTATATGTTAACTTAAGGATGAACTCTCTTGACCTTTGACATGACATATTTTGCCGACAACATTAATATAGTAACTGTTTATTAAAAGGAAAAATGAGTTAATAATGATTATTAACTAATGGTATTTCCGACACACTAACACTTTTCTAATACATCAACATTGTTTAACGGCTATACACTGTGCTAGTTGTGTGGTGTAAATCGGAATCTATTATATTATATATCTATAACATAATCTATTATAACATGTACAGAGGATATACTGAGTAAACATTCACAACAGATAAAAATACCAAAAGGCCAATTATAAATAATAAAAAGCACCAGGATACACTGTTACAAACCGTTGCACCGTCATGAAACATACTTTACAACTCACACTTCAGGAGGTGAATGTAATCCGTGATTATATATCGTGTCAACACTGAAGAAGCGCTCATAAAATATCCAATATTACTCATACTTGCATTTACAAATATGAGGTTCCTTGGATTGATCTAAATGCATAAACCAATGGCGGAAAGTATGTGTTGTGAACTCACAATGGGAATTAAATTATATGTAATATAGGTAATCATATTGTTTTCAGTTTGAAAGTGTCCCTTTCCACGCAAAGCTGATTTAAGCCTGGCATTATTTCCCCCGCTTTTCCGTGCTAAGAAAGCGGAACAGACAGACAGACAATGATTTTATTACAGTCTCACTTGTGTACATACAGTTGATGAATACAAAGTTAAGACTAATAGTTAACGCAATAAAAGTACACAACCAATCACTTAGTGATCTATGAGAGACTAAAAGCGAAACATATACATTGCACGAGATATAGATATATATACATATAAACTTAAAACTGGGGAAAGCTATAATGCTGTAAAAAAAGCGTAAGAGTAAAACATTACAGCATCTGAAAAGCTTAGTTGACTCTGATTAATAATCAGCCACAGTTACCTCCCCTTATGATAATGAAATGACTTAAATCTTGCATTATTGGCGCTGCCCCTATGAGTAGACCGATGAACGACTGGCAAACCATGGAATTTTCTTGGTAAAACAATGAATATGTTTCTATAGTGTATGTTTTTTGTTTGGCTTGACATTTCTCAGCTCAGTGACGCGTGACAAGCGTTCACCATGTTGTTGCTTTATGCCTGCATGTCTGGTTGTATTACTCGCAGGTGAGGGAATCCAGAAAATTAACCTTTTCCTTTGATGTTTCTGTTTTCATTAAATTTGTCTAATTTTTTTTCCGCTTCAAACCCTTTTGTGTTGGTTATTAGATAACCAGCTTGCGCAGATGGTGGTAATGACATATAAGCGTCAACTTAAACAAAATAAATAACTTTCCAAGGGGTGTATGGACATATACTTTCGTAAAAATTGAACAAAATTCATCAAACAGTTTAAAACGAAAGTATTTGTGAATCGCTTCTACTTTTATGAGGTTAATTACAGTTCTTTTTCGCTGGAAGTGAACTGACTTTGAAAATAGAAAGTCAATATTGGTTGTCATATATATATTTCCCCTCATGTATTATTTGATGTGAACTGATGAAGCTTGAAAACTGAGATTTAGAAATAAAACAGATTGCAAAAATACAGTGAACATCGATAATGCATTATCGCGAGTAGAACATGCTTTAAATATTTAATTTCTTAAATAGAAACCCAATTACTTTATACAACTTGTTATTTTTCACCGAGTTGTGTGCTAGTGGTTTGCAATGAGTGAGAATGAACTGCAGGTTTTTAAATGTTTCGCTAGTTGATAGGATTCTAGGACAAAGTCCCGACGGACAAAAGCCCCGGAGGACAAAAGCCAATTGGACGAAATGTAATAAACGAAATCAGGCATTTTACACATTCATAACTTCCCCCCTTGCTTGTATTGCTTACCATCATAGTGATTGGACCTGTAGTGTTTGCCATATTTACCATCATAATGATATGACCTGTAGTGTTTGCCATATTTACCATCACAATGATTGGACCTGTAGTGTTTGCCATATTTACCATCACAGTGATTGGACCTGTAGTGTTTGCCATATTTACCATCACAGTGATTGGACCTGTAGTGTTTGCCATATTTACCATCATAATGATTGGACCTGTAGTGTTTGCCATATTTACCATCATAATGATATGACCTGTAGTGTTTGCCATATTTACCATCACAGTGATTGGACCTGTAGTGTTTGCCATATTTACCATCATAATGATATGACCTGTAGTGTTTGCCATATTTACCATCACAATGATTGGACCTGTAGTGTTTGCCATATTTACCATCATAATGATTGGACCTGTAGTGTTTGCCATATTTACCATCACAATGATTGGACCTGTAGTGTTTGCCATATTTACCATCATAATGATATGACCTGTAGTGTTTGCCATATTTACCATCACAGTGATTGGACCTGTAGTGTTTGCCATATTTACCATCACAATGATTGGACCTGTAGTGTTTGCCATATTTACCATCATAATGATATGACCTGTAGTGTTTGCCATATTTACCATCACAGTGATTGGACCTGTAGTGTTTGCCATATTTACCATCACAATGATTGGACCTGTAGTGTTTGCCATATTTACCATCATAATGATATGACCTGTAGTGTTTGCCATATTTACCATCACAGTGATTGGACCTGTAGTGTTTGCCATATTTACCATCATAATGATATGACCTGTAGTGTTTGCCATATTTACCATCACAATGATTGGACCTGTAGTGTTTGCCATATTTATCATCATAATGATTGGACCTGTAGTGTTTGCCATATTTACCATCACAGTGATTGGACCTGTAGTGTTTGCCATATTTACCATCATAATGATATGACCTGTAGTGTTTGCCATATTTACCATCACAGTGATTGGACCTGTAGTGTTTGCCATATTTACCATCACAGTGATTGGACCTGTCGTGTTTGCCATATTTACCATCACAGTGATTGGACCTGTCGTGTTTGCCATATTTACCATCATAATGATATGACCTGTAGTGTTTGCCATATTTACCATCACAGTGATTGGACCTGTAGTGTTTGCCATATTTACCATCACAATGATTGGACCTGTAGTGTTTGCCATATTTACCATCACAGTGATTGGACCTGTAGTGTTTGCCATATTTACCATCACAGTGATTGGACCTGTAGTGTTTGCCATATTTACCATCACAGTGATTGGACCTGTAGTGTTTGCCATATTTACCATCACAGTGATTGGACCTGTCGTGTTTGCCATATTTACCATCACAGTGATTGGACCTGTCGTGTTTGCCATATTTACCATCATAATGATATGACCTTTAGTGTTTGCCATATTTACCATCATAGTGATTGGACCTGTAGTGTTTGCCATATTTACCATCATAATGATATGACCTGTAGTGTTTGCCATATTTACCATCACAGTGATTGGACCTGTAGTGTTTGCCATATTTACCATCATAATGATATGACCTGTAGTGTTTGCCATATTTACCATCACAATGATTGGACCTGTAGTGTTTGCCTTATTTACCATCACAGTGATTAGACCTGTAGTGTTTGCCATATTTACCATCACAGTGATTGGACCTGTAGTGTTTGCCATATTTACCATCACAGTGATTGGACCTGTCGTGTTTGCCATATTTACCATCACAGTGATTGGACCTGTCGTGTTTGCCATATTTACCATCATAATGATATGACCTGTAGTGTTTGCCATATTTACCATCACAGTGATTGGACCTGTAGTGTTTGCCATATTTACCATCACAGTGATTGGATCTGTAGTGTTTGCCATATTTACCATCATAATGATATGACCTGTAGTGTTTGCCATATTTACCATCATAGTGATTGGACCTGTAGTGTTTGCCATATTTACCATCATAATGATATGACCTGTAGTGTTTGCCATATTTACCATCACAGTGATTGGACCTGTAGTGTTTGCCATATTTACCATCACAGTGATTGGACCTGTAGTGTTT
The DNA here is from genome assembly GCA_936450465.1 of Gibbula magus. NCBI lineage: Eukaryota > Metazoa > Mollusca > Gastropoda > Trochida > Trochidae > Gibbula > Gibbula magus. The sequence goes on from OW388305.1 coordinate 68,634,995, forward strand.
GCCATATTTACCATCACAGTGATTGGACCTGTCGTGTTTGCCATATTTACCATCACAGTGATTGGACCTGTCGTGTTTGCCATATTTACCATCATAATGATATGACCTGTAGTGTTTGCCATATTTACCATCACAGTGATTGGACCTGTAGTGTTTGCCATATTTACCATCACAGTGATTGGATCTGTAGTGTTTGCCATATTTACCATCATAATGATATGACCTTTAGTGTTTGCCATATTTACCATCATAGTGATTGGACCTGTAGTGTTTGCCATATTTACCATCATAATGATATGACCTGTAGTGTTTGCCATATTTACCATCACAGTGATTGGACCTGTAGTGTTTGCCATATTTACCATCATAATGATATGACCTGTAGTGTTTGCCATATTTACCATCACAATGATTGGACCTGTAGTGTTTGCCTTATTTACCATCACAGTGATTAGACCTGTAGTGTTTGCCATATTTACCATCACAGTGATTGGACCTGTAGTGTTTGCCATATTTACCATCACAGTGATTGGACCTGTCGTGTTTGCCATATTTACCATCACAGTGATTGGACCTGTCGTGTTTGCCATATTTACCATCATAATGATATGACCTGTAGTGTTTGCCATATTTACCATCACAGTGATTGGACCTGTAGTGTTTGCCATATTTACCATCACAGTGATTGGATCTGTAGTGTTTGCCATATTTACCATCATAATGATATGACCTGTAGTGTTTGCCATATTTACCATCATAGTGATTGGACCTGTAGTGTTTGCCATATTTACCATCATAATGATATGACCTGTAGTGTTTGCCATATTTACCATCACAGTGATTGGACCTGTAGTGTTTGCCATATTTACCATCACAGTGGTTGGACCTGTAGTGTTTGCCATATTTACCATCACAGTGATTGGACCTTTAGTGTTTGCCATATTTACCATCACAATGATTAGACCTGTAGTGTTTGCCATATTTACCATCATAATGATTGGACCTGTAGTGTTTGCCATATTTACCATCACAGTGATATGACCTGTAGTGTTTGCCATATTTACCATCACAGTGATTGGACCTGTAGTGTTTGCCATATTTACCATCATAATGATATGACCTGTAGTGTTTGCCATATTTACCATCACAGTGATTGGACCTGTAGTGTTTGCCATATTTACCATCATAATGATATGACCTGTAGTGTTTGCCATATTTACCATCACAGTGATTGGACCTGTCGTGTTTGCCATATTTACCATCATAATGATATGACCTGTAGTGTTTGCCATATTTACCATCACAGTGATTGGACCTGTAGTGTTTGCCATATTTACCATCACAATGATTGGACCTGTAGTGTTTGCCATATTTACCATCACAGTGATTGGACCTGTAGTGTTTGCCATATTTACCATCACAGTGATTGGACCTGTAGTGTTTGCCATATTTACCATCATAATGATTGGACCTGTAGTGTTTGCCATATTTACCATCACAGTGATTGGACCTGTCGTGTTTGCCATATTTACCATCACAGTGATTGGACCTGTCGTGTTTGCCATATTTACCATCATAATGATATGACCTGTAGTGTTTGCCATATTTACCATCACAGTGATTGGACCTGTAGTGTTTGCCATATTTACCATCACAGTGATTGGATCTGTAGTGTTTGCCATATTTACCATCATAATGATATGACCTTTAGTGTTTGCCATATTTACCATCATAGTGATTGGACCTGTAGTGTTTGCCATATTTACCATCATAATGATATGACCTGTAGTGTTTGCCATATTTACCATCACAGTGATTGGACCTGTAGTGTTTGCCATATTTACCATCATAATGATATGACCTGTAGTGTTTGCCATATTTACCATCACAATGATTGGACCTGTAGTGTTTGCCATATTTACCATCACAGTGATTAGACCTGTAGTGTTTGCCATATTTACCATCACAGTGATTGGACCTGTAGTGTTTGCCATATTTACCATCACAGTGATTGGACCTGTCGTGTTTGCCATATTTACCATCACAGTGATTGGACCTGTCGTGTTTGCCATATTTACCATCATAATGATATGACCTGTAGTGTTTGCCATATTTACCATCACAGTGATTGGACCTGTAGTGTTTGCCATATTTACCATCACAGTGATTGGACCTGTAGTGTTTGCCATATTTACCATCATAATGATATGACCTGTAGTGTTTGCCATATTTACCATCATAGTGATTGGACCTGTAGTGTTTGCCATATTTACCATCATAATGATATGACCTGTAGTGTTTGCCATATTTACCATCACAGTGATTGGACCTGTAGTGTTTGCCATATTTACCATCACAGTGGTTGGACCTGTAGTGTTTGCCATATTTACCATCACAGTGATTGGACCTTTAGTGTTTGCCATATTTACCATCACAATGATTAGACCTGTAGTGTTTGCCATATTTACCATCATAATGATTGGACCTGTAGTGTTTGCCATATTTACCATCACAGTGATATGACCTGTAGTGTTTGCCATATTTACCATCACAGTGATTTGACCTGTAGTGTTTGCCATATTTACCATCATAATGATATGACCTGTAGTGTTTGCCATATTTACCATCACAGTGATTGGACCTGTAGTGTTTGCCATATTTACCATCACAATGATTAGGCCTGTAGTGTTTGCCATATTTACCATTACAGTGATTGGACCTGTAGTGTTTGCCATATTTACCATCACAGTGATTGGACCTGTAGTGTTTGCCATATTTACCATCACAATGATATGACCTGTAGTGTTTGCCATATTTACCATCACAGTGATTGGACCTGTCGTGTTTGCCATATTTACCATCACAGTGATTGGACCTGTCGTGTTTGCCATATTTACCATCATAATGATATGACCTGTAGTGTTTGCCATATTTACCATCACAGTGATTGGACCTGTAGTGTTTGCCATATTTACCATCACAGTGATTGGATCTGTAGTGTTTGCCATATTTACCATCATAATGATATGACCTTTAGTGTTTGCCATATTTACCATCATAGTGATTGGACCTGTAGTGTTTGCCATATTTACCATCATAATGATATGACCTGTAGTGTTTGCCATATTTACCATCACAGTGATTGGACCTGTAGTGTTTGCCATATTTACCATCATAATGATATGACCTGTAGTGTTTGCCATATTTACCATCACAATGATTGGACCTGTAGTGTTTGCCTTATTTACCATCACAGTGATTAGACCTGTAGTGTTTGCCATATTTACCATCACAGTGATTGGACCTGTAGTGTTTGCCATATTTACCATCACAGTGATTGGACCTGTCGTGTTTGCCATATTTACCATCACAGTGATTGGACCTGTCGTGTTTGCCATATTTACCATCATAATGATATGACCTGTAGTGTTTGCCATATTTACCATCACAGTGATTGGACCTGTAGTGTTTGCCATATTTACCATCACAGTGATTGGATCTGTAGTGTTTGCCATATTTACCATCATAATGATATGACCTGTAGTGTTTGCCATATTTACCATCATAGTGATTGGACCTGTAGTGTTTGCCATATTTACCATCATAATGATATGACCTGTAGTGTTTGCCATATTTACCATCACAGTGATTGGACCTGTAGTGTTTGCCATATTTACCATCACAGTGATTGGACCTTTAGTGTTTGCCATATTTACCATCACAATGATTAGACCTGTAGTGTTTGCCATATTTACCATCATAATGATTGGACCTGTAGTGTTTGCCATATTTACCATCACAGTGATATGACCTGTAGTGTTTGCCATATTTACCATCACAGTGATTGGACCTGTAGTGTTTGCCATATTTACCATCATAATGATATGACCTGTAGTGTTTGCCATATTTACCATCACAGTGATTGGACCTGTAGTGTTTGCCATATTTACCATCACAATGATTAGACCTGTAGTGTTTGCCACATTTACCATTACAGTGATTGGACCTGTAGTGTTTGCCATATTTACCATCACAGTGATTGGACCTGTAGTGTTTGCCATATTTACCATCACAATGATATGACCTGTAGTGTTTGCCATATTTACCATTACAGTGATTGGACCTGTAGTGTTTGCCATATTTACCATCACAATGATTAGACCTGTAGTGTTTGCCATATTTACCATCATAATGATATGACCTGTAGTGTTTGCCATATTTACCATCACAGTGGTTGGACCTGTAGTGTTTGCCATATTTACCATCACAGTGATTGGACCTGTAGTGTTTGCCATATTTACCATCACAGTGATTGGACCTGTAGTGTTTGCCATATTTACCATCACAGTGATTGGACCTGTAGTGTTTGCCATATTTACCATCACAGTGATTGGACCTGTAGTGTTTGCCATATTTACCATCACAATGATTAGACCTGTAGTGTTTGCCATATTTACCATCACAATGATTAGACCTGTAGTGTTTGCCATATTTACCATCACAGTGATTGGACCTGTAGTGTTTGCCATATTTACCATCACAGTGATTAGACCTGTAGTGTTTGCCATATTTACCATCACAGTGATTAGACCTGTAGTGTTTGCCATATTTACCATCACAGTGATTGGACCTGTAGTGTTTGCCATATTTACCATCATAATGATATGACCTGTAGTGTTTGCCATATTTACCATCACAATGATTGGACCTGTAGTGTTTGCCATATTTACCATCATAATGATTGGACCTGTAGTGTTTGCCATATTTACCATCACAATGATTGGACCTGTAGTGTTTGCCATATTTACCATCATAATGATATGACCTGTAGTGTTTGCCATATTTACCATCACAATGATTGGACCTGTAGTGTTTGCCTTATTTACCATCACAGTGATTGGACCTGTAGTGTTTGCCATATTTACCATCACAATGATTGGACCTGTAGTGTTTGCCATATTTACCATCATAATGATATGACCTGTAGTGTTTGCCATATTTACCATCATAGTGATTGGACCTGTAGTGTTTGCCATATTTACCATCATAATGATATGACCTGTAGTGTTTGCCAAATTTACCATCACAGTGATTGGACCTGTAGTGTTTGCCATATTTACCATCACAGTGATTGGACCTGTAGTGTTTGCCATATTTACCATCACAGTGATTGGACCTGTCGTGTTTGCCATATTTACCATCACAGTGATTGGACCTGTCGTGTTTGCCATATTTACCATCATAATGATATGACCTGTAGTGTTTGCCATATTTACCATCATAGTGATTGGATCTGTAGTGTTTGCCATATTTACCATCATAATGATATGACCTGTAGTGTTTGCCATATTTACCATCATAGTGATTGGACCTGTAGTGTTTGCCATATTTACCATCATAATGATATGACCTGTAGTGTTTGCCATATTTACCATCACAGTGATTGGACCTGTAGTGTTTGCCATATTTACCATCATAATGATATGACCTGTAGTGTTTGCCATATTTACCATCACAATGATTGGACCTGTAGTGTTTGCCTTATTTACCATCACAGTGATTAGACCTGTAGTGTTTGCCATATTTACCATCACAGTGATTGGACCTGTAGTGTTTGCCATATTTACCATCACAGTGATTGGACCTGTCGTGTTTGCCATATTTACCATCACAGTGATTGGACCTGTCGTGTTTGCCATATTTACCATCATAATGATATGACCTGTAGTGTTTGCCATATTTACCATCACAGTGATTGGACCTGTAGTGTTTGCCATATTTACCATCATAGTGATTGGATCTGTAGTGTTTGCCATATTTACCATCATAATGATATGACCTGTAGTGTTTGCCATATTTACCATCATAGTGATTGGACCTGTAGTGTTTGCCATATTTACCATCATAATGATATGACCTGTAGTGTTTGCCATATTTACCATCACAGTGATTGGACCTGTAGTGTTTGCCATATTTACCATCACAGTGGTTGGACCTGTAGTGTTTGCCATATTTACCATCACAGTGATTGGACCTGTAGTGTTTGCCATATTTACCATCACAATGATTAGACCTGTAGTGTTTGCCATATTTACCATCATAATGATTGGACCTGTAGTGTTTGCCATATTTACCATCACAGTGATATGACCTGTAGTGTTTGCCATATTTACCATCACAGTGATTGGACCTGTAGTGTTTGCCATATTTACCATCATAATGATATGACCTGTAGTGTTTGCCATATTTACCATCACAGTGATTGGACCTGTAGTGTTTGCCATATTTACCATCACAATGATTAGACCTGTAGTGTTTGCCATATTTACCATTACAGTGATTGGACCTGTAGTGTTTGCCATATTTACCATCACAGTGATTGGACCTGTAGTGTTTGCCATATTTACCATCACAATGATATGACCTGTAGTGTTTGCCATATTTACCATTACAGTGATTGGACCTGTAGTGTTTGCCATATTTACCATCACAATGATTAGACCTGTAGTGTTTGCCATATTTACCATCATAATGATATGACCTGTAGTGTTTGCCATATTTACCATCACAGTGGTTGGACCTGTAGTGTTTGCCATATTTACCATCACAGTGATTGGACCTGTAGTGTTTGCCATATTTACCATCACAGTGATTGGACCTGTAGTGTTTGCCATATTTACCATCACAGTGATTGGACCTGTAGTGTTTGCCATATTTACCATCACAGTGATTGGACCTGTAGTGTTTGCCATATTTACCATCACAATGATTAGACCTGTAGTGTTTGCCATATTTACCATCACAATGATTAGACCTGTAGTGTTTGCCATATTTACCATCACAGTGATTGGACCTGTAGTGTTTGCCATATTTACCATCACAGTGATTAGACCTGTAGTGTTTGCCATATTTACCATCACAGTGATTAGACCTGTAGTGTTTGCCATATTTACCATCACAGTGATTGGACCTGTAGTGTTTGCCATATTTACCATCATAATGATATGACCTGTAGTGTTTGCCATATTTACCATCACAATGATTGGACCTGTAGTGTTTGCCATATTTACCATCATAATGATATGACCTGTAGTGTTTGCCATATTTACCATCACAATGATTGGACCTGTAGTGTTTGCCATATTTACCATCATAATGATATGACCTGTAGTGTTTGCCATATTTACCATCACAATGATTGGACCTGTAGTGTTTGCCTTATTTACCATCACAGTGATTGGACCTGTAGTGTTTGCCATATTTACCATCACAATGATTGGACCTGTAGTGTTTGCCATATTTACCATCATAATGATATGACCTGTAGTGTTTGCCATATTTACCATCACAGTGATTGGACCTGTAGTGTTTGCCATATTTACCATCATAATGATATGACCTGTAGTGTTTGCCTTATTTACCATCACAATGATTGGACCTGTAGTGTTTGCCATATTTATCATCATAATGATTGGACCTGTAGTGTTTGCCATATTTACCATCACAGTGATTGGACCTGTAGTGTTTGCCATATTTACCATCATAATGATATGACCTGTAGTGTTTGCCATATTTACCATCACAATGATTGGACCTGTAGTGTTTGCCATATTTACCATCATAATGATATGACCTGTAGTGTTTGCCATATTTACCATCACAGTGATTGGACCTGTAGTGTTTGCCATATTTACCATCACAGTGATTGGACCTGTCGTGTTTGCCATATTTACCATCACAGTGATTGTACCTGTCGTGTTTGCCATATTTACCATCATAATGATATGACCTGTAGTGTTTGCCATATTTACCATCACAGTGATTGGACCTGTAGTGTTTGCCATATTTACCATCACAATGATTGGACCTGTAGTGTTTGCCATATTTACCATCACAGTGATTGGACCTGTAGTGTTTGCCATATTTACCATCACAGTGATTGGATCTGTAGTGTTTGCCATATTTACCATCATAATGATATGACCTGTAGTGTTTGCCATATTTACCATCATAGTGATTGAACCTGTAGTGTTTGCCATATTTACCATCATAATGATATGACCAGTAGTGTTTGCCATATTTACCATCACAGTGATTGGACCTGTAGTGTTTGCCATATTTACCATCATAATGATATGACCTGTAGTGTTTGCCATATTTACCATCACAATGATTGGACCTGTAGTGTTTGCCTTATTTACCATCACAGTGATTAGACCTGTAGTGTTTGCCATATTTACCATCACAGTGATTGGACCTGTAGTGTTTGCCATATTTACCATCACAGTGATTGGACCTGTCGTGTTTGCCATATTTACCATCACAGTGATTGGACCTGTCGTGTTTGCCATATTTACCATCATAATGATATGACCTGTAGTGTTTGCCATATTTACCATCACAGTGATTGGACCTGTAGTGTTTGCCATATTTACCATCACAGTGATTGGATCTGTAGTGTTTGCCATATTTACCATCATAATGATATGACCTGTAGTGTTTGCCATATTTACCATCATAGTGATTGAACCTGTAGTGTTTGCCATATTTACCATCATAATGATATGACCTGTAGTGTTTGCCATATTTACCATCACAGTGATTGGACCTGTACTGTTTGCCATATTTACCATCACAGTGGTTGGACCTGTAGTGTTTGCCATATTTACCATCACAGTGATTGGACCTGTAGTGTTTGCCATATTTACCATCACAATGATTAGACCTGTAGTGTTTGCCATATTTACCATCATAATGATTGGACCTGTAGTGTTTGCCATATTTACCATCACAGTGATATGACCTGTAGTGTTTGCCATATTTACCATCACAGTGATTGGACCTGTAGTGTTTGCCATATTTACCATCATAATGATATGACCTGTAGTGTTTGCCATATTTACCATCACAGTGATTGGACCTGTAGTGTTTGCCATATTTACCATCACAATGATTAGACCTGTAGTGTTTGCCATATTTACCATTACAGTGATTGGACCTGTAGTGTTTGCCATATTTACCATCACAGTGATTGGACCTGTAGTGTTTGCCATATTTACCATCACAATGATATGACCTGTAGTGTTTGCCATATTTACCATTACAGTGATTGGACCTGTAGTGTTTGCCATATTTACCATCACAATGATTAGACCTGTAGTGTTTGCCATATTTACCATCATAATGATATGACCTGTAGTGTTTGCCATATTTACCATCACAGTGGTTGGACCTGTAGTGTTTGCCATATTTATCATCACAGTGATTGGACCTGTAGTGTTTGCCATATTTACCATCACAGTGATTGGACCTGTAGTGTTTGCCATATTTACCATCACAGTGATTGGACCTGTAGTGTTTGCCATATTTACCATCACAATGATTAGACCTGTAGTGTTTGCCATATTTACCATCACAATGATTAGACCTGTAGTGTTTGCCATATTTACCATCACAGTGATTGGACCTGTAGTGTTTGCCATATTTACCATCACAGTGATTAGACCTGTAGTGTTTGCCATATTTACCATCACAGTGATTAGACCTGTAGTGTTTGCCATATTTACCATCACAGTGATTAGACCTGTAGTGTTTGCCATATTTACCATCATAATGATATGGCCTGTAGTGTTTGCCATATTTACCATCACAGTGATTGGACCTGTAGTGTTTGCCATATTTACCATCATAATGATATGACCTGTAGTGCTTGCCATATTTACCATCATAGTGATTGGACCTGTAGTGTTTGCCATATTTACCATCATAATGATATGACCTGTAGTGTTTGCCATATTTACCATCACAGTGATTGGACCTGTAGTGTTTGCCATATTTACCATCACAATGATTAGACCTGTAGTGTTTGCCATATTTACCATCACAGTGATTGGACCTGTAGTGTTTGCCATATTTACCATCACAATGATTGGACCTGTAGTGTTTGCCATATTTACCATCATAATGATATGACCTGTAGTGTTTGCCATATTTACCATCACAGTGATTAGACCTGTAGTGTTTGCCATATTTACCATCACAGTGATTGGACCTGTAGTGTTTGCCATATTTACCATCACAGTGATTGGACCTGTAGTGTTTGCCATATTTACCATCACAGTGATTAGACCTGTAGTGTTTGCCATATTTACCATCACAGTGATTGGACCTGTAGTGTTTGCCATATTTACCATCATAATGATTAGACCTGGAGTATTTGCCATATTTACCATCACAGTGATTGGACCTGTAGTGCTTGCCATATTTACCATCACAGTGATTGGACCTGTATTGTTTGCCATATTTACCATCATAATGATATGACCTGTAGTGTTTGCCATATTTACCATCACAGTGATTAGACCTGTAGTGTTTGCCATACTTACCATCACAATGATTAGACCTGTAGTGTTTGCCATATTTACCATCACAATGATTTGACCTGTAGTGTTTGCCATATTTACCATCACAGTGATTGGACCTGTAGTGTTTGCCATATTTACCATCACAGTGATTAGACCTGTAGTGTTTGCCATACTTACCATCACAATGATTAGACCTGTAGTGTTTGCCATATTTACCATCACAATGATTGGACCTGTAGTGTTTGCCATATTTACCATCACAGTGATTAGACCTGTAGTGTTTGCCATACTTACCATCACAATGATTAGACCTGTAGTGTTTGCCATATTTACCATCACAATGATTGGACCTGTAGTGTTTGCCATATTTACCATCACAGTGATTAGACCTGTAGTGTTTGCCATACTTACCATCACAATGATTAGACCTGTAGTGTTTGCCATATTTACCATCACAATGATTGGACCTGTAGTGTTTGCCATATTTACCATCACAGTGATTGGACCTGTAGTGTTTGCCATATTTACCATCATAGTGATTGGACCTGTAGTGCTTGCCATATTTACCATCACAGTGATTAGACCTGTAGTGTTTGCCATATTTACCATCACAGTGATATGGCCTGTAGTGTTTGCCATATTTACCATCACAGTGATTGGACCTGTAGTGTTTGCCATATTTACCATCACAGTGATTAGACCTGTAGTGTTTGCCATATTTACCATCATAATGATTAGACCTGTAGTGTTTGCCATATTTACCATCATAATGATTAGACCTGTAGTGCTTGCCATATTTACCATCACAATGATTAGACCTGTAGTGTTTGCCATATTTACCATCACAGTGATTAGACCTGTAGTGTTTGCCATACTTACCATCAAAATGATTGGACCTGTAGTGTTTGCCATATTTACCATCACAGTGATTAGACCTGTAGTGTTTGCCATACTTACCATCACAATGATTAGACCTGTAGTGTTTGCCATATTTACCATCACAATGATTGGACCTGTAGTGTTTGCCATATTTACCATCACAGTGATTAGACCTGTAGTGTTTGCCATACTTACCATCACAATGATTAGACCTGTAGTGTTTGCCATATTTACCATCACAATGATTGGACCTGTAGTGTTTGCCATATTTACCATCACAGTGATTGGACCTGTAGTGTTTGCCATATTTACCATCATAGTGATTGGACCTGTAGTGCTTGCCATATTTACCATCACAGTGATTAGACCTGTAGTGTTTGCCATATTTACCATCACAGTGATATGGCCTGTAGTGTTTGCCATATTTACCATCACAGTGATTGGACCTGTAGTGTTTGCCATATTTACCATCACAGTGATTAGACCTGTAGTGTTTGCCATATTTACCATCATAATGATTAGACCTGTAGTGTTTGCCATATTTACCATCATAATGATTAGACCTGTAGTGCTTGCCATATTTACCATCACAATGATTAGACCTGTAGTGTTTGCCATATTTACCATCATAATGATTAGACCTGTAGTGCTTGCCATATTTACCATCACAGTGATTGGACCTGTAGTGTTTGCCATATTTACCATCACAGTGATTAGACCTGTAGTGTTTGCCATATTTACCATCACAGTGATTGGACCTGTAGTGTTTGCCATATTTACCATCACAGTGATTGGACCTGTAGTGTTTGCCATATTTACCATCACAATGATTAGACCTGTAGTGTTTGCCATATTTACCATCACAGTGATTAGACCTGTAGTGTTTGCCATATTTACCATCACAGTGATTGGACCTGTAGTGTTTGCCATATTTACCATCACAGTGATTGGACCTGTCGTGTTTGCCATATTTACCATCACAGTGATTAGACCTGTAGTGTTTGCCATATTTACCATCACAGTGATATGACCTGTAGTGTTTGCCATATTTACCATCACAGTGATTGAACCTGTAGTGTTTGCCATATTTACCATCACAATGATTAGACCTGTAGTGTTTGCCATATTTACCATCACAGTGATTAGACCTGTAGTGTTTGCCATATTTACCATCACAATGATTAGACCTGTAGTGTTTGCCATATTTACCATCACAGTGATATGACCTGTAGTGCTTGCCATATTTACCATCACAGTGATTGGACCTGTAGTGTTTGCCATATTTACCATCACAGTGATTAGACCTGTAGTGTTTGCCATATTTACCATCACAATGATTAGACCTGTAGTGTTTGCCATATTTACCATCACAGTGATTGGACCTGTAGTGTTTGCCATATTTACCATCACAGTGATTGGACCTCTAGTGTTTGCCATATTTACCATCACAGTGATTAGACCTGTAGTGTTTGCCATATTTACCATCACAGTGATTGGACCTGTAGTGTTTGCCATATTTACCATCACAGTGATTGGACCTGTAGTGTTTGCCATATTTACCATCACAATGATTAGACCTGTAGTGTTTGCCATATTTACCATCACAGTGATATGACCTGTAGTGTTTGCCATATTTACCATCACAGTGATATGACCTGTAGTGTTTGCCATATTTACCATCACAGTGATTGGACCTGTAGTGTTTGCCATATTTACCATCACAGTGATATGACCTGTAGTGTTTGCCATATTTACCATCACGGTGATTAGACCTGTCGTGTTTGCCATATTTAGCTCGATTATTTAAACATTAAAATAAAAACAAGTATTCTTGTCAAGTACGTTAATAGAAAAATCGTTTGCTCCCGCCTGTCTAATTGTCTTGATTTGACCTTGTCAGGAGTAACATAATGTCGCTTAGCAAGCGCCAAGGTGAAGGACAAGCACAGACCTAACAAACTGAATTGTGAAATGTTCAAGATAATTCCATTGATTTACGAGTGAATTTGCCAGCAAACACCGTTCTGACTTTATTGATTTAATAATTAACTTCATCAATGTCACCTTAGATCTATTTTTTAATGCAAATTTACGTTGAATTAACGTTTAGTTTCAAATTGAACACAGTTGCTGGGAATGTTAACCTCTTTTTATCAATGATATTTCATGACAATAAGGGCTAATCTAACAATTACACGCGATTTTCTTCAGACGCGAAGAGAATCTCGTCTTCGGTTTTCTGAACAAAAAGGGGCTTTGTACTGATATTTTCCGGAAATGGTTGTGACGTCATTGATGGACTCCCTGCTTGGTACTCATCCTCACTAACCTTCAGAACTCAGAGGGAAAGTGGGACGCTTCATGGGGATATGAACATAAATTGATGAAGCAGGTTTTGGAATTTTTTAAAAGTTATAACTTCTAATCTTCACTTGTTATATACAATTAAGTGTGAGGTTTGCGATACTGCGGAGAAAGGGGGAGATTACAGGTGCTTCTAAAGGTGGGAGCTGAACAGTATTATTTGTGTTTGGTCTTTAGGGGGTTAGTTGATTGTTTGTTTCAGAGTATCAAAAACTTATGTAAAACGGTATATATAGAATTTCAATAATCAGGGTAGGTTACTTTTAAAAATGTCTGTTAATGGCGGTGCTAATATATTTTAGCATTCTGGCGTTTAAATTAAACACAGTTTTTCTTTAAAGAATAAGGAAATCAAGTTAGTAATATATGATGTCAACATAATTCACCTCCTCGGACTTTAATTCCTTGATACAATATATAAAAGGATTTCACTCTACTGTTTCACTTAGTTTAGAATTTCTGAAACTTAAACAGAACGTTTCCGAGGACGAGTCTGTCAGTCAGATAAAGTCCTTAGGACGAATCTGTCAGTCATATATATATATACATATATATATATTAGGGGTGACTATTGACCCAAAGAGACTATTGCAATAGCGATAGTCTGTTGTCACTAACTATTGCGATAGCGATAGACTATTGTAACTCATTATTGCAATAACTATTGCGATAGGGTTTTTTTGTACAAATACGTAATAATCAGCTAGATTTCTTATAGGTTTTAGTAAAAATGTTTAATTGATGTAAGGACTATGGAACCAAAATCAGAAAAGAAATCATAAATGAAAAGACTTGTTGTCATTTTGCTATTTCCTATCTCTAGTTTTTCCTTTTTTGACATACTATTTAAAAACAAAAAAATCTTGAATTAAATGCAGTGAGGCTTGTGTAAATCATTCATAAATAAATATGGGAAATTTAATAGTTTCGATAGTATCGATAGTTAACATTACTATTGCGATAGCGGTAGTGTTTTTGTATATACTATCGATAAAGTACTATTGCCAAGCCAACTATTGCGATGCATCCATAGTTCGATGTATTGGTTTTGACTGGAAGAAGATTGATCCAGTCAAACCATCTGATGTTTACTGCTGTATGAATATGACAGACTCGTCCTTAGAACTTTATCTGACTATATATATATATATACATGTGTGTGTGTGTAATTTCAAATAAGGCTGCCTACTGACTTACAGCAATAAGAAGTTTTGAACTATGCGATATACTAACTATATCATTACGATTTGTGTTGTGTTAGGAACCACAAACAACGTTGATGCATTACGATTTGTTTTGGTAAAGAACAGCACACAACGGTGACGCATTACGATTTGGCAACATCAAGATTAGATGTGACAGGATGCCAAGGAGCAGTTTCACGTTCTGTTGTCTTCTGTGAATGTTTTTCATCATGTCCTACACACGTGGAGTTATATATTAACATGCTATTGGTTAAGTTTAACATGATAAATATCCCTTGACAGCCTGATATATTTAATAGAATAAGAGAAGTAAATACGGTTGGTCTCTTTACACTTTCATTCTCCGCCCACTACTCGTACTGGCAAATTGGACAGTCATGTTGGCTTAAATGATTAAAAAATATATTTTTAAAAAACAATGAAGAAATTAACTTTTATCTGTCAGACACATCAGTTTGAGTTTCCGGTTGTGTCAAGATTCAATGATAGTCTCCAATCTAAATCCTTAAATCCTTAAATCCTTCGCTGTTTAGACTGAATGTCGCTAGTTTTGATTAACATTCGAGCGCGGTGTTTTGTGAATTAATTAGTTTTCTAGTCTTGTGGCTGAAGATGGCAAAGTTACAACAAATCTATCGTCATTAGAACTCTTGAACTTTTTGAGAACATCATCTTGTTCCCCACTGTGAATTATGGAGACTGAATGTGAGTACTCGTACTCGGTCCTTGTTCTCTTGTTTAAGGAGAGATGGGACCAAGAAATCGAACTCGCTTACGGTAACATTTTGCGAAAACAAATTATTGTAATGAATAAGTCTAAAAATATATGGATTACGTTGTTTGGGGCATACGCTTATCCATACACTAACGGAAAGTGCTTAAATTTTCCGTAACGCCTTTTTAACGGTCATTTTACGACATGCCGCATAACGTTATCGTCACCTATATTCGCGGTAAATATGTCACTGTGTGTGTTATTCGAATTACATACGTATCTTTAGGTACTGACGAATTTAAATCGCCTGGTATAATCAACTGATATTTATTTTCCCATCATGCACTCCTAGATTGATAGCATGTTCAATAATGATTACACGATATGCCGTCAAAGTTACACTTGAAACCATCAAAATTGCCGTGACGTTAGGTTTTAACGTTTATGAAGGTAATTTAAAAATGACGTTAAAGCGATGAAAAACCTCCGGTGACCCCCTATTTTTATTTCTGAATTCATTTGTTTATTCAAATGTGCACATTATATTGTATTTTTAGCAATATCTAAAATATGTGTGTCATTTAGAAATCCTGTTCAATATGCGAAAAACGATTGGGAAAATGCCGTTTTTAATTAAAAATTGCTAAATTTAATTTTGTTTCTTTTCCATGTATCATTAATTTTCAAAATATAGACTTAGTATGTAACTGAATGTATTTGAAAGGATTTGAGCTTATTCGTTGAAAGCGAGCGCTTCATCTACATACATCAAATCAGTCAAAATGGCGTAATTTGCCGACGGGAGTATTATTAATGCCGATAACTCTTTAAATCGTTCGGTGACCCCCAAATTTTCTTACATTTTTGGATAAAAGACACAATAAACCTGCTATTTTGAAAAAATAAACAAATTCTAAAATATTTTGTTTCATCGTCCCATCTCTCCTTAAAACTCCCAGCCATTTGTAATTGAGAAAACTCACACACAAACTTTACATTCAGTACCCCTCTGGTAGTTGTAGAGTGGCACAGCTCTCTAGGTTTCATACGTACTTCATATTTACAGGTTTAAAACAATGTGAATGACCTTAATAACTTGATTACACATACAACTATACCTAAGTTGTTCACAATCATTTATTTCTGAAAGCATCTTTATTAATAAATAACCTTGTGTAGCCTTTGTCTAAACGCAATAGAGCAAATGTCTGAAACAGGCGTTATACAGACATCAGCTTTATTTATTTATTGAAACAGGCGTTATACAGACATCAGCTTTATTTATTTATTGAAACAGGCGTTATACAGACATCAGCTTTATTTATTTAATTATTGAAACAGGCGTTATACAGACATCAGCTTTATCTATTGATTGAAACAGGCGTTATACAGACATCAGCTTTATTTATTTTTTGAAGAACAAAGCAACCTTAATGTTCAGTCTTCATTTTATCATTGCCATATATGTTCTTTATCCCCTATCAGTGATATTAGTGACGTCTTCTTTGATGAAGATCTAAGGAAATGAATTTGACATTTCATGTTGACCAAATGATGTGATAAACGACCGTTTTGACATTTCTATTATCAAAAAATGGTCAGAGAAAACTATTATGGTAGGAAATGTGATATTTCAATATTGAGGAATTCATATAAAGCTGAAGTGTAGACAAGGTAAAAAGTACTTTAGTTGGTACCAACCCATTGTAGACTTTGAAAGAGGAGAACATTAATCAGTGTCACATTTTTGTCGAAATACACAATACAAGAATACAAAATACAACTGACACATACACAAAACAAATGAAACTATCCACAATACGACCAACAATACAAGAATACAACTGACAAAACATAAGAATACAACATAAATAATACAGGATACAACTGAAACAGTACAGGATACAACTGAAACAATACACAATACAACTGAAACAATACACAATACAACTGAAACAATACACAGTACAACTGAAACAATACACAATACAACTGAAACAATTCACATCCATTACGTAGATAACACAATGTTCAATACAACTAAACAAGACACATCCATTACGTAGATAACGCAATGCAACCAACCTTCACACTGTGAGGAGTTTATATGTTGACGTTCAAGATCAATGTAAGGAGCTTGTAAGTGCATAGAACCAGTGTTCGCATCCATCACTGTCTGTACGTTTTTAGTTTCCTTTCACGTCTCATTCTTCGTTGACAGTTAATCCAATTCGAAAGTGAAGTACCAATTGTAAGAGAAAATTAACAAGTTTAACTACACTTACACTTGTGACGTCATCCTATTGTTCTCTCGCTCCATTATATTTCAGGAAAGGACAGTTGCACACTACTTCAGGTGTTTAACTTGAAATTTCAATTTCTAAAAACGTTTAAAGTAAATTTGTTAAATAAGAACTACTTTGAGTGTTATTTAATTTGATCAATGTCGCCGTAAGTATCCCTTGGGTCTTGGCTACATACTGTTCAAGGAATGAAGAATTACTATGCTACGTTGTGTTCAAGGACTGGGTCATTACTAGGCTACGTAATGTTCAAGGAATGGAGAATAACTTGGCTACATAATGTTCAAGGAATGGAGAATTACTTGGCTACATAATGTTCAAGGAATGGAGAATTACTTGGCTACGTTGTGTTCAAAGACTGGAGAATTACTAGGCTACGTAATGTTCAAGGAATTACGAATAACTTGGCTACATTATGTTCAAGGAATGGAGAATTAGTTGGCTTCATTTTGTTCAAGGAATGGAGAATAACTTGGCTACATTTTGTTCAAGGAATGAAGAATAACGTGGCTACATTTTGTTCAAGGAATGAAGAATAACGTGGCTATATTTTGTTCAAGGAATGGAGAATAACGTGGCTACATTATGTTCAAGGAATGGAGAATTAATTGGACATTTACGTATACGGAAGTGTTTTATTTGGTTATTTTTTGTGGAAACACACTTCGAGGGGACATTACTGTTCACAAATATGTATGTTATTAATATATAATAAGCCAGTCGAAACATGAAGGCATATATACACTGTCGGTCAAAAGAAACGCCTACCAGATATCTTATCAGATTTCGTAAAAAACATAATGAACACTTCAGCAATATTGTAGCATTATGAAGTTGCACTGTTTCTGCATAATATATTCAAATTTCAAAGGTTGTCATGTCACAAAAGAATGGCGATTGTTGAAATGAGACAACAAAATTGTTTACTTTTCGATCGGTGCTTGATCAGAAATACATTTGAAACAGATTTGTATACAACCACGAGCAACAATACAGGCATGCATTCGTATTAAAGTGGTGATGACGCAACCATGTAGTGGTCACGGTGAATCTACCGGAAATAGCGGTCTTCATTGGCCGTGGTTTTCATGAATGTTATATATTGATTCGAATTACAGTTTTCCACGATTTCAATAGACTTTCATATTAATTATTGTTTCAGCATAATGTGGAGCCATCATTTATTATATTTTAGTAACTTGGCTACATAATGTTCAAGGAATGGAGAATTACTTGGCTACATTATGTTCAAGGAATGAAAAATAACTTCGCTACATTATTTCATCTTTCACTTTAAGGAAAATCAAGTAGGCGTTTCTTTTGGTCGACAGTGTAGTTTGACTTTTGGTGTTTAAATCTACAAAGAATAACGCACATTCATTAAAAGATGTAAACTGTATGGGCCTAAGAGTAATTGAAGGGTCCGAATGACGAGGCTCTATAATGACGTTTAAATGCTACTGAAGTGAGAAAAAACTTATCATACAAAGTGATCATAAAGCAGAGATGATTTTCTATGACATATCATATCTGACATCTGAACATTTGGTTGCAAGACAGAAATGTACTATCTGTAGGGATCTGCAACCAAAATTATTTACAGCAATAATGCATCGTTATTCCTACCTTGGCAAACAGTTATTTGGTTGCAGAGAAACAAATAATCTGTTTCAAGCACATCGGATTAATTTGGTTTCAGATGTTTTCAAATTTACTAAATTTGACAAAAAACACGATGACAGACAGAATCATTTCGGCAAGTTGTCTCTCGCTAAGTGTATGACGTAATGAAACCAATGTATGTGACGCATCCTCCCATTGGCTCATTTCGTATCAACAATTTCTAACAAACAAAAATAAATTAATGTTGATTAATTCTGGTTGTTTTTATTCACGTTTCTAGATAGAAACTATTCATTAAAATAACTAATTGTTGTTTATTTCCTATCAAAATAATATACCAATCAAAGATAACTATGACAGCCAATCGGAACTGTTATAAGATTTGACAACAATCCGAATTCTTCTCGCGGCCACGGTGTAAACAAAAATGTAAATTATTTCTTAAATTGTGATATGTTACAGAGTCATTTTGATCTAAGCCTCGGTAGGTAAAGGGTAAGAGGCGATAAACGGGTTGCAGATATACAAACTCAACGTTGTCAGTGAATTGAAGTAACAGTTAGTTAACACATATATGCATAAGTGACAACTAAATTTATGATGACCAAATAACCACTGATAATGTCGTTAAACCAGTAATTGCCACAAAAATTCATAGTTTTTCATAAAATATCGTTGTATTGTTAGTAACCGGTGCATATAGAATTTTATAAACAATGCATGTTGCTCCGATTAGGGTTCATCCTCTTATATGATAAAGCATTCGGCGTTTTATCAGTACAAAAACGTAGATATCAGTTACCTTGTCTCAGAAAATGTGTGATTACAAAATTGATGTAACGGACACTTTCTTCATTGTCACAGATTATTTCAAATCACAAAATGGATGTTAATTGGCTTCATTCGTCCAATATGACCTACGAATGTGATTAAGATTTCCCCCTGAACCTGTTTTTGGAAGATCATCGGAAAACAGACAAAATTATTGTCAAGACATTATGTAGATATCCAAACAAAATACATTATAAAAAAAACAATAAAAAATATTGATTCATCACTCATTAGACACAGTATTTTAAAAATACCTGTATTTTCACACTTATCAAAACATGTCACTAAAGGATAGACATGATATCTTTAAAATAGATTTATTTAAAAAAACAAACAAGCAATATTAATTTCTCTTGAACTTTCATTAGATCTAACATCACAGAGCAAAATCAAAATTATCATAGAACAAAAAATAATGCACACCGTTATAAACCGATCATCTTTCTATAGATAATAAAACAAATCATCTGAATTACATATGTGCTTGTTGAGACGCGGTTTATAAAGATGGGACAAAATGCACTTCTACACCCAGGGACAGAGAAAGTATATATATACCAACACAAATTCAAGATAGTTTAATTCACGATGGATAGATACTGCTGACACACATGTAAATCATGTCTCTTAAAGCCAACTAACCTTCAGTTAATTTGTAAATTTAAAGAAATCGGGATCGTCGTTTTGAAGTCTCCTTAATCAGGTGAGATAGGCGATTTAATGGAATGTGGTTTTCTGGCTTGTTTTATGACATCAAACAGCGATGATGCGTCATCAATTTTAAAAGTCCCAGGAATATTATGACGACAACATCTTGTACTTACATAATTTCATAAAATGTAAAATACCAAACATTATGTAAAATGAAAACCCTTTGAAATAGCAGTTTTAGCACCCCATGTCACGTGTGGTTGAACAAATATTATACTGTTAATAATGAAAGTTTTTTCTTCATCGCATACGTTCGAAAAGGAATGTTTGACTGGCTCCTTTGTGTAGAGTACGCATAAATAATTGTATGCTAAACTTCTATCATGTCATTGGCATTATGAAATTAAAGTGTCAAGTAAAGTTCACGTTTTGTACATGTATTAAATGTTTTGGCTTTGTCAGGAGGGCTATTTGTAATATATATATATATATATATTGGTAAAATTTTATACTTCGTATTTGTGTCTGAATTCAATATTGTCCATTGAGGGGTATATCAATATAGACACAGATGGTAAATGGATATTACATGAGGTATTCGCCAACAAATGTTGATAAACAATGCATGCGGTGTATTGATTTTTCATATTTGAAGAGAGAATAGTAATATAATTTTCCGTTACCATCATATTACCATCACAAATTCTCCGTTACCAATGATAAAGTCTCTGTGACATTTGTGAAATATGTTTGTTTATTTTAGCGTACATCCTTGTGATGGAATTTTACTGATAATCTTGCAGGACATTCACTTTATATTTGTCTATAATTGTTGTATGCTATTATTATTACTGATTTTCTAATATTTCTCCCAGTTTGGGATTTAATTAAAGCTGTGAGTTAGATTTGTTTGGCAAAGAGAATAAAAATGATTTAAGATAATATAACGTCTTGATGTGGCAAGTTATAATCTAAAATACAAGAAAATAAAGCTATTATTTTCATTTCATCATGTCACATTGCAAAACCCCTGTACAATAATACAAAAATTTATGTTACATATCCGTGACAAGGACACATACACATCACACATACTCCATCCTCACTGTAACCAAGTTCCCTATCAGTGGCTAAGAGAATCGTAAGTGCCATATATTAACATTGTCACTACAACAACATACAGTATAGCAGAGGTTTCTTGTTCAGTTCAAGGTGTCTCAATCATGATATTTTATTTCTGTTTCCAAATAATTCATTTTCAAAATTCATCGTATTTATAATTCAAATAAATTTGTGATAGAAAAATCAATTGAAGGTCGAATAACAATGGGAATTTAAAACCTACAAATATTCTGAACAGCATTTACTGAAATCCTAGTAACAGATAAAAGGAAGCAAGGCCTCCCTGGTGTGTTTTATTATATAGTTTTATCCTGCTGATTTCCTGCCAAAGAATTAATTCGCTATTGCATTTAATTAAAAGTCTTTACGTTTATGAACAAAATGAAGATGCCTGTGGCAACTTTTAGGAACAGAGAGCTTAACTTCTAATCAGAACGACGTGCATGTAGATATGAAACCTTCCAACGGTTAAACCACCCGCAATGCTACTGCACACGAGAGGTGAAGCTTAAAGGTACATCCATTGTGTTGTTGTGGGTCACATATGCCAAACGTTATATATGATGTTAATCTTTCTAGAAGTACTGACTGTTAACAAACTTGCCATTTTGATGATAGTCAATTAAGTATATTGACGATATAAAGGTAAAAGTGTAGCTTTTTTTTTTTATCGAAAACCGGAAAATGCACCGCTTGTGGCGCGCGTCAATTGGTCAAACGTAATTTTGGAATCTTATTTTCACCATACAAACAGATAACTTTGGATTGATAGGGCTTATAACCACTGTGCATGTAACTGAGTCGTGTAGATTCGGCTTCTGTACATGTATAATGATGTTGCTCATTTTTTTAATTAGAAACTAGTAGTTATGATATAATTGGCTATTGGGGATGAATATGCAAGTTGAGTAAAGTTATTTGAACTGAAATCAGCGCATATCGTACGTTGGCACGTATTTCAGGCAAGTCCAAATTTATGAAACACAATGGATGTATCTTATAGAGCCATGGAATACGTCAATGTTTCAAATACAAATATATTGTGCTTAAAACATGAAATTCAAGTTAAATACCTCTTTGGATAAAACATTTAGTTTGATATCTGTAGGAATTAAATAATTGAATGAAGTAGCAAGTAAATAAACGCAAAACATTATATATTGTAATTTATTTAAATACTCATATACTTGGTTTTCCTTTCTTTTTCTTTGTTGTATTTCTCTACTGTGTGTTAATGTGAGAATGCTTTGCATTTGAAACTATTAATAGACAGCTTATTTGGATAACATGGTTATATTTGACTAATTTGGAGTCGAAGAAATCTGCGAAAAATTTAGTGTATATATTTCAATGAGATAGATTTTTACAAATGTTCCGATCTGTTCATCAACGTAATCGATGGCTCTTTAAGGCCCGTCCCTCTACTGACTCTGTTGGAAATCAACGAAAGCCATGTATACATAATGATAATTACTCGAATCATCAAAGGCTGTTATGGTTTGACCCATTCAGTTTCAAGTAGCACGTGTATGAGGCGCGCGTGTATTGCATGATGCAAGACTAATAACGCATGAAGTGCACGTGCTTCAGATGTTCAGTCAAACACAGGAGCAGGATAGACGACGCACAAGTCTCCTTACGTGAACTAGGGTTCCATAGTATAATAGTAGCTTTATCCTATATATATTTTCATCGTACGCGTGTATCTGTTTCAAATACCACTGTAATGGAACCGAGCCGAACCTTCCTGTACGAATGTGATTATGTAATTGGAAAGAACTATTTTAATTGTTTATGTCTTACTATGGTATCAAATGATGTATCTCGATTTGAATAAACACAAGTTGTGTCAACATAAAACAACGTATTTGTCAATTAGAAATAAATGCCATGTACATAGTGAACATATGTAACTTTTTGTTTATCTGGCATCACACTGTCTGTAGTAGTACACGTTTGTGCACTTTTCCTTGACTAATCCCTTGTTGGACTCGAACCCACATCCTCGAACCCAAAATCTTTCATTTAACAAGTTTGCTTGCCATCCACATATTCGCCAACACCTGCTAGTTTCCTACTGAATCACGTAGTGTGATTTTATCCGGAACATTTAGCACCACGAGCCTTCTGAAAGCGAACACGATGCACTTCGAGTGGTAAGGTCATGTTTCTACCTTGCAGCAGTTTTTTGTGTTGCTCGACCACTCACGGCATTGGTATATAGGATCTGGTAGTTGGTACATAGAATCTGGTAGTTGGTACATAGAATCTGATAGTTGAAACACAAGTCGTGTAACATAATCCGGACACACCTAGAATAGAAACAGCCATACCAGAATCAATGACTAAAGTTGTAATACTAAGTATCTAAAATAATTAACTCGGTGAAGTTTGAATACCGGATCATCATTAAACTAATTAACTTGATGAAGTTTGAATATCGGTTCACCATTATATCTCTGCTGGAGAAATAATAAGTTAAACAAATAATTTTTCTTAACATTCATGAAACATCGTAACCGGAAGTTAACAAAGAACGAGGAAAAGTATTTCCATTGCTAAGATAAATCTAGGAGTCTTCAAAGCTAAACATTATAATAAGTTATCATCTGACCTTTTCAAACAGGACATTATTTGTCAGTGAAATGTAGCGTCAGTATCTTTTCAACAAAGAAGTTATACTTAGGTTATGTTAACAGGATAATCGAATAACAAACTGGCGTTACAGGTAAATGTGATTGATTTGTCAATTAAATGACATAAAACCTATTATCAACATTCTGAAGAAATGTTCTCGCCACGAGTTTTATGGAGTGATATATTGTTGACATCCGACAAATATCAAAAGGATTTCGTGATCTTGTGTGTCACATGCGCCAACGAATAAGGAAGATAATTATATTTTCGTGTTTGCTGCCAATTTAGGAGAAACCGTCTGAAGCACTGAGACCACAGTGGCGCCTAACTCGACCGAAATGTCTTCTGATGACACTCATCAGAGAGAACTGAATTAAAAACAGATGTGAACAAATAATATTGAAAATATAAACTGTGCAATGAGAGAGAGAAAGAGAGAGAGAGAGATAGAGAGAGAGAGAGAGAGAGAGAGAGAGAGAGAGAGAGAGAGAGAGAGAGAGAGAGAGAGAGAGAGAGAGAGAGAGAGAGAGAGAGAGAGAGAGATAAAATGGGAGACGGACATACAGAGAGAGGTAATGAGAGATACAATGATACGGAAAGACAGTTGGGGAGAGGCAATGATACGGAAAGACAGTTGGAGAGATACAATGATACGGAAAGACAGTTGGAGAGAGGCAATGATACGGAAAGACAGTTGGAGAGAGGCAATGATACGGAAAGACAGTTGGAGAGATACAATGATACGGAAAGACAGTTGGAGAGAGGCAATGATACGGAAACACAATCGGAGAGATACAATGATACGGAAGACAGTTGGAGAGAGGCAATGATACGGCAAGACAGTTGGAGAGATACAATGATACGGAAATACAGTTGGAGAGAGGCAATGATACGGAAAGACAGTTGGAGAGAGGCAATGATACGGAAAGACAGTTGGAGAGATACAATGATACTGAAAGACAGTTGGAGAGAGGCAATGATACGGAAAGACAGTTGGAGAGAATCAATGATACGGAAAGACAGTTGGAGAGAGGCAATGATACGGAAAGACAGTTGGAGAGAGGCAATGATACGGAAAGACAGTTGGAGAGATACAATGATACGGAAAGACAGTTGGAGAGAGGCAATGATACGGAAACACAATTGGAGAGATACAATGATACGGAAAGACAGTTGGAGAGAGGCAATGATACGGAAACACAGTTGGAGAGATACAATGATACGGAAAGACAGTTGGAGAGAGGCAATGATACGGAAAGACAGTTGGAGAGATATAATGATACGGAAAGACAGTTTGAGAGAGACAATGATACGGAAAGACATTTGAAGAGAGGCAATGGTACGGAAAGACAGTTGGAGAGAGGCAATGATACGGAAAGACAGTTGGAGAGAGGCAATGAGAGCGATAGACGGAGAGAAGCAATGCGAGAGGCAGACGCAAAGATATAGTTGGAGAGAGAGTATGAGACAGAGATTCAGACAAAGAGCGACGATGATACAGAGAGACAATCGGAGAGAGACAATAAGACAGAGACAGACGGAGAGACAATAATAGACCAACGGAGAGAGACAATGATACAGAAAGAGAAACGAAGAGAGCCAATGAGAGAGCAGGCGGAAAGAGATAATGAAACAGAAAAAGACTGGGAGGGATAATGAGAGACGGACAGAGAGAGACAATAAGACAGCGAGGCAGACGGAACGGGACAATGAGAATGTCAGCCAGTGTTTCTCGTCACGTGACCTACTTTCAATCAATTAATTGACACAGTTTCATCCCATCTTGTAGAGAAAAGAACTGCAAATTATTCCGAAAACCTTTCAGGAAAGTCTGTCTTTTGTGTCAAATGTCAAATTAATATTTCATGTCTAACATTCTCTGCCGCATTCAGCAGCCACGGTTCTCCTGGTCGATCATCAGCCACGGTCCGGTGGGGGATTTCAGGACATCACAGTTCTCCTCGTCGATCATCAGCCACGGTCCGGTGGGGTTTTCAGGACATCACAGTTCTCCTGGTCGATCATCAGCCACGGTCCGGTGGGGGATTTCAGGACATCACAGTTCTCCTGGTCGATCATAAGCCACGGTCCGGTGGGGTTTTTCAGGACATCACAGTTCTTCTGGTCGATGATCAACCATGGTCCGGTTGGGGGTCAGGACATCACAGTTCTCCTGGTCGATCATCAGCCACGGTCCGCTGGGGGATTTCAGGACATCACAGTTCTCCTGGTCGATCATCAGCCACGGTCCGGTTGGAGGTTTCAAGACATCACGGTTCTCCTGGTCGATGATCAACCACGGTCCGGTTGGGGTTTTCAGGACATCACAGTTCTTCTGGTCGATGATCAACCACGGTCCGGTTGGGGTTTTCAGGACATCACAGTTCTCCTGGTCGATCATCAACCACGGTCCGGTGGGGTTTTTCAGGACATCACAGTTCTCCTGGTCGATCATCAGCCACGGTCCGGTGGGGGATTTCAGGACATCACAGTTCTCCTGGTCGATCATAAGCCACGGTCCGGTGGGGTTTTTCAGGACATCACAGTTCTTCTGGTCGATGATCAACCATGGTCCGGTTGGGGGTCAGGACATCACAGTTCTCCTGGTCGATCATCAGCCACGGTCCGGTGGGGGATTTCAGGACATCACAGTTCTCCTGGTCGATCATCAGTCACGGTCCGGTTGGAGGTTTCAAGACATCACGGTTCTCCTGGTCGATGATCAACCACGGTCCGGTTGGGGTTTTCAGGACATCACAGTTCTTCTGGTCGATGATCAACCACGGTCCGGTTGGGGTTTTCAGGACATCACAGTTCTCCTGGTCGATCATCAACCACGGTCCGGTGGGGTTTTTCAGGACATCACAGTTCTCCTGGTCGATCATCAACCACGGTCCGGTGGGGTTTTTCAGGACATCACAGTTCTCCTGTCGATCATCAGCCACGGTCCACGGTCCGGTGGTGGTTTTTAGGACATCAAGGTTCTCCTTGTCTCTTCGTCTTTGTTTGTTATTCGCAGTTCTCATTCCTGAAAAACACGAATTATAATGAAAAGTATTCGGTTTATTTTGAGTAGATTTAGAGACACTGGTTGTTCATAAAGTACAGTAGAAACGAATGATAAACGACGGAATACTACCAATTGAATCGTCAAATATATCATTTATGGCTGTTTTATCTTTCCATTTACCATACATTGCACACTAGAAGTTAGATTCTATTTCAAAGACATGTTTTTTTTCTAGAAAAGATGTTATGCTGATACACAGATGAGGATGAGGGTCAGGAGGAGGAGGAGGAGGAGGAGGAGGAGGCGAAGGTTGGTAGACTGATGATACTGTCACTGGATATGGCTTCTGTGTTTCAGCATAACATCTTTTCTAGAGAAAAATGTATTTGACAGTCTGGACATGTTGCTTCCATGGTGGTAGTGTTGACGTCATTGGTGTTAGTTATGATGATCACCTATGGTGATTACGTCACTGGTCATTGTGGTGTATATGCTTCAGTTGATTTGTCCAAGTTTTGATCCAAATTGGGCGGATCCGGATAAATTCGGAAGGATCTGACAATGCGGATTCCACCTTTTTTGTTGTATAAAACCGCAGTTTGTGAATAAAAGAACTACTTGATTTAGAAGCACTCCGACAAAATACGGGCAACTATAATCCATGTAATTTTAGTATCTTTTCATTTGCATTTTAATTTCAAATTAATTTATTTCAATGTCGGCGCATAAAAGTCATTTGTTTGCACAACCGTCGCCCTTAAACTCACCTTCCTACCTACCGGACAATGCATTGCGATAGACGTGCGTCAATTAGTCAAACGTAATGTTGGAAACTTATTTACAACAGGCAAAAAGACACATTTGGGTTGATAATGTTAATTAGGTCATATAACTACTGTACATATTAATGGGTCGTGAAGTTTCGGTTTCTGCACATGTATAATACTATTTCTAGATTTCCATTGCAAACTAGAAATTGTGATATATTTGGCGATTAGCGATGGATACGCAAGTTAAGAGAAATTATTTGAACTGAACTCAGCACAAACGGTATTTTGGCAGGTATTAAAGATAAATAAAATTTTATGAAACACGATTGACGTATCTTTAAAGAGATAAATGTGAAGGTATATAAACATACAGGTGAAGTGTTTGGAAATATTATGAGATTAAGAGATTATGATAGCTCTTATTTTAGTTTAATCTCAAGTGACGTTACTGTTATATGCCTTCATAAAATACTGATAAATTCTGATAATATTTGTGAAAGACATACCAATAAATTTCTCCAATCGCTAGATACGAAACTCATTTTAAAAGACTTAACCAAATAGTTTCAAGTTAGAAAAAAAGCCCAACGACGAAATTAAAGTTAATTTAGAAAAAGGTTTTATCATTGTCGTAAATGCATCCCGAACATGACAGAACTGGCGTATAACATGGGGCGGTTACAGACCATAGGAATCAGGCTCGTTATGAAGAATCCGGTAATCTTGTAAACTGTGTTGACTTATTTAGAACTAAATATGCATTGATAATTTCGAATATACAATCAGATATATTCGTGTTCTTATATTTCTTGTATTCTTATATAGATATCACGATTCACAAATCAGCAAAATTTTTGACATTTCATCAATTGTCATCAGACCTTTAAGAACAACGTGAACATCTCGCCAGACCTTTCTGAACAACGTGAACATCTCGCCAAACCTTTCTGAACAACGTGACCATCTCACCAGACCTTTCTGAACAACTCGAACATCTCACCAGACCTTTTAGAACGACGTGAACATCTTGCCAGACCTTTCAGGACAACGTGAACATCTCGCCAGACCTTTGTGAACGACATGAACATCTCGCCAGACCTTTCTGAACAACGTGAACATCTCGCCAGACCTTTCTGAACGACGTGAACATCTCACCAGACCTTTCTGAATGACGTGAACATCTCGCCAGACCTTTCAGAACAACGAGAACATCTCGCCAGACCTTTCTGAACAACGTGAAAATCTCGCCAGACCTTTCTGAACGACGTGAACATCTCACCAGACCTTTCAGAACAACGTGAATATCTCGCCAGACCATTCAGAACAACATGAACATCTCGCCAGACCTTTTGGAAGACGTGAACATCTTGCCAGACTTTTCGAAACAACATGAACATCTCCCTAGACCTTTCGGAACATCTTGCGAAACAGCCTGAACATTCCAGAGAACTTTAGGAACAACGTGAACATCTCGTCAGACCTCTCGTACCAGGTTGAATATTCCCGAGAACTTTAGGAGCACAACTTGAGTATGAAGCCGCATCACTATGAATGAAAATGAATTTCTATTAAAACGGAAGTAATAAATATACTCAAACCGGTCTGTTTACTTGGATAAGGGTATCATTCTTTGTAACCCAACAGTTTGATATTTTCATTTGACAGATTCACTCAAAAAAAGAGAGCTCCATACATCCACAACGTCGGTGTCAGTAAAAGTGATCTATGCAAAAACGTTCTCTCTGGGGAGAAACTTTTTTCTTTTATAAATATCTCATTTCCTTTCGAAGCTGTGCTTTGCATTGAGGAAAGTGTGCTAACTTGCAGGACAAACGTCTACGTAATTAGTATTTCATTAGACGTAGTGCAGGATAAACGTCTACGTAATTAGTATTTCATTAGACGTAGTGCAGGACAAACGTCTACGTAATTAGTATTTCAATAGACGTGGTGCAGGACAAACGTCTACGTAATTAGCATTTCATTAGACGTAGTGCAGGATAAACGTCTACGTAATTAGTATTTCATTAGACGTAGTGCAGGACAAACGTCTACGTAATTAGTATTTCAATAGACGTGGTGCAGGACAAACGTCTACGTAATAAGCATTTCATTAGATGTGGTGCATGATAAACGTCTACGTAATTAGAATTTCATTAGACGTAGTGCAGGACAAACGTCTACGTAATTAGTATTTCATTAGACGTAGTGCAGGACAAACGTCTACGTAATTAACATTTCATTAGACGTAGTGCAGGATAAACGTCTACGTAATTAGTATTTCATTAGACGTGGTGCAGGACAAACGTCTACGTAATTAGCATTTCATTAGATGTAGTGCAGGACAAACGTCTACGTAATTAGTATTTCATTACACGCAGTGCAGGACAAACGTCTACGTAATTAGTATTTCATTAGACGTAGTGCAGGACAAACGTCTACGTAATTGGTATTTCATTAGACGTGGTGCAGGACAAACGTCTACGTAATTAGCATTTCATTAGATGTAGTGCAGGACAAACGTCTACGTAATTAGTATTTCATTAGACGTAGTGCAGGACAAACGTCTACGTAATTAGTATTTCATTAGACGTAGTGCAGGACAAACGTCTACGTAATTAGTATTTCATTAGACGTGGTGCAGGACAAACGTCTACGTAATTAGCATTTCATTAGACGTAGTACATGATAAACGTCTACGTAATTAGTATTTCATTAGATGTAGTGCAGGACAAACGTCTACGTAATTAGAATTTCATTAGATGTGGTGCAGGACAAACGTCTACGTAATTAGTATTTCATTAGATGTGGTGCAGGACAAACGTCTACGTAATTAGTATTTCATTAGATGTAGAACAGGATAAACGTCCACGTAATTAGTATTTCATTAACGTAGTGCATGATAAAAGTCTACGTAATTAGTATTAAATTAGACGTGGTGCAGGACAAACGTCTACGTAATTAATATTTCATAAGACGTAGTGCATGATAAACGTCCACGTAATTAGTGTTTCATTAGATGTAGTGCAGGACAAACGTCTACGTAATTAGTATTTCATTAGACGTAGTGCAGGACTAACGTCTACATAATTAGTATTTCATTAGACGTAGTGCAGAACAAACGTCCACGTAATTAGTGTTTCATTACACGTAGTGCAGGACAAACGTCTACGTAATTAGTATTTCATTAGATGTAGTGCATGATAAACGTCCACGTAATAAGTATTTCTTTAGACGTAGTGCAGGACAAACGTCTACGTAATTAGTATTTCATTAGATGTAGTGCAGATTAAACGTCCACGTAATTAGTGTTTCATTACACGCAGTGCAGAACAAACGTCTTCGTAATTAGTGTTTCATTACACGTAGTGCAGGACAAACGTCTACGTAATTAGTATTTCATTAGACGTAGTGCAGAACAAACGTCCTCGTAATAAGTGTTTCATTACACGTAGTGCAGGACAAACGTCTACGTAATTAGTATTTCATTAGATGTAGTGCATGATAAACGTCCACGTAATTAGTATTTCATTAGACGTAGTGCAGGACAAACGTCTACGTAATTAGTGTTTCATTAGATGTAGTGCAGAACAAACGTCCACGTAATTAGTATTTCATTAGACGTAGTGCAGGACAAACGTCTACGTAATAAGTGTTTCATTAGACGTAGTACAGGACAAACGTCTACGTAATTAGTATTTCAATAGACGCAGTGCAGGACAAACGTCTACGTAATTAGTGTTTCATTACATGTGGTGCAGGACAAACGTCTACGTAATTAGTGTTTCATTAGATGTAGTGCAGGACAAACGTCTACGTAATTAGTATTTCATTACATGTGGTGCAGGATAAACGTCTACGTAATTAGTATTTCATTAGACGTAGTGCAGGACAAACGTCTACGTAATTAGTATTTCAATAGACGTGGTGCAGGACAAACGTCTACGTAATTAGCATTTCATTAGACGTAGTGCAGGAGAAACGTCTACGTAATTAGTATTTCATTAGACGTAGTGCAGGACAAACGTCTACGTAATTAGTATTTCAATAGACGTGGTGCAGGACAAACGTCTACGTAATTAGCATTTCATTAGATGTGGTGCATGATAAACGTCTACGTAATTAGAATTTCATTAGACGTAGTGCAGGACAAACGTCTACGTAATTAGTATTTCATTAGACGTAGTGCAGGACAAACGTCTACGTAATTAACATTTCATTAGACGTAGTGCAGGATAAACGTCTACGTAATTAGTATTTCATTAGACGTGGTGCAGGACAAACGTCTACGTAATTAGCATTTCATTAGATGTAGTGCAGGACAAACGTCTACGTAATTAGTATTTCATTACACGCAGTGCAGGACAAACGTCTACGTAATTAGTATTTCATTAGACGTAGTGCAGGACAAACGTCTACGTAATTGGTATTTCATTAGACGTGGTGCAGGACAAACGTCTACGTAATTAGCATTTCATTAGATGTAGTGCAGGACAAACGTCTACGTAATTAGTATTTCATTAGACGTAGTGCAGGACAAACGTCTACGTAATTAGTATTTCATTAGACGTAGTGCAGGACAAACGTCTACGTAATTAGTATTTCATTAGACGTAGTACATGATAAACGTCTACGTAATTAGTATTTCATTAGATGTAGTGCAGGACAAACGTCTACGTAATTAGAATTTCATTAGATGTGGTGCAGGACAAACGTCTACGTAATTAGTATTTCATTAGATGTGGTGCAGGACAAACGTCTACGTAATTAGTATTTCATTAAATGTAGAACAGGATAAACGTCCACGTAATTAGTATTTCATTAGACGTAGTGCATGATAAAAGTCTACGTAATTAGTATTAAATTAGACGTGGTGCAGGACAAACGTCTACGTAATTAATATTTCATAAGACGTAGTACAGGATAAACGTCTACGTAATTAGTGTTTCATTACACGTAGTGCAGGACAAACCTCTACGTAATTAGTATTTCATTAGATGTAGTGCAGGACTAACGTCTACGTAATTAGTATTTCATTAGACGTAGTGCAGAACAAACGTCCACGTAATTAGTGTTTCATTACACGTAGTGCAGGACAAACGTCTACGTAATTAGTATTTCATTAGATGTAGTGCATGATAAACGTCCATGTAATTAGTATTTCATTAGATGTAGTGCAGGATAAACGTCTACGTAATAAGTGTTTCATTAGATGTAGTGCAGGACAAACGTCTACGTAATTAGTATTTCATTAGACGTAGTGCAGGACTAACGTCTACGTAATTAGTGTTTCATTACACGTAGTGCAGGACAAACGTCTACGTAATTAGTGTTTCATTACACGTAGTGCAGGACAAACGTCTACGTAATTAGTATTTCATTAGATGTAGTGCAGAACAAACGTCCACGTAATTAGTGTTTCATTACACGTAGTGCAGGACAAACGTCTACGTAATTAGTGTTTCATTACACGTAGTGCAGGACAAACGTCTACGTAATTAGTATTTCATTAGATGTAGTGCATGATAAACGTCCACGTAATAAGTATTTCATTAGATGTAGTGCAGATTAAACGTCCACGTAATTAGTGTTTCATTACACGCAGTGCAGAACAAACGTCTTCGTAATTAGTGTTTCATTACACGTAGTGCAGGACAAACGTCTACGTAATTAGTATTTCATTAGACGTAGTGCAGAACAAACGTCCTCGTAATTAGTGTTTCATTACACGTAGTGCAGGACAAACGTCTACGTAATTAGTATTTCATTAGATGTAGTGCATGATAAACGTCCACGTAATTAGTATTTCATTAGACGTAGTGCAGGACAAACGTCTACGTAATTAGTGTTTCATTAGATGTAGTGCAGAACAAACGTCCACGTAATTAGTATTTCATTAGACGTAGTGCAGGACAAACGTCTACGTAATAAGTGTTTCATTAGACGTAGTACAGGACAAACGTCTACGTAATTAGTATTTCAATAGACGTAGTGCAGGACAAACGTCTACGTAATTAGTGTTTCATTACATGTGGTGCAGGACAAACGTCTACGTAATTAGTGTTTCATTAGATGTAGTGCAGGACAAACGTCTACGTAATTAGTATTTCATTACATGTGGTGCAGGACAAACGTCTACGTAATTAGTATTTCATAAGATGTAGTGCAGGACTAACGTCCACGTAGTTAGTATTTCATTAGATGTGGTGCAGGACAAACGTCTACGTAATTAGTATTTCATTAGACGTAGTGCAGAACAAACGTCCTCGTAATTAGTGTTTCATTACACGTAGTGCAGGACAAACGTCTACGTAATTAGTATTTCATTAGATGTAGTGCATGATAAACGTCCACGTAATTAGTATTTCATTAGACGTAGTGCAGGACAAACGTCTACGTAATTAGTGTTTCATTAGATGTAGTGCAGAACAAACGTCCACGTAATTAGTATTTCATTAGACGTAGTGCAGGACAAACGTCTACGTAATAAGTGTTTCATTAGACGTAGTACAGGACAAACGTCTACGTAATTAGTATTTCAATAGACGTAGTGCAGGACAAACGTCTACGTAATTAGTGTTTCATTACATGTGGTGCAGGACAAACGTCTACGTAATTAGTGTTTCATTAGATGTAGTGCAGGACAAATGTCTACGTAATTAGTATTTCATTACATGTGGTGCAGGACAAACGTCTACGTAATTAGTATTTCATAAGATGTAGTGCAGGACTAACGTCCACGTAGTTAGTATTTCATTAGATGTGGTGCAGGACAAACGTCCACGTAATTAGTGTTTCATTAGATGTGGTGCATGATAAACGTCTACGTAATTAGTATTTCATTAGATGTAGTGCATGATAAACGTCCACGTAATTAGTGTTTCATTACATGTGGTGCATGATAAACGTCTACGTAATTAGTGTTTCAGTAGACGTAGTGCAGGACAAACGTCTGCGTAATTAGTATTTCATTAGATGTGGTGCATGATAAACGTCAACGTAATTAGTGTTTAATTAGGTGTAGTGCAGGACAAACGTCTACGTAATTAGTGTTTCAGTAGACGTAGTGCAGGACAAACGTCCACGTAATTAGTGTTTCATTAGATGTAGTGCAGGACAAACGTCTACGTAATAAGTATGTCATTAGATGTGGTGCATGATAAACGTCCACGTAATTAGTGTTTCAGTAGACGTAGTGCAGGACAAACGTCCACGTAATTAGTATTTCATTAGATGTAGTGCAGGACAAACGTCTACGTAATAAGTATGTCATTAGATGTGGTGCAGGACAAACGTCTACGTAATTAGTGTTTCATTAGATGTAGTGCAGGACAAACGTCTACGTAATAAGCATGTCATTAGATGTGGTGCAGGACAAACGTCTACGTAATTAGTATTTCATTAGACGTAGTGCAGGACAAACGTCTACGTAATTAGTATTTCATTAGATGTGGTGCATGATAAACGTCCACGTAATTAGTGTTTCATTAGACGTAGTACAGGACAAACGTCTACGTAATTAGTATTTCATTAGACGTAGTGCAGGACAAACGTCCACGTAATTAGTATTTCATTAGACGTAGTGCAGGACAAACGTCTACGTAATTAGTGTTTCATTAGACGTAGTGCATGATAAACGTCCACGTAATTAGTGTTTCATTAGACGTAGTGCAGGACACACGTCTACGTAATTAGTATTTCATTACATGTGGTGCAGGACAAACGTCCACGTAATTAGTGTTTCATTAGAAGTAGTGCATGACAAACGTCTACGTAATTAGTGTTTCATTAGATGTAGTGCATGATAAACGTCTACGTAATTAGTGTTTCATTAGATGTGGTGCATGATAAACGTCTACGTAATTAGTATTTCATTAGATGTAGTGCAGGATAAACGTCTACGTAATTAGTGTTTCATTAGACGTAGTGCAGGACAAACGTCCACGTAATTAGTGTTTCATTAGATGTAGTGCATGACAAACGTCTACGTAATTAGTGTTTCATTAGATGTAGTGCATGATAAACGTCTACGTATATAGTGTTTCATTACACGTAGTGCAGGACAAACGTCTACGTAATTAGTATTTCATTAGATGTAGTGGATGATAAACGTCCACGTCATTAGTATTTCATTAGACGTAGTGCAGGACAAACGTCTACGTAATTAGTGTTTCATTAGATGTAGTGCAGAACAAACGTCCACGTAATTAGTATTTCATTAGACGTAGTGCAGGACAAACGTTTACGTAATAAGTGTTTCATTAGACGTAGTGCAGGACAAACGTCTACGTAATTAGTATTTCATTAGATGTAGTGCAGGACTAACGTCCACGTAATTGGTATTTCATTAGATGTGGTGCAGGACAAACGTCCACGTAATTAGTGTTTCATTAGATGTGGTGCATGATAAACGTCTACGTAATTAGTGTTTCAGTAGACGTAGTGCAGGACAAACGTCTGCGTAATTAGTATTTCATTTGATGTGGTGCAGGACAAACGTCCACGTAATTAGTGTTTCATTAGATGTAGTGCAGGACAAACGTCTACGTAATAAGTATGTCATTAGATGTGGTGCATGATAAACGTCCACGTAATTAGTATTTCATTAGATGTAGTGCAGGACAAACGTCTACGTAATTAGTATTTCATTAGATGTAGTGCAGGACAAACGTCTATGTAATTAGTATTTCATTAGATGTGGTGCAGGATAAACGTCTACGTAATTAGTATTTCATTACATGTGGTGCAGGACAAACGTCTACGTAATTAGTATTTCATTAGATGTGGTGCAGGATAAACGTCCACGTAATTAGTATTTCATTAGCTGTAGTGCAGGATAAACGTCTACGTAATTAGTGTTTCATTAGATGTAGTGCAGGACACACGTCTACGTAATTAGTATTTCATTAGACGTAGTGCAGGACAAACGTCTCCGTAATTAGTATTTCATTACATGTGGTGCAGGACAAACGTCCACGTAATTAGTGTTTCATTAGACGTAGTACAGGACAAACGTCTACGTAATTAGTATTTCATTACATGTAGTGCAGGACAAACGTCTACGTAATTAGTATTTCATTAGACGTAGTGCAGGACAAACGTCTACGTAATTAGTATTACATTAGATGTAGTGCAGGATAAACGTCTACGTAATTAGTATTTCATTAGATGTAGTGCAGGATAAACGTCTACGTAACTAGTGTTTCATTAGACGTAGTGCAGGACAAACGTCTACGTAATTAGTATTTCATTAGACGTAGTGCAGGAAAAACGTCTACGTAATTAGTTTTTCATTAGATGTTGTGCAGGACAAACGTCTACGTAATTAGTGTTTCATTAGACGTAATGCAGGACAAACGTCTACGTAATTAGTATTACATTAGATGTAGTGCAGGATAAACGTCTACGTAATTAGTGTTTCATTAGATGTAGTGCAGGATAAACGTCTACATAATTAGTGTTTCATTAGACGTAGTGCAGGACAAACGTCTACGTAATTAGTATTTCATTAGACGTAGTGCAGGACAAACGTCTACGTAATTAGTTTTTCATTAGATGTTGTGCAGGACAAACGTCTACGTAATTAGTGTTTCATTAGATGTGGTGCATGATAAACGTCTACGTAATTAGTGTTTCATTAGACGTAGTGCAGGACAAACGTCTACGTAATTAGTATTTCATTAGACGTAGTGCAGGACAAACGTCTACGTAATTAGTATTACATTAGATGTAGTGCAGGATAAACGTCTACGTAATTAGTATTTCATTAGATGTAGTGCAGGATAAACGTCTACGTAACTAGTGTTTCATTAGACGTAGTGCAGGACAAACGTCTACGTAATTAGTATTTCATTAGACGTAGTGCAGGACAAACGTCTACGTAATTAGTTTTTCATTAGATGTTGTGCAGGACAAACGTCTACGTAATTAGTGTTTCATTAGACGTAGTGCAGGACAAACGTCTACGTAATTAGTATTACATTAGATGTAGTGCAGGATAAACGTCTACGTAATTAGTATTTCATTAGATGTAGTGCAGGATAAACGTCTACATAATTAGTGTTTCATTAGACGTAGTGCAGGACAAACGTCTACGTAATTAGTATTTCATTAGACGTAGTGCAGGACAAACGTCTACGTAATTAGTTTTTCATTAGATGTTGTGCAGGACAAACGTCTACGTAATTAGTGTTTCATTAGATGTGGTGCATGATAAACGTCTACGTAATTAGTGTTTCATTAGACGTAGTGCAGGACAAACGTCTACGTAATTAGTATTTCATTAGACGTAGTGCAGGACAAACGTCTACGTAATTAGTTTTTCATTAGATGTTGTGCAGGACAAACGTCTACGTAATTAGTGTTTCATTAGATGTGGTGCATGATAAACGTCTACGTAATTAGTATGTCATTAGATGTAGTGCAGGACAAACGTCTACGTAATTAGTATTTCATTAGACGTAGTGCAGGACAAACGTCTACGTAACTAGTATTACATTAGTTGTAGTGCAGGATAAACGTCTACGTAATTAGTATTTCATTAGATGTAGTGCAGGATAAACGTCTACGTAATTAGTGTTTCATTAGACGTAGTGCAGGACAAACGTCTACGTAATTAATATTTCATTAGACGTAGTGCAGGACAAACGTCTACGTAATTAGTTTTTCATTAGATGTAGTGCAGGACAAACGTCTACGTAATTAGTATTTCATTAGACGTAGTGCAGGACAAACGTCTACGTAATTAGTATTACAACAGATGTAGTGCAGGATAAACGTCTACGTAATTAGTATTTCATTAGATGTAGTGCAGGATAAACGTCTACGTAATTAGTGTTTCATTAGACGTAGTGCAGGACAAACGTCTACGTAATTAGTATTTCATTAGACGTAGTGCAGGACAAACGTCTACGTAATTAGTTTTTCATTAGATGTTGTGCAGGACAAACGTCTACGTAGTTAGTGTTTCATTAGATGTGGTGCATGATAAACGTCTACGTAATTAGTGTTTCATTAGACGTAGTGCAGGACAAACGTCTACGTAATTAGTGTTTCATTAGACGTAGTGCAGGATAAACGTCTACGTAATTAGTATTTCATTAGATGTAGTGCAGGACAAACGTCTACGTAATTAGTATTACATTAGATGTAGTGCAGGATAAACGTCTACGTAATTAGTATTTCATTAGATGTAGTGCAGGACAAACGTCTACGTAATAAGTATGTCATTAGATGTGGTGCAGGACAAACGTCTACGTAATTAGTGTTTCATTAGATGTAGTGCAGGACAAACGTCTACGTAATAAGTATGTCATTAGATGTGGTGCAGGACAAACGTCTACGTAATTAGTATTTCATTAGACGTAGTGCAGGACAAACGTCTACGTAATTAGTATTTCATTAGATGTGGTGCATGATAAACGTCCACGTAATTAGTGTTTCATTAGACGTAGTACAGGACAAACGTCTACGTAATTAGTATTTCATTAGACGTAGTGCAGGACAAACGTCCACGTAATTAGTATTTCATTAGACGTAGTGCAGGACAAACGTCTACGTAATTAGTGTTTCATTAGACGTAGTGCATGATAAACGTCCACGTAATTAGTGTTTCATTAGACGTAGTGCAGGACACACGTCTACGTAATTAGTATTTCATTACATGTGGTGCAGGACAAACGTCCACGTAATTAGTGTTTCATTAGAAGTAGTGCATGACAAACGTCTACGTAATTAGTGTTTCATTAGATGTAGTGCATGATAAACGTCTACGTAATTAGTGTTTCATTAGATGTGGTGCATGATAAACGTCTACGTAATTAGTATTTCATTAGATGTAGTGCAGGATAAACGTCTACGTAATTAGTGTTTCATTAGACGTAGTGCAGGACAAACGTCCACGTAATTAGTGTTTCATTAGATGTAGTGCATGACAAACGTCTACGTAATTAGTGTTTCATTAGATGTAGTGCATGATAAACGTCTACGTATATAGTGTTTCATTACACGTAGTGCAGGACAAACGTCTACGTAATTAGTATTTCATTAGATGTAGTGGATGATAAACGTCCACGTCATTAGTATTTCATTAGACGTAGTGCAGGACAAACGTCTACGTAATTAGTGTTTCATTAGATGTAGTGCAGAACAAACGTCCACGTAATTAGTATTTCATTAGACGTAGTGCAGGACAAACGTTTACGTAATAAGTGTTTCATTAGACGTAGTGCAGGACAAACGTCTACGTAATTAGTATTTCATTAGATGTAGTGCAGGACTAACGTCCACGTAATTGGTATTTCATTAGATGTGGTGCAGGACAAACGTCCACGTAATTAGTGTTTCATTAGATGTGGTGCATGATAAACGTCTACGTAATTAGTGTTTCAGTAGACGTAGTGCAGGACAAACGTCTGCGTAATTAGTATTTCATTTGATGTGGTGCAGGACAAACGTCCACGTAATTAGTGTTTCATTAGATGTAGTGCAGGACAAACGTCTACGTAATAAGTATGTCATTAGATGTGGTGCATGATAAACGTCCACGTAATTAGTATTTCATTAGATGTAGTGCAGGACAAACGTCTACGTAATTAGTATTTCATTAGATGTAGTGCAGGACAAACGTCTATGTAATTAGTATTTCATTAGATGTGGTGCAGGATAAACGTCTACGTAATTAGTATTTCATTACATGTGGTGCAGGACAAACGTCCACGTAATTAGTGTTTCATTAGACGTAGTACAGGACAAACGTCTACGTAATTAGTATTTCATTACATGTAGTGCAGGACAAACGTCTACGTAATTAGTATTTCATTAGACGTAGTGCAGGACAAACGTCTACGTAATTAGTATTACATTAGATGTAGTGCAGGATAAACGTCTACGTAATTAGTATTTCATTAGATGTAGTGCAGGATAAACGTCTACGTAACTAGTGTTTCATTAGACGTAGTGCAGGACAAACGTCTACGTAATTAGTATTTCATTAGACGTAGTGCAGGAAAAACGTCTACGTAATTAGTTTTTCATTAGATGTTGTGCAGGACAAACGTCTACGTAATTAGTGTTTCATTAGACGTAATGCAGGACAAACGTCTACGTAATTAGTATTACATTAGATGTAGTGCAGGATAAACGTCTACGTAATTAGTATTTCATTAGATGTAGTGCAGGATAAACGTCTACATAATTAGTGTTTCATTAGACGTAGTGCAGGACAAACGTCTACGTAATTAGTATTTCATTAGACGTAGTGCAGGACAAACGTCTACGTAATTAGTTTTTCATTAGATGTTGTGCAGGACAAACGTCTACGTAATTAGTGTTTCATTAGATGTGGTGCATGATAAACGTCTACGTAATTAGTGTTTCATTAGACGTAGTGCAGGACAAACGTCTACGTAATTAGTATTTCATTAGACGTAGTGCAGGACAAACGTCTACGTAATTAGTTTTTCATTAGATGTTGTGCAGGACAAACGTCTACGTAATTAGTGTTTCATTAGATGTGGTGCATGATAAACGTCTACGTAATTAGTATGTCATTAGATGTAGTGCAGGACAAACGTCTACGTAATTAGTATTTCATTAGACGTAGTGCAGGACAAACGTCTACGTAATTAGTATTACATTAGTTGTA
This sequence comes from Gibbula magus, assembly GCA_936450465.1. Classification (NCBI taxonomy): domain Eukaryota; kingdom Metazoa; phylum Mollusca; class Gastropoda; order Trochida; family Trochidae; genus Gibbula; species Gibbula magus. The sequence continues at coordinate 68,677,114 of OW388305.1, forward strand.
GTGCAGGATAAACGTCTACGTAATTAGTATTTCATTAGATGTAGTGCAGGATAAACGTCTACGTAATTAGTGTTTCATTAGACGTAGTGCAGGACAAACGTCTACGTAATTAATATTTCATTAGACGTAGTGCAGGACAAACGTCTACGTAATTAGTTTTTCATTAGATGTAGTGCAGGACAAACGTCTACGTAATTAGTATTTCATTAGACGTAGTGCAGGACAAACGTCTACGTAATTAGTATTACAACAGATGTAGTGCAGGATAAACGTCTACGTAATTAGTTTTTCATTAGATGTAGTGCAGGATAAACGTCTACGTAATTAGTGTTTCATTAGACGTAGTGCAGGACAAACGTCTACGTAATTAGTATTTCATTAGACGTAGTGCAGGACAAACGTCTACGTAATTAGTTTTTCATTAGATGTTGTGCAGGACAAACGTCTACGTAGTTAGTGTTTCATTAGATGTGGTGCATGATAAACGTCTACGTAATTAGTGTTTCATTAGACGTAGTGCAGGACAAACGTCTACGTAATTAGTGTTTCATTAGACGTAGTGCAGGATAAACGTCTACGTAATTAGTATTTCATTAGATGTAGTGCAGGACAAACGTCTACGTAATTAGTATTACATTAGATGTAGTGCAGGATAAACGTCTACGTAATAAGTATTTCATTAGACGTAGTGCAGGACAAACGTCTACGTAATTAGTGTTTCATTAGACGTAGTGCAGGATAAACGTCTACGTAATTAGTATTTCATTAGATGTAGTGCAAGATAAACGTCTACGTAATTAGGATTTCATTAGATGTAGTGCAGGATAAACGTGTACGTAATTAGTGTTTCATTAGACGTAGTGCAGGACAAACGTCTACGTAATTAGTATTTCATTAGACGTAGTGCAGGACAAACGTCTACGTAATTAGTTTTTCATTAGATGTTGTGCAGGACAAACGTCTACGTAATTAGTGTTTCATTAGATGTGGTGCATGATAAACGTCTACGTAATTAGTGTTTCATTAGATGTGGTGCATGATAAACGTCTACGTAATTAGTATTTCATTAGATGTGGTGCAGGATAAACGTCCACGTAATTAGTATTTCATTACATGTGGTGCAGGACAAACGTCTACGTAATTAGTATTTCATTAGATGTAGTGCAGGACAAACGTCCACGTAATTAGTATTTCATTAGATGTAGTGCAGGACAAACGTCTACGTAATTAGTATTACATTAGATGTAGTGCAGGATAAACGTCTACGTAATAAGTATTTCATTAGACGTAGTGCAGGACAAACGTCTACGTAATTAGTGTTTCATTAGACGTAGTGCAGGATAAACGTCTACGTAATTAGTATTTCATTAGATGTAGTGCAGGATAAACGTCTACGTAATTAGTGTTTCTTTAGACGTAGTGCAGGACAAACGTCTACGTAATTAGTATTTCATTAGACGTAGTGCAGGACAAACGTCTACGTAATTAGTTTTTCATTAGATGTTGTGCAGGACAAACGTCTACGTAATTAGTGTTTCATTAGATGTGGTGCATGATAAACGTCTACGTAATTAGTGTTTCATTAGATGTGGTGCATGATAAACGTCTACGTAATTAGTATTTCATTAGATGTGGTGCAGGATAAACGTCCACGTAATTAGTATTTCATTACATGTGGTGCAGGACAAACGTCTACGTAATTAGTATTTCATTAGATGTAGTGCAGGACAAACGTCCACGTAATTAGTGTTTCATTAGATGTAGTGCAGGACAAACGTCTACGTAATTAGTATTACATTAGATCTAGTGCAGGATAAACGTCTACGTAATTAGTATTTCATTAGATGTAGTGCAGGATAAACGTCTACGTAATTAGTATTTCATTAGATGTAGTGCAGGACAAACGTCTACGTAATTAGTATTTCATTAAACGTTGTGCAGGACAAAGGTCTACGTAATTAGTATTTCATTAGACTTAGTGCAGGACAAAGGTCTACGTAATTAGTATTTCATAAGATGTAGTGCAGGACAAAGGTCTACGTAATTAGTATTTCATTAGACGTAGTGCAGGACAAACGTCTACGTAATTAGTATTTCATTAGACGTTGTGCAGGACAAAGGTCTACGTAATTAGTATTTCATTAGACGTAGTGCAGGATAAACGTCTACGTAATTAGTATTTCATTAGACGTAGTGCAGGACAAACGTCTACGTAATTAGTATTTCATTAGATGTGGTGCAGGACAAACGTTTACGTAATTAGTATTTCATTAGATGTAGTGCAGGACAAACGTCCACGTAATTAGTGTTTCATTCGATGTAGTGCAGGACAAACGTCTACGTAATTAGTATTACATTAGATGTAGTGCAGGATAAACGTCTACTTAATTAGTGTTTCATTAGACGTAGTGCAGGACAAACGTCTACGTAATTAGTATTTCATTAGATGTTGTGCAGGACAAACGTCTACGTAATTAGTATTACATTAGATGTAGTGCAGGATAAACGTCTACGTAATTAGTATTTCATTAGATGTAGTGCAGGATAAACGTCTACGTAATTAGTGTTTCATTAGACGTAGTGCAGGACAAACGTCTACGTAATTAGTATTTCATTAGATGTTGTGCAGGACAAACGTCTACGATATTAGTGTTTCATTAGATGTGGTGCAGGATAAACGTCCGCATAATCAGTATTTCATTAGATGTGGTGCATGATAAACGTCAACGTAATTAGTATTTCATTAGACGTAGTGCAGGACAAACGTTTACGTAATTAGTATTTCATTAGACGTAGTGCAGGACAAAAGTCTACGTAATAAGTATTTCATTAGATGTCGTGCAGGACAAACGTCTACGTAATTAGTATTTCATTAGACGTAGTGCATGATAAACGTCCACGTAATTAGAATTTCATTAGACGTAGTGCTGGACAAACGTCTACGTAATTAGTATTTCATTAGACGTAGTGCAGGACAAACGTCTACGTAATTATTGTTTCATTAGATGTAGTGCAGGATAAACGTCTACGTAATTAGTATTTCATTAGATGTAGTGCAGGACAAACATCTATGTAATTAGTATTTCATTAGATGTGGTGCAGGATAAACGTCTACGTAATTAGTATTTCATTAAATGTGGCGCATGATAAACGTCCACGTAATTAGTATTTCATTAGATGTAGTGCAGGATAAACTTCTACGTAATTAGTGTTTCAATAGATGTAGTGCAGGACAAACGTCTACGTAATTAGTATTTCATTAGACGTAGTGCAGGATAAACGTCTACGTAATTAGTGTTTCATGAGATGTAGTGCAGGACAAACGTCTACGTAATTAGTGTTTCATTAGATGTGGTGCAGGACAAACGTCCACGTAATAAGTATTTCATTAGATGTAGTGCAGGACAAACGTCCACGTAATTAGTGTTTCATTAGATGTAGTGCAGGACAAACGTCCACGTAATTAGTGTTTCATTAGACGTAGTGCAGGACAAACGTCTACGTAATTAGTTTTTCATTAGATGTAGTGCAGGACAAACGTCTACGTAATTAGTATTTCATTAGATGTAGTGCAGGACAAACGTCTACGTAATTAGTATTTCATTACATGTGGTGCAGGACAAACGTCTACGTAATTAGCATTTCATTAGATGTAGTGCAGGACAAACGTCTACGTAATTAGTGTTTCATTAGATGTGGTGCAGGACAAACGTCTACGTAATTAGCATTTCATTAGATGTAGTGCAGGACAAACGTCCACGTAATAAGTATTTCATTAGATGTAGTGCAGGATAAACGTCTACGTAATTAGTGTTTCATTAGACGTAGTGCAGGACAAACGTCTACGTCATTAGTTTTTCATTAGATGTAGTGCAGGACAAACGTCTACGTAATTAGTATTTCATTAGATGTAGTGCAGGACAAACGTCTACGTAATTAGTATTTCATTACATGTGGTGCAGGACAAACGTCTACGTAATTAGCATTTCATTAGATGTAGTGCAGGACAAACGTCTACGTAATTAGTGTTTCATTAGACGTAGTGCAGGACAAACGTCCACGTAATAAGTATTTCATTAGATGTAGTGCAGGACAAACGTCTAAGTAATTAGTGTTTCATTAGACGTAGTGCAGGACAAACGTCCACGTAATAAGTATTTCATTAGATGTAGTGCAGGATAAACGTCTACGTAATTAGTGTTTCATTAGACGTAGTGCAGGACAAACGTCTACGTAATTAGTTTTTCATTAGATGTAGTGCAGGACAAACGTCTACGTAATTAGTGTTTCATTAGATGTAGTGCAGGACAAACGTCTACGTAATTAGTATTTCATTACATGTGGTGCAGGACAAACGTCTACGTAATTAGCATTTCATTAGATGTAGTGCAGGACAAACGTCTACGTAATTAGTATTTCATTAGATGTAGTGCAGGACAAACGTCTATGTAATTAGTATTTCATTAGATGTGGTGCATGATAAACGTCTACGTAATTAGTGTTTCATTAGATGTAGTGCAGGACAAACGTCTACGTAATTAGTGTTTCATTAGATGTGGTGCAGGACAAACGTCCACGTAATAAGTATTTCATTAGATGTAGTGCAGGACAAACGTCCACGTAATTAGTGTTTCATTAGACGTAGTGCAGGACAAACGTCCACGTAATAAGTATTTCATTAGATGTAGTGCAGGATAAACGTCTACGTAATTAGTGTTTCATTAGACGTAGTGCAGGACAAACGTCTACGTAATAATTATTTCATTAGATGTAGTGCAGGACACACGTCTACGTAATTAGTTTTTCATTAGACGTAGTGCAGGACAAACGTCTACGTAATTAGTATTACATTAGACGTAGTGCAGGACAAACGTCTACGTAATTAGTATTTCATTAGATGTGGTGCAGGACAAAAGTCTTCGTAATTAGTATTTCATTAGATGTTGTGCAGGACAAACGTCTACGTAATTAGTGTTTCATTAGATGTGGTGCAGGACAAACGTCCACGTAATTTGTGTGTTTCATTAGACGTAGTGCACGAAAAACGTCCACGTAATTAGAATTTCATTAGACGTAGTGCAGGACAAACCTCTACGTAATTAGAGTTTCATTAGACGTAGTGCAGGACAAACGTCTACGTAAGTAGTATTTCATTAGATGTTGTGCAGGACAAACGTCCACGTAATTAGTATTTCATTACATGTGGTGCAGGATAAACGTCTACGTAATTAGTATTTCATTACATGTAGTGCAGGACAAACGTCTACGTAATTAGTATTTCATTAGATGTGGTGCAGGATAAACGTCCACGTAATTAGAATTTCATTAGACGTAGTGCAGGACAAACGTCTACGTAATTAGAGTTTCATTAGACGTAGTGCAGGACAAACGTCTACGTAATTAGTATTTCATTAGATGTAGTGCAGGATAAACTTCTACGTAATTAGTGTTTCATTAGATGTAGTGCAGGACAAACGTCTACGTAATTAGTATTCCATTAGATGTAGTGCAGGACAAACGTCTACGTAATTAGTATTTCATTAGATGTTGTGCAGGACAAACGTCCACGTAATTAGTATTTCATTAGATGTAGTGCAGGACAAACGTCCACGTAATAAGTATTTCATTAGATGTAGTGCAGGATAAACGTCTACGTAATTAGTGTTTCATTAGACGTAGTGCAGGACAAACGTCTACGTAATTAGTATTTCATGAGATGTAGTGCAGGACAAACGTCCACGTAATAAGTATTTCATTAGACGTAGTGCAGGACACACGTCTACGTAATTAGTATTTCATTAGACGTAGTGCAGGACAAACGTCTTCGTAATTAGTATTTCATTAGATCTTGTGCAGGACAAACGTCTACGTAATTAGTGTTTCATTAGATGTGGTGCAGGACAAACGTCCACGTAATTAGTATTTCATTAGATGTAGTGCAGGATAAACTTCTACGTAATTAGTGTTTCATTAGATGTAGTGCAGGACAAACGTCTACGTAATTAGTATTTCATTAGACGTAGTGCAGGATAAACGTCTACGTAATTAGTGTTTCATTAGATGTAGTGCAGGACAAACGTCTACGTAATTAGTGTTTCATTAGATGTGGTGCAGGACAAACGTCCACGTAATAAGTATTTAATTAGATGTAGTGCAGGACAAACGTCCACGTAATTAGTGTTTCATTAGATGTAGTGCAGGACAAACGTCCACGTAATTAGTATTTCATTAGACGTAGTGCAGGACAAACGTCTACGTTATAAGTATTTCATTAGATGTAGTGCAGGACAAACGTCCACGTAATAAGTATTTCATTAGATGTAGTGCAGGATAAACGTCTACGTAATTAGTGTTTCATTAGACGTAGTGCAGGACAAACGTCTACGTAATTAGTTTTTCATTAGATGTAGTGCAGGACAAACGTCTACGTAATTAGTGTTTCATTAGATGTAGTGCAGGACAAACGTCTACGTAATTAGTGTTTCATTAGATGTAGTGCAGGACAAACATCTATGTAATTAGTATTTCATTAGATGTAGTGCAGGATAAACGTTTACGTAAATAGTGTTTCATTAGACGTAGTGCAGGACAAACGTCCACGTAATAAGTATTTCATTAGATGTAGTGCAGGATAAACGTCTACGTAATTAGTGTTTCATTAGACGTAGTGCAGGACAAACGTCCACGTAATAAGTATTTCATTAGATGTAGTGCAGGATAAACGTCTACGTAATTAGTCTTTCATTAGACGTAGTGCAGGACAAACGTCTACGTAATTAGTTTTTCATTAGATGTAGTGCAGGACAAACGTCTACGTAATTAGTGTTTCATTAGATGTAGTGCAGGACAAACGTCTACGTAATTAGTATTTCATTACATGTGGTGCAGGACAAACGTCTACGTAATTAGCATTTCATTAGATGTAGTGCAGGACAAACGTCTACGTAATTAGTATTTCATTAGATGTAGTGCAGGACAAACGTCTATGTAATTAGTATTTTATTAGATGTGGTGCATGATAAACGTCTACGTAATTAGTGTTTCATTAGATGTAGTGCAGGACAAACGTCTTCGTAATTAGTGTTTCATTAGATGTGGTGCAGGACAAACGTCCACGTAATAAGTATTTCATTAGATGTAGTGCAGGACAAACGTCCACGTAATTAGTGTTTCATTAGACGTAGTGCAGGACAAACGTCCACGTAATAAGTATTTCATTAGATGTAGTGCAGGATAAACGTTTACGTAATTAGTGTTTCATTAGACGTAGTGCAGGACAAACGTCTACGTAATAATTATTTCATTAGATTTAGTGCAGGACACACGTCTACGTAATTAGTATTTCATTAGACGTAGTGCAGGACAAACGTCTACGTAATAAGTATTACATTAGACGTAGTGCAGGACAAACGTCTACGTAATTAGTATTTCATTAGATGTGGTGCAGGACAAACGTCTTCGTAATTAGTATTTCATTAGATGTTGTGCAGGACAAACGTCTACGTAATTAGTTTTTCATTAGATGTGGTGCAGGACAAACGTCCACGTAATTAGTATTTTATTAGATGTAGTGCAGGACAAACGTCCACGTAATTAGTGTTTCATTAGACGTAGTGCATGATAAACGTCCACGTAATTAGAATTTCATTAGACGTAGTGCAGGACAAACGTCTACGTAATTAGAGTTTCATTAGACGTAGTGCAGGACAAACGTCTACGTAATTAGTATTTCATTAGATGTTGTGCAGGACAAACGTCCACGTAATTAGTATTTCATTACATGTGGTGCAGGACAAACGTCCACGTAATTAGTATTTCATTACATGTGGTGCAGGATAAACGTCTACGTAATTAGTATTTCATTACATGTAGTGCAGGACAAACGTCTACGTAATTAGTATTTCATTAGATGTGGTGCAGGATAAACGTCCACGTAATTAGAATTTCATTAGACGTAGTGCAGGACAAACGTCTACGTAATTAGAGTTTCATTAGACGTAGTGCAGGACAAACGTCTACGTAATTAGTATTACATTAGATGTAGTGCAGGATAAACTTCTACGTAATTAGTGTTTCATTAGATGTAGTGCAGGACAAACGTCTACGTAATTAGTATTCCATGAGATGTAGTGCAGGACAAACGTCTACGTAATTAGTATTTCATTAGATGTTGTGCAGGACAAACGTCCACGTAATTAGTATTTCATTAGATGTAGTGCAGGACAAACGTCCACGTAATAAGTATTTCATTAGATGTAGTGCAAGATAAACGTCTACGTAATTAGTGTTTCATTAGACGTAGTGCAGGACAAACGTCTACGTAATTAGTATTTCATTAGACGTAGTGCAGGACAAACGTCCACGTAATAAGTATTTTATTAGACGTAGTGCAGGACACACGTCTACGTAATTAGTATTTCATTAGACGTAGTGCAGGACAAACGTCTTCGTAATTAGTATTTCATTAGATGTTGTGCAGGACAAACGTCTACGTAATTAGTATTTCATTAGATGTGGTGCAGGACAAACGTCCACGTAATTAGTATTTTATTAGATGTAGTGCAGGACAAACGTCCACGTAATTAGTGTTTCATTAGACGTAGTGCATGACAAACGTCTACGTAATTTGTGTTTCATGAGACGTAGTGCAGGACAAACGTCTACGTAATTAGTGTTTCATTAGATGTAGTGAAGGACAAACGTCTACGTAATTAGTATTTCATTAGATGTAGTGCAGGATAAACGTCTACGTAATTAGTTTTTCATTAGATGTAGTGCATGATAAACGTCTATGTAATTAGTATTTCATTAGACGTAGTGAAGGACAAACGTCTACGTAATTAGTATTTCATTAGTCGTAGTGCAGGACAAACGTCTACGTAATTAGTATTTCATTAGATGTTGTGCAGGACAAACGTCCACGTAATTAGTATTTCATTACATGTGGTGCAGGACAAACGTCCACGTAATTAGTATTTCATTACATGTGGTGCAGGATAAACGTCTACGTAATTAGTATTTCATTACATGTAGTGCAGGACAAACGTCTACGTAATTAGTATTTCATTAGATGTGGTGCAGGATAAACGTCCACGTAATTAGAATTTCATTAGACGTAGTGCAGGACAAACGTCTACGTAATTAGAGTTCATTTGACGTAGTGCAGGACAAACGTCTACGTAATTAGTATTTCATTAGATGTAGTGCAGGATAAACTTCTACATAATTAGTGTTTCATTAGATGTAGTACAGGACAAACGTCTACGTAATTAGTATTCCATTAGATGTAGTGCAGGACAAACGTCTACGTAATTAGTATTTCATTAGATGTTGTGCAGGACAAACGTCCACGTAATTAGTATTTCATTAGATGTAGTGCAGGACAAACGTCCACGTTATAAGTATTTCATTAGATGTAGTGCAGGATAAACGTCTACGTAATTAGTGTTTCATTAGACGTAGTGCAGGACAAACGTCTACGTAATTAGTATTCATTAGATGTAGTGCAGGACAAACGTCCACGTAATAAGTATTTCATTAGACGTAGTGCAGGACACACGTCTACGTAATTAGTATTTCATTAGACGTAGTGCAGGACAAACGTCTTCGTAATTAGTATTTCATTAGATGTTGTGCAGGACAAACGTCTACGTAATTAGTGTTTCATTAGATGTGGTGCAGGACAAACGTCCACGTAATTAGTATTTCATTAGATGTAGTGCAGGATAAACTTCTACGTAATTAGTATTTCATTAGATGTAGTGCAGGACAAACGTCTACGTAATTAGTATTTCATTAGACGTAGTGCAGGATAAACGTCTACGTAATTAGTGTTTCATTAGATGTAGTGCAGGACAAACGTCTACGTAATTAGTGTTTCATTAGATGTGGTGCAGGACAAACGTCCACGTAATAAGTATTTCATTAGATGTAGTGCAGGACAAACGTCCACGTAATTAGTGTTTCACTAGATGTAGTGCAAGACAAACGTCCACGTAATTAGTATTTCATTAGACGTAGTGCAGGACAAACGTCTACGTAATAAGTATTTCATTAGATGTAGTGCAGGACAAACGTCCACGTAATAAGTATTTCATTAGATGTTGTGCAGGATAAACGTCTACGTAATTAGTGTTTCATTAGACGTAGTACAGGACAAACGTCTACGTAATTAGTTTTTCATTAGATGTAGTGCAGGACAAACGTCTACGTAATTAGTATTTCATTAGATGTAGTGCAGGAGAAACGTCTACGTAATTAGTATTTCATTACATGTGGTGCAGGACAAACGTCTACGTAATTAGCATTTCATTAGAGGTAGTGCAGGACAAACGTCTACGTAATTAGTGTTTCATTAGACGTAGTGCAGGACAAACGTCCACGTAATAAGTATTTCATTAGATGTAGTGCAGGATAAACGTCTACGTAATTAGTGTTTCATTAGACGTAGTGCAGGACAAACGTCCACGTAATAAGTATTTCATTAGATGTAGTGCAGGATAAACGTCTACGTAATTAGTGTTTCATTAGACGTAGTGCAGGACAAACGTCCACGTAATAAGTATTTCAATAGATGTAGTGCAGGATAAACGTCTACGTAATTAGTGTTTCATTAGACGTAGTGCAGGACAAACGTCTACGTAATTAGTATTTCATTAGACGTAGTGCAGGACAAACGTCTACGTAATTAGAGTTTCATTAGACGTAGTGCAGGACAAACGTCTACGTAATTGGTATTTTATTAGATGTAGTGCAGGACAAACGTCTACGTAATTAGTGTTTCATTAGATGTGGTGCAGGATAAACGTCTACGTAATTAGTATTTCATTAGATGTAGTGCAGGACAAACGTCTACGTAATTAGTATTTCATTACATGTGGTGCAGGACAAACGTCTACGTAATTAGCATTTCATTAGATGTAGTGCAGGACAAACGTCTACGTAATTAGTGTTTCATTAGACGTAGTGCAGGACAAACGTCCACGTAATAAGTATTTCATTAGATGTAGTGCAGGATAAACGTCTACGTAATTAGTGTTTCATTAGACGTAGTGCAGGACAAACGTCCACGTAATAAGTATTTCATTAGATGTAGTGCAGAATAAACGTCTACGTAATTAGTGTTTCATTAGACGTAGTGCAGGACAAACGTCTACGTAATTAGTTTTTCATTAGATATAGTGCAGGACAAACGTCTACGTAATTAGTGTTTCATTAGATGTAGTGCAGGACAAACGTCTACGTAATTAGTATTTCATTACATGTTGTGCAGGACAAACGTCTACGTAATTAGTGTTTCATTAGATGTGGTGCAGGACAAACGTCCACGTAATTAGTATTTTATTAGATGTAGTGCATGACAAACGTCCACGTAATTAGTGTTTCATTAGACGTAGTGCATGATAAACGTCCACGTAATTAGAATTTCATTAGACGTAGTGCAGGACAAACGTCTACGTAATTAGAGTTTCATTAGACGTAGTGCAGGACAAACGTCTACGTAATTAGTATTTCATTAGATGTTGTGCAGGACAAACGTCTACGTAATTAGTGTTTCATTAGATGTGGTGCAGGATAAACGTCTGCGTAATCAGTATTTCATTAGATGTTGTGCAGGACAAACGTCTACGTAATTAGTATTTCATTACATGTGTTGCATGATAAACGTCTACGTAATTAGTGTTTCATTAGACGTAGTGCAGGATTAACGTCCACGTAATTAGTATTTCATTAGACGTAGTGCAGGACAAACGTCTACGTAATTAGTATTTCATTTGATGTAGTGCAGGACAAACGTCTACGTAATTAGTGTTTCATTAGACGTAGTGCAGGATAAACGTCCACGTAATTAGTATTTCATTACATGTGGTGCATGATAAACGTCTACGTAATTAGAGTTTCATTAGACGTAGTGCAGGATAAACGTCCACGTAATTAGTATTTCATTACATGTGTTGCATGATAAACGTCTTCGTAATTAGTGTTTCATTAGACGTAGTGCAGGATAAACGTCCACGTAATTAGTATTTCATTAGATGTAGTGCAGGACAAACGTCTACGTAATTAGTATTTCATTAGATGTAGTGCAGGACAAACGTCTACGTAATTAGTATTTCATTTGACGTAGTGCAGGACAAACGTCTACGTAATAAGTGTTTCATTAGATGTAGTGCAGGACAAACGTCTACGTAATTAGTATTTCATTAGACGTAGTGCAGGACAAACGTCTACGTAATTAGTATTTCATTAGATGTAGTGCAGGACAAACGTCTACGTAATTAGTATTTCATTTGACGTAGTGCAGGACAAACGTCTACGTAATAAGTGTTTCATTAGATGTAGTGCAGGACAAACGTCTACGTAATTAGTATTTCATTAGACGTAGTACAGGACAAACGTCTACGTAATTAGTATTTCATTTGACGTAGTGCAGGACAAACGTCTACGTAATTAGTATTTCATTAGATGTAGTGCAGGACAAACGTCTACGTAATTAGTATTTCATTAGACGTAGATCAGGACAAACGTCTACGTAATTAGTATTTCATTAGACGTAGTGCAGGACAAACGTCTACGTAATTAGTGTTTCATTAGATGTAGTGCAGGACAAACGTCCACGTAATTAGTATTTCATTAGATGTAGTGCAGGACAAACGTCTACGTAATTAGTATTTCATTAGACGTAGTGCAGGACAAACGTCTACGTAATTAGTATTTCATTAGACGTAGTGCAGGACAAACGTCTACGTAATTAGTGTTTCATTAGATGTAGTGCAGGACAAACGTCCACGTAATTAGTATTTCATTAGATGTAGTGCAGGACAAACGTCTACGTAATTAGTATTTCATTAGACGTAGTGCAGGACAAACGTCTACATAATTAGTATTTCATTTGACGTAGTGCAGGACAAACGTCCACGTAATAAGTATTTCATTAAATGTAGTGCAGGACAAACGTCTACGTAATTAGTATTTCATTAGACGTAGTGCAGGACAAACGTCTACGTAATTAGTATTTCATTAGACGTAGTGCAGGACAAACGTCTACGTAATTAGTGTTTCATTAGATTTAGTGCAGGACAAACGTCCACGTAATTAGTATTTCATTAGATGTAGTGCAGGACAAACGTCTACGTAATTAGTATTTCATATGACGTAGTGCAGGACAAACGTCCACGTAATAAGTATTTCATTAAATGTAGTGCAGGACACACGTCTACGTAATTAGTGTTTCATTAGACGTAGTGAAGAACAAACGTCCACGTAATTAGTATTCCATTAGATGTGGTGCATGATAAACGTCTACGTAATTAGTATTTCATTTTATGTGGTGCAGGACAAACGCCCACGTAATTAGTGTTTCATTTGACGTAGTGCAGGACAAACGTCTACGTAATTAGAATTTCATTAGACGTAGTGCAGAATAAACGTCCACGTAATTAGTATTTCATTACACGTAGTGCAGAACAAACGTCCACGTAATTAGTATTCCATTAGATGTAGTGCAGGACACACGTCTACGTAATTAGTGTTTCATTAGATGTAGTGCATGATAAACGTCTACGTAATTAGTATTTCATTAGATGTGGTGCATGATAAACGTCTACGTAATTAGTATTCCATTAGATGTGGTGCAGGACAAACGTCCACGTAATTAGTATTTCATTAGATGTGGTGCATGACAAACGTCTACGTAATTAGTATTTCATTACATGTGGTGCATGATAAACGTCTACGTAATAAGTATTTCATTAGATGTGGTGCAGGACAAACGTCTACGTAATTAGTGTTTCATTAGACGTAGTGCATGATAAACGTCTACGTAATTAGTGTTTCATTAGACGTAGTGCATGATAAACGTCTACGTAATTAGTATTTCATTAGAAGTAGTGCAAGACAAACGTCCACGTAATTAGTATTTCATTAGACGTAGTGCAAGACAAACGTCTACGTAATTAGTATTTCATTAGACATAGTGCAGAATAAACGTCTACGTAATTAGCATTTCATTAGATGTAGTGCAGGACAAACGTCTACGTAATTATTGTTTCATTAGACGTAGTGCAGGACAAACGTCTACGTAATTAGTGTTTCATTAGATGTAGTGCAGGACAAACGTCTACGTAATTAGTATTTCAATAGACGTAGTGCAGGACAAACGTCTACGTAATTAGTTTTACATTAGACGTAGTGCATGATAAAAGTCTACGTAATTAGTATTTCATTAGACGTAGTGCAGGACAAACGTCTACGTAATTAGTATAACATTAGACGTAGTGCAGGACAAACGTTTGCGTAATTAGTATTTCATTAGACGTAGTGCAGGACAAACGTCTACGTAATTAGTATTTCATTAGACGTGGTGCAGGACAAACGTCTACGTAATTAGTATTTCATTAGATGTAGTGCAGGACAAACGTCTACGTAATTAGTATTTCATTAGACGTAGTGCAGGACAAACGTCTATGTAATTAGTATTTCATTACATGTGGTGCAGGACAAACGTCCACGTAATTAGTATTTCATTAGACGTAGTGCAGGACAAACGTCTACGTAATTAGTATTTCAATAGACGTAGTGCAGGACAAACGTCTACGTAATTAGTATTTCATTAGATGTGGTGCAGGACAAACGTCCACGTAATTAGTATTTCATTAGACGTAGTGCAGGACAAACGTCTACGTAATTAGTATTTCATTAGACGTAGTGCAGGACAAACGTCTACGTAATTAGTATTTCAATAGACGTAGTGCAGGACAAACGTCTACGTAATTAGTATTGCATTAGACGTAGTGCAGGACAAACGTTTACGTAATTAGTATTTCAATAGACGTAGTGCAGGACAAACGTCTACGTAATTAGTATTTCAATAGACGTAGTGCAGGACAAACGTCTACGTAATTAGTATTTCATTAGACGTAGTGCAGGACAAACGTCTACGTAATTAGTATTACATTAGATGTAGTGCAGGACAAACGTCTACGTAATTAGTATTTCAATAGACGTAGTGCAGGACAAACGTCTACGTAATTAGTATTTCATTAGACGTAGTGCATGATAAAAGTCTACGTAATTAGTATTTCATTAGACGTAGTGCAGGACAAACGTCTACGTAATTAGTATTTCATTAGACGTAGTGCAGGACAAACGTCTACGTTATTAGTATTTCATTAGACGTAGTGCAGGACAAACGTCTACGTAATTAGTATTTTATTAGATGTAGTGCAGGACAAACGTCTACGTAATTAGTATTTCATTAGATGTATTGCAGGACAAACGTCTACGTAATTAGTATTTCATTAGACGTAGTGCAGGACAAACGTCTACGTAATTAGTATTTCAATAGACGTAGTGCAGGACAAACGTTTACGTAATTAGTATTTCATTAGACCTTCGCTGTTGCAATCAGAAACCAGAATGTGGCATGACACGAAGTGACACATTCTCCTGTAGTTGTTCAGTTGACTGCAGTCAGTGACGGTCGGTCCCGAGTCTTCGAGTGGTTGCGCAGCCTCTTAACTGGATGGTCTGAGTTTGAAGAGTAAAGATGCGAGACTTGTGGTGTTACCCTGGGCAGTTTGAAGGGTAAAGATGCGAGACTTGTGGTGTTACCCTGGGCAGTTTGCAGGGTAAAGATGCGCGTCTTGTGGTGTTACGATGGGCAGTTTGAAGGATAAATTATCCCAATGAGGTATGAGATGCGAGTCTATCTGTACCGGATAGACAGACTGTTACCCTAACCCACATCCTGAAAATCACGGTCTTCCATGCTGCAAATACCATAATGGTATTGTGGTAACGAAATACAACAACAATACCCTATTTACTAAAGTTACCAGATCCACTGAATACTGTATATATATTGGAATAAACAACCGTGTAAGTTTCTATGTGCTTGTATATTCAATATGAATTGAATAATCAGTCATTTAAAGTTCGAGAGTTCACAGCAATTCGGCTGACAAGTTCCTAATTTGTAATGTCCCCCAGGAGTAATTCTCCACCTAAGCAGGGGCGACGTTTTCTCTGACACTAATTAAACTTCGTAGTGCTTCTCCAAGCAGCTAAGATTGTCTTTTCGACTTCGCATCATTAGATATTCTGATTCAGCATTTAAAGTTAGTCTTCAAGGAAATCCAGAGCGACGATGCATTTGCTCTCGAAAAACATTGGTTCAGTGTGTGCTGCAATTTCTTGAGGCTTTTCTTTTTCTTCGAATTCATCTTCAAGATATTTCCAAATGCATAAAAGACGTTGTGCTGTATGAGGAACTGTGGAAATGAATCTCCAAATATCCAGCGTTATATGCGCTTTGGTAGTGATTTTTATTTGTGATTGTACTATTCTTAGTATTAAGTGATGAAATGACAAGATGATGTCAGTGTTAGTATTTAGTGATGAAATGACAAGATTATGTCAGTGTTAGTATTAAGTGATGAAATGACAAGATGATGTCAGAGTTAGTATTAAGTGATGAAATGACAAGATGATGTCAGCGTCAGTATTAAGTGATGAAATGACAAGATGATGTCAGTGTAAGTATTAAGTCATATGTGATGAAATGACAAGATGATGTCAGTGGAAACCACAGTACCTCGTATCACACAGTATGGTATGGTATCACAGGGGTCACACAGTATGGTATGGTATCACAGGGGTCACACAGTATGGTATGGTATCACAGGGGTCACACAGTATGGTATGGTATCACAGGGGTCACACAGTATGGTATGGTATCACAGGGGTCACACAGTATGGTATGGTATCACAGGGGTCACACAGTATGGTATGGTATGGTATCACAGGGGTCACACAGTATGGTATGGTATGGTATCACAGGGGTCACACAGTATGGTATGGTATGGTATCACAGGGGTCACACAGTATGGTATGGTATGGTATGGTATCACAGGGGTCACACAGTATGGTATGGTATGGTATCACAGGGGTCACACAGTATGGTATGGTATGGTATGGTATCACAGGGGTCACACAGTATGGTATGGTATGGTATCACAGGGGTCACACAGTATGGTATGGTATGGTATCACAGGGGTCACACAGTATGGTATGGTATGGTATCACAGGGGTCACACAGTATGGTATGGTATGGTATCACAGGGGTCACACAGTATGGTATGGCATGGTATCACAGGGGTCACACAGGATGGTATGGTATGGTATCACAGGGGTCACACAGTATGGTATGGTATGGTATCACAGGGGTCACACAGTATGGTATGGTATGGTATCACAGGGGTCACACAGTATGGTATGGTATGGTATCACAGGGGTCACACAGTATGGTATGGTATGGTATCACAGGGGTCACACAGTATGGTATGGTATGGTATCACAGGGGTCACACAGTATGGTATGGTATGGTATCACAGGGGTCACACAGTATGGTATGGTATGGTATCACAGGGGTCACACAGTATGGTATGGTATGGTATCACAGGGGTCACACAGTATGGTATGGTATGGTATCACAGGGGTCACACAGTATGGTATGGTATGGTATCACAGGGGTCACACAGTATGGTATGGTATGGTATCACAGGGTTCACACAGTATGTTATGGTATGGTATCACAGGGGTCACACAGTATGGTATGGTATCACCGGGGTCATTTAAAACATGATAATAAGACGTGAATCCAAACTTGAATCTCTCTATTTGAAAACAGGAGTATTAATACTTAGAGGCCACAAGCCTAAAGTACAAAAATAAAACGTTCAAAGCCCACATGCAAAAAAACATAAAAACACCTGAACAGGGATCACATCATCATAAGTTAGCAATTGAACATACTAAACATTATCATTTCACTTCTGATATAAACATATTATACATATCACATCATAACTGAGAATTTCGAAGTAACATGCCTTGTTAGAGGAAATTTGATAACTTTCGAAAAGTACTGTCATTATTTAAAAGCAAGTGAAGTTCAACCTATTTGGATGTACATAGTAATATTTAGGAATATTATACGTTCTCGGGTCAGTATACAAAGGAAAAATTTAAAAGAAAATGATATTCGTCTTCCAAACAATTTAGAAGACACAATTTACAAATTCTATTTTCTAATGCTACATTGTAATATATTCCTGTCTCAATTGCTAACTCGTGGGACGAGCACCTGAAACATGAAACTGCATTTCGGAATTTCCTTATATCTAACGAACTCAAGAAATATTCTCTGTATATGTGTGATTTAAACATTTTATAGTAAAAACATTTGTTTGAAAGTGACAGCGATGTAGCCCATTCTTGTGTAAATATATCTTTCAGTCTTTGTGTAACATTATTTACAGATTTGAATTGAAATCAAATTTTGACTCTGCCATATATTCCGTTAACCAATAGTATTTAATAACTCACGAACGTTGGATATCCAATTAGACTTTCCTCTCTTATCATACAGAATTATCATATCATAGCATTGCCAAGGGTATCTAAACTGACTTGCAAAAGAAACGCCACCAGAATACAAAAGGTTATTATTTTTCGAGGAACGAGGCCTACCGATTGAAAACACTTTAAACATGTCTTGTAAATGTAGCCTGTACATTCATTGTACGCAAATGTAAGTTTTCGTAGTAATTTTCGAGAAAAATGAACTAATTGGTCAAAACTTTCAGATGGTGTACAACGTTAACCAAATTAAAATTGAGTACAAAACATCAACAGAATGGAGGTTTTGCAAGCGACGAATATGGCTTTTTAAAGTGCTACAGAAAAAGAGAGAATAATTTGCATCCTGCAGGTTGGAGCGACGCTTAACCAAGTTGCCTAATCATGGATTGCACCAAATGTACAATAGCCAGACTCACTAAATTTTACAGACGAACTGACAGCATTGCGTACAAGCCACGGAGTGGAAAACAAAAGCTATCCACGCCGTAGAAAGACTGATCTGCTGACTTGTCACCCATTGAACAACTTTTGCAATTCCAACCTCGGCCATTAACAAAAGAGACTTGGCCTTTTCCTCATGTGTCTGTAAGTCTTCTTACACCATTAAGCTTAAAATATCGTTATTATATTCAATATTCTAAAAATCCTGATGATCGAAAACTGGACAATTGACCTTTTACGTCATGTCAATTAATGGTTATTTTTACCGAAATACCCTTCCAATTGTATGTATTTTCGATACATACTATTATAATATGAGTTTGTTTGATTTGGGACCAACAATGGTTTGGTTGCGTTTCTTTTGCAAGTCAGTTTATAAGAGGGCATATTTAAGAGACGTGTCCAAAATTGTATCATTCTAGCTTTAGCAAATATATGAACTGGGAATCTGCCACACTCTCCATACACCATATTACTGGTTGTGCTTGCCTTCACTCCCAGAAATTTCGTACAGGTGTATAAATGTATCTTTTCAATAATATCATAATGTTTAAATCCCCATACCTCTGATCCATACAATAATATAGGAATAATGTTTTAGTCAAACATTTAGAAAAAAGATTTGCAATCAATATCCACAACTTTATGAATACTTTTGTGAACACTAATTAGCACCTTTGTGGCTTGTGTGGGACAATATTTTGCATGATCTGAAAAACATAAGCGATTTGAAAAGTATATACTCCAAGATATTTAAAGGATTTTGTTACATAAAGCGGCCGTCCTTCATAACACCACTTTTCCGTTTTAGACAGCTTACCTCCGTTTTTGAATAATATAACTTTAGTTTTCTCCATGTTGACAGTCAATCCTGCATTTTCACAATAATGTTCTAATTCATTTATATGCCGCTGTAACGCTGTAAACAGGTGTAAGTAATAATAATAATAATAGTGGCATTTATATTGCGCAGTATCCACGCCATAAAGGTATGCTCAAAGCGCATGGTTGTCACGTTATTACCCTGGTCTAACCTGAGCTGTCGCAAAGCGCTTAAAGGTATCCTCCTCCACACGTTGAATAAAGTCACTTATCCAGGGTGACACCATAAGTCTTTGCACTCATGTCTCAGTGTGGGGCAGGGAGTCACCCTTCAAACTCTCAGTTAATTCAGCAATGAAGCGGGTAAACCACCCATGTGGCAAGCCGCGCCCATTGTTGCTGAACTTCACTGATAGCGGTCGACTGAGCTATGCACAGGACCACCTGCCACCACATAAGTGTGGTGAAACAGCGTCCAAGATGTGTTCTTGGTGACATCAAAGCATCTGGGAATTATAAACTGATGACTGCAGACTATATAAATACAACTGCTTTCCAAGGTGAGGGGTAACCAACCTGTGGTTCCAAGTCCAGAGATCAGGTGATTTGTATCGACTTGGACGTCTAATGTAAATAGTGTACACCTGGTTGATGCCATCTTCACAACGTCACGGGCGTAACGAAAAGATTTTCAAATCATCTCCCTCATGCATAGAATTTATTTCGATACGTTTTCACCTTGCCGTGGGAAGATGGGTTGGTGCCAGCATGTGTAACTGTGTATACTAATCACTTATGAAACTACCATATCAGCATCACTTGTTCGAACTGAGATGATTATTGTCCTTTGAACATCATGAGAAAAAAAAATAAAAAAATTAATATACTCTTTGATGGAGCATCTGGATTCTTGTAGTTCATAATATGTTTGCATCAACATGTGACAAATGAGTGTACTGTTGTGTCCAAAAGTCGACAATATTTCCCGTTTCAGAGCGGTTCCTTTTGCGATTTTTAATAATATTAGTTTTTTTAAAGAATAAATATTCAACTACATGGTTAGGGAGAAACATTTTTGCTCTTTATTCCAAAGTGTTCTTCAAGCTGAAAGACATTGCAAATAACTTCGTCTGTTTAGTGTGTCTGCTGCTGTCGTCTCGGATGAAACTCAGTTAAAAATACAATAGAAGTTGAACTGTAACAAAGTGTAAACCTGTCACTCAAAGGGCATTCCTAGTTCCCGACCTAGCTTTTAGATCTTTTAATATCCAACTTTCGTGAATGGTGTGATGAACATTTCCTGGTATTAAATACTTATAAAACCAAAGAAATGATTATAGACTTTCGGATTAAGAAGTAAGATAAATCCCAAGTGATAACTATGATATAGAAACTGTGTCTCTGTGTTCGTATTCCAGTACCTCGGAACTGTGACGAGAAACTTAACTGGAATACGAACACTGATAAATTCTACGCTTAATGCCAGCAAAGATATTTCTTCTAAGACGTCTCAGATCCTTTAATGTTAGCTCATTTAAACTCCTTCTCTGTAAAAAGATGTTTATTCAAAGTGTTCTTTGTTTTTCAATCCAGACGTGGTTTGGGGTTCTCTCGGTCCAAAACAAAACAAAACTGTCAACAATTGTAAATGTAGCCACCAAAATTTGTGGAGTAACTCTTGAAAACATTGCATCTTTAGGCAAGCAGCAGATAGAAAACCTCTCTGACAAAATTATTTCTGACCCAGAACATTTCCTCCATAAAGAATAATTATCAACTTTTACCTTCTGGTCGCCGATATCAAATTCCCCGTTTTAAAACTAAGAGAGTTCGAGCTCATTTGTTCCTTTTAGCATTACTCTTTTCAATAAGTTTAACCGATTTTAAAAATAATTTTAGATGCATTTGTTTTCAAATGGTATATATTTTAGCTACATCTGTGATGTGTATGTGTTGATGAATGTTGGTCATATCATATGCCTGTATTTGTATGTGTTGATGAATGTTGGTCATATCATATGCCTGTATTTGTATGTGTTGATGAATGTTGGTCATATCATATGCCTGTATTTGTATGTGTTGATGAATGTTGGTCATATCATATGCCTGTATTTGTATGTGTTGATGAATGTTGGTCATATCATATGCCTGTATTTGTATGTGTTGATGAATGTTGGTCATATCATATGCCTGTATTTGTATGTGTTGATGAATGTTGGTCATATCATATGCCTGTATTTGTATGTGTTGATGAATGTTGGTCATATCATATGCCTGTATTTGTATGTGTTGATGAATGTTGGTCATATCATATGCCTGTATTTGTATGTGTTGATGAATGTTGGTCATATCATATGCCTGTATTTGTATGTGTTGATGAATGTTGGTCATATCATATGCCTGTATTTGTATGTGTTGATGAATGTTGGTCATATCATATGCCTGTATTTGTATGTGTTGATGAATGTTGGTCATATCATATGCCTGTATTTGTATGTGTTGATGAATGTTGGTCATATCATATGCCTGTATTTGTATGTCATATTTGCATGTCGTTTAATGTATATTTATAATTATTTGTCACAACTGTTTTAACATGAAAAACGAATTCCCTCCGGGCTAATTAAGTCTTATTATCATTATTATTATCAATTTGGTCTATTTACCAGTTTTGCCATGTTTTAACTAATCTAAAGGCACACTGTGAACAAACCATGATGAGTTGGCGCTTCCCATGCGAGAGTCAGAAAGTGCATTGCTGCAGCTACGAGGGTTGATTGGTCAGTTCTCTTGTGCAATTATCGTCAGAGAACATTTCTAAGAAGTTTTAAAAAATCAAAATGGCGGCTAAGTCACGTGACGTACGAATTCAATTCGAACGATTCACTTGTTTAATCTCAGTGATATTGCACGTCTTTTAAAAAAAGTTGCAAGTCTCTTGCATTTTGAAAAACTGTCCCACATGTTTAAAGTCGGAATTTTTGGTCGTATTTGGCCTTACTGCAGGTGTGGTCTGCTAGTCGGTGTGTCCACATCAATCTACTGTGTCGTCTGCTAGTCGGTGTGTCCACATCAATCTACTGTGCCGTTTGCTAGTCGGTGTGTCCACATCAATCTACTGTGTGGTCCGCTAGTCGGTGTGTCAACATCAATCTAATGTGCCGTCTGCTAGTCGATGTGTCCACATCAATCTACTGTGTCGTTTGCTAGTCGGTGTGTCCACATCAATCTACTGTGTCATCTGCTAGTCGGTGTGTCCACATCAATCTACTGTGTCATCTGCTAGTCGGTGTGTCCACATCAATCTACTGTGTCATCTGCTAGTCGATGTGTCCACATCAATCTACTGTGTCGTTTGCTAGTCGGTGTGTCCACATCAATCTACTGTGTCGTCTGCTAGTCGGTGTGTCCATATCAATCTACGGTGTGATCTGCTAGTCGGTGTGTCCACATCAATCTATTGTGCCGTCTGCTAGTATGTGTGTCCACATCAATCTACTGTGCCGTCTGCTAGTCGGTGTGTCCACATCAATCTACTGTGCCGTTTGCTAGTCGATGTGTCCACATCAATCTACTGTGCCGTCTGCTAGTATGTGTGTCCACATCAATCTACTGTGTGGTCTGCTAGTCGATGTGTCCACATCAATCTACTGTGCCGTCTGCTAGTCGATGTGTCCACATCAATCTACTGTGCCGTCTGCTAGTCGATGTGTCCACATCAATCTACTGTGCCGTTTGCTAGTCGATGTGTCCACATCAATCTACTGTTTCGTCTGCTACACTGTAAAAATGGTGTTTAGGATGTAAACATAATACTAAGCGCGTATCTAGTCCTGTTTATTTTTACGCGTTTAGACCCCTAAACACGTTTAGCTACATGAATGTGTTCAGGAATGTGTTTAGCAACTAATCACGTTTAGCTACATAAACACATTTAAGAATGTGCTTAGCAACTAAACACATTCCTTAAAACATTTAGGTAGCTAAACGTGTTAAGGGGTCTACACGCGTAAAAAAAAAACAGGACAAGATACGCGCTTAGAAATGTGTTTAAAAGCTATTCATGTTTAAATAACAGATGTAATATCGTTCTTGTGTTTAGCTATTAAGCACTATCCTGTAACGGTACACCTGTACATGTAACGGTGGTGTTTAATTGCTAAACGCGATTTTTACAGTGTAGTCGATGTGTCCACATCAATCTGCTGTGCCGTCTGCTAGTCAATGTACTGATGCTGAGACTGTTTGTGAGTCCGCCGTGCAGTCAGCGTTACAGCGGTAAAATCGATAGCTCCTCTAACTATGCAATCTCACCAAATCCCTCAATTTGAACTTTTTTAAAGGAAAAATGTGAAGTATTTTTCATGGAATGTAATCTGTCGTTACCAGTCAGAAAACGTCTTCCTGCTTCGTAGCGGACTTAATGGTGTGCCATAAACAATGCAAACAGAAAACATCTCTATGTAGCTCAGCATTGATACACAACCAACTCAGATTGGAAAGCACTGATAATTTATTAAAAAAAATGATTTGACACATAAATGTATACTTTCGATGTAAAATACGACAACACGTGAACAACAGTTGTCACATAGAACACACGCATCGTAACCGACACGTACATGTACTCAGATAACAGTTTAGATCCACCCCAATATTCAATATTGTGGATGAACAAATAAAGTACTAAATACTTCCTTGTTGAGGGCCATACAATGAAGTACTTAATAATTCAAAATTGTGGAAGATAAAATGAAGTACTAAATACTTCAATATTGAAACTGGGGGTGGTCCTCAACTGATGTTTCTGAGTAAATTACACACGAAGTTAACTGACAAACACAACTACACCAGGCTCGACCGTGTCATGGATCTCCCAGAACAAAAACTTACACTTAACAGATTGAAGTTATTTACCTAATATATTTTATAAAACCAAGTGCATCTTGATCTGGTGATCCCATTACAGGATAAAGTTCACCTTACACACGCGGATACACAATAACTATAACATGGTTTTCCTTTCGAATAAAACTGGACCATTGCCGTCAGTCCGTACTTGCGTACTGAAAAGTTACAAAGCAACACAGATCGGTTCATCGTATTAATCTCGATAGATGAAACAACTTATAGTTTTAAATCAATATTTGACTTTATAAGATAATGCATCATTCAACAACCTATGTGATCCTTAGCCGGTTTCGAGTGGTAAAGTTGAGTATGATTGTCTGACTTGATGGATGGATGGATGGTGGCGATGGAAGACGCACATACATATTGGTGTGTACACGTTGGTTGGACTGCTTATATACAGCTGGATAACACAATGTACCTACAGGACAGGAAAGGACAGGCGGGTTTTAGCGGAAATAGTTTGATATCCTTGGATCAGTTGGAGAAATATATCTCTGTTGCTCAACCTAGTTGCGCCAAAATGCGCCTGCGTGTGTCAAACTGACTGAATTAGTCTACGCTCTAATGGATACATAGTTTTGCTATGTTGTTTAAACATAACTGTTGTATTCATATACATTTGAATGGTAGGAACACACATATTAGACAGGGATTTCCGACAAGCTGATTACCAAGTTAAGAACTACCCATTCGAATTAATCCTTTTTTTGCGAAAGTACACATGTAATACGAAAGTACACATTCAAAACGAAAGTTCACATGTAAAACTAAATTGCACATGTACAACGAAAACGATTAAAAATTACTCCCTTTCAGGCAGTATGGCAGCACATATTTTCAACAAAATTCAATAAAATATAGATTTCAAAAACCGAAAACACTAATAAAATCACATAACATCAACGAACCACTTGCACGAATATGTGTAAACAGTGTGTTTTGAATAATGATTCTATGCTAGGCTTTCATAATTGAATACACCGTTTTATAAAATATATTTTTCACATGCACTCATTCGTCCGTCTTATTTACATAACAATGTGAGGATTATTTACAAATTGTACAACATGAAATCTAGTTTGGTAAAATATTGACATTCATGTAAATTACAGGACAAATAAAAATAATATCTAGCACAGAATTGATTTAATTTAAAATACATTAATTGACACTTATACGTAAGAATTAAACACTTAGGAATATTATTGGAGACTTACCAACCAACCTTTCTACTGACGACAAGAGACAAATAACTGACTACACCTTATATATAAACAACTTAAACGAGTCTTCTGTGACAGCACCATTGTCAATCACCTGTCACAATACACAGTGTACATTATATGAAAAGCATAGGTGTAAGAATCACCGTTCGGACCAATAGAGTCTTTGACTATTGAAATCGTGTATCGTTTATAGCTAAGATGTATTCACAGTTGAATCTGAACGAACTTACTAACATTGTATACTGATGTGAATCATTATACTGTATATTCCTTCCATGGAGCAAAGCATGACTAGAACATAGCATATATACTGGCAGTATAAATATAGACTTGATTCAACACATCATGCTTATATCCTTGTTTGACATACAAGGTATCCTTGGACCTGTTACTGGCAGCTAGGTAACAAAACATGAGCCAATAAACAGTAACACGTTTAACAACGCATTATAACTATATTGCACATGAAGCAGATGATGCGCATTAATTAACAACGAATATTCATCAAATGCACTTACATAATGCTAAGATGTGAAGTTGTCGAAATGAAGAATGAAGAAGACGCACTGTGAAAATACTGAAGTCACTTGTTGTCGGTACAACGACACAGACAACAACAACTACGGTGCTGATATTAACAAGCTGGTGAGGGGCGATGTTATCAAATCCTTAATTAATCCGTGGATTTACAGTTGAAGCGACACTTTGACATGTAAATCTCTATCACAATCTTTATCGCGAGAAGACACTTTGATTAAGGCAGTTTGCATTGATTCCTTCAATTTAGAAATCAATATGTTTTTCTTTTATGAGACTTGTTAACACATGACTTATTTGAACAACATTCCATTGGTTTGTCACAGTCAGTGTCCAGACTCCTTCTACGTAGATAAATAGGAAATAAAATCAGATGTTTTGTTTTGTTTGATGATCAGACTTTTAAATTGGATAATCAGGGGGTTGAATATTGCACAAGACTAAGACTAAGTTGTTATCTAACATAAGTCGGTAGTAAAGCAAAGGGGTTGAATATTGTACAATGAAGTTACGAGTAAGGTGCCAAAACGTCGGTGGTAAAGCCGCACTACCATATTGAGTTGAACATAACAACCATCCGACGATAGTACTGACTTAGATGGTCGAGTGGACACGCCTCTCAGTACAGTTCACTTTGATGGATAGTTCCACCTGCGAACATTTGGATTTAGACTTGTGCTTGTGATAAACAGTGTGTGAAAAACGTGTATATAATACTCCCAAGGTCTTGAACAGTCATCAACATATCCTTAAAAGAACACAACATAATATAAGGACAACGTACATTTCGAGATGACATGGGGGTTAGCCATACTGTCCAGAGTATTTAACTTTTAATTCGGGTTATCATGATTGAAGTAAACTAAACCAGTGTGGCTCTACATTGATGGGAAGGTCGATTGATGAGCTCATGGCAGACACCGAGTGATGATATAGGACATCACAATGAAGCACTTCAGACTTAAACAAATATTGAAATTCATTCTTTAATCCTAAATCATCATAGACAACTAAAATGTTATTGAAAACTCAGTAAGACACCGATATATGCTTGGTGTAGTTTTGAAATTTGAAAAGATAAACTTGATTTCGTTGTGCAGCGTAGAGGGAATTAGTTGTTTGTACTGGCATACTTAATTCCTGGCTATTGCGTCAACATCTCTTAAATACGTTGGCACATTGAGAATTATATATATATATATATATATACCTGTGAGACAAAAATCACACCACAAGCACGCCATTCATTCAACAGAAATAGATTCCTCAATCACTTGACAGTTTCTATTGATACATCCAATCTGAATATACAATGAGAGTATACAATGAGAGCATACAAGAGAGTATACAATGAGAGTATACAATGAGAGTATACACTGAGAGTATACATTGAGAGTATACAATGATAGTATACAATGAGAGTATACACTTAGAGTATACAATGAGAGTATACAATGAGAGCATACAATGATAGTATACAATGAGAGTATACACTGAGAGTATACAATGAGAGTATATACTGAGAGTATACACTGAGAGTATACAATGAGAGTATACATTGAGAGTATACAATGATAGTATACAATGAGAGTATACACTGAGAGCATACAATGAGAGTATACTATGATAGTATACACTGAGAGTATACACTGAGAGTATACACTGAAAGCATACAATGAGAGCATACAATGAGAGTATACAATGAGAGTATACAATGAGAGTATACAATGAGAGTATACAATGAGAGTATCTGGCGGTATTCTGCTCTTCTGTATACATTAATTTATACAAATTGTGTTAGTCTAAAACACAACAAGTAAGATTAATTCTGAAACATTAGTCTCTGTTATTAATGGGATATAACCATATCGGGCTTGGCCGCGCACCTGCTTCCATATATACTTCAAGCCTCTCGATGTCCATTCTGCACAAAATGCCTTGTATAAATCACAAGTATTCAAATATATTATAAAATCGTAGTTGCCATTACTCGTTTGATTGGAGGCTCCATGATGCCGTATCTTGCAACCGACCCCCTCCTCCCCTCCCTCTCCCCTCCCCTCCCCCTCCCCCTACCGCTCTTCAACAGTCGATATTCAAACAGCACATTGTGCTTTTGTTCCATAGCTTTTGAACTTTTGACTTGATGTTACACTACTACCCATGGTGAAAAGCTGGCTTCGTTTTCCCCTTTCACGGGAACTCCATATATCATCATTCATTCAGAAAATATATGAACTTCGACTTCGAAAATTATTTCGGTCAAATTCCGAAAGTCACAAATGTTGACATTCATACAGCACAAAATTGTCTTTATCGACACAGCTTCTATAGATTGTTGTCCCCATTACTGCGGCCTGGGTTTGACGATGTTGTCCCCATTACTGCGGCCTGGGTCTGACGATGCTACCCATGGCCACGTCCCATTACTGCGGCCTGGGTCTGACGATGCTGCCCATGGCCACGTACCGCGCCTCCTCCTGCTCCTCCGGCTCCTCCCCAGGACGCTTCTCCCCGCAACTCGTCTCCTTCTCCGCCAGGGCGGCCTTTAGGTTCTCCAGACTCTCATACAGGTTCTCCACCTGGGGTTCGTCCCCCCAGCCCAGTCCACCCGCACACGGGAGGGGTTTCGGGGGGCAGTCGTAGTCCCCCATCTTCCGGGTCTTCACTACGTCATAGGAACCCTCCATCCCAGTCAGCATCATGGCCGCGCCGTATGTGGGGTTGCTAAGCGACATGGAAGGCGGTATGTCGTATTGGTTCTTGGGAGCCTCGTCAGCGATGAACTTCAGTTCTGTGGCCCTCTCGATCCCGTCGTCCGAGCACTCGTGTCCTTCCGTCAGTGGTCGGGTAACTTCGCCGTAATACGGATTCTCAAACACAACACGGGGCAGATCGTCGTTTTCAGCTTTCTTGCGCCTTTAGTGAGAACAGAGTGCAAATCGAACTGATTATGATTAACACAATAAAGCTTCATATTTCAAAGGACATGAAATGAAATCTTTAACAACGGTATTGCCAGTGTAATTCGAGTATAAATTATAATGCCTCAGGATTAGAAATAATAAAGATGGAAGATTTCTTCTACTTTTATTTGAACAAATCAATATAAAATATACTTCTCTCACAGTGGGAAAGATAAGCATCTGACCTATATATGGACTCACCTTCTGACGAAGAAGAATGCTCCAAAACAAACTCCGATTATTATACCGAGAAGTATGGCAAGTACCAGGCCGATCATTGTTCCTGCGAAGTAAGACAAGAACGTGTTTTAATAACGGCATAATGTATAAATAAACATCACAGTTTAATAGAATACACCAGACAAAATTGTCAAAACATCGAATCATACTGCCACTGACACATTGACGTCACTACTTAAATCATACAATTTGACTTCATGTGATTAGTTGTATTGAAACAATAATTCATGTTTTACAAAAGGAAGCCTTACCTGTGGCAAGATGTTACAAACTAAGTCTCACCTGTGGCTAGATGCTACAAGCTAAGTCTCACCTGTGGCCAGGTCATACAAACTAAGTCTCACCTGTGGCCAGGTGTTACAAACTAAGTCTCACCTGTGGCCAGGTGCTACAAACTAAGTCTCACCTGTGGCCAGATGCTACAAGCTAAGTCTCACCTGTGGCCAGATGCTACAAGTTAAGTCTCACATGTGGCCAGATTTTTCAAGTTAAGTCTCACATGTGGCCAGATGCTACAAGCTAAGTCTCACCTGTGGCCAGTTGCTACAAGCTAAGTCTCACCTGTGGCCAGATGCTACAAGTTAAGTCTCACATGTGGCCAGATGCTACAAGCTAAGTCTCACCTGTGGACAGTTGCTACAAGCTAAGTCTCACCTGTGGCCAGATGCTACAAGCTAAGTCTCACCTATGGCCAGATGTTACAAGTTAAGTCTCACCTGTGGCCAGATGCTACAAGCTAAGTCTCACCTATGGCCAGATGTTACAAGCTAAGTCTCACCTATGGCCAGATGTTACAAGTTAAGTCTCACCTATGGACAGATGTTACAAGCTAAGTCTCACCTGTGGCCAGATGCTACAAGCTAAGTCTCACCTGTGGCCAGATGCTACAAGTTAAGTCTCACCTGTGGCCAGATGCTACAAGCTAAGTCTCACCTGTGGCCAGTTGCTACAAGCTAAGTCTCACCTGTGATCAGATGCTACAAGCTAAGTCTCACCTATGGCCAGATGCTACAAGCTAAGTCTCACCTGTGGCCAGATGTTACAAGTTAAGTCTCACCTTTGGCCATATGTTACAAGTTAAGTCTCACCTATGGCCAGATGTTACAAGCTAAGTCTCACCTATGGCCAGATGTTACAAGTTAAGTCTCACCTATGGACAGATGTTACAAGCTAGGTCTCACCTGTAGCCAGATGTTACAAGCTAAGCCTCACCTGTGGCCATATGTTACAAGTTAAGTCTCACCTGTGGCCATATGTTACAAGTTAAGTCTCACCTGTGGCCAGATGTTACAAGTTAAGTCTCACCTATGGCCAGATGTTACAAGCTAAGTCTCACCTTTGGCCAGATGTTACAAGCTAAGTCTCACCTATGGCCATATGTTACAAGTTAAGTCTCACCTATGGACAGATGTTACAAGCTAGGTCTCACCTGTGGCCAGATGTTACAAGCTAAGCCTCACCTGTGGCCATATGTTACAAGTTAAGTCTCACCTGTGGCCATATGTTACAAGTTAAGTCTCACCTGTGGCCAGATGTTACAAGCTAAGTCTCACCTGTGGCCAGGTGTTACAAGCTAAGTCTCACCTGTGGCCAGGTGTTACAAGCTAAGTCTCACCTGTGGCCAGATGTTACAAGCTAAGTCTCACCTATGGCCATATGTTACAAGCTAAGTCTCACCTATGGCCATATGTTACAAGCTAAGTCTCACCTGTGGCCATATGTTACAAGCTAAGTCTCACCTATGGCCATATGTTACAAGCTAAGTCTCACCTGTGGCCAGATGTTACAAGCTAAGTCTCACCTGTGGCCATATGTTACAAGCTAAGTCTCACCTGTGGCCAGATGTTACAAGTTAAGTCTCACCTGTGGCCAGGTGTTACAAGCTAAGTCTCACCTGTGGCCATATGTTACAAGCTAAGTCTCACCTGTGGCCAGGTGTTACAAGCTAAGTCTCACCTTCGGCCAGATGCTACAAGCTAAGTCTCACCTGTGGCCAGATGCTACAAGCTAAGTCTCACCTGTGGCCAGGTGTTCCTGCTGCTTTGTCTCCTGGTGCACATGTTCGCTCTGCTCTCCTGAAACAAGTAATGGATTCCTGATGACACGACTGGTTTATTCACCTAATGCAACTGTATAAGAAGCTAATAAAATAGTTTATGTACTTACAATTTGTACCATATGAAACATTGTTTTACTTTGTGTAACTAGAATGTAGAAGTGCGTTCAGTAAGTGTGGTGATAAATGTGTAGATTGTAGAGGTACTGTTAGTTAGTGTGGCGATAAATGTGTGGAACGTAGAATTGTTTTAAGGAAGTGTGGCGATAAATATGTGGAAGATAGAAGTTCTTTCATTAGGTGTGGCGATAAATGTGTTGAATGTATACATTTTTTGAGAAAGTGTGGTGATACATGTGGAAGAGAGAAGTACTTTCAGTAAGTGTGGCGATAAATATGTGGAATAGAAGTACTTTCAGTAAGTGTGGCGATAAATATGTGGAAGATAGAAGTACTTTCAGTAAGTGTGGCGATAAATATGTGGAAGATAGAAGTACTTTCAGTAAGTGTGGCGATAAATATGTTGAAGATAGAAGTACTTTCAGTAAATGTGGCGATAAATACGTGGAAGATAGAAGTTATTTCAATAAGTGTGGCGATAAATGTGTAGTGTCACTGATATTGCTGCTTTCTATAATACTATAAGGGTTGCAAAATAATTTGTCTTGAAAATGGTGTTTTCATTGCTTACACAAACCTTAAACACCTTAAATTAGTGATGTCGCTTGTGTCTATGCGTGGGCTCGGGCTCGTTATTTTCGTTTATTGTTAAACACATTCCTATGAATTTTGATATTGATATCAATTTCCATATGTACACCACATTAACCTTTTACTTTATATTTCTATGTCAACTTTCTCATGAAGTCTCAGGTACTACAAAGATAACCAATTGGTTGCCGAGTAATCTATTGTTCTGACAAACAGCTACTGTCTACCATACTGACAGATGAAGCGCCCTTCACACCTTCACCTATATATCAGCTACTGTCTACCATACTGACAGATAAAGCACCCTTCACACCTTCACCTAGATATCTGCTACTGCCTACCATACTGACAGATAAAGCACCCTTCACACCTTCACGTAGATATCTGCTACTGTCTACCATACTGACAGATAAAGCACCCTTCACACCTTCACCTAGATATCTGATACTGTCTACCACACTGACAGATAAAGCATCCTTCACACCTTCACCTAGATATCTGATACTGCCTACCATACCGACAGATAAAGCATCCTTCACACCTTCACCTAGATATCTGATACTGCCTACCATACTGACAGATAAAGCATCCTTCACACCTTCACCTAGATATCTGATACTGCCTACCATACTGACAGATAAAGCACCCTTCCCATATTCACCTAGATATCAGCTACTGTCTACCATACTGACAGATAAAGCATCCTTCACACCTTCACCTAGATATCTGATACTGCCTACCATACTGACAGATAAAGCACCCTTCCCATATTCACCTAGATATCAGCTACTGTCTACCATACTGACAGATAAAGCATCCTTCACACCTTCACCTAGATATCTGATACTGCCTACCATACCGACAGATAAAGCATCCTTCACACCTTCATCTAGATATCTGATACTGCCTACCATACTGACAGATAAAGCATCCTTCACACCTTCACCTAGATATCTGATACTGCCTACCATACTGACAGATAAAGCACCCTTCCCATATTCACCTAGATATCAGCTACTGTCTACCATACTGACAGATAAAGCATCCTTCACACCTTCACCTAGATATCTGATACTGCCTACCATACCGACAGATAAAGCACCCTTCACACCTTCACCTAGATATCAGCTACTATCTACCACACTAAGAGATAAAGCACCCTTCACTCCTTCATCTAGATATCTGCTACTGTCTACCATACTGACAGATAAAGCACCCTTCACACCTTCACCTACATATCAGCAACTGTCTACCATACTGACAGATAAAGCACCCTTCACACCTTCACGTAGATATCTGCTACTGTCTACCACACTGACAGATAAAGCGCACTTCACACCTTCACCTAGATATCAGCTACTGTCTACCATACTGACACATAAAGCACCCTTCACACCTTCACCTAGATATCTGATACTGTCTACCACACTGACAGATAAAGCGCACTTCACACCTTCACCTAGATATCAGCTACTATCTACCACACTGACAGATAAAGCACCCTTCACACCCTCATAGAGAATACTACACGAGGTCTCATTAGATACGATTTATACGAAACGAGTGTCCTTCCGACGGTATCTGATCGAGCGAAAGCGAGGTCAGATACCATAGGAAGGTCACGAGTTTCGTATAATTCGTATCTAATGAGACCGAGTGTGGTATTTTATTTATTACACACGTTTAATATACGCGGATTCGTCACACACCTTAATTTTATTACCTGTTATAAGGGAAACAATTCTCTGTAACTGAAACCGGTTTCATTAACCGAATGCGTAATAATTTACGTAAACTGCGCTAGAGCTGACCCGAACGCTTATTTGCAACTCCTATTGCGTATACCTACGACGAAATAATGTAGTTCATTAGATTCAGTTGAATAAATCAAAGGTGGACTGTAAAAATGAACAAAATATTTATGCAAATGAACTGTATTTGTTATGTTATGTTGTGCAAGGTATTATTTTTAATGCAAACATTCACATTAATCTTATAGTCAACTCGCCTCGCCTCGCCTCGCCTCGCCTCGCAGTCGGTCGGCTCGCCGCTGAAGAGTCTTGACTGTTGGCCTAGTTACTAGCGACAGCTGACGTTGTTTATTTGTGACGGGATGTCATTAGATATTACAATTTCCAAGTTTTATATACAATCTACTGTAAGAATCAAGCAACAGTGCCAAGGTTTGAGGTTTGAATGAACAGCAACAACCGACACGTTATGACTGTAATCGTGGCCTACTGTACAGTAGAGAGAACAGTCGGACAGTGACGTTGTCGACTCGCGATCGGCATGATGTCAACATCGAAGGGCAAGGTCAACGCAGAGTGAAATTGTTTGACTTTGACTAGATTGCAAGCTGTTCATTACGTCCTTGGCGATGCTTACATGATGTTTGCATTTGACATTCGCCGCATTGGAAACCTTTTGACACCGTCAATGAATGTGAGATGTGTCCGGATTTCCATACAACCCTTGAACTGTAAGTAAATACGGCGCGTTTGCCGATAGTTACAGCTGTTCGCGATATTAATGCTGCATACTGGCCAAATGTGGAAGATTCTAATAACATTCACAATCTATGTTGACGCATATATCTAGCATATATTATAAAGTTGTGAACATGAAATGTTACGTGTTTGTTTTTAATTCAAAAGTAGTTCCGTTTCAACTTGACCCTAACTGAGAGGTCATTGGTTAACCAATCAGATCGTTGGAATGCGGGGTCACTTCGTTACGACACAGGTCAACGTGATACGACACACGTGTGACGTACGAGATTAGTATGACACTTGTTGTACGTTCACCACGTGTGTAATCAACCTACATATCAGCTACTGTCTACCATACTGACACATAAAGCACCCTTCACACCTTCACCTAGATATCTGCTACTGTCTACCATACTGACAGATAAAGCACCCTTCACACCTTCATCTAGATATCAGCTACTGCCTACCATACTGACAGATAAAGCGCCCTTCACACCTTCACCTACATATCAGCTACTGTCTACCATACTGACACATAAAGCACCCTTCACACCTTCACCTAGATATCTGCTACTGTCTACCATACTGACAGATAAAGCGCACTTCACACCTTCACCTAGATATCAGCTACTGCCTACCATACTGACAGATAAAGCGCCCTTCACACCTTCACCTACATATCAGCTACTGTCTACCATACTGACACATAAAGCACCCTTCACACCTTCACCTAGATATCTGCTACTGTCTACCATACTGACAGATAAAGCGCACTTCACACCTTCACCTAGATATCAGCTACTGTCTACCATACTGACACATAAAGCACCCTTCACACCTTCACCTAGATATCTGATACTGTCTACCATACTGACACATAAAGCACCCTTCACACCTTCACCTAGATATCTGCTACTGTCTACCATACTGACAGATAAAGCGCACTTCACACCTTCACCTACATATCAGCTACTGTCTACCATACTGACAGATAAAGCACCCTTCACACCTTCACCTAGATATCCGATACTGTCTACCATACTGACAGATAAAGCGCACTTCACACCTTCACCTACATATCAGCTACTGTCTACCATACTGACACATAAAGCACCCTTCACACCTTCACCTAGATATCTGATACTGTCTACCACACTGACAGATAAAGCGCACTTCACACCTTCACCTAGATATCAGCTACTATCTACCACACTGACAGATAAAGCACCCTTCACACCCTCATAGAGAATACTACACGAGGTCTCATTAGATACGATTTATACGAAACGAGTGTCCTTCCGACGGTATCTGATCGAGCGAAAGCGAGGTCAGATACCATAGGAAGGTCACGAGTTTCGTATAATTCGTATCTAATGAGACCGAGTGTGGTATTTTATTTATTACACACGTTTAATATACGCGGATTCGTCACACACCTTAATTTTATTACCTGTTATAAGGGAAACAATTCTCTGTAACTGAAACCGGTTTCATTAACCGAATGCGTAATAATTGACGTAAACTTCGCTAGAGCTGACCCGAACGCTTATTTGCAACTCCTATTGCGTATACCTACGACGAAATAATGTAGTTCATTAGATTCAGTTGAATAAATCAAAGGTGGACTGTAAAAATGAACAAAATATTTATGCAAATGAACTGTATTTGTTATGTTATGTTGTGCAAGGTATTATTTTTAATGCAAACATTCACATTAATCTTATAGTCAACTCGCCTCGCCTCGCCTCGCCTCGCCTCGCAGTCGGT
The DNA here is from genome assembly GCA_936450465.1 of Gibbula magus. Taxonomy (NCBI): domain Eukaryota; kingdom Metazoa; phylum Mollusca; class Gastropoda; order Trochida; family Trochidae; genus Gibbula; species Gibbula magus. The sequence continues at coordinate 68,713,709 of OW388305.1, forward strand.
CGGCTCGCCGCTGAAGAGTCTTGACTGTTGGCCTAGTTACTAGCGACAGCTGACGTTGTTTATTTGTGACGGGATGTCATTAGATATTACAATTTCCAAGTTTTATATACAATCTACTGTAAGAATCAAGCAACAGTGCCAAGGTTTGAGGTTTGAATGAACAGCAACAACCGACACGTTATGACTGTAATCGTGGCCTACTGTACAGTAGAGAGAACAGTCGGACAGTGACGTTGTCGACTCGCGATCGGCATGATGTCAACATCGAAGGGCAAGGTCAACGCAGAGTGAAATTGTTTGACTTTGACTAGATTGCAAGCTGTTCATTACGTCCTTGGCGATGCTTACATGATGTTTGCATTTGACATTCGCCGCATTGGAAACCTTTTGACACCGTCAATGAATGTGAGATGTGTCCGGATTTCCATACAACCCTTGAACTGTAAGTAAATACGGCGCGTTTGCCGATAGTTACAGCTGTTCACGATATTAATGCTGCATACTGGCCAAATGTGGAAGATTCTAATAACATTCACAATCTATGTTGACGCATATATCTAGCATATATTATAAAGTTGTGAACATGAAATGTTACGTGTTTGTTTTTAATTCAAAAGTAGTTCCGTTTCAACTTGACCCTAACTGAGAGGTCATTGGTTAACCAATCAGATCGTTGGAATGCGGGGTCACTTCGTTACGACACAGGTCAACGTGATACGACACACGTGTGACGTACGAGATTAGTATGACACTTGTTGTACGTTCACCACGTGTGTAATCAACCTACATATCAGCTACTGTCTACCATACTGACACATAAAGCACCCTTCACACCTTCACCTAGATATCTGCTACTGTCTACCACACTGACAGATAAAGCACCCTTCACACCTTCATCTAGATATCAGCTACTGCCTACCATACTGACAGATAAAGCGCCCTTCACACCTTCACCTACATATCAGCTACTGTCTACCATACTGACACATAAAGCACCCTTCACACCTTCACCTAGATATCTGCTACTGTCTACCATACTGACAGATAAAGCGCACTTCACACCTTCACCTAGATATCAGCTACTGTCTACCATACTGACACATAAAGCACCCTTCACACCTTCACCTAGATATCTGATACTGTCTACCATACTGACACATAAAGCACCCTTCACACCTTCACCTAGATATCTGCTACTGTCTACCATACTGACAGATAAAGCGCACTTCACACCTTCACCTACATATCAGCTACTGTCTACCATACTGACAGATAAAGCACCCTTCACACCTTCACCTAGATATCCGATACTGTCTACCATACTGACAGATAAAGCGCACTTCACACCTTCACCTACATATCAGCTACTGTCTACCATACTGACAGATAAAGCGCCCTTCACACCCTCACCTACATATCAGCTACTGTCTACCACACTGACAGATAAAGCACCCTTCACACCCTCACCTACATATCAGCTACTGTCTACCATACTGACAGATAAAGCGCACTTCACACTTTCACCTACATATCAGCTACTGTCTACCATACTGACAGATAAAGCGCCCTTCACACCCTCACCTACATATCAGCTACTGTCTACCACACTGACAGATAAAGCACCCTTCACACCCTCACCTACATATCAGCTACTGTCTACCATACTGACACATAAAGCACCCTTCACACCTTCACCTAGATATCAGCTACTGTCTACCATACCGACAGATAAAGCACCCTTCACACCTTCACCTAGATATCAGCTACTGTCTACCATACTGACACATAAAGCACCCTTCACACCTTCACCTAGATATCTGCTACTGCCTACCATACTGACAGACAAAGCGCACTTCACACCTTCACCTAGATATCAGCTACTGCCTACCATACTTACAGATAAAGCGGACTTCACCTAGATATCTGATACTGCCTACCATACTGACAGGTAACGCGGACTTCACATCAGCAAAGCAAGGTCTGACACAGTAGACAATGACACACGATTTGGAGTAAAGGGGATGTTGATCTGTTGTTTGAAACTGAAAAAGTGTCCACGTCCATCTTACCCTGAAGATACACCTGTGATTGTTGTCAATCTTACCCTGAAGATACACCTGTGGTTGTTGTTAATCTTACCCAGAAGATACACCTGTGGTAGTTGTCAATCTTACCCTGAAGATACACCTGTGGTAGTTGTCAATCTTACCTTGAAGATACACCTGTGGTTGTTGTCAATCTTACCTTGAAGATACACCTGTGGTAGTTGTCAATCCTACCCAGAAGATACACCTGTGATTGTTGTCAATCTTACCCTGAAGATACACCAGTGATTGTTGTCAATCTTACCCTGAAGATACACTTGTGGTAGTTCCGGTGTGGATGTCTCTCCCGGCTCTGTGGTGGTGGTCCTCATCTTGTTGGCCGAGTGGAGATTAGAGTTCTTGTGCAGAGGTTTGATGACAATATCTATAACAGTGCTATTTGGCAATGCTTTTGTGGTTGTTGTCGAAGGTACTGTCGATGTTGTTGGTGTGGTCGTTGTTGTTGTTGGAGTCGTTGTTGTTGTAGTGGTTGACGTGGTGGTGGTGGTCGAGGTTGTTGTAGTTGGTCGCATATCTGAAAGTGAAGGCAATGGGTCAAGCATCAACCATCCATGGTTATAGAGACGCTAACAGTTTCTGTGAACTCTTTGTAAAGATTGAAACAACATGAAGGTGTTTTGAGACACTAGAATAAGATGACATCAGTCAAACCTTGATGTCTCTGAATTCATCAAATACAATTCAATGGAAGACGTGCTATCAGCTCTTTGAACAATAAAGTTTTCTTTGACTGGTTAACTATGTCAAGCCTTTCCAAATGGATTTTGGATTGTAACAGTAAACTACAGAGCCTGGACCAATTTCTCAATGGATTTGCATACAGCTTTACATAAGGTGAACGGGTTTAACCTCAGCCCTTAAGCATGACCTTGATATCCCTACTTCATAGCCCTTACAATACTGGCAGATGTAGCTGTAGTGGAAGGCGAGGCCATCACATTTGTAGTCGTGCCATCTTCCCCGGTCGTCCAGACGGATCTGCGCGCAGTGCTCAAAGCAGAAGAAGTGACAGCTGGGTTGTCCGGGGGCCCAGTTGTTCCAGCGTACTCGACCTCCTGAAGGAGAAGATGTCAATGTTGTAGAGTACCAAGTAAACGTTTAGATAATAGCCGAGAATATTGGATTTGACTCCATGTACAAAATAAAATAATTTAAATAAAAGTCTTCTGTAAAACGATTCCATGACGCTAATGAAAAGATGATCGAACATGTTGTTCATACTGAGTACCAATGTAATGGAGACCCAAGGACTCTAATGATACCAACGATCTCACTGGATGATTGGATGATGAGAGCCCATTGAGCTCTGCTCACTCCATGTCTGACTGAAACAAAGTCGTCTACTAGTTTCTGATGACAACACACAAGATACATCAACGAAACGTTGATTGTGTTCATACTGTACTTACCATCTGCAATCTACTCCTGTGTTCATACTGTACTTACCATATGCAATCTACTCCCGGTGTGTTCATACTGTACTTACCATCTGCAATCTACTCCCAGTGTGTTCTTACTGTACTTACCATCTGCAATCTACTCCTGTGTTCATACTGTACTTACCATCTGCAATCTACTCCTGTGTTCATACTGTACTTACCATCTGCAATCTGCCCTGTGTTCATACTGTACTTACCATCTGCAATCTACTCCTGTGTTCATACTGTACTTACCATCTGCAATCTACTCCCGGTGTGTTCATACTGTACTTACCATCTGCAATCTACTCCCAGTGTGTTCATACTGTACTTACCATCTGCAATCTACTCCTGTGTTCATACTGTACTTACAATCTGCAATCTACTCCTGTGTTCATACTGTACTTATCATCTGCAATCTACTCCTGTGTTCATACTGTACTTACCATCTGCAATCTACTTCCGTTGTGTTCATACTGTACTTACCATCTGCAATCTACTCCTGTGTTCATACTGTACTTACCATCTGCAATCTACTCCTGTGTTCATACTGTACTTACAATCTGCAATCTACTCCTGTGTTCATACTGTACTTATCATCTGCAATCTACTCCTGTGTTCATACTGTACTTACCATCTGCAATCTACTTCCGTTGTGTTCATACTGTACTTACCATCTGCAATCTACTCCTGTGTTCATACTGTACTTACCATCTGCAATCTACTCCTGTGTTCATACTGTACTTACCATCTGCAATCTACTCCCAGTGTGTTCATACTGTACTTACCCTCTGCAATCTACTCCTGTGTTCATACTGTACTTACCATCTGCTATCTACTCCCAGTGTGTTCATACTGTACTTACCATCTGCAATCTACTCCTGTGTTCATACTGTACTTACCATCTGCAATCTACTCCTGTGTTCATACTGTACTTACCATCTGCAAACTACTCCCAGTGTGTTCATACTGTACTTACCCTCTGCAATCTACTCCTGTGTTCATACTGTACTTACCATCTGCAATCTACTCCTGTGTTCATACTGTACTTACCATCTGCAATCTACTCCTGTGTTCATACTGTACTTACCATCTGCAATCTACTCCTATGTTCATACTGTACTTACCATCTGCAATCTACTCCTGTGTTCATACTGTACTTACCATCTGCAATCTACTCCTGTGTTCATACTGTACTTACCATCTGTAATCTACTCCTGTGTTCATACTTTACTTACCATCTGCAATCTACTCCCAGTGTGTCCATACTGTACTTACCATCTGCAATCTACTCCTGTGTTCATACTGTACTTACCATCTGCAATCTACTCCTGTGTTCATACTGTACTTACCATCTGCAATCTACTCCCAGTGTGTTCATACTGTACTTACCATCTGCAATCTACTCCTGTGTTCATACTGTACGTACCATCTGCAATCTACTCCTGTGTTCATACTGTACCTACCATCTGCAATCTACTCCTGTGTTCATACTGTACTTACCATCTGCAATCTACTCCTGTGTTCATACTGTACTTACCATCTGCAATCTACTCCTATGTTTATACTGTACTTACCATCTGCAATCTACTCCTGTGTTCATACTGTACTTACCATCTGCAATCTTCTCCTGTGTTCATACTGTACTTACCATCTGCAATCTACTCCTGTGTTCACACTGTACTTACCATCTGCAATCTACTCCTGTGTTCATACTGTACTTACCATCTGCAATCTACTCCTGTGTTCATACTGTTCTTACCATCTGATATCTACTCCTGTGTTCATACTGTACTTACCATCTGCAATCTACTCCCAGTGTGTTCATACTGTACTTACCATCTGCAATCTACTCCTGTGTTCATAATGTACTTACCATCTGCAATCTACTCCTGTGTTCATACTGTACTTACCATCTGCAATCTACTCCTGTGTTCATACTGTACTTACCATCTGCAATCTACTCCTGTGTTCATACTGTACTTACCATCTGCAATCTACTCCTGTGTTCATACTGTACTTACCATCTGCAATCTACTCCTGTGTTCATACTGTACTTACCATCTGCAATCTACTCCTGTGTTCATACTGTACTTACCATCTGCAATCTACTCCTGTGTTCATACTGTACTTACCATCTGCAATCTACTCCTGTGTTCATACTGTACTTACCATCTGCAATCTACTCCTGTGTTCATACTGTACTTACCATCTGCAATCTACTCCGGGTTCATACTGTACTTACCATCTGCAATCTACTCCTAGTGTCAAGGCGGATACCATCAGTCGAAGCCTATCGACAGTATAAATTTGCTCCTATCTAAACACGAAGATTGGGTAACCAGTGGAATGTGTACTAAATGAGCAGTATTACCTGTAACCCAGTCCCAGCGTCCACTCTGGTGAAGGTCGTGACCACCTATCCAGACGCCCTTCGTCCTCCACCCGAGACTGCGCAGACTGTTCATGAGGAAGGCCTGGGTGCCGGCGTCCTTGATGACGACGAGGTTCCCCCCGAACCTGGAGCAGGCCCTGTTGGCCGAGCCCCAGTACCTCTCAGTCCGCTCGAACTTGTAGCACTTCTCCCCGTGCGTCTTCAGGTAGGAGTTCCGGGACAAAGTGGGCGGACATCGCCATAGATCATCGGCTGCAACATGAGGAGATTGCCTTTAGAAACTTAAAAAACAGAATACATGAGAAGCTTTTGTAGTGTGAAGAACATTTATGTATCGAATAATGTACAAGTGTTTCGTGAATATCGCACCTTTGAGGATATGAAGTGGAGAGAAGTCGTCAAATACATGTGTCATATATAATACATTTATATTCAGAATATTAATTCCGCACGGTTCCTAAACTACGTTGATTTATTTCACAAACAATCTGGTGGTTTATCTATCTCTCTCTGGTGTAGAACAGTAGAGATGTGACTGGAAGGTAAGCTGTCAAGCATGTCGCTGTGAATGTTACCTCCTAGCTCCAGATACAGACACACGTCCAGTTACCAGCACTCCTTAAGTTGTCATTATTGAGTAGATTATCAACATATATAACATAATTTGTGTTCAGAACGTGTCTAAATATACATTCTGATATCAACAGTTTCAATAGTATTTGCCTACTCGTATTCAGTTAAATATATTTAGAGCGCCTGACTGAAGGTGAGAGACACATTATGGTAGTTTGCGTCAATTTGTGTTGACCTCTAGGTTCTGAAGGCTGTAATGGCCCATCATCCCAGTTGGGCGAGTACCAAACCATCATGACCTTTCCAACACGGGAACACATGCATGTGAGAGTCGGACTGTCCACGTTACAAATGTCAGTTATCAGTTCCAGTAAATAAAAACACGAATGTGTGCATGAACTATGAATTGACTTATATTGCTGCAGATTTACTGCTGCAGAACATTTGAAGTACATAAAGTCGAGTTTGTCTACATGTATATAATGTTCTCCTTCATGTATATACTGTATATAATGTTCTCCTTCATGTATATACTGTATATAATGTTCTCCTTCATGTATATACTGTATATAATGTTCTCCTTCATGTATATACTGTATATAATGTATATAATGTTCTCCTTCATGTATATACTGTATATAATGTTCTCCTTCATGTATATAATGTATATAATGTTCTCCTTCATGTATATACTGTATATAATGTTCTCCTTCATGTATATACTGTATATAATGTTCTCCTTCATGTATATACTGTATATAATGTTCTCCTTCATGTATATAATGTATATAATGTTCTCCTTCATGTATATAATGTATATAATGTTCTCCTTCATGTATATACTGTATATAATGTTCTCCGTCATGTATATACTGTATATAATGTTCTCCTTCATGTATATAATGTATATAGTGTTCTCCTTCATGTATATAATGTATATAATGTTCTCCTTCATGTATATACTGTATATAATGTTCTCCTTCATGTATATACTGTATAAAATGTTCTCCTTCATGTATATACTGTATATAATATTCTCCGTCATGTATATACTGTATATACTGTTCTCCTTCATGTATATACTGTATATACTGTTCTCCTTCATGTATATACTGTATATACTGTTCTCCTTCATGTATATACTGTATATAATGTTCTCCTTCATGTATATACTGTATATAATGTTCTCCTTCATGTATATACTGTATATACTGTTCTCCTTCATGTATATACTGTATATAATGTTCTCCTTCATGTATATACTGTATAAAATGTTCTCCTTCATGTATATACTGTATATAATGTTCTCCTTCATGTATATACTGTATATAATGTTCTCCTTCATGTATATACTGTATATACTGTTCTCCTTCATGTATATAATGTATATAATGTTCTCCTTCATGTATATACTGTATATAATGTTCTCCTTCATGTATATAATGTATATAATGTTCTCCTTCATGTATATACTGTATATAATGTTCTCCTTCATGTATATACTGTATATAATGTTCTCCTTCATGTATATAATGTATATAATGTTCTCCTTCATGTATATACTGTATATAATGTTCTCCTTCATGTATATACTGTATATAATGTTCTCCTTCATGTATATAATGTATATAATGTTCTCCTTCATGTATATACTGTATATAATGTTCTCCTTCATGTATATACTGTATATAATGTTCTCCTTCATGTATATAATGTATATAATGTTCTCCTTCATGTATATACTGTATATAATGTTCTCCTTCATGTATATACTGTATATAATGTTCTCCTTCATGTATATACTGTATATAATGTTCTCCTTCATGTATATAATGTATATAATGTTCTCCTTCATGTATATAATGTATATAATGTTCTCCTTCATGTATATACTGTATATAATGTTCTCCTTCATGTATATAATGTATATAATGTTCTCCTTCATGTATATAATGTATATAATGTTCTCCTTCATGTATATACTGTATATAATGTTCTCCTTCATGTATATACTGTATATAATGTTCTCCTTCATGTATATACTGTATATAATGTTCTCCTTCATGTATATACTGTATATAATGTTCTCCTTCATGTATATACTGTATATAATGTTCTCCTTCATGTATATACTGTATATAATGTTCTCCTTCATGTATATACTGTATATGATGTTCTCCTTCATGTATATACTGTATATAATGTTCTCCTTCATGTATATAATGTATATAATGTTCTCCTTCATGTATATACTGTATATAATGTTCTCCTTCATGTATATACTGTATATAATGTTCTCCTTCATGTATATACTGTATATAATGTTCTCCTTCATGTATATACTGTATATAATGTTCTCCTTCATGTATATACTGTTTATAATGTTCTCCTTCATGTATATACTGTATATAATGTTCTCCTTCATGTATATACTGTATATAATGTTCTCCTTCATGTATATACTGTATACAATGTTCTCCTTCATGTATATACTGTATATAATGTTCTCCTTCATGTATATAATGTATATAATGTTCTCCTTCATGTATATACTGTATATAATGTTCTCCTTCATGTATATAATGTATATAATGTTCTCCTTCATGTATATAATGTATATAATGTTCTCCTTCATGTATATAATGTATATAATGTTCTCCTTCATGTATATAATGTATATAATGTTCTCCTTCATGTATATAATGTATATAATGTTCTCCTTCATGTATATACTGTATATAATGTTCTCCTTCATGTATATACTGTATATAATGTTCTCCTTCATGTATATACTGTATATAATGTTCTCCTTCATGTATATACTGTATATAATGTTCTCCTTCATGTATATACTGTATAAAATGCATGATGCGTATCTCTAGTAACCTCACTGAACGCTCTCGCTACAGGTTAAACAAGGAATGTGAGTAAATGATATTTGTTGGATGACTACATTGTTCATAAACCGCTATTAAATAAGTACATTTAAGAAACATAGACACGGTTGTACATAGGACAGTTTGCGTATAAAGGTTGAATTGGTAGCTTTATATCTGTTGAGCTGTATTGTGAGAAATGATTTAGTGTCAGTTTGACATGGGGTCGGTATATATAATCCCCATTTCCTCAATTCATGCTGACCTATACTGTACTACACAGGGTGAAATAGTGCCAGCAGCAGGACCCGGGGTCTATCACAACAACCTGACCTTTGTTTCACAAAAAGTGTATAAAGTGTATGTGTAAAAGTTAAGATTAGGTTGATTAAACGCAAGTAACGTAGTTAAATGTTAAGATCTGATGAAATGCATTTTTCTCAAGAATGACATATGATTACCGCTACGTATATTGTATATCGGAATCAATTGAGCATAAAGTCGAGACAATTTACACTTGCAATTGACAATTAAGACGATTTTAATTCACTTTATTAATTTAATTTAACAATACCGCAATTAGTTTTAGCAATCATTTTGAAAATGCTCACTAAGGCGTGACTGTGATAAGCGACAGACGGGGCCGGCTAGACAGCTACTCCGCCGAGTCTCGTCAATTAATAAATGATGATTATCACTACCGCTAAATGAATTTATGAGGTGTATTACACCGCCAAAAAGACATGTTCATGTAATAATTGTGTAATTGTCATCTGCGGAATTACCTAGTTGGATATCTAAACATTCGATATATGGGAAAATTAAGTTGGTTATTGAAGATTTCTTTGTGAAATTAACAATAAAAATGTTGGGAAATGACGTTGAATTATGACTATCGCCGAAAATCAGATTCCTCCAGATACGTCACAGAAGTCATCCCGGGCCATACACCCGCAGACTTTCATTCTGGTGGCCGGGGCTAAATCAGGCGGTTTTTTTAAAAAGCCGTATATAAGTAATTTATGGACCGATTTCAGAAATTTAAAATCGAGCAATTGTCAAATTGACAACCCATTTTAATGAACCCGATTTGGACCATATGTCATTGCATCTATCCTTTAAACAACATATTCTGGTCTTGCACAGTGATCTGCTACTGTCTGACTGTGTGGAATACACACTGACGGGGTGCTGCGGGCAGTGTAAGATAAGTTAACACTGGTATCCGGGGCAAGTTAGACACATATATTTACATGACTTCTCTCCCCAACCAGTTCTTGATTCCATGGAAAGCGAGATATATATATGTAACCCATAACAAACATGTATGTCAAGTTGCATGAAGTTAACATGTATGGTCATAGATTCCCTTGTGGTGGAATATTTTAAAATGTGCACTAGGTACAAGGCTGAACTATACAAAGAGCTACATGTAACATCATAGTAGTTATATAACATCATAGTAGTTCTATGTGTCAATATTCGTAATGGAAGGAGAGCGGTACGGAGGGAAGGAAGGACGGATGACGAGGTTGACTGTCAAATATTTCCGACTACTTCATTGCTGGGTATTGAATTTTATAAAAAAGAAAAAATATGAATGTTTCAACTGAACTGAATTACGTGTGAAACTGCAACACTATATCGGATTTCACTGAGGTACAAGCACGGGTCAGTGGATGTACTTATCATGAAATGTCACGTGCTGATAATTGCCAATCGAGATGACACCAAGTGCTCATCTCAACACACAGGAAGTACTAAACGGCGGGTGTATTGTATTGTATTGTATTGTATTGTATTGTATTGCACAGTGTTGTATACCATATTGTACCAATTGCTTTCTTGGAAGTGTCAGTTCCAGGAGACACTACGTTGTGTCCAGGCAACCCATAATCCAGGAGACACTACGTTGTGTCCAGGCAACCCATAATCCATTCCTAGAAATCTGGGGAAAGTAAGATTTAAGATAAGCAAACTGGATCATAACGTATGTGTGACACTGATAGTCCAAACATGAATATATACTGGATCATAGATGAGCGAACGCAAGCATCTTGATGAATAGTACTGTAATGTTTTTGTTTTTTGGTCTCCTAGCTCTTCTGCTCTCAGAAATATCCGAAGGTAGGTATTGAATGAGCCATTGTCTTTGTGCGTTTACAGCAAGCATTTTGATGAATAGTATTGTTATGTTATGGAGAACATGTCTCCTAGCTCTTCTGCTCTCAGAAATATCCGCAGGGAGGTATTGTATCACCATATCAACCCTAACTCTAACTCAAACCGTAACCCTTAATCAAGCGATATAACCGTAACCTAAATCTAACCCTTACCCACACTCAAAATCTATAACCCTAACCTTATCTCTATCTCTAAACCTCAATCATGCACAGGAACAAGGGGAACTTCGTCCTCCCAAAAGAAGACATTGAGAGATCCTTATTTAATAGAATAAAACTGAAAGTATACAACGAAGTGTACATCTCTAAATGCAGACCTGCCTCGCTCCCTGTTTACAACTGAGCCGTGTTTCAAAGGTCTGCTACAACTATTTCCGCTTGTTGCTCTGTGTCCTCCTCCACACTGACATCAAACTGAGTATGAGAGGACTGAACAAGTGCAGACTTGACAACATCAAAGAGTTTGTTTGGTGGCGTGCACCGTTTCATGAAATTTCACAGTTCCGTTTATAGCGCGCTTCCATGTTATCACCAAATACCTATACATTTATATATCATACATAATCATACATATAGATATTGTATATATCATACATAAAGATACATATAGATATTGCATATATCATACATATAGATCTTGTATATATCATACATACATATACTTATAGATATCATACCTATAGATCTTGTATATATCATACATACATATACTTATAGACATCATACATATAGATCTTATAGATATCATACCTATAGATCTTGTATATATCATACATACATATACTTATAGATATCATACATATAGATCTTGTATATATCATACATATAGATACATATAGATATTGTATATATCATACATATAGATCTTGTATATATCATACATACATATACTTATAGATATCATACATATAGATCTTGAATATATCATACATACATATACTTATAGATATCAAACATATAGATCTTGTATATATCATACATACATATACTTATAGATATCAAACATATTTATGATGCTTGATAACGGTATAAGGATCTATACCGAAACGTCGCTATTGTTAATAAAGAAGTTGATCATCCATAAATATTTGTCTTCTTCATCATACATATAGATCTTGTATATATCATACATATAGATACATATAGATATTGTATATATCATACATATAGATCTTGTATATATCATACATATAGATCTTGTATATATCATACATACATATACTTATAGATATCATACATATAGATCTTGTATATATCATACATAATCATACATATAGATCTTGTATATATCATACATATAGATATTGTATATATCATACATACATATACTTATAGATATCATACATATAGATCTTGTATATATCATACATACATATACTTATAGATATCATACATATAGATCTTGAATATATCATACATACATATACTTATAGATATCATACATATAGATCTTGTATATATCATACATATAGATACATATAGATATTGTATATATCATACATATAGATCTTGTATATATCATACATACATATACTTATAGATATCATACATATAGATCTTGAATATATCATACATACATATACTTATAGATATCAAACATATAGATCTTGTATATATCATACATACATATACTTATAGATATCAAACATATAGATCTTGTATATATCATACATACATATACTTATAGATATCATACATATAGATCTTGTATATATCATACATATAGATACATATAGATATTGTATATATCATACATATAGATCTTGTATATATCATACATATAGATCTTGTATATATCATACATACATATACTTATAGATATCATACATATAGATCTTGTATATATCATACATAATCATACATATAGATCTTGTATATATCATACATATAGATATTGTATATATCATACATACATATACTTATAGATATCATACATATAGATCTTGTATATATCATACATACATATACTTATAGATATCATACATATAGATCTTGAATATATCATACATACATATACTTATAGATATCATACATATAGATCTTGTATATATCATACATATAGATACATATAGATATTGTATATATCATACATACATATACTTATAGATATCATACATATAGATCTTGTATATATCATACATAATCATACATATAGATCTTGTATATATCATACATATAGATCTTGAATATATCATACATACATATACTTATAGATATCATACATATAGATCTTGTATATATCATACATATAGATCTTGTATATATCATACATACATATACTTATAGATATCATACATATAGATCTTGTATATATCATACATAATCATACATATAGATCTTGTATATATCATACATATAGATCTTGTATATATCATACATAATCATACATATAGATCTTGTATATATCATACATATAGATATTGTATATATCATACATACATATACTTATAGATATCATACATATAGATCTTGTATATATCATACATAATCATACATATAGATCTTGTATATATCATACATATAGATCTTGTATATATCATACATACATATACTTATAGATATCATACATATAGATCTTGTATATATCATACATATAGATCTTGTATATGTCATACATACATATACTTATAGATATCATACATATAGATCTTGTATATATCATACATAATCATACATATAGATCTTGTATATATCATACATATAGATCTTGTATATATCATACATAATCATACATATAGATCTTGTATATATCATACATATAGATATTGTATATATCATACATACATATACTTATAGATATCATACATATAGATCTTGTATATATCATACATAATCATACATATAGATCTTGTATATATCATACATATAGATATTGTATATATCATACATACATATACTTATAGATGTCATACATATAGATCTTGTATATATCATACATATAGATATTGTATATATCATACATATAGATCTTGTATATATCATACATACATATACTTATAGATATCATACATATAGATCTTGTATATATCATACATATAGATCTTGTATATATCATACATACATATACTTATAGATATCATACATATAGATCTTGTATATATCATACATAATCATACATATAGATCTTGTATATATCATACATATAGATCTTGTATATATCATACATAATCATACATATAGATCTTGTATATATCATACATATAGATATTGTATATATCATACATACATATACTTATAGATATCATACATATAGATCTTGTATATATCATACATAATCATACATATAGATCTTGTATATATCATACATATAGATATTGTATATATCATACATACATATACTTATAGATGTCATACATATAGATCTTGTATATATCATACATATAGATATTGTATATATCATACATACATATACTTATAGATATCATACCTATAGATCTTGTATGTTTAACGTTAACAGAATCGTTCAACCGGACATGAATGTTAACCTATAAATATCATACATGTATATCTTTTAGTTTTAACCCAAACAGACTCGTTCAGCAGTACACGTGCTTGCAAATTACACCACATGTAGATTGTGTATTTGTGTACTTGTAACCTGTCCTTGGTCATATTTCACCACATGTAGATTGTGTATTTGTGTACTTGTAACCTGTCCTTGGTCATATTTCACCACATGTAGATTGTGTATTTGTTTACTTGTAACCTGTCCCTTGGTCATATTTCAACCGAATTAATTATGCTTCCTGAAGCTACACTTGAACAGATTCCTTCTTTCTGTTTCCGTGACCTGTGATTATAAGTCAACATCATTTAAGTGTTTCTCATAGGAAATTTTATTTTCATTTCTGGAACTTAATGTGTGTCACACAATGGTAACAAATAATATTTGATAACATCTTCTATGGTAATTTAATATTTGAATTGAATAAAAATACAGCCAGTGTCTCTGTAGCTCACCGGGATTTAGTTGCCAGAAGGTTGACAAGTAAGCACTTCATAATCCATACTGGCCAACGTGTTTGCTTTAACTCTTTGAAAACTTTAGGTTTTGAAAGAAAACAAAACTAGTTATTTGGAGCCATAGGGTAACCAAATGTACATTTTATGATCATCATTGGCTGAAGAGTCTGTACACAAGTGTTCAGTCTTCTATGACTTTTCGTTCTTGAGAAGGTGGTGAAAATATCTATATTGGCCGAGACCCCTATGTTCCTTTTTAAGGGTTACAGAGCCACCAATTCATGATAAGAATTGATCAAAAAGCATTTACACAAGTTTAAAGCTTTCTCAGACTTTCAATTCTGCGGAAGAAGAGGAAAATATACATTTAGGTTGAGGCCACTGTGATCATTATTGTTGGACCACAGAGTCGTCAAATTTAAAATTTAGAATCCCCATTGTCTAAGGGGACTAAAGACAACATTTCAGCTGTCTAGAGACAGTGGGTCATGATAAGAAGATGTAAAAAGGTATTTAGGTCATAAACCCTGTGGCCGGGATAAGAGGTCACAGGTTCTACAATGTATTTTCATCATTGGCCAATGAGTCTATACACAACATGTCATCTTTCCCCAGCCAACGGTTCTTGAGAAGAAGTCCAAAAGCGCATGCCATAAGCCCATCAGGTCTTTCAGGTCACATGAGCTAAACATGATCCCGGAGAAATATATACTTACTTGGTTTTTGCTCTCTCTTCTGATTCTCTTCGTAGGTAATTAACATTCTTGAGAAAATGTTTTTCTATTACGGCTATGTGAAAGGATGTCCTGTTCAGATCGATTGACGCCCGCACACCTCGAGCATACAACACAAGCGGGGAGATGATGACAATGGACCTGCGTTTGAGTGCAGTACAGAACTCCCCAAACAGCCATTGAAACAACATTGGCAAGCCCAAGAAAGAAAACCCTGATTTCTTCAAACACGCTTTCAACAGAACTTGGAATCATTTACACAATCCAATTAGCCAGTAGGAATGATAAGCGACGAGTGATTGTTGACCAACCCTAATTAGATGTCTACCTGTCAAGCAGGGGCGTTTATCAAATCCAGATTTTAAGATTGATTTACGAGGATTTGCTCATGCCCTGTGTAGAGTTAAGTTTTCCATGATAATCAGGCATCTTAGGTAGACCTCGGAGATCATGCTGTCACGCAAACCACTTGAACCCAGACTTACTTTACTTTTTGAATTTTGTTCTTTGTCATGTCAATCAATGGCTGCAAATCTTTAATTATTTTCCGTTTTTACACGTTCAGACTCTGTATGATTTGAAAATATTTTCTACATTGATCTCAACATATCGCAAAAACCACGGAGGTGACGTACATTTATATATATATGACATTATGATATATACACATGACATTATGATATATACATGACATTATGATATATACATGACATTATATAGAATCACAAGAAGCTAATTGGCAGAGAATTATTATAATGAACTACGGATAAACGGTTGACCGTGCGATCTGGTGTTAAATATATGATAAGCCTTAACAGCTTGATCAACTCAATAAAGTTAAAATATCTCTCTTCGTTCGGCTCTTCATCTAGCGAACTTGTCCGAGCTATCAAGTTGTGTGCGAAGCTTCAGGGCTGTTCAGCTCCAAGGGAGGAATCATGAAAATTTTAGCTGTATTGTTATTCGGCGCGACAGTTTGAAGACTGGATTTTGTCATGTTTATGAGGTCAATAGGATCAGAAGGGGAAACTAACACTACATCACTACATGTCATTTTGTGAACGATTTGGCTATTAATAACAATAGGCGCTTAACAGGACAGTGTATCCATTTTAAAGACGCTTTTGTTCAATACACTACCCACATGGGAACTCGACAAGCGAGGATTAATCTCCGCCTTAACGTCAATACACTTCTTCAGTTTATTTCTTCAACTACAAACTAAACTTTTGACAGGCTGTTTCCAGTTTGTATTTTCAATTCCAAATTGCCATAGCAACAGTAAAAGAATTTAACCCACGCAACTTTCCTCTCTGTCGTATTCGGGACTCGGATGTTCTCCAGAAAGTTTCCGAACGTCACTCACAATAGAGGTTAGACCGGGATACTTGACGAAAAATGTGTTCGTCTAAACGCAACCCAGATGTACAGGTTGCAGGTCACGATAACCTAACGTAGCCGAATTAGTCGACACCAGTGATTCCCTGTTCTCTCAGTATTCTGAAGTGACGAAATTGGGGGTTAACTTAAACACAGCCGCTGTACTCTCAGTGTTGTGAAGTGATTTTTTTTTGGGGGGGGGGGGGGGGGGGGGGGGGGGGGGGGGGGGAGAATGACGACTTTAACACATCATCTGTATCCTCAGTATTGTGAAGTGAAGTAATTTGGCGTTAACTGTAACACTTCTGCTGTCTGATAATAAAAGTCACGACCCTCTACACAACTAGATTAGCGTTTGCGGGACACCGCAAAAGCAGAGCAGCTCCGAAACTTAGGGTCTCGCCTTTCCCTGTTCCGCCTTTTCATCAGCATCAATAAAATGGGAATTATTTTGAACAACAATTTTTCATTATTCGAGTTATTACTAATCATCACTGGGGTCACTTTTCACAAGTTTGTTCTTAAAACCTATTTCTTCTTTCAAAATTTGATCAAAGGATGAACGTGGCCTTAACCAATGTCTCATGACCTTGACCTTTGACCTTGAAGGTCACACCATCAATGATCACTTTTCATCACGTATAACAATCATGCAAAGACTCAAAGTGTTCATAGTTAAAATATCGCATGTTCACAAAAGCATGCTTAAGTTTTGACCTCACTGTGACCTTGACCTTTGACAGATTTTAGCGAAAACGTTTTCAAATCTTGGTCTTTCTCCACAGTTCATATATACCAAATAGGAGCCTAATAGCACAAAACAAGTTTGAAGTTATCATGTTTACAAGGATTGTTGTAGTGACCTTGATCTTTGACCTTGAATGTGAACATGTCAAAATCATTTCCCAGGTGTATAAAAAAGAAATTAAGCTATCTATATGAGGTGTTAATATATTCATGGAAAAAGTTACTTAGTGATTTCAGAACTGGTCAGCATGACCATATCTCGTGACCTTGACCTTTAAATTTCAAGGTCACACAATCAGTGATCACTTTTCATTGTGTATCACAATCATGTAATGATTCAATGTGTTAATAGTTGAAATAAGACATTTTCGTAAAAGCATGCTTAAGTTGTGACCTCGCTATGACCTTGACCTTTGACGGATGTTAGCGAAACCCTTTTCAAATCTTGGCCTTTCTTCATAGTTGATATACACCACAGAAGAGCCTGATAGCACAAATATTTTTCAAGTTATCGTGTTCACAAGGATTTCTTTTTAGCGATTTCAGAACTCGTGACCTTGACCTTTTACCTTGAATGTGAACATGTCAAAAAAATTCCCCATGGGTATAAGTAAGAAGTTATGTATATGAGTTCTCAAAACCTTCTAGGAAAAAAGTTATAGCCAATACCAAACGCGCCGGGGGCGGCGATGGAAACTGCGCAAAAACTGATAGCAGCTCCGACTTAGTCCTAAAGGATAGAAATAGGAGTTGTGAAGGTTATAGACACGGATAGCGTAAGCTTTCCTACAGGATAGAAGTAGGAGTTGTGAAGGTTATAGAAACGGATAGCGTAAGCTTTCCTACAGGATAGAAGTAGGAGTTGTGAAGGTCCTAAATACCACTTCATGTTAAAAAGTGTAATATCATGAACAGCTTGTGAAGAAATCCTTTTCATCGTATAACAACATCGTATATGTTGACATTGTATGCTTTGAATAGTTTAAGCTTCAGGCATCATGATGAAGTTTGAAAAGCACATTTTAGAAACGAAACGAAAAGAAAAATTTATTTTAAACTGATCTCTTTCCTTGTTCACACTGTCACTGAAATAGTTATCAATAAGCAACCTGAACAAGAAAACAAAGCTGATCCCCAACATAAAACTGTTACAGTTCATATGATGTCAATGACAAGGACTGTGTCTTACAGGAGAAATCGTGATGTCCATGACAAGAACTGTGTCTTACAGGAGAAATCGTGATGTCCATGACAAGAACTGTGTCTTACAGGAGAAATCGTGATGTCAATGACAAGAACTGTGTCTTACAGGAGAAATCGTGATGTCCATGACAAGGACTTGTCTTACAGGAGAAATCGTGATGTCCATGACAAGAACTGTGTCTTACAGGAGAAACCGTGATGTCCATGACAAGAACTGTGTCTTACAGGAGAAATCATGATGTCCATGACAAGAACTGTGTCTTACAGGAGAAACCGTGATGTCCATGACAAGGACTGTGTCTTACAGGAGAAATCATGATGTCCATGACAAGAACTGTGTCTTACAGGAGAAATCGTGATGTCCATGACAAGAACTGTGTCTTACAGGAGAAATCGTGATGTCCATGACAAGAACTGTGTCTTACAGGAGAAATCATGATGTCCATGACAAGAAATGTGTCTTACAGGAGAAAACGTGATGTCCATGACAAGAACTGTGTCTTACAGGAGAAATCGTGATGTCCATGACAAGAACTGTGTCTTACAGGAGAAACCGTGATGTCCATGACAAGGACTGTGTCTTACAGGAGAAATCGTGATGTCCATGACAAGAACTGTGTCTTACAGGAGAAACCGTGATGTCCATGACAAGGACTGTGTCTTACAGGAGAAACCGTGATGTCCATGACAAGAACTGTGTCTTACAGGAGAAATCGTGATGTCCATGACAAGAACTGTGTCTTACAGGAGAAATCGTGATGTCCATGACAAGAACTGTGTCTTACAGGAGAAATCGTGATGTCCATGACAAGAACTGTGTCTTACAGGAGAAATCGTGATGTCCATGACAAGAACTGTGTCTTACAGGAGAAATCGTGATGTCCATGACAAGAACTGTGTCTTACAGGAGAAATCGTGATGTCAATGTCAAGAACTGTGTCTTACAGGAGAAATCGTGATGTCCATGACAAGGACTGTGTCTTACAGGAGAAATCGTGATGTCCATGACAAGGACTGTGTCTTACAGGAGAAATCGTTATGTCCATGACAAGAACTGTGTCTTACAGGAGAAACCGTGATGTCCATGACAAGGACTGTGTCTTACAGGAGAAACCGTGATGTCCATGACAAGAACTGTGTCTTACAGGAGAAATCGTGATGTCCATGACAAGAACTGTGTCTTACAGGAGAAATCGTGATGTCCATGACAAGAACTGTGTCTTACAGGAGAAACCGTGATGTCCATGACAAGAACTGTGTCTTACAGGAGAAATCATGATGTCCATGACAAGAACTGTGTCTTACAGGAGAAATCGTGATGTCCATGACAAGAACTGTGTCTTACAGGAGAAATCGTGATGTCCATGACAAGAACTGTGTATTACAGGAGAAATCGTGATGTCCATGACAAGAACTGTGTCTTACAGGAGAAATCGTGATGTCCATGACAAGAACTGTGTCTTACAGGAGAAATCGTGATGTCCATGACAAGAACTGTGTCTTACAGGAGAAATCGTGATGTCCATGACAAGAACTGTGTTTTACAGGAGAAATCGTGGATGGTCGATGATAACGTTTAAAAATTACATTTACAGACATTCTTAATTACGTCACGCATATGTATGTAACAGAATTTCAAGTCAAAACGACTGCATGGCATATACATCTTCACAAAGCCTCAGGTCATGTTAATAACTCATGCAGCATTTTCCTTTGCATTCAGCCCAAATCGTGTCTTAAAACAGAGAAGGGATTCTCCTTATACGCCGGTATATTTGAACAGTGTAAAACCACAGGAACGAATGTTCCTTGTAAGCCGGTATATTTGTACAGTGTAAAAGTAGGAACGAATGTTCCTTGTAGGCCGGTATATTTGAACAGTGTAAAACACAGGAACGAATGTTCCTTGTAGGCCGGTATATTTGAACAGTGTAAAACACAGGAAGGGATGTTCCTTGTAGGCCGGTATATTTGAACAGTGTAAAACACAGGAAAGAATGTTCCTTGAAGGCCGGTATATTTGAACAGTGTAAAACGCAGGAAGGGATGTTCCTTGTAAGCCGGTATATTTGAACACAATGAACTGAGTAAAAACTCAGAACGACAAGGACAGTTTGCTGCGTCAGCGAATTCATCTAATAGATTCCAGCCCACGTGCTGCGCTTCTCCGTCTCCAGAACTGGTCGATAACTACACAATCAGTTTTAGAAAAAAGAAAACGAATTCTCATTTTTTGAAAGCGCAACATTGACATACGTGGAGAAGTATCTCGCCCAGTTGTCTTCTCATGTCAGCTGTAGCAAGACAATAAGAACACATTTTATTCCGAGAAAACACTCATACTTCTACTTCTGTGTCATTTATTCTCCAACACTAGCGTGCAATTATTTTATTGTAAATTGTGTTTAATATTCATCTTTGCAACTTTAACAAAACGTAGGATTTGCAAAGCGCTGTGATATCAAGCAGACGACCGAGACAGATCCAGTAAGACGCAAAGTTAGAGCAACACGAGACGCACTGCGTGTTGAGAGAATAGAGAGTTTAATCCACAGTGTCGTGCTTGCTCCTTCAGAATTGTCAAATTCACGAAATGAGGAAAGATCAGGAACTTTGTTCGGTGAGAAATTAAACTTTAATCCAACATGACAACTTTAATGAAAATTTAGATTCGGGGGGAATTAATGGGGGGCTAATAGACGATGATGGAGTCAGGAGAAGGACCCTAAGAAGGTCCAGCTGTAGGGAATTACACGGAATGGATGTGAGCGCATTGTAAAGACATAATCACCGCTATGTCCGCTCCTCGTGACTCTGCCTCTAATGTCATGTATGGTGCGACTGAATCTGTGTATCGTACTTGAGACATCGTTACATGATAGTGTTAGTCAGTAGGGATCAAGTCCGTGTCCTATCGTCTGGAAATGGAGGCAATCCATGTAATTCTCTTGCAGTGTTGTCGAGGTTGTTTTTTTTATTGACATAAGAATTCATTGCTTTAAAGAACAATTCAATATTTTAAAATGAGAAGGTTGATTATGACGAAAACGTAGTGTTATTAGCAGATGTAAATCTGTATGTTTGAATATCTATATAATCCGTCGCTTTCGCTCGGGAAATATCATTATCAAGGCATATCATAAACATAGGTTGACACGGTTATGAATATACTATCATCTATTTAATTGGGTCACGTCATTATTATTGAAATATTAATACTGATCTGTGCACGTCAGGAGCCACACTGACACAAATAAATTGGGACCACATGCCAACTCGGTGTATTATATATGCATATGATGAGTGGGAATATTGCAGCAATGCTCTGACCGGCTTGGTCCAGTAAAACCCATACACAAGAATGTTTCTTTCACGTAATACATAAGGAGGCGACTAAAATAATTCAGTAATTCGATTACAAATTCTTTTCTGCGGTTGAATATTGGAAGCCTGACGTTGATCTGGCACGTGACGCGCCCATAAGGCTTCAGTGACAAAGGCATTTTTTAAAGTCATCAAATAACTCCTAATAATTGACACGTTCTTCTAGACTAGTCACGTGACCGACTAGACCGGGGAGGAAAAGTAATTATTGTCCTCGTAATGAAATCTTACAGATCGTCTCATAAGCTGCGTCACGTGACAGTCACAGAGTATAACAACATAATCCTTTATCAAATTTGATAGTTAAACGGAGATACTGGAACCCTAGACAAGCATATCACAATTTCACTCAACAGGATATCCTGTTTTAAATCGCTTATTTCAACATTGTTTTTGGTCAGAATAGTTGGCATTTCAGTCAAAATTGGTTGAAGAATTTATATTCAACAATTATAAGAAGTTGTCTACATAATTGACATGCTAAGATTTCAATTCGTCGGCGCATCATTACTGACAACAGATCATAAAACAAATTTAAAAGTCGTTTTGACTCTCCAATATGACTCCTAGTTAAGGAGATTCCTACACGACGATTTGTTTTAAAAAGCAACATGTAACTTTTTCAATCATATATATATCACTCGCGGGTTAATAAATCTTGTATTTTGGTTGGTGACGTTTCATTTGTACGTGAGATAATATTCATGTTTGAATGTAAATGGTTCATATTTGATGAAGTAGTGAATAGACAAAAATTTAATAACTATTTGGCAAATACGTGATTTAAGCTGACATCAATATCTCACGGAAGTGACCGACATACAACCGCCACACAGAGTTAGAGTCAAACATCGCGATGTCACTAGAAAGGGTGATTATAGTCATTAAATAATTACAAATAATGATAAAATGGCAACGAACAATAAGGTTAATGTGATAGCGAGTAGAAGATGATGATACCACGATGTGATAGAATGGTAATTTGCGGGAATATCAGAAAAAGTGCAATATATCTTGAATTGATATTTGATAGAAATTGTCAAAACGATGTATGAAATAAATGATTGCGATAACAATACATTAACAATGGTATTGTCATAGTGGACGTTACGGTCCAAATATCTTCCAAATTCTGTATTTCATATCATTGAGAAATTATTCAAACTAAGCATATATATTTGTAAACTTTCATAATCTTTATCAGTGGAGAACGTGTTCACTCGACCGCTGTTACTATCGCCTCAGGCATCCATACCAATTGTCAGTGATTATGTAACTAATATTACACTGACCATGCAATCCTGGTTATATCTGACCTGCGTCCAGCATGTGACAGGCCAAATCAGTGTTATTGAATAATATGAATGTTATGATGTAACATGTATGTGCTTAAATACGTAGAGAGGTGTTCTCTCGGCAGACTCACGTTAGACTCTCAGCAGACTCAATCAGACTCGCACTGACCAGAAAAGCAGTCGGGTTGACAGCCGACAGGCTCGGCTACTCTGCTGGGCTGACCAGTCTACACCCTGCGTGCTAAACTCCAACACAGCCTTATGTAAATTTAGTCCATCAACGCCCCGAGTCGGACACAGCTTGGAGAGAGTCTCCACGACAGGGTTTTGAGAAGGACCCTGTAGTGTACTCCAAGTTGTGATTGTAATACCGGCTCGGGAATCCACGTAAATAAAGAAAAATGGTCGACCAACAAAACAACAGTCGTCAGTCCTCTATTCAATTCATCGTCGTATTCATCGTCCCTCGTCGACGAAGTTCCCTAGTCTTTGAAAGTATGAATCATGTGAATTCCCAGAAAAAATTGAAATATAGTGTGCCGCACACTGCAGTTTGTTAAAAGATGATTATGAAATCATTGGTATGTTGTATGAATTGTAACGTATTTACATGAAGATGAATGTCATAAAGAGGATGAACATATTGAATGAAAGACATGATATACGTGCAGGTGTTTAATCAGTTTCTACAAGTGTAATGAAGACCATTCTCTTCCCACAGTGGTTACTGCAGCCAGTCGATCAGACCTATACCATACTTATACCTACCATACTTACTTACCATACTTATACCTACCATACTTATACCTACCATACTTACTTACCATACTTATACCTACCATACTTATACCTACCATACTTACTTACCATACTTATACCTACCATACTTATACCTACCATACTTATACCTACCATACTTATACCTACCATACTTATACCTACCATACTTATACCTACCATACTTATACCTACCATACTTATACCTACCATACTTATACCTACCATACTTATACCTACCATACTTATACCTACCATACTTATACCTACCATACTTATACCTACCATACTTATACCTACCATACTTATACCTACCATACTTATACCTACCATACTTATACCTACCATACTTATACCTACCATACTTATACCTACCATACTTATACCTACCATACTTATACCTACCATACTTATACCTACCATACTTATACCTACCATACTTATACCTACCATACTTATACCTACCATACTTATACCTACCATACTTATACCTACCATACTTATACCTACCATACTTATACCTACCATACTTATACCTACCATACTTATACCTACCATACTTATACCAACCATACTTATACCTACCATACTTACTTATCATACTTATACCTACCATACTTATACCTACCATACTTATACCTACCATACTTATACCTACCATACTTATACCTACCATACTTACTTATCATACTTATACCTACCATACTTATACCTACCATACTTATACCTACCATACTTACTTATCATACTTGTGTTAGCTATGTTGGGGGCGGGGGACTAAATGAACGACAAATATGTACAAAAGAGGTTGAATATTATCAAGTCACTAGATTGATAAATACTTATTACGGAATATACTCAATTCCAACAATTTTATCTCTTGGTTGAAGGGTGATTTACAAGCCACTGCAAACATGCACGCAAACATGAGACAAGAAGGTGGAGCCGCCTCAAGATATGTCAACTCAGGCGCAGTAATTGTGTATTTGCTTAAGATGAATTGCAGTTGAGATAAACACTTACATCGATCGCATTGTTATTCCTTTGTTAAAGTATGCCTCGGGCATTTAAATTTAAAAAGAACTTCCCGCCCCTTTAAATCCCGTGAAAGATCCCCTTCTGAGACGGTTGAAATGGAACTGGAAATCAAACGCAGTGTGCCGTATGAGTAGTCACTGCAGCTGCACGCGTCTCTATCATATCGTCCTTTGATTACAGAGTTTTCTTTAATTTGGGTCGTTTGATCACAATATTATAAATACTGTATTATCATTCGGAATCATAAAATTTTTACAGTTAATTTCGAAACCCTCAAGCAGCAAATTAGTCTTGTTGTGTGAGTTTGCAATGCAAGAAATCTACGGTTGCCATCGAAATTTTATACTTCAAAACACACATACCCTGTATTATAAATTGGTCCATTGCATTTTCAAAAAGTACATTCATCATCAGCAAACGTCAGTCAGCCAGTCAGTCAGTCAGTCATACCAATGGGTGTCAATGAGGGATATGCTATTCTTCACATCACGAAATTAGAATATGGCATTTGATTGTTTCATCATCTTACTAAGTAAACTGAGGTGCAAAAGAAAGTATATCACTCTGTTGTTTTGTCTTAATTCAATATTTTAAAGAAATTAGATGCATTTGATCATGGCACGATACAAAAACCCCTTACGGCAGTAGTCTGAATGACTTAATTAGTGACTGTTTCATTTTTTAACTTAAATATCATTATTTAAAGTAGACGGAGGTAAGAAATGAAATTTACACCAACATGACCCCTACCATGTTCAAAATGTTGTAAATGTGTGCAGGACGAGGCACAATTATTGATTTTCACACAGAGAATGTCTCATAAGTCGATGAACAGTTGTGTTTTGTCAAAATTAATTTGGGAAAATTAAAAAAAACATCTTTTAATTTTTATTTTTATTTTTAAAACGCGTAGAGGTATTAATTCTTTGACTGATTTAATGTTTTGGACTAATTTGCCAAACTAGTCAGTTTTGGAATACGACGTCGAAAACTCGAGATATGTGACTTTGAAAATGATACTTATGATAAATACAACTGAGTGATATACTTTCTTTCGCACCTCAGTTTATTACTCTATACTTCATTTGACAATATTTCAATAGAACCAATGGATACTTCCAATTACAGAAAGTTTTAGGATATATTTTGTTGTTGAAAATTACCAATTGAAAAAACTAAATTAGCATCAAATTTAATTGGAATTGATAATAGAAAACAATATGGAATATAACATAAAATATGATTAGGAAACTTGGAAACTATAAAGTTGAATATCAACATTCAAAAGCAATTCGTAGGTGACTGGCACGGTGAGGTGAGTATAATTATATGTAATTGTTGAACAATAAGTGGCAAAATCAAATACAATAAAATCAACGATCTTTTGAAATAGATATCGATAATCGATAATCGATAGTCTATTGTAATAGGTATCGATAGTCGATGGTCTACTGTAATAGACATCGATATGAGTTAAGAATCGGACTGTTCATGAGAGGTAATCGATATCAGGGTAATCAGTCTATCAACATCATCGACTGTTGACGCCTCTGTAATGTAAATATACAGGGTAATCAGTCTATCAACATCATCGACTATTGACTCCTCTGTAATGTAAATATACAGGGTAATCAGTCTATCAACATCATCGACTGTTGACTCCTCTGTAATGTAAATATACAGGGTAATCAGTCTATCAACATCATCGACTATTGACTCCTCTGTAATGTAAATATACAGGGTAATCAGGCTATCAACATCATCGACTGTTGACTCCTCTGTAATGTAAATATACAGGGTAATCAGTCTATCAACATCATCGACTATTGACTCCTCTGTAATGTAAATATACAGGGTAATCAGTCTATCAACATCATCGACTATTGACTCCTCTGTAATGTAAATATACAGGGTAATCAGTCTATCAACATCATCGACTGTTGACTCCTCTGTAATGTAAATATACAGGGTAATCAGTCTATCAACATCATCGACTGTTGACTCCTCTGTAATGTAAATATACAGGGTAATCAGTCTATCAACATCATCGACTGTTGACTCCTCTGTAATGTAAATATACAGGGTAATCAGTCTATCAACATCATCGACTATTGACTCCTCTGTAATGTAAATATACAGGGTAATCAGTCTATCAACATCATCGACTATTGACTCCTCTGTAATGTAAATATACAGGGTAATCAGTCTATCAACATCATCGACTGTTGACGCCTCTGTAATGTAAATATACAGGGTAATCAGTCTATCAACATCATCGACTATTGACTCCTCTGTAATGTAAATATACAGGGTAATCAGTCTATCAACATCATCGACTATTGACTCCTCTGTAATGTAAATATACAGGGTAATCAGTCTATCAACATCATCGACTGTTGACTCCTCTGTAATGTAAATATACAGGGTAATCAGTCTATCAACATCATCGACTATTGACTCCTCTGTAATGTAAATATACAGGGTAATCAGGCTATCAACATCATCGACTATTGACTCCTCTGTAATGTAAATATACAGGGTAATCAGTCTATCAACATCATCGACTGTTGACGCCTCTGTAATGTAAATATACAGGGTAATCAGTCTATCAACATCATCGACTATTGACTCCTCTGTAATGTAAATATACAGGGTAATCAGGCTATCAACATCATCGACTATTGACTCTTCTGTAATGTAAATATACAGGGTAATCAGTCTATCAACATCATCGACTATTGACTCCTCTGTAATGTAAATATACAGGGTAATCAGTCTATCAACATCATCGACTATTGACTCCTCTGTAATGTAAATATACAGGGTAATCAGTCTATCAACATCATCGACTATTGACTCTTCTGTAATGTAAATATACAGGGTAATCAGTCTATCAACATCATCGACTATTGACTCCTCTGTAATGTAAATATACAGGGTAAT
Organism: Gibbula magus; assembly: GCA_936450465.1. Lineage (NCBI taxonomy): Eukaryota > Metazoa > Mollusca > Gastropoda > Trochida > Trochidae > Gibbula > Gibbula magus. Next base: position 68,742,723 of record OW388305.1, read on the forward strand.
CAGTCTATCAACATCATCGACTATTGACTCCTCTGTAATGTAAATATACAGGGTAATCAGTCTATCAACATCATCGACTATTGACTCCTCTGTAATGTAAATATACAGGGTAATCAGTCTATCAACATCATCGACTATTGACTCCTCTGTAATGTAAATATACAGGGTAATCAGGCTATCAACATCATCGACTATTGACTCCTCTGTAATGTAAATATACAGGGTAATCAGTCTATCAACATCATCGACTGTTGACGCCTCTGTAATGTAAATATACAGGGTAATCAGTCTATCAACATCATCGACTATTGACTCCTCTGTAATGTAAATATACAGGGTAATCAGGCTATCAACATCATCGACTATTGACTCTTCTGTAATGTAAATATACAGGGTAATCAGTCTATCAACATCATCGACTATTGACTCCTCTGTAATGTAAATATACAGGGTAATCAGTCTATCAACATCATCGACTATTGACTCCTCTGTAATGTAAATATACAGGGTAATCAGTCTATCAACATCATCGACTATTGACTCCTCTGTAATGTAAATATACAGGGTAATCAGTCTATCAACATCATCGACTGTTGACTCCTCTGTAATGTAAATATACAGGGTAATCAGTCTATCAACATCATCGACTGTTGACTCCTCTGTAATGTAAATATACAGGGTAATCAGTCTATCAACATCATCGACTGTTGACTCCTCTGTAATGTAAATATACAGGGTAATCAGTCTATCAACATCATCGACTATTGACTCCTCTGTAATGTAAATATACAGGGTAATCAGTCTATCAACATCATCGACTATTGACTCCTCTGTAATGTAAATATACAGGGTAATCAGTCTATCAACATCATCGACTGTTGACTCCTCTGTAATGTAAATATACAGGGTAATCAGTCTATCAACATCATCGACTGTTGACGCCTCTGTAATGTAAATATACAGGGTAATCAGTCTATCAACATCATCGACTGTTGACGCCTCTGTAATGTAAATATACAGGGTAATCAGTCTATCAACATCATCGACTGTTGACGCCTCTGTAATGTAAATATACAGGGTAATCAGTCTATCAACATCATCGACTATTGACTCCTCTGTAATGTAAATATACAGGGTAATCAGGCTATCAACAGTCACTTCAGACCAGGAAGCCACGGACTGATGTCACGCACTCCAATCAGCGAAACCTCTACAGATAACCGACAAAAACACCTGCATATACGTGCCAGGGTAATGGGCATGTCGGAGTTAATTAAAGAGCTGAGTGTGATGTGGGTAGCAGGGGGAGAACACTCAGGACCTAGTTGTCATTGTGTTGTATAGCCGCCAGTGCCATGTGAACTGTATAATCAATGAGTTTGCTCACATGGAATACCATTCTGGAAGCATCTCGACCTCCACAAGGGCACTTGCTGTCCTAGTTGTCCGGCCTCCAGCTCGGGAAACCTCACAAAGAACATTCAAGCTCCTTGACCTCTCCATATCCCAGCCTTCAGGTCACGGTGTCAGCTGAACTTTCAAAAAGAACATCGCAAATGCCAGAAGGAATGTCTCTGTTAACTAGCAAGATATGAGTGTAGATGACTTGGTTCTAATTAATTAGTTGTACGTGTAAATGACGTCGTTCAAAAGCGGATAAAGAATTGACAATTTATGTACACGTAATTCATGACAAGTGAAACGATCATAAGTGGAAGTGGGAGTACAAATATATTTAACAAAAGATTTAAGAGTATTGTTTGAATAATTCATCTTTAAGTTAAAGTCAATGACCGAAAAAAACACGCACCGCCTCATTTGACTATCCTCACTGTAATACTGAAAGGCTTGTTTTGTGACATCCTACAGCAACGATGCGTCATTGATTTAAAGTCAAAGGAAGTACATTATGTCGATACCATCTTTTACTAACATCATTTGAATATTTCATAATTTTTTACCTTAAATACCCAGGATAATTTCCCAAAATACCCTTTGAAATAGCTATTTTAGCACCCCATGTGTGTTTGAACAGATATAAAATATAAAGTATCACACTCTCTTGAATGAACTTGTGTGCATCTCTTAACGAGATATATCCTCATCACAAACATTCAAAACCGAGTTTATCCGGCAGAAATAGTTTGTGTTTTACTCTGTTCTTTTGCCCGTGAGTTTATGTACGGCATCACCTTATTCAATACAGAATGTTTCCATTGCAAGCGGACGGTTACAGCCATCCTTCTTCAACAAAAACCTATATCGGGTAAATAAGCGTCCATCAAAGACAATAGACGTCACTTAGAGAGTCACACACATCACTTAGAGAGGCACATATGTCACTTACAGAGTCACAAAAGTCCCTTACAGAGTCACACAAGTCGCTCAGAGTCACACAAGTCGCTCAGAGTCACACAAGTCGCTCAGAGTCACATAAGTCGCTCAGTCACATAAGTCCCTTACAGAGTCACACAAGTTCCTTAGAGTCATAAAGTCCCTTACAGAGCCACACACGTCACAGGAGGGCGGTACTGCAGTCATGATTTAATATGGAAATGATATTGCGGCATGGAACTAATTGCATCTGCCAATCATGGAAACTGACATTGCCAGCACCACAATAGCGATTTGTTATCATCTTCGCGTCAATCAATATCATATGGGAAGGCTTGGGTTCCCCTAAATACGGTTTATACGTATACATAGTTGTCAAATCTATCAATATTATAATGATACAATATCATTACAATAATGCTGTAAAATAACTGGTTAAACCTTTCGAATTGGAAGTAATTTATCTGTTACGAGTCATTTTAAAAATTGGTATCATAAAATTCTTTTTTTATTGTTATATTAAAAATTCAATTCAATATCGTTTCAATATTGTAAATGAAAACGCGTCTACTCCATCTCCAATTGTTATTCCTCTTAAGATTCTAAAATCTACCCTTATTTGCATACCACACTGTCTTTAGATAATCACTTTCATTATTAATTAATGAAATCGATTATTTCTTTTAAGGAGTTTAATCGAGGCTCTTTTAAAAGCAGTTTAATAATGATCATGCACGCATTTGATGAAGATGATTTATGTGTATGAGGTCCTGAAACCATCGCGTACAATCGTGTTGATGAGTGTTAAATGGAAACTAATGTTTCACGAAAGTATGGAAAGCATGGAAAGCATGGAAATGTCATACGAGAAATAAAGGTAAGGAAGGTTAGTATTCCGAAATTATTTCAATCCACAAAACTATCTATATATCTCTTCTCGATGGGAGAGACTTGTTACCCACGATGATTGTGACTCGCGGATCACGTGACGCCTCAACTTGCCAGATGAGACATAATTGCTGCTACACAGGTCGTATGTCAAATCATACTCATTACTGTGGGGTGTTAATTATTGAAATGCAGGCTCTATTATTAGAAGCGATGAATGAAATAATGACCACGGACACATGAGGATTCCAGCTAATTGTGACGTATTCGTTTATTAGGGATGCGAGTAAAGCAACCAGCTGTACTAAATGATAGCGTCAAAAGGTTGAACATTCAAACACGTAATTCAAGGAACACTACACGACAGCAACTGTTATTCATGAATTTGATTTTAATTGCATCCTATATTCCTACGTTAAACGTTACTTTTGCTTCAGATGAAAAGCGAGAGAATATTTTGTCCCACACAATTATAAAGAGTTATTATAATACATTGTTTCCAACGATATTTTTCATGAGTTAAATGTTTTTAATCTCTAAAATTGGAATTAGAGACACAAACGATAAAGAGGTCAACATCCGGACAATTACAAGTGATAAATGATTCACCAATGCGCATGCGCCGTTATGAATCCACGCGTCAAGATGGATAGAGTGATTAGCATGAAGTAAATGACAGGAAAATTGCATGAATTATTCAGGAGAGAAAATTGTAGAAATTGTGGAAATTAGATGATGGCCAATGAGAAATCAGACAGCAAGAAGGGAAGAAATGTGAGTCATTCCAGAACGGAAATTCAGAAGAAACTTGTAGCTAGAAGACATGCTTTCAGAGAAAACAGCACTGATTCATGATAACCTCGCGAGTTTGTTGATCCCATGCATATCTCTCTTAGGTCCCTGGTCTTCTACACAAGGTTGATATCTCTCTTAGGTCCCTGGTCTTCTACACAAGGTTGCTATCTCTCTTAGGTCCCTGGTCTTCTACACAAGGTCGATATCTCTCTTAGGTCCCTGGTCTTCTACACAAGGTTGATATCTCTCTTAGGTCCCTGGTCTTCTACACAAGGTGGATATCTCTCTTAGGTCACTGGTCTTCTACACAAGGTTGATATCTCTCTTAGGTCCCTGGTCTTCTACACAAGGTTGATATCTCTCTTAGGTCCCTGGTCTTCTACACAAGGTTGATATCTCTCTTAGGTCCCTGGTCTTCTACACAAGGTCGATATCTCTCTTAGGTCACTGGTCTTCTACACAAGGTTGATATCTCTCTTAGGTCCCTGGTCTTCTACACAAGGTTGATATCTATCTTAGGTCCCTGGTCTTCTACACAAGGTTGATATCTCTCTTAGGTCCCTGGTCTTCTACACAAGGTTGATATCTCTCTTAGGTCCCTGGTCTTCTACACAAGGTTGATATCTCTCTTAGGTCCCTGGTCTTCTACACAAGGTTGATATCTCTCTTAGGTCCCTGGTCTTCTACACACGGTTGATATCTCTCTTAGGTCCCTGGTCTTCTACACAAGGTTGATATCTCTCTTAGGTCCCTGGTCTTCTACACAAGGTTGAGAGCTCTAACCATAACCTCACCTAGTTGACTTGATGCATATCTCTCTTAGGTCCCATATCTCTTGGTGGGTTTGTGTTATTACTGAATGATTCGTGGCGTATATTGAAACGAGCTATTTACATATATTCATCAAACATTTAGTCTATGTACTCGTATATTAATGTCTGGTGAACACGTGCTCAATTCATTCCCGTGAAGAAAGACGTGCACACAACGAACGTGTTTCTAGATTTTCCCATCTCGATCTATCTTATGTTCTCCACACTGCCACTTCACAACACTGCCACTGCCACCTAATAACACTACTACCTCACAACACAACAATATCACAACACAACAACCTCACTACACAACAACCTCACAATTCTACAACATCACAACACTACAACATCACAACACTTCCACCTTAACACTACAGCCTCATAAAACTGCAACCTCACAACACTCAAACATCACAACACAACAATATCACAACACTACAATCTGACAACACTACAATATCATAACACTACAACATCACAGCGCTACAAGTTCACGTTCAAAGACCTCGATAACATGAAACAATGTTTATTTACTCTCTATAGGACCAACTGACTAAATCAGAAAGGAATCAAAGATTTGTATAAAAGATTATACCAACTGTCAAATGTTTGAGGAGGAAAGAGCTCCTACAAAGTAGGTTACGTGGCTCCCTTGTGACCAAAGTTTCCCACTTAACGCTGTACACACCAAACATAATTGTTACTTGAAGGAGAAATCCTGCCATACTGCGAGTCGTGCCAGGGAGAGTGTTTGCTTTCAATGCGGCGTCTCAATAAGTTAGTGTCCTAAGCACATTATTAAACGTGTTGATGTAGCTAAACGTGATTAGTTGCTAAACACATTCCTAAACACATTCCTAAACACATTCATGTAGCTAAACGTGTTTAGGGGTATAAACGCGTAAAAAAACAAGACAAGATACGCGTTTAGTATTATGTTTACATCCTAAACACCATTTTTACAGTGTACACTCCTCAACATGATAGAGTTCTCGACCTGCTGGTAAATGGTACAGAGGTCCCCTGGACGATTTAACAGCCCTCGGCTAACATCTACACTATCAGATGTTTTTTTTTGGAAAATGTAAAAATTTGTAAAAATTGAAAATTCAATAAAAAGGACTCTCTGATATGTATTCATTTTCAGAACTGAGGTCTTGTGTCATGTTGTAGACTTGCCTAGGCTCCCTTAAAAGTAAGGGGTCTGGATGACAGACTATTACAGGCCATGGAGAAATGTTCACTGCGAAAAAAATATTTTCATGTTTTCTGTTATATTCTTTGACAGAGGACAAGTCAAACCATCTGGCCAAAGAAACATTTTGAAAAGGCGATTTCAGTACCTCAAGTGTATTTGAACTGACATATACATACAAGTTTTATACTCTGATGTATGGCACTGTGAGTACCTATTTACTAAACATTTGTCTATCGAATACAATTAATATCTAATTTCTCACACAGCAGTATTTCGTTTTATACTCTCTTAAACTTTGGGCACGTTTCTTTTGCACGTGAGTATATTCTGCTTCAATGCTATTGATCGACTTGTTCGTTTTCAAAATCCAAAACAAGTTGTATTAAAGGTCGCTGAAAAGTGTTAAAACATAGTTAAAAGTGCGAAATGAAATGAAATCAATTTGTAAATTAGAATTCAACGATTATAGAGTCCCACGATCGATTGATCGATCGATTGATTGATTGGGTGAGTGTCTAACCGATGAGGTCAACGAACTGAGGATCAGATATGGTGCAAGCAAAATAATTCGACATTCAATTTCCTATTTTAGGCTATTTTAAGGTTAATCCATTTAAATGATCGTTTATTCTTATCTGTGAAATAACAAAGCACTTGGTCTTTAGCCCTGTTTGACCTCCAACCAACTCTTATTTAACCCTTCCCAGGTTGTACTGTCATAAGTTTGTCGCTTGGCCTCATAATCGCGGTCATCCGCTGCTAGAATAACAAGCGGAAGTCACGTGAGACAAAATTGCATGATGGAGCTGCTAGAATAACAGGCGGAAGTCACGTGAGACAAAATTGCATGATGGAAAGGAGGTTGGCAGTCGAGATAAATAGCACTGAGACCAGAGTTCCTTCACTTACAGTTGCTCTAACAGTCCGCCTGTGTATCATGGGTCTGTGCCTGATGGAGAGAATTCAATTAAACTCTCTGGGGGAATTTCTCTTGAAGGGCCACATACATCCCTTAGAAACGACGGCGCCATTTCGAAATTGAAGAAACTTTTATATGAATATCTCAGATGTAGAACTTCCTGAGCCAAGAAAGCAAATGTGAAAGTCCCCTATGAAATAAAAAGAAAATATATTTAGATTGTTTTAATTGTCGAATTGTTCTGTGAACAAACGAAGCCAAACCGAAATGCAAAATACATTGCGTTAGCAGTTGAGTTATTATCTGTCTGGATAAACGAGAGTTCAAGGCAAAACACATTGTTTTAGAAGTGAAGTTATTATCTGTCTGGATAAACGAAAGTTCAAGGCAAAATACATTGTTTTAACTGGGAAGTTATCATCTGTCTGGATAAACGAGAGTTCAAGGCAAAACACATTGTTTTAGAAGTGAAGTTATTATCTGTCTGGATAAACGAAAGTTCAAGGCAAAATACATTGTTTTAACTGGGAAGTTATCATCTGTCTGGATAAACGAGAGCTCAAGACAAACAGAGACGACTATTCTATGTAGGTTATTTAAGCCTTGCTGATTCAAATAATTCATTTTACTGTCAAGATAAGTATACATGAAATAAAACAACCAGCTGATAATATGATAAAGTATCATCGAAGCCCGGTGGTTGCGTGGTTAGACCGGTTGAACATTCAGTGCTGGTGGTTCGAATCCCACAAAGGACGGACCATTCTTGCTATACGCACAATGAGTCGGGTTTTCTCAAATGTTCGAGGTGCAATACAAGTGGACAATAACGAGTACAATAGTGTGGAATACAAGTGGACAATAAAGAGTACAATAGTGTGGAATACAAGTGGACAATAAAGAGTACAATAGTGTGGAATACAAGTGGACAATAAAGAGTACAATAGTGTGGAATACAAGTGGACAATAAAGAGTACAATAGTGTGGAATACAAGTGGACAATAAAGAGTACAATAGTGTGGAATACAAGTGGACAATAAAGAGTACAATAGTGTGGAATACTGAGGATGGTATACTTACTAACTATCGAAATGGGTGATGGGTATTTCAACAAATGTGATATCGTCGTGATTCTGGAGATACTTATTCTTTCAAATCTTAAACATAACTGGAAACTGATAACTGATTTCAGAACAGTATGGCTAGCCGTTCACCAAACAATTAGGTCACAACAAACTCTTAATTATAACTGATTTCAGAACAGTATGGCTAGCCGTTCATCATACAAATAGGTCACAACAAACTCTTAATTATAACTGCATACAGCTGGGGAATGTTTCAAATATAAGACAAAATAATGACTCACATTGGAAATGGAGACTAAATTAGTTAAACTAAAACTGCTTTCTGCGTTCGTTATAAAGGTGAACAACTGCACTCGTTACCTACACACAATGAGTGCAGCTCTACCGCCAGAATATATGGTTAAACAATCGATTCATGTAACGCCTCCGTAAAGTGAACATACCGGTCTCCTTGGGGGCGGGACTGGGTTCGAAAACTTCACAACATTAACATTGCTCAGATTTAGGTAGCACTGGGGAATTAATGTTTATTTTGGATCAAAGTGTTAGGTCATAAATAATTCATACTGCACAAAGTCTCTTAAATAGGCGTTTCGGTTTATCGTGGTTTGGTTAAGGTGAATAAGATTTTCTAACCCTAAGATGTTCTTCTAACCCTAAGATCTTCTAATGCTAAGATTTTCTTCTTACCCTAAGATCTTCTAATGCTAATATTTGAGAATTTTTAAAGATTAATACCACCATTTGCTCCTTGTCCATAATATTATACATGTAATGTGATTTGAACAATATTTATCCATGAAAATAAAGAGATTGATAAACATGCATATAGGCCTATGTAAATACCTCTCAAAGAGGTACATATTATGTAGCATATGATGTGGTATACGAGGTCGATCTCTCATAACTGTTGTCTGTTGTCGACCACCTATGTACCATGCAGTCTATACACAGATCGATCTCTCATTATAACTGTTGTCTGTTGTCGTCCACCTATGTACCATTCAGTCTATACACAGATCGATCTCTCATTATAACTGTTGTCTGTTGTCGACCACCTATGTACCGTGTAGTCTATACACAGATCGATCTCTCATTACAATTGTTGTCTGTTGTCGACCACCTCTATACCATGCAGTCTATACACAGATCGATCTCTCATTATAACTGTTGTCTGTTGTCGTCCACCTATATACCATGCAGTCTATACCCAGATCGATCTCTCATTATAACTGTTGTCTGTTGTCGACCACCTCTGTACCATGCAGTCTATACACAGATCGATCTCTCATTATAACTGTTGTCTGTTGTCGACCACCTCTGTACCATGCAGTCTATACACAGATCGATCTCTCATTATAACTGTTGTCTGTTGTCGACCACCTTTGTACCATGCAGTCTATACACAGATCGATCTCTCATTATAACTGTTGTCAATTGTCGACCACCTCTGTACCATGCAGTCTATACACAGTTATAATACTTACAGTGTAATACACTACTGACTTTTCCAAAGATGACATTTTGACATGTCATTGTCCGTGTGCTTTCATTCAATGCAAGAGATTGAAATCAACTAATTTGATAAACATATATCTGTGAAAGATATACATCGAAATCCTACAAAGGACCCATATAAATACATTATCACGTAGTTTATAAATAACCCACGAAGGTTGGTTTAATGTTAAACACACTTTGGATCCGAGTAAATCTACCCTCAGCCAAGTTTGTTTGTGTAGCTAAAAATACAGGTACGTGCATTAGAGAACTGACAACATATGTTGTTTGTGAGTGTCTGGAACTAGTAGAACAGCCTACAGTTGTTTGTCAATATTTAGTCAGGTACATACAGACACTAATAGATCCTTCAAATGGTTCATAATCACAGGTGATATGTACTGAAATGTTCAAACTACATCCGCTCGTAACATGAGAACCAAAGCTTAAAAGTGATGTCAATCTCGGATATCATTAAATTTACACTATTGCCTCGACAGTAGTTCTGTGTAAAAAGAGCCTATAATACAGTCTAGAGCACTCTAAGTATTACACATATAAGGAAGAAAGTATAGTTATAATAAACAAATTCCATAGACCTATTAATAATATAAAATAGAGCCATGGACTCTGTAGCTCATCAGGAATTTATTGATTTATTATCAAAGGTTGAATATCTAAGTTCATTCAAGTAATACATGTTAACAAGCAAAAATAGGTTTTTGAATTGTGACCCATGTGACTTTAGCTTGGGGTCACAGGGTCACCAAATCAACAACTTAGATTCTCTATTAGCAAGGAGTGGTAGAAACCAACACTCACTCATTTCATTGCTCTCAATTATCATAAAATTTTCAAAACAATATAAGCAAAATATAACCCCATGCAATGTATCAAGCATGTTTAGAAACAATTCCACCAATGACTAACAGAGAAACATCATGTAACCACTGAGGGCTCATTTGGTCAAGTTGCACAAGTTGCACAATCTCAACACTACCATTGCTCTATAAGAGAGGCACAGGAAAGGGCTTTAGGTCATGGTCTGTGAAGGTGAGGTGAGGTGAGTTGGGGTTTAACGCAGCTTTCAAGAGTATTTCACTTATATCGCGGCTGCTGGTATTATGGCAGGGAGGAAGCCCGTAACGCCATGTGGCTATGCTTTGCGGTGAAACCTGCGAGTATCGGCTTGAACTAGCGAACCATGGGTGGTACTACGCTGAATTTAAGTGCAGCATTGCACCCAAACCTTACTGCGTGTAGAACAGTTCTCTACTGCAGACAAAGTTGCCGTCCTTTTCATCACGGAGAAGAACATGAAAACTGGTTTAAGTCCATGTAAGCCCTTATTTGGTGCCACAGAGTCACCAATTTAGAATACCTTTTGGCCAAAGAATCCGCACACAATATTACAGCCTTCTAGCTCTTTTTGTTCTGGAGAAGAAGATGGAAATAGGCGTTTAGGTCATGGCCTGTGAGGCCTTTATTAGGGGCCACAGGGTCACCAAATCTACAATTTAGATTCCCGAATGGCTGAAGACTCTGCACACAATATTACAACCTTCTAAGTATGTTTGTTCTGGAAAAGAAGATGAAATAAAGGTTTATAGGTAATGGCCTGTGAGGCCTTTATTTGGGGCCTAAGGGTCACAAAATCTACAATATAGAATCCCCATTGGCTAAAGACTCTGCACACACAATTACTGCCTTCTAGATCTTTTGTTCTGGAGAAGAAGATGAAAATAGGTTTTCAGGTTATGACCTGTAAGGCCCTTATTTGGGGCCACAGGGTCATCAAAACTACAATGTAGAATCCCCATTGGCAAAGGAGTCTGTACGTAAAATGTCAGCTCTCTCGAGTTATTGGTTCTGGAGAAGAAGTCGAAAAAGCGAAAAGTTTACGGACAGACGGACGGACGCCGGACGCCATGCCATGCCATGCCATGCCATTAGCCCATCGGGCCTTTCAGGCCTAATAGCTAAAAATGGATAGTTTTTATATAGCGCACAAATCTCCACGTTGTGGACTAAGGGCGCTTCCAACATTATTACCCTGGTCTAACCTAAGCTGCCGAAAAGTGCTTAAATATCACCTCCTCCGCATCTTAAGGTGCGTTTACACTGACTTGCACGAATTTTCCATCCGCATTTCAAGACCTCAATGCGTGCCAATGCGTGAAGCATTGTTTATATAATTTGTTTACACAACTATGCGCACAACTCCGTTTGCGCATTATTCGCGCACACCTCACGTATATGTTGCGCATTTGACGCTCAAAACTGCACGCAAAGTGCCACGAATTGACCCCGCATGTTGCGTCTATGGTCCAATGAAGTTGTGTTTTGATACGGAGTATGCGCAAATGCACGCACAGGCACGACTAAATCACGCATGCTTGTCAAGATCGTGACCTGTTTATAGTCACGCTTGGTGTACGGTACTGTCCGCATTGCGGAGATAAAGACAATACCCCATCCTAAATCAGTTCACCCTCTACTTTCATGTATTTTGAAAAACATATAAGGCTCATGTACCTGTCAGCGGCTGCACTTTTACTTCAGAAGAACAGAAGCATGGACACCCCTCCCCCCCCCTCCCCCCCCCCCCTACTAAAAATTACGAAATTTACTACAAAATGTTTCTCCGTAGGGCATATAATTCGAGAGATATTCTACGATATGGTTGATAAGTTAGCTACTCACCTGGAGGAGAAAAATATTTTCGTGAGAGTACCACTTAAGGTTGGGCTAAATCTAGCAAACACATTCCGCTTCCTTGCCACTGGTGATAGCCACACAAGTCTATAATACAGCTTCAGAAGTGTTGTTTCTAGAAACTGCAAGTGCCTACCCGAGGTTTGCAAAGTCACCATTGACGTGTTCAAGGTGGAAGTACTAAGGTGCCCGAGAACCCCACAATAGTGGAAGTAAGTGGCTCATGGTTACAGTTCGAGGTGGAAGTACTAAGGTGCCCAAGAACCCCACAATAGTGGAAGTAAGTGGCTTATGGTTACAGTTCGAGGTGGAAGTACTAAGGTGCCCCAGAACCCCACAATAGTGGAAGTAAGTGGCTTATGGTAACAGTTCGAGGTGGAAGTACCAAGGTGCCCCAGAACCCCACAATAGTGGAAGTAAGTGGCTTATGGTTACAGTTCGAGGTGGAAGTACTAAGGTGCCCCAGAACCCCACAATAGTGGAAGTAAGTGGCTTATGGTTACAGTTCGAGGTGGAAGTACTAAGGTGCCCCAGAACCCCACAATAGTGGAAGTATGTGGCTTATGGTAACAGTTCGAGGTGGAAGTACTAAGGTGCCCCAGAACCCCACAATAGTGGAAGTAAGTGGCTTATGGTAACAATTCGAGGTGGAAGTACTAAGGTGCCCCAGAACCCCACAATAGTGGAAGTAAGTGGCTCATGGTTACAGTTCGAGGTGGAAGCACTAAGGTGCCCCAGAACCCCACAATAGTGGAAGTAAGTGGCTCATGGTTACAGTTTGAGGTGCAACTACCACAGGTGCTTGGGAGCTCTGAATGGAACAATGTTCCCATTAAGGAATGTTGGGTCCTTCTACTACAACTACAAGGGATTCCACAGCATTGTAATTATGGTCCTTGTAGATTCTGTCTACACATTCTCATATGTAGGGTGTTGGGGATTATATGGTTGTCCATTCCTGGGACACCTATTTATACAGGGGTGCACGATGCGTGCTCATTGCTTATTGCAATATATTTGTGCAGTACGTCAAGTGAGAGACTGGAAATGCGTGAAACATAATTGAAGTGCTTATACTGGTGAGATGATATTCGTGCCATTATCACGGTATAATACTCACGAATGTTGTTAATTGCCTGAAGTGGGTGCCAATTGCTTGAAATGCTCAACCTAGTCTTGCCTTTATAGTGACACAAGAAAACTGTGCACGCATTACACGACACCAAAGGAATAAGATACGAACAAGTTGAGTCAAGTTCACGAATATATTACGCAATTGGCACGCATTGGAGTGCGTGAAGAAATAACCAAACATTTGGTTATTTCTTTACGCATTGGTACGCACTTACGAACAGTTTACGAATTATTCAGGCCGGTTTGCGATGAAGATACGCATTGCCACGACTTAATGCGTACCAATGTAGATTCTAAAATCGTGCATAAGTGTAAACGCCGCTTTACACCAGGTACCAACTTACTGCTGAGTGAACAGACGCACAAGTTGAATAAAGTCACTTACCCAGGGTGACACCATAAGTCTTTCCACTCATGTCTCAGTGTGGGGCAGGAAATCACCCTTCAAACTCCCAGTTAATTCAACAATGAAGCGGGTAACCCAGCCATGCGGCAAGCCGCGCCCATTGTTGCTGAACTTCATTGATAGCGGTCGACTGAGCTATTCACAGGACCACGTGCCACCACTATTGTTAGACTTCGTCTATCAACAATCAACAACACGTTATAAATACGTCAATTCGAGTATTAATAAGAAAATGAACATTTGTCGAAACAGATTCAAATGGTCGTAAAGAGGCACATCTAATCAGACAATCAATGGCGAACAACGATGAATCGGTGATGTGAAATGGCAAGCGTATCTCACCCTCCAAATAGCACGTTATTAGCGACAGTAGCACGTCATTAGCACCATTGGAAAACTCAGCCCACCAGTGACAAACATAATTTGGACTCGTGTTGCCTCGACCAGCCTAGTTTGCTGCAATGGTTACCTAAGCTTGGAGCATACATCAGCGATGTTACAAGTGACCTACAGACTAACACTGTTCATAATTGGTTGCAGCTCCCAGGAGTGTTCTGTCTCCTAATCGTCCACAGTTCGTACAAAGGTCGGGAGGACAGGGTATTACTAGTTGTAGAGGATCAAATGTCAAAACCATCAATAAAACGTCACTTACAATGTAGACATCACCAGTATCAAACAAGCCGCCCTCGGGCTAAAGTCATTGTGCCGTCCTGCAAATAATTCCCTTGACGATTTTTAAAGCTCATATTTTTCATCAGTTCCACATCTTTTCATCATAAACATAAACATTAAGGAAATGGCACAGAGAGTTTGTTATTCCCCCGAAACAGAAATCAGTCGTCATTAGACAATGCACTATATTCAGAACACAGTATTATACCAATTAAGCATGTCTATGAATTGAACAGTACATACCTTAACTAATTACGTGTATAAGTAACAGTGTTGTTCATATTTATCATGTGGTGTTTGGTCACTTAGTCATATGATCACTTTTTTATTAATTTCCGTCACTTCGCATTTTAACGAAATCTGATAATCCAACAATACCCTTTCAAAAATCTAGACAAATAACGTCTCTCATGCATAGATAGAGACTAATCCAATGTTCTTTCCAAAAACACGTGCGAGTGTAGACGGTTGTCTTTGTTGTGAGTAGTGAAAGTGACACTCGGGGTAGGTTGATGACGGGGACTAACAATGACGGAACTGCAACAATGGATTAGAATATTCATCATCGTATCACACAATCAGTCCACGCAATGTACAGTCCCGACTTAATCATGGAGTTTAAGATTTTAAGAATAAAGATACGATCTAAATCGTTAAGCGTCTTCCTATTGAACTGACTTCGGAAGAAGGCGTATTCCTCTGGATTTGGTAAGTACAGATTGTGGTCAGATTATACGGTCGTGTGGTGTCATGATGACGTCAGTGTACCTATTCAATTGAATCTACATCCACATGCAGGATATATAGTTAAAGCCTTCGGAGATACGCTCAACCAGGATGTCCTGACACTCGCACCAGTCGTAACTTTGAATCAGTCTCAAGTATCTAACAAGTTAGGAAACCACAGGCGTATAGTCAAATAGGAACTTCAGGAACTGTGATACAGTCTAAACATGTCGAATGTTCCGATGAATCCAGACTGTAACTATGTCTAAACATGTCGAATGTTCCCAGGAATCCAGACTGTAACTGAGTATTTTACAAGTGTAGACCGTCTCTACAACAACAACAAGGAGTTTGATGCAGGGTCCACGACTAGGACATGTGCTTCCAATTACGAGAATAAAATATATTTTGAAAGCTTGCCTACATTGGCTAAAACACTATTTGAACGCCTAACGCTAGGGTGTGTCGTCAAACTGGAAACGTTCTCAACTTTCTAAACATTTCACTCACTGAATCTATCTTGAAAACGGATATGCGTAACCGGAGGACAACGCTTGGGAGTATTGTAAGAGCTAGATAATTAAAAAAAATTATTTTATTTATATGATATTTATATGATATGTGTATTGTATGTGTATATGGTATGTATATGACATTGTAGGATATGCATATGATATGTGCACGATATGTATGTGTGTTTGTGTATTTGAAATGTATATGATATGTATATGATATGTATATGATATGTATATGATATGTATATGATATGCATATGATATGTATATGATATGCATGTGATATGTTTATGGTGTGTATGTGATATGTATATGATAGGTATATGATATGTACACGATAAGTTGATTTAAACATATTTATTCAAAAAAATGGATTGGGTGAAAGTTATCCAACTTAGTGAAAACCCTCTGCTGACATATAATAATGAACGTTATACACATATGTACAAAGATATATATTATATACATAACGGGAAAATATAGAGAGGAAGTACACAGACATGAGCAAGGGAATGCTGGGAAAATAACTAGGAATTATACTTTTATAATGATAGTTTACCAGCGGGTAATCAATCACCTAATCATTAAATCTTTCAGAGATACATATACGTTTGAACTTATTTGAAATCTGAACGTTGTCATTGTAAGAAAGATCTCCACTGCCATGTATCAGTAATTCTAAAGTTACCAAGTTACATATTCTACTAAATTTCGAAACACGTGATGTCTGATATTAGAATAAGTCATACATTCCATAAAATAGTGCTTATAATTTCACAAATACATTTGCAATTACAGCCAGGATTTTCTACGAGCCCAATTTTATATAAAGCTATGTTTTATTTACTATTTGAATATCTTAACTGAGTATGAATTATGTTGAGTTTTCTTTTACCAAATGAAAAATATTTGGGCACTTTTGACTTACGTGGGTAAATATATACGATTTAAAACTTTTCATAGAAACAGATTCTCTTATTTGTAGGGGAGGTTATTCCAAAGTTGTGAACATGAAGGGACAATGATTGACTGTAAAGCGTTGTGCGGTAATAAGGCGAGGACAGATCACGAACATTACTGATGTTATACATCTAACATGTGAATTCTAGATTCAACAATATAAACAATAAACAGAAAGGGACCAAGAACTGAACTCTGGGGTACCCCAACAGATAACAATTGGGGGTTCGATAACGAACCATTTAGAAAAAAACCCTTTGGATTCTACGATTAAGGTAACAATGAATCCAGCTTAGTAATGCATCTCCTGTGCCGTAATTTCTTAGTTTATGTAATAAACCTCTGTCCCATACTCAATCAAAAGCTTTTGACACATCACAAAACAACATACAATAACCTTCTCTTCGCTCAAGGGCATAACAAATATTGTGATATAGCTCTATTAATTGATGAGTTGTAGAATGACCTATTTGAAATCCAGATTGGTATTTGTATAATTGATTGTCAAGAAAGTAATTGGATACATATTGCAATACAACTCTTTCAAATAACTTTCCTAAACAACTCATCAAGGAAATGGGTCAGTAGATACTGCAACTAGATTTATCTCCTTTTTTATATAGCGGCATCACGTGTGCTTCTTTCCATCTATAAGCGTACGTACCTGTAGATAGCGATATATTGAATAACAAACACAAGGGTTTACTAATTGATTCATCAATAAATTTCAACAATTTGTGACTTATTCGATCAGGACCGATCAGTTTTTTCCAAGTTTGAAAATATGCTTGGGCAGGTTTCAGATTCATTATATCGTAGTGCCGGAGTTGATAGACGATATGTATATGATATGTATATGATATGTATATTATGATATAAATATATGTATATGGTATGTATATGATATGTATACGATATGTATATGATATGTATATGGTATGTATATGATATGTATATGATATGTATATGGTATGTATATATGATATGTATACGATATGTATATGATATGTATATAATATGTATACGACATGTATACGATATGTATACGATATGTATATGATATGTATCTGATAATCACTGATATGTATGTGGCATGTACATGATGTACATGATATGAAAATCAGTTCATTCCCACACACTACGACATATTATACTGTTGCGTTTACATTACTGAGTTTGGTGTACCAAGAAGTTATCAATTTTAAGTTATCAAAATCTTAAACAGATTGCTCATTCGTGCAATCTATAAGAACGTGACTTAAAAGCTTATATACATTTGGGGCTGAACAGAGCTTATTCCCGAAGATTACGTGTACGCTAACATATTTTAATAACAAACGTATGTTCATGGAATCTGAACTACTTGTTACAATAAAGGATGCACGGATGAAGCCGTGTCTCAATCGACACAGGATGAATGATACGAAAACACCTTCCAAACCTTAATAACATGTTTGACGTTGACATAAGAAACTTCGTCGTCGGAGTATTCTGCTATTTATTAAAGAGTCTTAAAGTGTTATTTTTATATTAAGGAGTCATATACCGATAATCATTAAACAGTCATATACTGCTATTTATTAAGGAGTCCTACACTGCTATTCATTAAGGAGTCCTATACTGCTATTCATTAAGGATTCATATACTGCTATTCATTAAGGAGTCCTATACTGCTATTCATTAAGGATTAATATACTGCTATTCATTAAGGAGTCCTATACTGCTATTCATTAAGGAGTCACATACTGCTATTCATTAAGGAGTCATATGCTGCTATTCATTAAGGAATCATGTACTGCTATTCATTAAGGATTCATATACTGCTATTCATTAAGGAGTCCTATACTGCTATTCATTAAGGAGTTGCGTAGTTGCAGAGCCGAGATCCGTTGTATTGTACTGTATTGTATTGTATTGTATTGTATTGTATTGTATTGTTGCACGAGACGAGGGGTTGTAACCCGGGAAGTACGAAAATACTTAATTAATGATAATTCTATCAAATAACCTATTGATATTTAATGTGCACTTTACTAAAGAGTTCAACGTCGTCGAAATCGAATTATAAATTAAGTTGGTGAAGTGACATTATAGATTCGTTCCGTTTATCATCGTATATTGGCCCTATGTTGTATATTGTGTCCAGTTACCAACATGGTCAAGTTGTTAAAAACTATAATTATGCCATACGATTGATAATTAATATAAAACATAACCCACACTCAACATCAGTCTACTCTATTAATTCGTTTAAGCCAGTGTGCCTTGTGGTTTGACTTAAGAATGAAGTTGGTTATCCAATCATCTCACAAGCGTCATTCTCATGCATTTTCCATCTATTTATTTTAATTATTAGTGTACAATATTGTGTAATTTTCTACCAAGTTTATAGAAATTAATGGACTTTTATGGGAATTTATGGTATTGTAGGAAACGTTATTAATCAAGTTAAAGTTTAGTCAAGTAAATTAAGACGTCGTTTTAAGACTACGTCTATTTAAAAATGGTTAGGGGGATAATGAGATCGTACGTCAGACTAATTTAGAACAAGGATTTACATAGCGAAATCCTGGCTTAGTCTGGCTTTGTCTCTGAAATTATTTTTTCGCGGATAAACGTTGAACATTAAAAAAACGAATATAAGAAAGGGAACCCCAAATGAGTTCGTCTTCTTCAGATTGCCGGGGATTCAAACTAATTTAAGGGTTTTGAATAACAAATAGTAAGCCTATCTCTCACAGACAATAGTTCATTATAGTAAGTTTACCTTGACTTTACCCATCACGAACCATGATTAACCTTGGGTATAAATTACATTTGATTTTTTTTAAAGAGAATAATGGTTTTGTGAGTCTAATTGCCGGACTAAATAGGAGACTAAGACGCGATACACAGTAAAGAAGCGAGCTAGACGTTTTGTAGTACACACGTGGTAACAATAACCACTGACGGCGCTCCATATACGAGGTGCCTGTTCCACATCCGGAGTGTTTCTGTGTATAACACTGTTATGAAAGCTCTCCATTGTTCTAGTAAGTAGGGAGAGGAAGGGTGGCGGGTCTGTTGTGTAAGAGAAGAAAATAAGCCAAGAATCTGTTTACAGCTTTGGTACATTTACATATAATATTGCACTTTTAAGAGGGAGAAAATATGTGAAAGATTTGTTTGTAGAATTAGTAAATATACAGATTCTGTTACACTTGTTAACGTTATTGCAATATCAACGTTGAGTCCAATTCTTTGATGTACATATACCCCTAGTGTAGCACTTGATTACGATATGGCGTAGTTTAGCACGACTGATGTTATAAGCGTGGCGTTGAAACTGAAGAATAACTACATAATACAGTTTGAAGATATGCACTATTAGAATTATAATCAATCAAATGGTTTGTAACATGAAGGACAGACAGGGTGTGTTTAATTACCATAGCTTAAAACCTCATGAAAAGTCACTTCATCCATTTTACGAGATTAGAACACAGAGAAAATAGATTCAGCAAGTCTACACTGTGTAGCTTTCTTCATTGCATCTAAACATACACATATGTGAGGACCGAATCGGCAGTGGTCTCATCAAACTCTTTGCATTCTCTCACTCGATATATAAGTATGGAATTCACATTGTGAATTTATTTAACACTGAATCTGGCAAACATTTAAAATATGTGTGTTGGTCAACATCTTGATCAACTTCCCAATGCAAGGCATAACTCTTGCCAGTCTCCATTACTGGCTGATTTAGGCCTTGCAGTATTTCCTTAAGAAATCTGTGTTTAGAAATCAAGGCCCGCTATGCATTTCCAGTGCAGCGATTCACTGCCTCGACACAAGAAAGCGAGGGAAATACCGCAAGGGTTAAATCAGCCAGTAATGCAGACTGGCAAGAGTTATGCCTTGCGTTTGGAAGTTGCATCTTGATTTGTTTTGACACGAGCGGGCAATACGTTGATTACATCACATTATATAACATATGCATAACACTCAGTAATATCTTAATCGACTCGGCGTGTTACTCATGTTGATGCCGTCCAAACCCCGGAAGGGTAAAACACGATGAATGAATCGAAACTTGTGGAAATGACACATACACGGACACAGAAACTGATAGAACAGTCAATGAGTGGTGACGATACGATATGAAACCAGATGATCTAATCTAAACCTTCTCTCACCAATAGATACACAATCAGTTAAAGTTAATCTAAATCAACAATAGATACACAATCAGTTAAAGCTTATCTAAATCAACAATAGATACACAATCAGTTAAAGTTAATCTCAATCAACATCCATATCAGCTTAACCTGGTAATCTTCACCAGATAAGAAAAACTGTAGATTGAAAGCAAAACAGGGTTTAGTTTCTGCTACGCAGCTGATCTCCCCAAAAGTGTGTCAGTGTTTTCAGCGGATGTCTCGTGAAATGGATTACACTCGCGGGGGTTGTCAGATGATGGACAGCTAATTCATTTCAGAAATTGATTTCAAAGTAAAACAAGCAAAGAACGGTCTGCTATAGAAATGCAAGGGAGTGTTGGGATGGCCTGATGCGGCGAGAGGTCGCCCCAGGCTTGTAAACAGTGACTGGCGATCGTACGAGTGCAGTGTAGGGTGACGATATAAATTGGGGGATAAATGGAACGCTCCCTTCCCAGTCCCTGAACCTCCTCAGGAAAATGGGGGACATAAGATTGAAATGACCTACCTTTGCTGAATCTGACCAGGTATAGCGTCAGAATAATAAACATGTACACCTCCATAACGTACAGTCAGTAGACAGGTAGAATCCGACAGCTTTGAAAATAAGCTCAACTCGATTGTAAACTTCGCGTTTGTTTGGGTCTGGCTCCTCAAGCCACTTGTCGTACTGTCAGCCCGAACCGGTTACCTCCCTTCGATACTAAAGTCGGTAATCGAGTACAAGGGCTTTGTTCATTCAGGCCGGAATTCCAGTACAATTTCATTGGTTGGTGTGTGTGGGTGGTTATTTATAGCATATCGAGAATCCATTGAGTGGCTGTGTGAAGTATGGGGGCAGTGACAGGTCGACGCTCGGCGGTGAAAAGTATCTCATATGAATTAGTCACATGTTAATACTGCCTGTCAGAGGATCTTACAGATTTCCCAGAAACCAATCGACCCGCCAGAAGTGACGAATTATTAAATGGTTCTCCGAGTCCAATACACGTTTCATATTTCTGAGGAAATTGGCTCGGAATGAGACACGCGACTAAATTTCGACACTTTCATCTTTATTAAAGGATCTCACTTCTCTCACCGCTATATGAGGATATCTGATTCTGAATTAAGGTGAGGTGAGTTGTGGTTTAACTCCGCTTTCAAGAGTATGTCATCTTTATCGCGGCTGCTAGTATTATGACAGGGAGAAAGCCCGTAACGCCATGTGGCTTTGCATTGCGGTAAAACTTGCGAGCATCGGCTGGAAGTAGCGAACCATGGGTGGTACTACTACGAAATTCAGTGTAGCATTGCACCCAAACCTTAATGCGTGTAGAACAGTTTGACGTACCCCTTGCCGGATATATCTGAATTAACCGAACTCTCTCTCCTCTCAATTCTATATACGTAGGAGATCTGAATTAACTGATATCTCTTCTTTCACTGCTTTAAACGTAGGAGAGCTGAATTAAGTGATATCTCTTCTTTCACTGCTTAATACGTAGGAGAGCGGAATTAACTGATATCTCTTCTTTCACTGCTATATACGTATGAGATCTGAATTAACTGATATCTCTTATTTCACTGCTATATACGTAGGAGAGCGGAATTAACTGATGTCTCTTCTCTCACTGCTATATACGTATTAGAGCCGAATTAACTGATGTATCTTCTTTCACTGTTATATACGTAGGAGATCTGTATTAACTGATATCTCTTCTCTCACTGCTATATACGTAGGAAAGCTGAATTAACTGATATCTCTTCTTTCAGTGCTATATACGTATGAGATCGGAATTAACTGATATCTCTTCTTTCACTGCTTTATACGTAGGAGAGCCGCATTAAGTGATCTCTCATCTCTCACTGCTATACAGGACGGACATCTGAATTAACTGATATCTCTTCTCTCCCTGCTATATACGTAGGAAAGCTGAATTAACTGATATCTCTTCTTTCACTGATATACACGTAGGAGAGCTGAATAAACTGATATCTCTTCTCTCACTGCTATATCGGTAGGAGATCCGAATTAACTGATCATGATGTTCTTCTTTCACTGCTATATAGGTAGGAGAGCCGAATTAACTGATATCTCTTCTTTCACTGCTTTATCCGTAGGAGATCTGAATTAACTGATGTCTCTTCTTTCAATGCTATATACGTAGGAGAGCTGAATTAACTGATATCTCTTCTCTCCCTGCTATATACGTAGGAAAGCTGAATTAACTGATATCTCTTCTTTCACTGCTAAACACGTAGGAGAGCTGAATAAACTGATATCTCTTCTCTCACTTCTATATCGGTAGGAGAGCCGAATTAACTGATCATGATGTCTCTTCTTTCACTGTTATATACGTAGGAGATCTGTATTAACTGATATCTCTTCTCTCACTGCTATATACGTAGGAGAGCTGAATAAACTGATATCTCTTCTCTCACTGCTATATACGTAGGAAAGCTGAATTAACTGATATCTCTTTTTTCACTGCTAAACACGTAGGAGAGCTGAATAAACTGATATCTCTTCTCTCACTTCTATATCGGTAGGAGAGCCGAATTAACTGATCATGATGTCTCTTCTTTCACTGTTATATACGTAGGAGATCTGTATTAACTGATATCTCTTCTCTCACTGCTATATACGTAGGAGAGCTGAATAAACTGATATCTCTTCTTTCACTGCTTTATACGTAGGAGATCTGAATTAACTGATGTCTCTTCTTTCAATGCTATATACGTAGGAGAGCTGAATTAACTGATATTTCTTCTCTCACTGCTATACAGGACGGACATCTGAATTAACTGATGTCTCTTCTTTCACTGCTATATACGTATGAGATCCGAATTAACTGATATCTCTTCTCTCACTGCTATACAAGTAGGAAACCTGAATTAACTGATATCTCTTCTCTCACCGCTATATACGTAGGAGAGCTGAACTAACTGATATCTCTTCTTTCACTGATTTATACGTAGGAGAGCTGAATAAACTGATATCTATTCTTTCACTGCTATATACGTAGGAGAGCGGAATTAACTGATGTCTCTTCTCTCACTGCTATATACGTATGAGAGCCGAATTAACTGATGTATCTCCTGTCACTGCTTTATACGTAGGAGAGCTGAATTAAGTGATCTCTCAACTCTCACTGCTATATACGTGGTAGAGCCGAATTAATTGATCTCTCTTCTTTCACAGCTATATACGTAGGAGAGCAGAATTAAGTGATATCTCTTCTTTCACTGCTTTATACGTAGGAGTTCTGAATTAAGTCATGTCTCTTTTCTCACTGATATATACGTGGGGAGAGCCGAATTAACTCATGTCTCTTCTTTCACTGCTATATACGTAGAGGAGGCAAATTAAGTGATCTCTCATCTCTCACTGCTATAGACGTAGGAGAGCCGAATTAACTGATATATCTTTTCTCACTTCTATATACGTAGGAGATCTGAATTAACTGATATCTCTCCTATCACTGCTATATACGTAGGAGAGCTGAATTAACTTATATCTCTTCTCTCACTGCTTTATACGTAGGAGAGCTGAATTAACTGATGTCTCTTCTCTCACTGTTATTTACGTAGGAGAGCTGAATTAACTCATATCTCTTCTTTCAATGCTATATACGTAGGAGAGCTGAATAAACTGATATCTCTTCTCTCACTGCTATACAGGTAGGAGAGCTGAATTAACTGATATCTCTTCTTTCACTGCTATATGCGTAGGAAAGCTGAATTAACTGATATCTCTTCTTTCACTGCTATATACGTATGGGATCTGAAATAACTGATATCTCTTCTTTCACTGCTATATACGTAGGGAAGCTGACTTAACTGATATCTCTTCTTTCACTGCTATATACGAAAGAGAGTTGAATTAACTGATATCTCTTCTCTCACTGCTATATATGGAGGAGAGCTGAATTAACTGATGTCTCTTCTCTCACTGTTATTTACGTAGGAGAGCTGAATTAACTCATATCTCTTCTTTCAATGCTATATACGTAGGAGAGCTGAATAAACTGATATCTCTTCTCTCACTGCTATACAGGTAGGAGAGCTGAATTAACTGATATCTCTTCTTTCACTGCTATATGCGTAGGAAAGCTGAATTAACTGATATCTCTTCTTTCACTGCTATATACGTATGGGATCTGAAATAACTGATATCTCTTCTTTCACTGCTATATACGTAGGGAAGCTGACTTAACTGATATCTCTTCTTTCACTGCTATATACGAAAGAGAGTTGAATTAACTGATATCTCTTCTCTCACTGCTATATATGGAGGAGAGCTGAATTAACTGATGTCTCTTCTCTCACTGCTATATACGTAGGAGAGCTGAATTAACTGATATCTTTTCTTTCACTGCTATATCGGTAGGAGAGCCGAATTAACTGATCATGATGTCTCTTCTTTCACTGTTATATACGTAGGAGATCTGTATTAACTGATATCTCTTCTCTCACTGCTATATACGTAGGAGAGCTGAATAAACTGATATCTCTTCTCTCACTGCTATATACGTAGGAAAGCTGAATTAACTGATATCTCTTTTTTCACTGCTAAACACGTAGGAGAGCTGAATAAACTGATATCTCTTCTCTCACTTCTATATCGGTAGGAGAGCCGAATTAACTGATCATGATGTCTCTTCTTTCACTGTTATATACGTAGGAGATCTGAATTAACTGATATCTCTTCTCTCACTGCTATATACGTAGGAGAGCTGAATAAACTGATATCTCTTCTTTCACTGCTTTATACGTAGGAGATCTGAATTAACTGATGTCTCTTCTTTCAATGCTATATACGTAGGAGAGCTGAATTAACTGATATTTCTTCTCTCACTGCTATACAGGACGGACATCTGAATTAACTGATGTCTCTTCTTTCACTGCTATATACGTATGTGATCCGAATTAACTGATATCTCTTCTCTCACTGCTATACAAGTAGGAAACCTGAATTAACTGATATCTCTTCTCTCACCGCTATATACGTAGGAGAGCTGAACTAACTGATATCTCTTCTTTCACTGATTTATACGTAGGAGAGCTGAATAAACTGATATCTATTCTTTCACTGCTATATACGTAGGAGAGCGGAATTAACTGATGTCTCTTCTCTCACTGCTATATACGTATGAGAGCCGAATTAACTGATGTATCTCCTGTCACTGCTTTATACGTAGGAGAGCTGAATTAAGTGATCTCTCAACTCTCACTGCTATATACGTGGTAGAGCCGAATTAATTGATCTCTCTTCTTTCACAGCTATATACGTAGGAGAGCAGAATTAAGTGATATCTCTTCTTTCACTGCTTTATACGTATGAGATCTGAAATAACTGATATCTCTTCTTTCACTGCTTTATACGTACGAGAGCAGAATTAAGTGATCTCTATTCTCTCACTGCTATATACGTAGGAGATCTGAATTAACTGATGTCTCTTCTTTCAATGCTATATACGTAGGAGAGCTGAATTAACTGATATCTCTTCTTTCACTGCTATATACGTAGAGGAGGCAAATTAAGTGATCTCTCATCTCTCACTGCTATATACGTAGGAGAGCTGAATTAACTGATGTCTCTTCTCTCACTGCTATACAGGTAGGAGAGCTGAATTAACTGATGTCTCTTCTCTCACTGCTATACAGGTAGGAGAGCTGAATTAACTGATATCTCTTCTCTCACTGCTTTATACGTAGGATGGCTGAATTAACTGATATCTCTTCTCTCGCTGCTATATACGTAGGATGGTTGAATTAACTGATATCTCTTCTCTCGCTGCTATATACGTAGGAGAGCTGAATTAACTGATGTCTCTTCTTTCAATGTTATATACGTAGGAGATCTGAATTAACTGATATCTCTCCTATCACTGCTATATACGTAGGAGAGCTGAATTAACTTATATCTCTTCTCTCACTGCTTTATACGTAGGAGAGCTGAATTAACTGATGTCTCTTCTCTCACTGTTATTTACGTAGGAGAGCTGAATTAACTCATATCTCTTCTTTCAATGCTATATACGTAGGTGAGCTGAATAAACTGATATCTCTTCTCTCACTGCTATACAGGTAGGAGAGCTGAATTAACTGATATCTCTTCTTTCACTGCTATATGCGTAGGAAAGCTGAATTAACTGATATCTCTTCTTTCACTGCTATATACGTATGGGATCTGAAATAACTGATATCTCTTCTTTCACTGCTATATACGTAGGGAAGCTGACTTAACTGATATCTCTTCTTTCACTGCTATATACGAAAGAGAGTTGAATTAACTGATATCTCTTCTCTCACTGCTATATATGGAGGAGAGCTGAATTAACTGATGTCTCTTCTCTCACTGCTATATACGTAGGAGAGCTGAATTAACTGATATCTTTTCTTTCACTGCTATATAAGTAGGAGAGCCGAATAAACTGATATCTCTTCTCTCACTGCTATATACGTAGGAGAGCCGAATTAACTGATGTCTCTTCTTTCACTGTTATATACGTAGGAGATCTGTTTTAACTGATATCTCTTCTCTCACTGCTATATATGTAGGAAAGCTGAATTAACTGATATCTCTTCTCTCCATGCTATATACGTAGGAAAGCTTAATTAACTGATATCTTTTCTTTCACTGCTATATAAGTAGGAGAGCCGAATAAACTGATATCTCTTCTTTCACTGCTATATACGTATGAGATCTGAAATAACTGATATCTCTTCTTTCACTGCTTTATACGTAGGAGAGCTGACTTAACTGATATCTGTTCTTTCACTGCTATATACGTAGGAAAGCTGAATTAACTGATATCTCTTCTCTCCATGCTATATACGTAGGAAAGCTTAATTAACTGATATCTCTTCTCTCACTGCCATACAGGTAGGAGAGCTGAATTAACTGATATCTCTTTTCTCACCGCTATATACGTAGGAGATCTGAATTAACTGATGTCTCTTCTTTCAATGCTATATACGTAGGAAAGCTGAATTAACTGATATCTCTTCTTTCACTGCTATACAGGACGGACATCTGAATTAACTGATATCTCTTCTCTCCATGCTATATACGTAGGAAAGCTTAATTAACTGATATCTCTTCTCTCACTGCTATACAGGTAGGAGAGCTGAATTAACTGATATCTTTTTTCTCACCGCTATATACGTAGGAAAGCTGAATTAACTGAGATCTCTTCTTTCACTGCTATATACGTATGAGATCTGAAATAACTGATATCTCTTCTTTCACTGCTTTATACGTACGAGAGCAGAATTAAGTGATCTCTATTCTCTCACTGCTATATACGTATGAGAGCCGAATAAACTGATCTCTTTTCACTCACTGCTATATACGTATGAGAGCCGAATTAACTGATGTATCTCCTGTCACTGCTTTATACGTAGGAGAGCAGAATTAAGTGATCTCTCTACTATCACTGCTATATACTTAGGAGAGCGGAATTAACTGATGTCTCTTCTCTCACTGCTATATACGTAGGAAAGCTGAATTAACTGATATCTCTTCTTTCACTGCTATATACGTATGAGATCGGAATTAACTGATATCTCTTCTTTCACTGCTTTATACGTAGGAGATCTGAATTAACTGATGTCTCTTCTTTAAATGCTATATACGTAGGAAAGCTGAATTAACTGATATCTCTTCTTTCACTGCTATATACGAAAGAGAGTTGAATTAACTGATCTCTCTACTCTCACTGCTACATACGTGGTAGAGCCGAGTTAACTGATATCTCTTCTCTCACTGCTATATATGGAGGAGAGCTGAATTAACTGATGTCTCTTCTCTCACTGCTATATACGTAGGAGAGCTGAATTAACTGATATCTTTTCTTTCACTGCTATATAAGTAGGAGAGCCGAATAAACTGATATCTCTTCTCTCACTGCTATATACGTAGGAGAGCCGAATTAACTGATGTCTCTTCTTTCACTGTTATATACGTAGGAGATCTGTATTAACTGATATCTCTTCTCTCACTGCTATATATGTAGGAAAGCTGAATTAACTGATATCTCTTCTTTCCATGCTATATACGTAGGAAAGCTTAATTAACTGATATCTCTTCTCTCACTGCTATACAGGTAGGAGAGCTGAATTAACTGATATCTCTTTTCTCACCGCTATATACGTAGGAGAGCTGAATTAACTGATATCTCTTCTTTCACTGCTATATACGTATGAGATCTGAAATAACTGATATCTCTTCTTTCACTGCTTTATACGTAGGAGAGCTGAATTAACTGATATCTCTTCTTTCACTGCTATATACGTAGGAGAGCGGAATTAACTGATGTCTCTTCTCTCACTGCTATATACGTATGAGAGCCGAATTAACTGATGTATCTCCTGTCACTGCTTTATACGTAGGAGAGCTGAATTAACTGATGTCTCTTCTTTCACTGTTATATACGTAGGAGATCTGAATTAACTGATGTCTCTTCTTTCAATGCTATATACGTAGGAGAGCTGAATTAACTGATATCTCTTCTTTCACTGCTATACAGGACGGACATCTGAATTAACTGATATCACTTCTCTCACTGCTATACAGGTAGGAGAGCTGAATTAACTGATATCTCTTTTCTCACCGCTATATACGTAGGAGAGCTGAATTAACTGAGATCTCTTCTTTCACTGCTATATACGTATGAGATCTGAAATAACTGATATCTCTTCTTTCACTGCTTTATACGTACGAGAGCAGAATTAAGTGATCTCTATTCTCTCACTGCTATATACGTATGAGAGCCGAATTAACTGATCTCTTTTCTCTCACTGCTATATACGTATGAGAGCCGAATTAACTGATGTATCTCCTGTCACTGCTTAATACGTAGGAGAGCAGAATTAAGTGATCTCTCTACTATCACTGCTATATACTTAGGAGAGCGGAATTAACTGATGTCTCTTCTCTCACTGCTATATACGTAGGAAAGCTGAATTAACTGATATCTCTTCTTTCACTGCTATATACGTATGAGATCGGAATTACCTGATATCTCTTCTTTCACTGCTTTATACGTAGGAGATCTGAATTAACTGATGTCTCTTCTTTCAATGCTATATACGTAGGAGAGCTGAATTAACTGATATCTCTTCTTTCACTGCTATACAGGACGGAAATCTGAATTAACTGATATCTCTTCTTTCACTGCTTTATACGTAGGAGATCTGAATTAACTGATGTCTCTTCTTTCAATGCTATATACGTAGGAAGGCTGAATTAACTGATATCTCTTCTTTCACTGCTATATACGAAAGAGAGTTGAATTAACTGATCTCTCTACTCTCACTGCTACATACGTGGTAGAGCCGAGTTAACTGATATCTCTTCTCTCACTGCTATATATGGAGGAGAGCTGAATTAACTGATGTCTCTTCTCTCACTGCTATATACGTAGGAGAGCTGAATTAACTGATATCTTTTCTTTCACTGCTATATAAGTAGGAGATCTGAATTAACTGATATCTCTTCTCTCACTGCTATATACGTAGGAGAGCCGAATTAACTGATGTCTCTTCTTTCACTGTTATATACGTAGGAGATCTGTATTAACTGATATCTCTTCTCTCACTGCTATATATGTAGGAAAGCTGAATTAACTGATATCTCTTCTTTCCATGCTATATACGTAGGAAAGCTTAATTAACTGATATCTCTTCTCTCACTGCTATACAGGTAGGAGAGCTGAATTAACTGATATCTCTTTTCTCGCTGCTATATACCTAGGAGAGCTGAATTAACTGATATCTCTTCTTTCCATGCTATATACGTATGAGATCTGAAATAACTGATATCTCTTCTTTCACTGCTTTATACGTAGGAGAGCTGAATTAACTGATATCTCTTCTTTCACTGCTATATACGTAGGAGAGCGGAATTAATTGATGTCTCTTCTCTCACTGCTATACAGGTAGGAGAGCTGAATTAACTGATATCTCTTCTTCCACTGCTATATACGTAGGAAAGCTGAATTAACTGATATCTCTTCTTTCACTGCTATATACGTATGAAATCTGAAATAACTGATATCTCTTCTTTCACTGCTATATACGTATGAGATCTGAATTAACTGATATCTCTTCTTTCACTGCTATATACGAAAGAGAGCTGAATTAACTGATCTCTCTACTCTCACTGCTATATACGTGGTAGAGCCGAATTAACTGATATCTCTTCTCTCACTGCTATATATTTAGGAGAGCTGAATTAACTGATATCTCTTTTCTCACTGCTATATACGTAGGAAAGCTTAATTAACTGATATCTCTTCTCTCACAGCTATATACGTAGGAGAGCAGAATTAACTGATATCTTTTCTTTCACTGCTTTATACGTTGGAGTTCTGAATTAAGTCATGTCTCTTTTCTCACTGCTATATACGTAGGAGAACCGAATTAACTCATGTCTCTTCTTTCACTGCTATATACGTAGAGGAGGCAAATTAAGTGATCTCTCATCTCTCACTGCTATATACGTAGGAGAGCCGAATTAACTGATATATCTTCTCTCACTTCTATATACGTAGGAGATCTGTATTAACTGATATCTCTCCTATCACTTCTATATACGTAGGATGGTTGAATTAACTGATATATCTTCTCTCGCTGCTATATACGTAGGAGAGCTGAATTAACTGATGTCTCTTCTCTCAATGTTATTTACGTAGGAGAGCTGAATTAACTGATATCTCTTCTTTCACTGCTATACACGTAGGAGAGCGGAATTAATTGATGTCTCTTCTCTCACTGCTATATACGTATGAGAGCCGAATTAACTGATGTATCTCCTGTCACTGCTTTATACGTAGGAGAGCTGAATTAACTGATGTCTCTTCTTTCAATGCTATATACGTAGGAGAGCTGAATTAACTGATGTCTCTTCTTTCAATGCTATATACGTAGGAGAGCTGAATTAACTGATATCTCTTCTTTCACTGCTATACAGGACGGACATCTGAATTAACTGTTATCTTTTCTCTCTATGCTATATACATTAGGAAAGCTTAATTAACTGATATCTCTTCTCGCCATGCTATATACATTAGGAAAGCTTAATTAACTGATATCTCTTCTTTCACTGATATATACGTAGGAGAGCTGAATTAACTGATATCTCTTCTTTCACTGCTATATACGTAGGAGTCCTGAATTAAGTCATGTCTCATTTCTCACTGCTATATACGTAGGAAAGCTTAATTAACTGATATCTCTTCTCTCACTGCTATACAGGTAGGAGAGCTGAATTAACTGATATCTCTTTTCTCACCGCTATATACGTAGGAGAGCTGAATTAACTGATATCTCTTCTTTCACTGCTATATACGTATGAGATCTGAAATAACTGATATCTCTTCTTTCACTGCTTTATACGTAGGAGAGCTGAATTAACTGATATCTCTTCTTTCACTGCTATATACGTAGGAGAGCGGAATTAACTGATGTCTCTTCTCTCACTGCTATATACGTATGAGAGCCGAATTAACTGATGTATCTCCTGTCACTGCTTTATACGTAGGAGAGCTGAATTAACTGATGTCTCTTCTTTCACTGTTATATACGTAGGAGATCTGAATTAACTGATGTCTCTTCTTTCAATGCTATATACGTAGGAGAGCTGAATTAACTGATATCTCTTCTTTCACTGCTATACAGGACGGACATCTGAATTAACTGATATCACTTCTCTCACTGCTATACAGGTAGGAGAGCTGAATTAACTGATATCTCTTTTCTCACCGCTATATACGTAGGAGAGCTGAATTAACTGAGATCTCTTCTTTCACTGCTATATACGTATGAGATCTGAAATAACTGATATCTCTTCTTTCACTGCTTTATACGTACGAGAGCAGAATTAAGTGATCTCTATTCTCTCACTGCTATATACGTATGAGAGCCGAATTAACTGATCTCTTTTCTCTCACTGCTATATACGTATGAGAGCCGAATTAACTGATGTATCTCCTGTCACTGCTTAATACGTAGGAGAGCAGAATTAAGTGATCTCTCTACTATCACTGCTATATACTTAGGAGAGCGGAATTAACTGATGTCTCTTCTCTCACTGCTATATACGTAGGAAAGCTGAATTAACTGATATCTCTTCTTTCACTGCTATATACGTATGAGATCGGAATTACCTGATATCTCTTCTTTCACTGCTTTATACGTAGGAGATCTGAATTAACTGATGTCTCTTCTTTCAATGCTATATACGTAGGAGAGCTGAATTAACTGATATCTCTTCTTTCACTGCTATACAGGACGGAAATCTGAATTAACTGATATCTCTTCTTTCACTGCTTTATACGTAGGAGATCTGAATTAACTGATGTCTCTTCTTTCAATGCTATATACGTAGGAAGGCTGAATTAACTGATATCTCTTCTTTCACTGCTATATACGAAAGAGAGTTGAATTAACTGATCTCTCTACTCTCACTGCTACATACGTGGTAGAGCCGAGTTAACTGATATCTCTTCTCTCACTGCTATATATGGAGGAGAGCTGAATTAACTGATGTCTCTTCTCTCACTGCTATATACGTAGGAGAGCTGAATTAACTGATATCTTTTCTTTCACTGCTATATAAGTAGGAGAGCCGAATAAACTGATATCTCTTCTCTCACTGCTATATACGTAGGAGAGCCGAATTAACTGATGTCTCTTCTTTCACTGTTATATACGTAGGAGATCTGTATTAACTGATATCTCTTCTCTCACTGCTATATATGTAGGAAAGCTGAATTAACTGATATCTCTTCTTTCCATGCTATATACGTAGGAAAGCTTAATTAACTGATATCTCTTCTCTCACTGCTATACAGGTAGGAGAGCTGAATTAACTGATATCTCTTTTCTCGCTGCTATATACCTAGGAGAGCTGAATTAACTGATATCTCTTCTTTCCATGCTATATACGTATGAGATCTGAAATAACTGATATCTCTTCTTTCACTGCTTTATACGTAGGAGAGCTGAATTAACTGATATCTCTTCTTTCACTGCTATATACGTAGGAGAGCGGAATTAATTGATGTCTCTTCTCTCACTGCTATACAGGTAGGAGAGCTGAATTAACTGATATCTCTTCTTCCACTGCTATATACGTAGGAAAGCTGAATTAACTGATATCTCTTCTTTCACTGCTATATACGTATGAAATCTGAAATAACTGATATCTCTTCTTTCACTGCTATATACGTATGAGATCTGAATTAACTGATATCTCTTCTTTCACTGCTATATACGAAAGAGAGCTGAATTAACTGATCTCTCTACTCTCACTGCTATATACGTGGTAGAGCCGAATTAACTGATATCTCTTCTCTCACTGCTATATATTTAGGAGAGCTGAATTAACTGATATCTCTTTTCTCACTGCTATATACGTAGGAAAGCTTAATTAACTGATATCTCTTCTCTCACAGCTATATACGTAGGAGAGCAGAATTAACTGATATCTTTTCTTTCACTGCTTTATACGTTGGAGTTCTGAATTAAGTCATGTCTCTTTTCTCACTGCTATATACGTAGGAGAACCGAATTAACTCATGTCTCTTCTTTCACTGCTATATACGTAGAGGAGGCAAATTAAGTGATCTCTCATCTCTCACTGCTATATACGTAGGAGAGCCGAATTAACTGATATATCTTCTCTCACTTCTATATACGTAGGAGATCTGTATTAACTGATATCTCTCCTATCACTTCTATATACGTAGGATGGTTGAATTAACTGATATATCTTCTCTCGCTGCTATATACGTAGGAGAGCTGAATTAACTGATGTCTCTTCTCTCAATGTTATTTACGTAGGAGAGCTGAATTAACTGATATCTCTTCTTTCACTGCTATACACGTAGGAGAGCGGAATTAATTGATGTCTCTTCTCTCACTGCTATATACGTATGAGAGCCGAATTAACTGATGTATCTCCTGTCACTGCTTTATACGTAGGAGAGCTGAATAAACTGATGTCTCTTCTTTCAATGCTATATACGTAGGAGAGCTGAATTAACTGATGTCTCTTCTTTCAATGCTATATACGTAGGAGAGCTGAATTAACTGATATCTCTTCTTTCACTGCTATACAGGACGGACATCTGAATTAACTGTTATCTTTTCTCTCTATGCTATATACATTAGGAAAGCTTAATTAACTGATATCTCTTCTCGCCATGCTATATACATTAGGAAAGCTTAATTAACTGATATCTCTTCTTTCACTGATATATACGTAGGAGAGCTGAATTAACTGATATCTCTTCTTTCACTGCTATATACGTAGGAGTCCTGAATTAAGTCATGTCTCATTTCTCACTGCTATATACGTAGGAGAGCTGAATTAACTGATATCTCATCTCCCACCGCTATATACGTAGGAGGGCTGAATTAACTGATATCTCTTCTTTCACTGCTATATACGTATGAGATCTGAAATAACTGATATCTCTTCTTTCACTGCTATATACGTAGGAGAGCTGAATTAAATGATATCTCATCTCCCACCGCTATATACGTAGGAGGGCTGAATTAACTGATATCTCTTCTTTCACTGCTATATACTTAGGAGGGCTGAATTAACTGATGTCTCTTCTCTCACTGCTATATACGTAGAGGAGGCGATTTAAGTGATTTCTCATCTCTCACTGCTATACAATGTATACGTAGGAGAGCCGAATTAACTGATATATCTTCTCTCACTTCAATATACGTAGGAGATCTGAATTAACTGATATCTCTCCTCTCACGGCTATATACGTAGGAGATCTGAAATAACTGATATCTCTTCTTTCACTGCTTTATACGTAGGAGAGCTGAATTAACTGATATCTCTTCTTTCACTGCTATATACGTAGGAGAGCGGAATTAATTGATGTCTCTTCTCTCACTGCTATACAGGTAGGAGAGCTGAATTAACTGATATCTCTTCTTCCACTGCTATATACGTAGGAAAGCTGAATTAACTGATATCTCTTCTTTCACTGCTATATACGTATGAAATCTGAAATAACTGATATCTCTTCTTTCACTGCTATATACGTATGAGATCTGAATTAACTGATATCTCTTCTTTCACTGCTATATACGAAAGAGAGCTGAATTAACTGATCTCTCTACTCTCACTGCTATATACGTGGTAGAGCCGAATTAACTGATATCTCTTCTCTCACTGCTATATATTTAGGAGAGCTGAATTAACTGATATCTCTTTTCTCACTGCTATATACGTAGGAAAGCTTAATTAACTGATATCTCTTCTCTCACAGCTATATACGTAGGAGAGCAGAATTAACTGATATCTTTTCTTTCACTGCTTTATACGTTGGAGTTCTGAATTAAGTCATGTCTCTTTTCTCACTGCTATATACGTAGGAGAACCGAATTAACTCATGTCTCTTCTTTCACTGCTATATACGTAGAGGAGGCAAATTAAGTGATCTCTCATCTCTCACTGCTATATACGTAGGAGAGCTGAATTAACTGATGTCTCTTCTCTCACTTCTATATACGTAGGAGATCTGAATTAACTGATATCTCTCCTATCACTGCTATATACGTAGGATGGCTGAATTAACTGATATCTGTTCTCTCGCTGCTATATACGTAGGAGAGCTGAATTAACTGATGTCTCTCCTATCACTGCTATATACGTAGGATGGTTGAATTAACTGATATATCTTCTCTCGCTGCTATATACGTAGGAGAGCTGAATTAACTGATGTCTCTTCTCTCAATGTTATTTACGTAGGAGAGCTGAATTAACTGATATCTCTTCTTTCACTGCTATACACGTAGGAGAGCGGAATTAATTGATGTCTCTTCTCTCACTGCTATATACGTATGAGAGCCGAATTAACTGATGTATCTCCTGTCACTGCTTTATACGTAGGAGAGCTGAATTAACTGATATCTCTTCTTTCACTGCTATATACGTAGGAGATCTGAATTAACTGATGTCTCTTCTTTCAATGCTATATACGTAGGAGAGCTGAATTAACTGATATCTCTTCTTTCACTGCTATACAGGACGGACATCTGAATTAACTGATATCTCTTCTCTCACTGCTATGTATGAAGGATGTCTGATTTAACTGATGTCTCTTCTCTCACTGCTATACAAGTAGGAGAGCTGAATTAACTGATGTCTCTTCTCTCACTGCTGTATACGTAGGAAAGCTTAATTAACTGATATCTCTTCTCTCACAGCTATATCCGTAGGAGAAAAGAATTAACTGATATCTCTTCTTTCACTGCTTTATACCTAGGAGTTCAGAATTAAGTCATGTCTCTTTTCTCACTGCTATATACGTAGGAAAACCGAATTAACTCATGTCTTTTCTTTCACTGCTATATATACGTAGAGGAGGCAAATTAAGTGATCTCTCATCTCTCAGTGCTATATACGTAGGAGAGCCGAATTAACTGATATATCTTCTCTCACTGCTATATACGTAGGAGATCTGAATTAACTGATATCTCTCCTATCACTGCTATATACGTAGGATGGCTGAATTAACTGATATCTCTTCTCTCGCTGCTATATACGTAGGAGAGCTGAATTAACTGATGTCTCTTCTCTCACTGTTATTTGCGTAGGAGAGCTGAATTAACTGATATCTCTTCTCTCACTGCTATACAGGTAGGAGAGCTGAATTAACTGATATCTCTTCTTTCACTGCTATATACGTAGGAAAGCTGAATTAACTGATATCTCTTCTTTCACTGCTATATACGTATGAAATCTGAAATAACTGATATCTCTTCTTTCACTGCTATATACGTAGGAGATCTGAATAAACTGATATATCTTCTCTCACTTCTATATACGTAGGAGATCTGAATTAACTGATATCTCTCCTATCACTGCTATATACGTAGGATGGCTGAATTAACTGATATCTCTTCTCTCGCTGCTATATACGTATGAAATCTGAATTAACTGATATATCTTCTCTCACTTCTATATACGTAGGAGATCTGAATTAACTGATATCTCTCCTATCACTGCTATATACGTAGGATGGCTGAATTAACTGATATCTCTTCTCTCGCTGCTATATACGTAGGAGAGCTGAATTAACTGATGTCTCTTCTCTCACTGTTATTTGCGTAGGAGAGCTGAATTAACTGATATCTCTTCTCTCACTGCTATACAGGTAGGAGAGCTGAATTAACTGATATCTCTTCTTTCACTGCTATATACGTAGGAAAGCTGAATTAACTGATATCTCTTCTTTCACTGCTATATACGTATGAAATCTGAAATAACTGATATCTCTTCTTTCACTGCTATATACGTATGAGATCTGAATTAACTGATATCTCTTCTTTCACTGCTATATACGAAAGAGAGCTGAATTAACTGATCTCTCTACTCTCACTGCTATATACGTGGTAGAGCCGAATTAACTGATATCTCTTCTCTCACTGCTATATATTTAGGAGAGCTGAATTAACTGATATCTCTTTTCTCACTGCTATATACGTAGGAAAGCTTAATTAACTGATATCTCTTCTCTCACAGCTATATACGTAGGAGAGCAGAATTAACTGATATCTCTTCTTTCACTGCTTTATACGTAGGAGTTCTGAATTAAGTCATGTCTCTTTTCTCACTGCTATATACGTAGGAGAACCCAATTAACTCATGTCTCTTCTTTCACTGCTATATACGTAGAGGAGGCAAATTAAGTGATCTCTCATCTCTCAGTGCTATATACGTAGGAGAGCCGAATTAACTGATATATCTTCTCTCACTGCTATATACGTAGGAGATCTGAATTAACTGATATCTCTCCTATCACTGCTATATACGTAGGATGGCTGAATTAACTGATATCTCTTCTCTCGCTGCTATATACGTAGGAGAGCTGAATTAACTGATGTCTCTTCTCTCACTGTTATTTGCGTAGGAGAGCTGAATTAACTGATATCTCTTCTCTCACTGCTATACAGGTAGGAGAGCTGAATTAACTGATATCTCTTTTTTCACTGCTATATACGTAGGAAATCTGAATTAACTGATATCTCTTCTATTACTGCTATATACGTATGGAATCTGAAATAACTGATATCTCTTCTTTCACTGCTATATACGTATGAGATCTGAATTAACTGATATCTCTTCTTTCACTGCTATATACGAAAGAGAGCTGAATTAACTGATCTCTCTACTCTCACTGCTATATACGTGGTAGAGCCGAAATAACTGATATCTCGTTTCTCATTGCTATATACGTAGGAAAGCTTAATTAACTGATATCTCTTCTCTCACAGCTATATACGTAGGAGAGCAGAATTAACTGATATCTTTTCTTTCACTGCTTTATACGTTGGAGTTCTGAATTAAGTCATGTCTCTTTTCTCACTGCTATATACGTAGGAGAACCGAATTAACTCATGTCTCTTCTTTCACTGCTATATACGTAGAGGAGGCAAATTAAGTGATCTCTCATCTCTCACTGCTATAGACGTAGGAGATCTGAATTAACTGATATCTCTCCTATCACTGCTATATACGTAGGATGGCTGAATTAACTGATATCTCTTCTCTCGCTGCTATATACGTAGGAGAGCTGAATTAACTGATGTCTCTTCTCTCACTGTTATTTCATAGGAGAGCTGAATTAACTGATATCTCTTCTCTCACTGCTATACAGGTAGGAGAGCTGAATTAACTGATATCTCTTCTTTCACTGCTATATACGTAGGAAAGCTGAATTAACTGATATCTCTTCTTTCACTGCTATATACGTATGAAATCTGAAATAAGTGATATCTCTTCTTTCACTGCTATATACGTATGAGATCTGAATTAACTGATCTCTCTACTCTCACTGCTATATACGTGGTAGAGCCGAATTAACTGATATCTCTTCTCTCACTGCTATATATTTAGGAGAGCTGAATTAACTGATGTCTCTTCTCTCACTGCTATATACGTAGGAGAGCTGAATTAACTGATATCTTTTCTTTCACTGCTATATACGTAGGAGAGCCGAATAAACTGATATCTCTTCTCTCACTGCTATATACGTAGGAGAGCCGAATTAACTGATGTCTCTTCTTTCACTGTTATATACGTAGGAGATCTGTATTAACTGATATCTCTTCTCTCACTGCTATATACGTAGGAAAGCTGAATTAACTGATATCTCTTCTTTCACTGCTATACAGGACGGACATCTGAATTAACTGATATCTCTTCTCTCCATGCTATATACATTAAGAAAGCTTAATTAACTGATATCTCTTTTCTCACGGCTATATACGTAGGAGAGCTGAATTAACTGATATCTCTTTTCTCACCGCTATATACGTAGGAGAGCTGAATTAACTGATATCTCTTCTCTCCCTGCTATATACGTAGGAAAGCTTAATTAACTGATATCTCTTCTCTCACAGCTATATACGTAGGAGAGCAGAATTAACTGATATCTCTTCTTTCACTGCTTTATACGTAGGAGTTCTGAATTAAGTCATGTCTCTTTTCTCACTGCTATATACGTAGGAGAACCGAATTAACTCATGTCTCTTCTTTCACTGCTAAATACGTAGAGGAGGCAAATTAAGTGATTTCTCATCTCTCACTGCTATATACGTAGGAGAGCTGAATTAACTGATGTCTCTTCTCTCACTGTTATTTACGTAGGAGAGCTGTATTAACTGATATCTCTTCTTTCACTGCTTTATACGTAGGAGTTCAGAATTAAGTCATGTCTCTTTTCTCACTGCTATATACGTAGGAGAACCGAATTAACTCATGTCTCTTCTTTCACTGCTATATACGTAGAGGAGGCAAATTAAGTGATCTCTCATCTCTCACTGCTATATACGTAGGAGAGCCGAATTAACTGATATATCTTCTCTCACTTCTATATACGTAGGAGATCTGAATTAACTGATATCTCTCCTATCACTGCTATATACGTAGGATGGCTGAATTAACTGATATCTCTTCTCTCGCTGCTATATACGTAGGAGAGCTGAATTAACTGATGTCTCTTCTCTCACTGTTATTTGCGTAGGAGAGCTGAATTAACTGATATCTCTTCTCTCACTGTTATACAGGTAGGAGAGCTGAATTAACTGATATCTCTTCTTTCACTGCTATATACGTAGGAAAGCTGAATTAACTGATATCTCTTCTTTCACTGCTATATACGTATGAAATCTGAATTAACTGATATCTCTTCTCTCACTGCTATATATTTAGGAGAGCTGAATTAACTGATGTCTCTTCTCTCACTGCTATATACGTAGGAAAGCTGAATTAACTGATATCTTTTCTTTCACTGTTATATACGTAGGAGAGCCGAATAAACTGATATCTCTTCTCTCACTGCTATATACGTAGGAGAGCCGAATTAACTGGTGTCTCTTCTTTCACTGTTATATACGTAGGAGATCTGTATTAACTGATATCTCTTCTCTCACTGCTATATACGTAGGAAAGCTGAATTAACTGATATCTCTTCTCTCACTTCTATATACGTAGGAGATCTGAATTAACTTATATCTCTCCTATCACTGCTATATACGTAGGATGGCTGAATTAACTGATATCTCTTCTCTCACTGTTATTTACGTAGGAGAGCTGAATTAACTGATATCTCTTCTCTCACTGCTATACAGGTAGGAGAGCTGAATTAACTGATATCTCTTCTTTCACTGCTATATACGTAGGAAAGCTGAATTAACTGATATCTCTTCTTTCACTGCTATACAGGACGGACATCTGAATTAACTGATATCTCTTCTCTCCATGCTATATACATTAAGAAAGCTTAATTAACTGATATCTCTTTTCTCACGGCTATATACGTAGGAGAGCTGAATTAACTGATATCTCTTTTCTCACCGCTATATACGTAGGAGAGCTGAATTAACTGATATCTCTTCTCTCCCTGCTATATACGTAGGAAAGCTTAATTAACTGATATCTCTTCTCTCACAGCTATATAC
The DNA here is from genome assembly GCA_936450465.1 of Gibbula magus. Taxonomy (NCBI): domain Eukaryota; kingdom Metazoa; phylum Mollusca; class Gastropoda; order Trochida; family Trochidae; genus Gibbula; species Gibbula magus. The sequence continues at coordinate 68,784,572 of OW388305.1, forward strand.
GTAGGAGAGCAGAATTAACTGATATCTCTTCTTTCACTGCTTTATACGTAGGAGTTCTGAATTAAGTCATGTCTCTTTTCTCACTGCTATATACGTAGGAGAACCGAATTAACTCATGTCTCATCTCTCACTGCTATATACGTAGGAGAGCCGAATTAACTGATATATCTTCTCTCACTTCTATATACGTAGGAGATCTGAATTAACTGATATCTCTCCTATCACTGCTATATACGTAGGATGGCTGAATTAACTGATATCTCTTCTCTCGCTGCTATATACGTAGGAGAGCTGAATTAACTGATGTCTCTTCTCTCACTGTTATTTGCGTAGGAGAGCTGAATTAACTGATATCTCTTCTCTCACTGTTATACAGGTAGGAGAGCTGAATTAACTGATATCTCTTCTTTCACTGCTATATACGTAGGAAAGCTGAATTAACTGATATCTCTTCTTTCACTGCTATATACGTATGAAATCTGAATTAACTGATATCTCTTCTCTCACTGCTATATATTTAGGAGAGCTGAATTAACTGATGTCTCTTCTCTCACTGCTATATACGTAGGAAAGCTGAATTAACTGATATCTTTTCTTTCACTGTTATATACGTAGGAGAGCCGAATAAACTGATATCTCTTCTCTCACTGCTATATACGTAGGAGAGCCGAATTAACTGGTGTCTCTTCTTTCACTGTTATATACGTAGGAGATCTGTATTAACTGATATCTCTTCTCTCACTGCTATATACGTAGGAAAGCTGAATTAACTGATATCTCTTCTCTCACTTCTATATACGTAGGAGATCTGAATTAACTTATATCTCTCCTATCACTGCTATATACGTAGGATGGCTGAATTAACTGATATCTCTTCTCTCACTGTTATTTACGTAGGAGAGCTGAATTAACTGATATCTCTTCTCTCACTGCTATACAGGTAGGAGAGCTGAATTAACTGATATCTCTTCTTTCACTGCTATATACGTAGGAAAGCTGAATTAACTGATATCTCTTCTTTCACTGCTATACAGGACGGACATCTGAATTAACTGATATCTCTTCTCTCCATTCTATATACATTAAGAAAGCTTAATTAACTGATATCTCTTTTCTCACGGCTATATACGTAGGAGAGCTGAATTAACTGATATCTCTTTTCTCACCGCTATATACGTAGGAGAGCTGAATTAACTGATATCTCTTCTCTCCCTGCTATATACGTAGGAAAGCTTAATTAACTGATATCTCTTCTCTCACAGCTATATACGTAGGAGAGCAGAATTAACTGATATCTCTTCTTTCACTGCTTTATACGTAGGAGTTCTGAATTAAGTCATGTCTCTTTTCTCACTGCTATATACGTAGGAGAACCGAATTAACTCATGTCTCTTCTTTCACTGCTATATACGTAGAGGACGCAAATTAAGTGATTTCTCATCTCTCACTGCTATATACGTAGGAGAGCTGAATTAACTGATGTCTCTTCTCTCACTGTTATTTACGTAGGAGAGCTGTATTAACTAATATCTCTTCTTTCACTGCTTTATACGTAGGAGTTCAGAATTAAGTCATGTCTCTTTTCTCACTGCTATATACGTAGGAGAACCGAATTAACTCATGTCTCTTCTTTCACTGCTATATACGTAGAGGAGGCAAATTAAGTGATCTCTCATCTCTCACTGCTATATACGTAGGAGAGCCGAATTAACTGATATATCTTCTCTCACTTCTATATACGTAGGAGATCTGAATTAACTGATATCTCTCCTATCATATACGTAGGATGGCTGAATTAACTGATATCTCTTCTCTCGCTGCTATATACGTAGGAGAGCTGAATTAACTGATGTCTCTTCTCTCACTGTTATTTGCGTAGGAGAGCTGAATTAACTGATATCTCTTCTCTCACTGTTATACAGGTAGGAGAGCTGAATTAACTGATATCTCTTCTTTCACTGCTATATACGTAGGAAAGCTGAATTAACTGATATCTCTTCTTTCACTGCTATATACGTATGAAATCTGAATTAACTGATATCTCTTCTCTCACTGCTATATATTTAGGAGAGCTGAATTAACTGATGTCTCTTCTCTCACTGCTATATACGTAGGAAAGCTGAATTAACTGATATCTTTTCTTTCAGTGTTATATACGTAGGAGAGCCGAATAAACTGATATCTCTTCTCTCACTGCTATATACGTAGGAGAGCCGAATTAACTGGTGTCTCTTCTTTCACTGTTATATACGTAGGAGATCTGTATTAACTGATATCTCTTCTCTCACTGCTATATACGTAGGAAAGCTGAATTAACTGATATCTCTTCTCTCACTTCTATATACGTAGGAGATCTGAATTAAATTATATCTCTCCTATCACTGCTATATACGTAGGATGGCTGAATTAACTGATATCTCTTCTCTCACTGTTATTTACGTAGGAGAGCTGAATTAACTGATATCTCTTCTCTCACTGCTATACAGGTAGGAGAGCTGAATTAACTGATATCTCTTCTTTCACTGCTATATACGTAGGAAAGCTGAATTAACTGATATCTCTTCTTTCACTGCTATATACGTATGAAATCTGAAATAAGTGATATCTCTTCTTTCACTGCTATATACGTATGAGATCTGAATTAAATTATATCTCTCCTATCACTGCTATATACGTAGGATGGCTGAATTAACTGATATCTCTTCTCTCACTGTTATTTACGTAGGAGAGCTGAATTAACTGATATCTCTTTTCTCACCGCTATATACGTAGGAGATCTGAATTAACTGATATCTCTTCTTTCACTGCTATATACGTAGGAAAGCTGAATTAACTGATATCTCTTCTTTCACTGCTATATACGTATGAAATCTGAATTAACTGATATCTCTTCTCTCACTGCTATATATTTAGGAGAGCTGAATTAACTGATGTCTCTTCTCTCACTGCTATATACGTAGGAAAGCTGAATTAACTGATATCTTTTCTTTCACTGTTATATACGTAGGAGAGCCGAATAAACTGATATCTCTTCTCTCACTGCTATATACGTAGGAGAGCCGAATTAACTGATGTCTCTTCTTTCACTGTTATATACGTAGGAGATCTGTATTAACTGATATCTCTTCTCTCACTGCTATATACGTAGGAAAGCTGAATTAACTGATATCTCTTCTTTCACTGCTATACAGGACGGACATCTGAATTAACTGATATCTCTTCTCTCCATGCTATATACATTAGGAAAGCTTAATTAACTGATATCTCTTTTCTCACCGCTATCTACGTAGGAGAGCTGAAGTAACTGATATCTCTTGTCTCCCTGCTATATACGTAGGAAAGCTTAATTAACTGATATCTCTTCTCTCACAGCTATATACGTAGGAGAGCAGAATTAACTGATATCTCTTCTTTCACTTCTTTATACCTAGGAGTTCTGAATTAAGTCATGTCTCTTTTCTCACTGCTATATACGTAGGAGAACCGAATTAACTCATGTCTCTTCTTTCACTGCTATATACGTAGAGGAGGCAAATTAAGTTATTTCTCATCTCTCACTGCTATATACGTAGGAGAGCCGAATTAACTGATATATCTTCTCTCACTTCTATATACGTAGGAGATCTGAATTAACTGATATCTCTCCTATCACTGCTATATACGTAGGATGGCTGAATTAACTGATATCTCTTCTCTCGCTGCTATATACGTAGGAGAGCTGAATTAACTGATGTCTCTTCTCTCACTGTTATTTACGTAGGAGAGCTGAATTAACTGATATCTCTTCTCTCACTGCTATACAGGTAGGAGAGCTGAATTAACTGATATCTCTTCTTTCACTGCTATATACGAAAGAGAGCTGAATTAACTGATCTCTCTACTCTCACTGCTATATACGTGGTAGAGCCGAATTAACTGATATCTCTTCTCTCACTGCTATATATTTAGGAGAGCTGAATTAACTGATATCTCTTTTCTCACTGCTATATACGTAGGAAAGCTTAATTAACTGATATCTCTTCTCTCACAGCTATATACGTAGGAGAGCAGAATTAACTGATATCTCTTCTTTCACTGCTTTATACGTAGGAGTTCTGAATTAAGTCATGTCTCTTTTCTCACTGCTATATACGTAGGAGAACCCAATTAACTCATGTCTCTTCTTTCACTGCTATATACGTAGAGGAGGCAAATTAAGTGATCTCTCATCTCTCAGTGCTATATACGTAGGAGAGCCGAATTAACTGATATATCTTCTCTCACTGCTATATACGTAGGAGATCTGAATTAACTGATGTCTCTCCTATCACTGCTATATACGTAGGATGGCTGAATTAACTGATATCTCTTCTCTCGCTGCTATATACGTAGGAGAGCTGAATTAACTGATGTCTCTTCTCTCACTGTTATTTGCGTAGGAGAGCTGAATTAACTGATATCTCTTCTCTCACTGCTATACAGGTAGGAGAGCTGAATTAACTGATATCTCTTTTTTCACTGCTATATACGTAGGAAATCTGAATTAACTGATATCTCTTCTATTACTGCTATATACGTATGGAATCTGAAATAACTGATATCTCTTCTTTCACTGCTATATACGTATGAGATCTGAATTAACTGATATCTCTTCTTTCACTGCTATATACGAAAGAGAGCTGAATTAACTGATCTCTCTACTCTCACTGCTATATACGTGGTAGAGCCGAATTAACTGATATCTCTTTTCTCATTGCTATATACGTAGGAAAGCTTAATTAACTGATATCTCTTCTCTCACAGCTATATACGTAGGAGAGCAGAATTAACTGATATATCTTTTCTCACTGCTATATACGTAGGAAAGCTTAATTAACTGATATCTCTTCTCTCACAGCTATATACGTAGGAGAGCAGAATTAACTGATATCTTTTCTTTCACTGCTTTATACGTTGGAGTTCTGAATTAAGTCATGTCTCTTTTCTCACCGCTATATACGTAGGAGAGCCGAATTAACTGATATATCTTCCCTCACTTCTATATACGTAGGAGATCTGAATTAACTGATATCTCTCCTATCACTGCTATATACGTAGGATGGCTGAATTAACTGATATCTCTTCTCTCGCTGCTATATACGTAGGAGAGCTGAATTAACTGATGTCTCTTCTCTCACTGTTATTTCATAGGAGAGCTGAATTAACTGATATCTCTTCTCTCACTGCTATACAGGTAGGAGAGCTGAATTAACTGATATCTCTTCTTTCACTGCTATATACGTAGGAAAGCTGAATTAACTGATATCTCTTCTTTCACTGCTATATACGTATGAAATCTGAAATAAGTGATATCTCTTCTTTCACTGCTATATACGTATGAGATCTGAATTAACTGATCTCTCTACTCTCACTGCTATATACGTGGTAGAGCCGAATTAACTGATATCTCTTCTCTCACTGCTATATATTTAGGAGAGCTGAATTAACTGATGTCTCTTCTCTCACTGCTATATACGTAGGAGAGCTGAATTAACTGATATCTTTTCTTTCACTGCTATATACGTAGGAGAGCCGAATAAACTGATATCTCTTCTCTCACTGCTATATACGTAGGAGAGCCGAATTAACTGATGTCTCTTCTTTCACTGTTATATACGTAGGAGATCTGTATTAACTGATATCTCTTCTTTCACTGCTATACAGGACGGACATCTGAATTAACTGATATCTCTTCTCTCCATGCTATATACATTAAGAAAGCTTAATTAACTGATATCTCTTTTCTCACGGCTATATACGTAGGAGAGCTGAATTAACTGATATCTCTTTTCTCACCGCTATATACGTAGGAGAGCTGAATTAACTGATATCTCTTCTCTCCCTGCTATATACGTAGGAAAGCTTAATTAACTGATATCTCTTCTCTCACAGCTATATACGTAGGAGAGCAGAATTAACTGATATCTCTTCTTTCACTGCTTTATACGTAGGAGTTCTGAATTAAGTCATGTCTCTTTTCTCACTGCTATATACGTAGGAGAACCGAATTAACTCATGTCTCTTCTTTCACTGCTATATACGTAGAGGAGGCAAATTAAGTGATTTCTCATCTCTCACTGCTATATACGTAGGAGAGCTGAATTAACTGATGTCTCTTCTCTCACTGTTATTTACGTAGGAGAGCTGTATTAACTGATATCTCTTCTTTCACTGCTTTATACGTAGGAGTTCAGAATTAAGTCATGTCTCTTTTCTCACTGCTATATACGTAGGAGAACCGAATTAACTCATGTCTCTTCTTTCACTGCTATATACGTAGAGGAGGCAAATTAAGTGATCTCTCATCTCTCACTGCTATATACGTAGGAGAGCTGAATTAACTGATATATCTTCTCTCACTTCTATATACGTAGGAGATCTGAATTAACTGATATCTCTCCTATCACTGCTATATACGTAGGATGGCTGAATTAACTGATGTCTCTTCTCTCACTGTTATTTGCGTAGGAGAGCTGAATTAACTGATATCTCTTCTCTCAATGCTATACAGGTAGGAGAGCTGAATTAACTGATATCTCTTCTTTCACTGCTATATACGTAGGAAAGCTGAATTAACTGATATCTCTTCTTTCACTGCTATATACGTATGAAATCTGAAATAAGTGATATCTCTTCTTTCACTGCTATATACGTATGAGATCTGAATTAACTGATCTCTCTTCTCTCACTGCTATACAGGTAGGAGAGCTGAATTAACTGATATCTCTTCTTTCACTGCTATATACGTAGGAAAGCTGAATTAACTGATATCTCTTCTTTCACTGCTATATACGTATGAAATCTGAATTAACTGATATCTCTTCTCTCACTGCTATATATTTAGGAGAGCTGAATTAACTGATGTCTCTTCTTTCACTGCTATATACGTAGGAAAGCTGAATTAACTGATATCTTTTCTTTCACTGTTATATACGTAGGAGAGCCGAATAAACTGATATCTCTTCTCTCACTGCTATATACGTAGGAGAGCCGAATTAACTGGTGTCTCTTCTTTCACTGTTATATACGTAGGAGATCTGTATTAACTGATATCTCTTCTCTCACTGCTATATACGTAGGAAAGCTGAATTAACTGATATCTCATCTCTCACTTCTATATACGTAGGAGATCTGAATTAACTTATATCTCTCCTATCACTGCTATATACGTAGGATGGCTGAATTAACTGATATCTCTTCTCTCACTGTTATTTACGTAGGAGAGCTGAATTAACTGATATCTCTTCTCTCACTGCTATACAGGTAGGAGAGCTGAATTAACTGATATCTCTTCTTTCACTGCTATATACGTAGGAAAGCTGAATTAACTGATATCTCTTCTTTCACTGCTATATACGTATGAAATCTGAAATAAGTGATATCTCTTCTTTCACTGCTATATACGTATGAGATCTGAATTAACTGAGCTCTCTTCTCTCACTGCTATACAGGTAGGAGATCTGAATTAACTGATATCTCTTCTTTCACTGCTATATACGTAGGAAAGCTGAATTAACTGATATCTCTTCTTTCACTGCTATATACGTATGAAATCTGAATTAACTGATATCTCTTCTCTCACTGCTATATATTTAGGAGAGCTGAATTAACTGATGTCTCTTCTCTCACTGCTATATACGTAGGAAAGCTGAATTAACTGATATCTTTTCTTTCACTGTTATATACGTAGGAGAGCCGAATAAACTGACCTCTCTTCTCTCACTGCTATATACGTAGGAGAGCCGAATTAACTGATGTCTCTTCTTTCACTGTTATATACGTAGGAGATCTGTATTAACTGATATCTCTTCTCTCACTGCTATATACGTAGGAAAGCTGAATTAACTGATATCTCTTCTTTCACTGCTATACAGGACGGACATCTGAATTAACTGATATCTCTTCTCTCCATGGTATATACATTAGGAAAGCTTAATTAACTGATATCTCTTTTCTCACCGCTATCTACGTAGGAGAGCTGAAGTAACTGATATCTCTTCTCTCCCTGCTATATACGTAGGAAAGCTTAATTAACTGATATCTCTTCTCTCACAGCTATATACGTAGGAGAGCAGAATTAACTGATATCTCTTCTTTCACTTCTTTATACCTAGGAGTTCTGAATTAAGTCATGTCTCTTTTCTCACTGCTATATACGTAGGAGAACCGAATTAACTCATGTCTCTTCTTTCACTGCTATATACGTAGAGGAGGCAAATTAAGTGATTTCTCATCTCTCACTGCTATATACGTAGGAGAGCCGAATTAACTGATATATCTTCTCTCACTTCTATATACGTAGGAGATCTGAATTAACTGATATCTCTCCTATCACTGCTATATACGTAGGATGGCTGAATTAACTGATATCTCTTCTCTCGCTGCTATATACGTAGGAGAGCTGAATTAACTGATGTCTCTTTTCTCACCGTTATTTACGTAGGAGAGCTGAATTAACTGATATCTCTTCTCTCACTGCTATACAGGTAGGAGAGCTGAATTAACTGATATCTCTTCTTTCACTGCTATATACGTAGGAAAGCTGAATAACTGATATCTCTTCTTTCACTGCTATATACGTATGAAATCTGAAATAACTTATATCTCTTCTTTCACTGCTATATACGTATGAGATCTGAATTAACTGATATCTCTTCTTTCACTGCTTTATACGAAAGAGAGCTGAATTAACTGATCTATCTACTCTCACTGCTATATACGTGGTAGAGCCGAATTAACTGATATCTCTTCTCTCACTGCTATATATTTAGGAGAGCTGAATTGACTGATGTCTCTTCTCTCACTGCTATATACGTAGGAAAGCTGAATTAACTGATATCTCTTCTTTCACTGATATATACGTATGAGATCGGAATTAACTGATATCTATTCTTTCACTGCTTTATACGTAGGAGATCTAAATTAACTGATGTCTCTTCTTTCAATGCTATATAAGTAGGAAGGCTTAGTTAACTGATATCTCTTCTCTCACTGCTATACAGGTAGGAGAGCTGAATTAACTGATATCTTTTTTCTCACCGCTATATACGTATGAGAGCTGAATTAACTGATATCTCTTCTTTCACTGCTATATACGTATGAGATCTGAAATAACTGATATCTCTTCTTTCACTGCTTTATACGTAGGAGAGCTGAATTAACTGATATCCCTTCTTTCACTGCTATATACGTAGGATAGCGGAATTAACTGATGTCTCTTCTCTCACTGCTATATACGTATGAGAGCCGAATTAACTGATGTATCTCCTGTCACTGCTTTATACGTAGGAGAGCTAAATTAACTGATATCTCTTCTTTCACTGCTATATACGTATGAGATCTGAAATAACTGATATCTCTTCTTTCACTGCTTTATACGTAGGAGAGCTGAATTAAGTCATGTCTCATTTCTCACTGCTATATACGTAGGAGAGCTGAATTAACTGATATCTCATCTCCCACCGCTATATACGTAGGAGAGCCGAATTAACTGATGTCTCTTCTTTCACTGATATATACGTATGAGATTGGAATTAACTGATATCTCTTCTCTCACTGCTTTATACGTAGGGGATCTGAATTAACTGATGTCTCTTCTTTCAATGCTATAGACGTATGAGATCGGAATTAACTGATATCTCTTCTTTCACTGCTTTATACGTAGGAGATCTGAATTAACTGATATCTCTTCTTTCACTGCTATACAGGACGGACATCTGAATTAACTGATATCTCTTCTCTCCATGCTATATACGTAGGAAAGCTGAATTAACTGATATCTCTTCTCTCCATGCTATACAGGTAGGAGAGCTGAATTAACTGATATCTCTTTTCTCACCGCTATATACGTAGGAGAGCTGAATTAACTGATATCTCTTCTTTCACTGCTATATACGTATGAGATCTGAAATAACTGATATCTCTTCTGTCACTGCATTATACGTAGGAGAGCTGAATTAACTGATATCTCTTCTTTCACTGCTCTATACGTAGGATAGCGGAATTAACTGATGTCTCTTCTCTCACTGCTATATACGTAGGAGTCCTGAATTAAGTCATGTCTCATTTCTCACTGCTATATACGTAGGAGAGCTGAATTAACTGATATCTCATCTCCCACCGCTATATACGTAGGAGAGCCGAATTAACTGATGTCTCTTCTTTCACTGTTATATACGTAGGAGATCTGTATTAACTGATAACTCTTCTCTCACTACTATATACGTAGGAATGCTGATTTAACTGATGTCTCTTCTTTCACTGCTATATATCTATGAGATCGGAATTAACTGATATCTCTTCTTTCCCTGCTTTATACGTAGGAGATCTGAATTAACTGATGTCTCTTCTTTCAATGTTATATACGTAGGAGATCTGAATTAACTGCTATCTCTTCTCTCACTGCTATACAGGACGGACATCTGAATTAACTGATATCTCTTCTCTCCCTGATATATACGTAGGAAAACTTAATTAACTGATATCTCTTCTCTCACAGCTATATACGTAGGAGAACAGAATTAACTGATATCTCTTCTTTCACTGCTTGATACGTAGGAATGCTGAATTAACTGATGTCTCTTCTTTCACTGCTATATACCTATGAGATCGGAATTAACTGATATCTCTTCTTTCACTGCTTGATACGTAGGAGATCTGAATTAACTGATGTCTCTTCTTTCAATGCTATATACGTAGGGGATCTGAATTAACTGATTTCTCTCCTATCACTGCTATATACGTAGGATGGCTGAATTAACTAATATCTCTTCTCTCGCTGCTATATACGTATTAGAGCTGAATTAACTGATGTCTCTTCTCTCACTGTTATTTACGTAGGAGAGCTGAATTAACTGATATCTCTTCTCTCACTGCTATACAGGTAGGAGAGCTGAATTAACTGATATATCTTCTTTCACTGCTATATACGTAGGAAACCTGAATTAACTGATATCTCTTCTTTCACTGCTATATACGTATGAAATCTGAAATAACTGATATCTCTTCTTTCACTGCTATATACGAATGAGATCTGAATTAACTGATATCTCTTCTTTCACTGCTATATACGAAAGAGAGCTGAATTAACTGATCTCTCTACTCTCACTGCTATATACCTGGTAGAGCCGAATTAACTGATATCTCTTCTCTCACTGCTATATATTTAGGAGAACTGAATTAACTGATGTCTCTTCTCTCACTGCTATATACGTAGGAAAGCTGAATTAACTGATATCTCTTCTTTCACTGATATATACGTATGAGATCGGAATTAACTGATATCTCTTCTTTCACTGCTTTATACGTAGGAGATCTGAATTAACTGATGTCTCTTCTTTCAACGCTATATACGTAGGAGAGCTGAATTAACTGATATCTCTTCTTTCACTGCTATACAGGACGGACATCTGAATTAACTGATATCTCTTCTCTCCATGCTATATACGTAGGAAAGCTTAATTAACTGATATCTCTTCTCTCACTGCTATACAGGTAGGAGAGCTGAATTAACTGATATCTCTTTTCTCACCGCTATATACGTAGGAGAGCTGAATTAACTGATATCTCTTCTTTCACTGCTATATACGAAAGAGAGCTGAATTAACTGATCTCTCTACTCTCACTGCTATATACGTTGTAGAGCCGAATTAACTGATATCTCTTCTCTCACTGCTATATATTTAGGAGAGCTGAATTAACTGATGTCTCTTCTCTCACTGCTATATACGTAGGAGAGCTGAATTAACTGATATCTTTTCTTTCACTGCTATATACGTAGGAGAGCCGAATACACTGATATCTCTTCTCTCACTGCTATATACGTAGGAGAGCCGAATTAACTGATGTCTCTACTTTCACTGTTATATACGTAGGACATCTGAATTAACTGATATCTCTTCTCTCCATGCTATATACGTAGGAAAGCTTAATTAACTGATATCTCTTCTCTCACTGCTATACAGGTAGGAGAGCTGAATTAACTGATATCTCTTTTCTCACCGCTATATACGTAGGAGAGCTGAATTAACTGATATCTCTTCTTTCACTGCTATATACGAAAGAGAGCTGAATTAACTGATCTCTCTACTCTCACTGCTATATACGTGGTAGAGCCGAATTAACTGATATCTCTTCTCTCACTGCTATATATTTAGGAGAACTGAATTAACTGATGTCTCTTCTCTCACTGCTATATACGTAGGAGAGCTGAATTAACTGATATCTTTTCTTTCACTGCTATATACGTAGGAGAGCCGAATAAACTGATATCTCTTCTCTCACTGCTATATACGTAGGAGAGCCGAATTAACTGATGTCTCTACTTTCACTGTTATATACGTAGGAGATCTGTATTAACTGATATCTCTTCTCTCACTGCTATATACGTAGGAAAGCTGAATTAACTGTTATCTCTTCTTTCACTGATATATACGTATGAGATCGGAATTAACTGATATCTCTTCTTTCACTGCTTTATACGTAGGAGATCTGAATTAACTGATGTCTCTTCTTTCAATGCTATATACGTAGGAGAGCTGAATTAACTGATATCTCTTCTTTCACTGCTATACAGGACGGACATCTGAATTAACTGATATCTCTTCTCTCCATGCTATATACGTAGGAAAGCTTAATTAACTGATATCTCTTCTCTCACTGCTATACAGGTAGGAGAGCTGAATTAACTGATATCTCTTTTCTCACCGCTATATACGTAGGAGAGCTGAATTAACTGATATCTCTTCTTTCACTGCTATATACGTATGAGATCTGAAATAACTGATATCTCTTCTTTCACTGTTTTATACGTAGGAGAGCTGAATTAACTGATATCTCTTCTTTCACTGCTATATACGTAGGATAGCGGAATTAACTGATGTCTCTTCTCTCACTACTATATACGTATGAGAGCCGAATTAACTGATGTATCTCCTGTCACTGCTTTATACGTAGGAGAGCTGAATTAACTGATATCTCTTCTTTCACTGCTATATACGTATGAGATCTGAAATAACTGATATCTCTTCTTTCACTGCTTTATACGTAGGAGAGCTGAATTAACTGATATCTCTTCTTTCACTGCTATATACGTAGGAGTCCTGAATTAAGTCATGTCTCATTTCTCACTGCTATATACGTAGGAGAGCTGAATTAACTGATATATCATCTCCCACCGCTATATACGTAGGAGAGCCGAATTAACTGATGTCTCTTCTTTCACTGTTATATACGTAGGAGATCTGTATTAACTGATATCTCTTCTCTCACTGCTATATACGTAAAAATGCTGAATTAACTGATGTCTCTCCTTTCACTGCTATATACCTATGAGATCGGAATTAACTGATATCTCTTCTTTCACTGCTTTATACGTAGGAGATCTGAATTAACTGATGTCTCTTCTTTCAATGCTATATACGTAGGAGAGCTGAATTAACTGATATCTCTTCTCTCACTGCTATACAGGACGGACCTCTGAATTAACTGATATCTCTTCTCTCACTGCTATATACGTAGGAAAGCTTAATTAACTGATATCTCTTCTTTCACTGCTTTATACGTAGAGGAGGCAAATTAAGTGATCTCTCATCTCTCACTGCTATGTACGTAGGAGAGCCGAATTAACTGATATATCATTGCTTCTACCTAAACTTAATCATCTCTTTGCTGCACTGCCAAATCCACCTGATAAAATAATAGATGATTTTCAAAAAAAATGTTTCGAATTTATATGGCAAGGCAAAAGAGATAAAGTGAAAAGAGAAGTAATGACTTTTCCACCCAAATATGGAGGCATAAATGTTCCCAATATTCGATGTGTTATGGCTGCACAGAAATTAGCTTGGATGAAAAGGATAGAGAATAATTTGAAATGGTACGATCACTCATCACATTTTATTATGAATGTCGAAAGAATATTTACTGCAGACTCTATCTACATTAACAGACATATCATCCCTTTTATTAGAAATACATTTTGGAAAGATGTCTTACATGCATGGTCATGTTTCCTCAAAACTTGTTATTTGGATCAGAAAAAGATAACAGATCTAATGACACAATCTGTTTGGTACAATTATAATGTAACTGTTGGTAACAAATATATTGCCAACCAAAAATGTCAAAATAGAGGTATTTCATATGTAAATGATTTTTTGAAAGGAAATGGGGAAATATACACCTGTGAAGAATTTTGTGAAATTTATGATATAGACATTAATTTTCTAACTTACCTATCCATGCGGAATGCAATCAGAATGTTCATAAAATCAAATTTTGATGGAACTATAATAAAGATGAATGGACCAATTTTGCCTTTTAATAGAAATATATTACACAGTAAAGAAAAAACAAGCAAATATTTTTATCTGACTTTATTGAATACAAAAAATATAGAAACAGCAAGTTCACAGAGATGGACAAATATTTTTCAAGAAAATTATACCAGAGAAAAAATAAATTATAATTTAATGGCATATAGATGTAAAGCTCATGTGAATTTGAAATGGCTTCAATTTAAAATAATGCATAATATTCTGGCAACAAGACATTATCTGTACAAGATTGGATACTGTGAATCTCCACTTTGTTATTTGTGTGAAGTTGAAAATGAAAATATTGTACATTTACTATGTGAATGTAATTATGTAATTGAACTTTGGAATTATTTAGCGGAATGGCTTGGTACAGTTGCAGATGGAGACATTGTCTTTACAAATGAAAACATTATTTTTGGTTTTAAAGGCATACATAACAATCCGTTAAACGCTGTTGCTTTGGTAACCAAACAATACATCTACAATTCAAGTAAAACTAAAAAACGCCTATATTTCAAAGCACTTCAAAAAGAAATCATCAGATATTACCAAACAACAAGGACGATTGCATTCTCCAACTGCAACTGTGCCAAATTTTACACATTCTGGTCAAGTTTCCATACTCTACTTAATAAGTGATTTAATTCATGAATTGGAACATGTAAATGATATACACTGATGCAGTATACAATACCTACATGTAAACACAATGTAATGTTGGGAAATAAAAATGGAAAAAAAAAAAAAACAAAAAAAAACTGATATATCTTCTCTCACTTCTATATACGTAGGAGATCTGAATTAACTGATATCTCTCCTATCACTGCTATATACGTAGGATGGCTGAATTAACTGATATCTCTTCTCTCGCTGCTATATACGTAGGAAAGCTGAATTTACTGATATCTCTTCTTTCACTGCTATATACGTATGAAATATGAAGTAAGTGATATCTCTTCTTTCACTGCTATATACGTATGAGATCTGAATTAACTGATCTCTCTACTCTCACTGCTATATACGTGGTAGAGTCGAATTAACTGATATCTCTTCTCTCACTGCTATATATTTATTAGAGCTGAATTAACTGATGTCTCTTCTCTCACTGCTATATACGTAGGAGAGCTGAATTAACTGATATCTTTTCTTTCACTGCTATATACGTAGGAGAGCCGAATAAACTGATATCTCTTCTCTCACTGCTATATACGTAGGAGAGCCGAATTAACTGATGTCTCTTCTTTCACTGTTATATACGTAGGAGATCTGTATTAACTGATATCTCTTCTCTCCCTGCTATAAACGTAGGAAAGCTTAAATAACTGATATCTCTTCTCTCACAGCTATAAACGTAGGAGAGCAGAATTAACTGATATCTCTTCTTTCACTGCTTTATACGTAGGAGTTCTGAATTAAGTCATGTCTCTTTTCTCACTGCTATATACGTAGGAGAACCGAATTAACTCATGTCTCTTCTTTCACTGCTATATACGTAGAGGAGGCAAATTAAGTGATCTCTCATCTCTCACTGCTATATACGTAGGAGAGCCGAATTAACTGATATATCTTCTCTCACTTCTATATACGTAGGAGATCTGAATTAACTGATATCTCTCCTATCACTGCTATATACGTAGGATGGCTGAATTAACTGATATCTCTTCTCTCGCTGCTATATACGTAGGAGAGCTGAATTAACTGATGTCTCTTCTCTCACTGTTATTTACGTAGGAGAGCTGAATTAACTGATCTCTCTTCTCTCACTGCTATACAGGTAGGAGAGCTGAATTAACTGATATCTCTTCTTTCAGTACTATATACGTAGGAAAGCTGCATTAACTGATATCTCTTCTTTCACTGCTATATACGTATGAAATCTGAAATAACTGATATCTCTTCTTTCACTGCTATATACGTATGAGATCTGAATTAACTGATATCTCTTCTTTCACTGCTATATACGAAAGAGAGCTGAATTAACTGATCTCTCTACTCTCACTGCTATATACGTGGTAGAGCCGAATTAACTGATATCTCTTCTCTCACTGCTACATATTTAGGAGAGCTGAATTAACTGATGTCTCTTCTCTCACTGCTATATACGTAGGAAAGCTGAATTAACTGATATCTCTTCTTTCACTGTTATATACGTAGGAGATCGGAATTAACTGATATCTCTCCTATCACTGCTATATACGTAGGATCGCTGAATTAACTGATATCTCTTCTCTCGCTGCTATATACGTAGGAGAGCTGAATTAACTGATGTCTCTTCTCTCACTGTTATTTACGTAGGAGAGCTGAATTAACTGATATCTCTTCTCTCACTGCTATACAGGTATCAGAGCTGAATTAACTGATATCTCTTCTTTCAGTACTATATACGTAGGAAAGCTGAATTAACTGATATCTCTTCTTTCACTGCTATATACGTATGAAATCTGAAATAACTGATATCTTTTCTTTCACTGCTATATACGTATGAGATCTGAATTAACTGATATCTCTTCTTTCACTGCTATATACGAAAGAGAGCTGAATTAACTGATCTCTCTACTCTCACTGCTATATACGTGGTAGAGCCGAATTAACTGATATCTCTTCTCTCACTGCTATATATTTAGGAGAGCTGAATTAACTGATGTCTCTTCTCTCACTGCTATATACGTAGGAAAGCTGAATTAACTGATATCTCTTCTTTCACTGATATATACGTATGAGATTGGAATTAACTGATATCTCTTCTTTCACTGCTTTATACGTAGGAGATCTGAATTAACTGATGTCTCTTCTTTCAATGCTATATATGTAGGAGAGCTAAATTAACTGATATCTCTTCTTTCACTGCTATACAGGACGGACATCTGAATTAACTGATATCTCTTGTCTCCATGCTTTATAAGTAGGAGAGCTGAATTAACTGATATCTCTTCTCTCACTGCTATACAGGTAGGAGAGCTGAATTAATTGATATCTCTTTTCTCACCGCTATATACGTAGGAGAGCTCAATTAACTGATATCTCTTCTTTCACTGCTATATACGTATGAGATCTGAAATAACTGATATCTCTTCTTTCACTGCTTTATACGTAGGAAAGCTAAATTAACTGATATCTCTTCTTTCACTGCTATATACGTAGGATAGCGGAATTAACTGATGTCTCTTCTCTCACTGCTATATACGTATGAGAGCCGAATTAACTGATGTATCTCCTGTCACTGCTTTATACGTAGGAGAGCTGAATTATCTGATATCTCTTCTTTCACTGCTATATACGTATGAGATCTGAAATAACTGATATCTCTTCTTTCACTGCTTTATACGTAGGAGAGCTGAATTAACTGATATCTCTTCTTTCACTGCTATATACGTAGGAGTCCTGAATTAAGTCATGTCTCATTTCTCACTGCTATATACGTAGGAGAGCTGAATTAACTGATATCTCATCTCAAACCGCTATATACGTAGGAGAGCCGAATTAACTGATGTCTCTTCTTTCACTGTTATATACGTAGGAGATCTGTATTAACTGATATCTCTTCTCTCACTGCTATATACGTAGGAATGCTGAATTAACTGATGTCTCTTCTTTCACTGCTATATACGTAGGAGAGCTGAATTAACTGATATCTCTTCTCTCACTGCTATACAGGACGGACATCTGAATTAACTGATAATTCTTCTCTCCCTGCTATATACGTAGGAAAGCTTAATTAACTGATATCTCTTCTCTCACAGCTATATACGTAGGAGAACCGAATTAACTCATGTCTCTTCTTTCACTGCTATATACGTAGAGGAGGCAAATTAAGTGATCTCTCATCTCTCAATGCTATATACGTAGGAGAGCCGAATTAACTGATGTCTCTTCTTTCACTGTTATATACGTAGGAGATCTTTATTAACTGATATCTATTCTCTCACTGCTATATACGTAGGAATGCTGAATTAACTGATGTCTCTTCTTTCACTGCTATATACCTATGAGATCGGAATTAACTGATGTCTCTTCTTTCACTGCTATATACGAAAGAGAGCTGAATTAACTGATCTCTCTACTCTCACTGCTATATACGTAGGAGAGCCGAATTAACTGATGTCTCTTCTTTCACTGTTATATACGTAGGAGATCTGTATTAACTGATATCTCTTCTTTCACTGCTATATACGTATGAAATCTGAAATAACTGATATCTTTTCTTTCACTGCTATATACGTATGAGATCTGAATTAACTGATATCTCTTCTTTCACTGCTATATACGTAGGAGAGCCGAATTAACTGATGTCTCTTCTTTCACTGTTATATACGTAGGAGATCTGTATTAACTGATATCTCTTCTTTCACTGCTATATACGTATGAAATCTGAAATAACTGATATCTTTTCTTTCACTGCTATATACGTATGAGATCTGAATTAACTGATATCTCTTCTTTCACTGCTATATACGAAAGAGAGCTGAATTAACTGATCTCTCTACTCTCACTGCTATATACGTAGGAGAGCCGAATTAACTGATGTCTCTTCTTTCACTGTTATATACGTAGGAGATCTTTATTAACTGATATCTATTCTCTCACTGCTATATACGTAGGAATGCTGAATTAACTGATGTCTCTTCTTTCACTGCTATATACCTATGAGATCGGAATTAACTGATGTCTCTTCTTTCACTGCTTTATACGTAGGAGATCTGAATTAACTGATGTCTCTTCTTTCACTGTTATATACGTAGGAGATCTGTATTAACTGATATCTCTTCTTTCACTGCTATATACGTATGAAATCTGAAATAACTGATATCTTTTCTTTCACTGCTATATACGTATGAGATCTGAATTAACTGATATCTCTTCTTTCACTGCTATATACGTAGGAGAGCCGAATTAACTGATGTCTCTTCTTTCACTGTTATATACGTAGGAGATCTGTATTAACTGATATCTCTTCTCTCACTGCTATATACGTAGGAATGCTGAATTAACTGATGTCTCTTCTTTCACTGCTATATACGTAGGAGAGCTGAATTAACTGATATCTCTTCTCTCACTGCTATACAGGACGGACATCTGAATTAACTGATAATTCTTCTCTCCCTGCTATATACGTAGGAAAGCTTAATTAACTGATATCTCTTCTCTCACAGCTATATACGTAGGAGAACCGAATTAACTCATGTCTCTTCTTTCACTGCTATATACGTAGAGGAGGCAAATTAAGTGATCTCTCATCTCTCACTGCTATATACGTAGGAGAGCCGAATTAACTGATGTCTCTTCTTTCACTGTTATATACGTAGGAGATCTTTATTAACTGATATCTATTCTCTCACTGCTATATACGTAGGAATGCTGAATTAACTGATGTCTCTTCTTTCACTGCTATATACCTATGAGATCGGAATTAACTGATGTCTCTTCTTTCACTGCTATATACGAAAGAGAGCTGAATTAACTGATCTCTCTACTCTCACTGCTATATACGTAGGAGAGCCGAATTAACTGATGTCTCTTCTTTCACTGTTATATACGTAGGAGATCTGTATTAACTGATATCTCTTCTTTCACTGCTATATACGTATGAAATCTGAAATAACTGATATCTTTTCTTTCACTGCTATATACGTATGAGATCTGAATTAACTGATATCTCTTCTTTCACTGCTATATACGAAAGAGAGCTGAATTAACTGATCTCTCTACTCTCACTGCTATATACGTAGGAGAGCCGAATTAACTGATGTCTCTTCTTTCACTGTTATATACGTAGGAGATCTTTATTAACTGATATCTATTCTCTCACTGCTATATACGTAGGAATGCTGAATTAACTGATGTCTCTTCTTTCACTGCTATATACCTATGAGATCGGAATTAACTGATGTCTCTTCTTTCACTGCTTTATACGTAGGAGATCTGAATTAACTGATGTCTCTTCTTTCAATGCTATATACGTAGGAGATCTGAATTTACTGATATCTCTCCTATCACTGCTATATACGTAGGATGGCTGAATTAACTGATATCCCTTCTCTCGCTGCTATATACGTAGGAGAGCTGAATTAACTGATGTCTCTTCTCTCACTGCTATACAGGTAGGAGAGCTGAATTAACTGATATCTCTTCTTTCACTGCTATATACGAAAGAGAGCTGAATTAACTGATCTCTCTACTCTCACTGCTATATACGTGGTAGAGCCGAATTAACTGATATCTCTTCTCTCACTGCTATATATTTAGGAGAGCTGAATTAACTGATGTCTCTTCTCTCACTGCTATATACGTAGGAGAGCTGAATTAACTGATATCTTTTCTTTCACTGCTATATACGTAGGAGAGCCAGATAAACTGATATCTCTTCTCTCACTGCTATATACGTATTAGAGCCGAATTAACTGATGTCTCTTCTTTCACTGTTATATACGTAGGAGATCTGTATTAACTGATATCTCTTCTCTCACTGCTATGTACGTAAGAAAGCTGAATTAACTGATATCCCTTCTTTCACTGATATATACGTAGGAGATCGGAATTAACTGATATCTCTTCTTTCACTGCCTTATACGTAGGAGATCGGAATTAACTGATGTCTGTTCTTTCAATGCTATATACGTAGGAGAGCTGAATTAACTGATATCTCTTCTTTCACTGCTATACAGGACGGACATCTGAATTAACTGATATCTCTTCTCTCCATGCTATATACGTAGGAAAGCTTAATTAACTGATATCACTTCTCTCACTGCTATACAGGTAGGAGAGCTGAATTAACTGATATCTCTTTTCTCACCGCTATATACGTAGGAGAGCTGAATTAACTGATATCTCTTCTTTCACTGCTATATACGTAGGAGATCTGAATTAACTGATATCTCTTCTCTCACTGCTATATACGTAGGAGATCTGAATTAACTGATATCTCTTCTTGCAATGCTATATACGTATGCGATCTGAAAACTGATATCTCTTTTTTCACTACTTTATACGTAGGAGAGCCGAATTAAGTGATCTCTCTTCTCTCACTGCTATATACGTAGGGGACCTGAATTAACTGATGTCTCTTCTCTCACAGCTATATACGTAGGATGGCTGAATTAACTGATATATCTTCTCTCACTTCTATATACGTAGGAGAGCTGAATAAACTGAAAGCTCTTCGCTCACTGCTATACAGGTAATAGAGCTGAATTAACTGATATCTCTTCTTTCACAGCTATATACGTAGGAAAGCTGAATTAACTGATATCTCTTCTTTCACTGCTATATACGTATGAAATCTGAAATAACTGATATCTCTTCTTTCACTGCTATATAAGTATGAGATCTGAATTAACTGATATCTCTTCTTTCACTGCTATATACGTGGAAGAGCCGAATTAACTTATATCTCTTCTCTCACTGCTATATATTTAGGAGAGCTGAATTAACTGATGTCTCTTCTCTCACTGCTATATACGTAGGAGAGCTGAATTAACTGATATCTTTTCTTTCACAGCTATATACGTAGGAGAGCCGAATAAACTGATATCTCTTCTCTCACTGCTATATACGTAGGAGAGCCGAATTAACTGATGTCTCTTCTTTCACTGTTATATACGTAGGAGATCTGTATTAACTGATATCTCTTCTCTCACTGTTATATACGTAGGAAAGCTGAATTAACTGATATCTCTTCTTTCACTGCTATATACGTATGAGATCGGAATTAACTGATATCTCTTCTTTCACTGCTTTATACGTAGGAGATCTGAATTAACTGATGTCTCTTTTTTCAATGCTATATACGTATGAGATCGGAATTAACTGATATCTCTTCTTTCATTGCTATACAGGTAGGAGATCTGAATTAACTGATATCTCTTTTCTCACCGCTATATACGTAGGAGAGCTGAATTAACTAATATCTCTTCTTTCACTGCTATATACGTAGGAGAGCTGAATTAACTGATATCTCTTCTTTCACTGCTATACAGGACGGACATCTGAATTAACTGACATCTCTTCTCTCCATGCTATATACGTAGGAAAGCTTAATTAACTGATATCTCTTCTCTTACTGCTATACAGGTAGGAGAGCTGAATTAACTGATATCTCTTTTCTCACCGCTATATACGTAGGAGAGCTGAATTAACTGATATCTCTTCTTTCACTGCTATATACGTATGAGATCTGAAATAACTGATATCTCTTCTTTCACTGCTTTATACGTACGAGAGCAGAATTAAGTGATCTCTTTTCTCTCACTGCTATATACGTATGAGAGCCGAATTAACTGATATCTTTTTGTCTCACTGCTATATACGTGTGAGAGCCGAATTAACTGATGTATCTCCTGTCACTGCTTTATACGTAGGAGAGCAGAATTAAGTGATCTCTCTACTATCACTGCTATATACTTAGGAGAGCGGAATTAACTGATGTCTCTTCTCTCACTGCTATATACGTAGTTAAGCTGAATTAATTGATATCTCTTCTTTCACTGCTATATACGTAGGAGATCTGAATTAACTGATGTCTCTTCTTTCAATGCTATATACGTAGGAGAGTTGAATTAACTGATATCTCTTCTTTCACTGCTATACAGGACGGACATCTGAATTAACTGATATCTCTTCTCTCCATGCTATATACGTAGGAAAGCTTAATTAACTGATATCTCTTCTCTCACTGCTATACAGGTAGGAGAGCTGAATTAACTGATATCTCTTTTCTCACCGCTATATACGTAGGAGAGCTGAATTAACTGATATCTCTTCTTTCACTGCTATATACGTATGAGATCTGAAATAACAGATATCTCTTCTTTCACTGCTTTATACGTAGGAAAGCTGAATTAACTGATATCTCTTCTTTCACTGCTATATACGTAGGATAGCGGAATTAACTGATGTCTCTTCTCTCACTGCTATATACGTATGAGAGCCGAATTAACTGATGTATCTCCTGTCACTGCTTTATACGTAGGAGAGCTGAATTATCTGATATCTCTTCTTTCACTGCTATATACGTATGAGATCTGAAATAACTGATATCTCTTCTTTCACTGCTTTATACGTAGGAGAGCTGAATTAACTGATATCTCTTCTTTCACTGCTATATACGTAGGAGTCCTGAATTAAGTCATGTCTCATTTCTCACTGCTATATACGTAGGAGAGCTGAATTAACTGATATCTCATCTCAAACCGCTATATACGTAGGAGAGCCGAATTAACTGATGTCTCTTCTTTCACTGTTATATACGTAGGAGATCTGTATTAACTGATATCTCTTCTCTCACTGCTATATACGTAGGAATGCTGAATTAACTGATATCTCATCTCAAACCGCTATATACGTAGGAGAGCCGAATTAACTGATGTCTCTTCTTTCACTGTTATATACGTAGGAGATCTGTATTAACTGATATCTCTTCTCTCACTGCTATATACGTAGGAGAGCTGAATTAACTGATATCTCATCTAAAACCGCTATATACGTAGGAGAGCCGAATTAACTGATGTCTCTTCTTTCACTGTTATATACGTAGGAGAGCTGAATTAACTGATATCTCTTCTCTCACTGCTATACAGGACGGACATCTGAATTAACTGATGTCTCTTCTTTCACTGTTATATACGTAGGAGATCTGTATTAACTGATATCTCTTCTTTCACTGCTATATACGTATGAAATCTGAAATAACTGATATCTTTTCTTTCACTGCTATATACGTATGAGATCTGAATTAACTGATATTTCTTCTTTCACTGCTATATACGAAAGAGAGCTGAATTAACTGATCTCTCTACTCTCACTGCTATATACGTAGGAGAGCCGAATTAACTGATGTCTCTTCTTTCACTGTTATATACGTAGGAGATCTTTATTAACTGATATCTATTCTCTCACTGCTATATACGTAGGAATGCTGAATTAACTGATGTCTCTTCTTTCACTGCTATATACCTATGAGATCGGAATTAACTGATATCTCTTCTTTCACTGCTTTATACGTAGGAGATCTGAATTAACTGATGTCTCTTCTTTCAATGCTATATACGTAGGAGATCTGAATTTACTGATATCTCTCCTATCACTGCTATATACGTAGGATGGCTGAATTAACTGATATCTCTTCTCTCGCTGCTATATACGTAGGAGAGCTGAATTAACTGATGTCTCTTCTCTCACTGCTATACAGGTAGGAGAGCTGAATTAACTGATATCTCTTCTTTCACTGCTATATACGAAAGAGAGCTGAATTAACTGATCTCTCTACTTTCACTGCTATATACGTGGTAGAGCCGAATTAACTGATATCTCTTCTCTCACTGCTATATATTTAGGAGAGCTGAATTAACTCTGGTCCTTCTCTCACTGCTATATACGTAGGAGAGCTGAATTAACTGATATCTTTTCTTTCACTGCTATATACGTAGGAGAGCCAGATAAACTGATATCTCTTCTCTCACTGCTATATACGTAGGAGAGCCGAATTAACTGATGTCTCTTCTTTCACTGTTATATACGTAGGAGATCTGTATTAACTGATATCTCTTCTCTCACTGCTATGTACGTAGGAAAGCTGAATTAACTGATATCTCTTCTTTCACTGATATATACGTAGGAGATCGGAATTAACTGATATCTCTTCTTTCACTGCCTTATACGTAGGAGATCGGAATTAACTGATGTCTGTTCTTTCAATGCTATATACGTAGGAGAGCTGAATTAACTGATATCTCTTCTTTCACTGCTATACAGGACGGACATCTGAATTAACTGATATCTCTTCTCTCCATGCTATATACGTAGGAAAGCTTAATTAACTGATATCACTTCTCTCACTGCTATACAGGTAGGAGAGCTGAATTAACTGATATCTCTTTTCTCACCGCTATATACGTAGGAGAGCTGAATTAACTGATATCTCTTCTTTCACTGCTATATACGTAGGAGATCTGAATTAACTGATATCTCTTCTCTCACAGCTATGTACGTAGGAGATCTGAATTAACTGATATCTCTTCTTGCAATGCTATATACGTATGCGATCTGAAAACTGATATCTCTTTTTTCACTACTTTATACGTAGGAGAGCCGAATTAAGTGATCTCTCTTCTCTCACTGCTATATACGTAGGGGACCTGAATTAACTGATGTCTCTTCTCTCACAGCTATATACGTAGGATGGCTGAATTAACTGATATATCTTCTCTCACTTCTATATACGTAGGAGAGCTGAATAAACTGAAAGCTCTTCGCTCACTGCTATACAGGTAATAGAGCTGAATTAACTGATATCTCTTCTTTCACAGCTATATACGTAGGAAAGCTGAATTAACTGATATCTCTTCTTTCACTGCTATATACGTATGAAATCTGAAATAACTGATATCTCTTTTTCACTGCTATATAAGTATGAGATCTGAATTAACTGATATCTCTTCTTTCACTGCTATATACGTGGAAGAGCCGAATTAACTTATATCTCTTCTCTCACTGCTATATATTTAGGAGAGCTGAATTAACTGATGTCTCTTCTCTCACTGCTTTATACGTAGGAGAGCTGAATTAACTGATATCTTTTCTTTCACAGCTATATACGTAGGAGAGCCGAATAAACTGATATCTCTTCTCTCACTGCTATATACGTAGGAGAGCCGAATTAACTGATGTCTCTTCTTTCACTGTTATATACGTAGGAGATCTGTATTAACTGATATCTCTTCTCTCACTGTTATATACGTAGGAAAGCTGAATTAACTGATATCTCTTCTTTCACTGCTATATACGTATGAGATCGGAATTAACTGATATCTCTTCTTTCACTGCTTTATACGTAGGAGATCTGAATTAACTGATGTCTCTTCTTTCAATGCTATATACGTATGAGATCGGAATTAACTGATATCTCTTCTTTCATTGCTATACAGGTAGGAGATCTGAATTAACTGATATCTCTTTTCTCACCGCTATATACGTAGGAGAGCTGAATTAACTGATATCTCTTCTTTCACAGCTATATACGTAGGAAAGCTGAATTAACTGATATCTCTTCTTTCACTGCTATATACGTATGAAATCTGAAATAACTGATATCTCTTTTTCACTGCTATATAAGTATGAGATCTGAATTAACTGATATCTCTTCTTTCACTGCTATATACGTGGAAGAGCCGAATTAACTTATATCTCTTCTCTCACTGCTATATATTTAGGAGAGCTGAATTAACTGATGTCTCTTCTCTCACTGCTTTATACGTAGGAGAGCTGAATTAACTGATATCTTTTCTTTCACAGCTACATACGTAGGAGAGCCGAATAAACTGATATCTCTTCTCTCACTGCTATATACGTAGGAGAGCCGAATTAACTGATGTCTCTTCTTTCACTGTTATATACGTAGGAGATCTGTATTAACTGATATCTCTTCTCTCACTGTTATATACGTAGGAAAGCTGAATTAACTGATATCTCTTCTTTCACTGCTATATACGTATGAGATCGGAATTAACTGATATCTCTTCTTTCACTGCTTTATACGTAGGAGATCTGAATTAACTGATGTCTCTTCTTTCAATGCTATATACGTATGAGATCGGAATTAACTGATATCTCTTCTTTCATTGCTATACAGGTAGGAGATCTGAATTAACTGATATCTCTTTTCTCACCGCTATATACGTAGGAGAGCTGAATTAACTAATATCTCTTCTTTCACTGCTATATACGTAGGAGAGCTGAATTAACTGATATCTCTTCTTTCACTGCTATACAGGACGGACATCTGAATTAACTGATATCTCTTCTCTCCATGCTATATACGTAGGAAAGCTTCATTAACTGATATCTCTTCTCTCACTGCTATACAGGTAGGAGAGCCGAATTAACTGATATCTTTTTGTCTCACTGCTATATACGTGTGAGAGCCGAATTAACTGATGTATCTCCTGTCACTGCTTTATACGTAGGAGAGCAGAATTAAGTGATCTCTCTACTATCACTGCTATATACTTAGGAGAGCGGAATTAACTGATGTCTCTTCTCTCACTGCTATATACGTAGTTAAGCTGAATTAATTGATATCTCTTCTTTCACTGCTATATACGTATGAGATCGGAATTAACTGATATCTCTTCTTTCACTGCTTTATACGTAGGAGATCTGAATTAACTGATGTCTCTTCTTTCAATGCTATATACGTAGGAGAGTTGAATTAACTGATATCTCTTCTTTCACTGCTATACAGGACGGACATCTGAATTAACTGATATCTCTTCTCTCCATGCTATATACGTAGGAAAGCTTAATTAACTGATATCTCTTCTCTCACTGCTATACAGGTAGGAGAGCTGAATTA
This sequence comes from Gibbula magus, assembly GCA_936450465.1. Taxonomy (NCBI): domain Eukaryota; kingdom Metazoa; phylum Mollusca; class Gastropoda; order Trochida; family Trochidae; genus Gibbula; species Gibbula magus. The sequence continues at coordinate 68,812,256 of OW388305.1, forward strand.
ACTGATATCTCTTTTCTCACCGCTATATACGTAGGAGAGCTGAATTAACTGATATCTCTTCTTTCACTGCTATATACGTATGAGATCTGAAATAACTGATATCTCTTCTTTCACTGCTATATACGTAGGAGAGCTGAATTAACTGATATCTCTTCTTTCACTGCTATATACGTAGGATAGCGGAATTAACTGATGTCTCTTCTCTCACTGCTATATACGTATGAGAGCCGAATTAACTGATGTATCTCCTGTCACTGCTTTATACGTAGGAGAGCTGAATTAACTGATATCTCTTCTTTCACTGCTATATACGTATGAGATCTGAAATAACTGATATCTCTTCTTTCACTGCTTTATACGTATTAAAGCTGAATTAACTGATATCTCTTCTTTCACTGCTATATACGTATGAGATCGGAATTAACTGAAATCTCTTCTTTCACTGCTTTATACGTAGGAGATCTGAATTAACTGATGTCTCTTCTTTCAATACTATATACGTAGGAGAGCTGAATTAACTGATATCTCTTCTTTCACTGCTATACAGGACGGACATCTGAATTAACTGATATCTCTTCTCTCCATGCTATATACGTAGGAAAGCTTAATTAACTGATATCTCTTCTTTCATTGCTATACAGGTAGGAGATCTGAATTAACTGATATCTCTTTTCTCACCGCTATATACGTAGGAGAGCTGAATTAACTAATATCTCTTCTTTCACTGCTATATACGTAGGAGAGCTGAATTAACTGATATCTCTTCTTTCACTGCTATACAGGACGGACATCTGAATTAACTGATATCTCTTCTCTCCATGCTATATACGTAGGAAAGCTTAATTAACTGATATCTCTTCTCTCACTGCTATACAGGTAGGAGAGCTGAATTAACTGATATCTCTTTTCTCACCGCTATATACGTAGGAGAGCTGAATTAACTGATATCTCTTCTTTCACTGCTATATACGTATGAGATCTGAAATAACTGATATCTCTTCTTTCACTGCTTTATACGTACGAGAGCAGAATTAAGTGATCTCTTTTCTCTCACTGCTATATACGTATGAGAGCCGAATTAACTGATATCTTTTTGTCTCACTGCTATATACGTGTGAGAGCCGAATTCACTGATGTATCTCCTGTCACTGCTTTATACGTAGGAGAGCAGAATTAAGTGATCTCTCTACTATCACTGCTATATACTTAGGAGAGCGGAATTAACTGATGTCTCTTCTCTCACTGCTATATACGTAGTTAAGCTGAATTAATTGACATCTCTTCTTTCACTGCTATATACGTATGAGATCGGAATTAACTGATATCTCTTCTTTCACTGCTTTATACGTAGGAGATCTGAATTAACTGATGTCTCTTCTTTCAATGCTATATACGTAGGAGAGTTGAATTAACTGATATCTCTTCTTTCACTGCTATACAGGACGGACATCTGAATTAACTGATATCTCTTCTCTCCATGCTATATACGTAGGAAAGCTTAATTAACTGATATCATTTCTCTCACTGCTATACAGGTAGGAGAGCTGAATTAACTGATATCTCTTTTCTCACCGCTATATACGTAGGAGAGCTGAATTAACTGATATCTCTTCTTTCACTGCTATATACGTATGAGATCTGAAATAACTGATATCTCTTCTTTCACTGCTATATACGTAGGAGAGCTGAATTAACTGATATCTCTTCTTTCACTGCTATATACGTAGGATAGCGGAATTAACTGATGTCTCTTCTCTCACTGCTATATACGTATGAGAGCCGAATTAACTGATGTATCTCCTGTCACTGCTTTATACGTAGGAGAGCTGAATTAACTGATATCTCTTCTTTTACTGCTATATACGTATGAGATCTGAAATAACTGATATCTCTTCTTTCACTGCTTTATACGTAGGAAAGCTGAATTAACTGATATCTCTTCTTTCACTGCTATATACGTATGAGATCGGAATTAACTGAAATCTCTTCTTTCACTGCTTTATACGTAGGAGATCTGAATTAACTGATGTCTCTTCTTTCAATGCTATATACGTAGGAGAGCTGAATTAACTGATATCTCTTCTTTCACTGCTATACAGGACGGACATCTGAATTAACTGATATCTCTTCTCTCCATGCTATATACGTAGGAAAGCTTAATTAACTGATATCTCTTCTTTCATTGCTATACAGGTAGGAGATCTGAATTAACTGATATCTCTTTTCTCACCGCTATATACGTAGGAGAGCTGAATTAACTAATATCTCTTCTTTCACTGCTATATACGTAGGAGAGCTGAATTAACTGATATCTCTTCTTTCACTGCTATACAGGACGGACATCTGAATTAACTGATATCTCTTCTCTCCATGCTATATACGTAGGAAAGCTTAATTAACTAATATCTCTTCTTTCACTGCTATATACGTATGAGATCTGAAATAACTGATATCTCTTCTTTCACTGCTTTATACGTACGAGAGCAGAATTAAATGATCTCTTTTCTCTCACTGCTATATACGTATGAGAGCCGAATTAACTGATATCTTTTTGTCTCACTGCTATATACGTATGAGAGCCGAATTAACTGATGTATCTCCTGTCACTGCTTTATACGTAGGAGAGCAGAATTAAGTGATCTCTCTACTATCACTGCTATATACTTAGGAGAGCGGAATTAACTGATGTCTCTTCTCTCACTGCTATATACGTAGTTAAGCTGAATTAATTGATATCTCTTCTTTCACTGCTATATACGTATGAGATCGGAATTAACTGATATCTCTTCTTTCACTGCTTTATACGTAGGAGATCTGAATTAACTGATGTCTCTTCTTTCAATGCTATATACGTAGGAGAGTTGAATTAACTGATATCTCTTCTTTCACTGCTATACAGGACGGACATCTGAATTAACTGATATCTCTTCTCTCCATGCTATATACGTAGGAAAGCTTAATTAACTGATATCTCTTCTCTCACTGCTATACAGGTAGGAGAGCTAAATTAACTGATATCTCTTTTCTCACCGCTATATACGTAGGAGAGCTGAATTAACTGATATCTCTTCTTTCACTGCTATATACGTATGAGATCTGAAATAACTGATATCTCTTCTTTCACTGCTATATACGTAGGAGAGCTGAATTAACTGATATCTCTTCTTTCACTGCTATATACGTAGGATAGCGGAATTAACTGATGTCTCTTCTCTCACTGATATATACGTATGAGAGCCGAATTAACTGATGTATCTCCTGTCATTGCTTTATACGTAGGAGAGCTGAATTAACTGATATCTCTTCTTTCACTGCTATATACGTATGAGATCTGAAATAACTGATATCTCTTCTTTCACTGCTTTATACGTAGGAGAGCTGAATTAACTGATATCTCTTCTTTCACTGCTATATACGTATGAGATCGGAATTAACTGAAATCTCTTCTTTCACTGCTTTATACGTAGGAGATCTGAATTAACTGATGTCTCTTCTTTCAATGCTATATACGTAGGAGAGCTGAATTAACTGATATCTCTTCTTTCACTGCTATACAGGACGGACATCTGAATTAACTGATATCTCTTCTCTCCATGCTATATACGTATTAAAGCTTAATTAACTGATATCTTTTCTCTCACTGCTATACAGGTAGGAGAGCTGAATTAACTGATATCTCTTTTCTCACCGCTATATACGTAGGAGAGCTGAATTAACTGATATCTCTTCTTTCACTGCTATATACGTATGAGATCTGAAATAACTGATATCTCTTCTTTCACTGCTTTATACGTACGAGAGCAGAATTAAGTGATCTCTTTTCTCTCACTGCTATATACGTATGAGAGCCGAATTAACTGATATCTTTTTGGCTCACTGCTATATACGTGTGAGAGCCGAATTAACTGATGTATCTCCTGTCACTGCTTTATACGTAGGAGAGCAGAATTAAGTGATCTCTCTACTATCACTGCTATATACTTAGGAGAGCGGAATTAACTGATGTCTCTTTTCTCACTGCTATATACGTATGAGAGCCGAATTAACTGATGTATCTCCTGTCACTGCTTTATACGTAGGAGAGCTGAATTAACTGATATCTCTTCTTTCACTGCTATATACGTATGAGATCTGAAATAACTGATATCTCTTCTTTCACTGCTTTATACGTAGGAGAGCTGAATTAACTGATATCTCTTCTTTCACTGCTATATACGTAGGAGTCCTGAATTAAGTCATGTCTCATTTCTCACTGCTATATACGTAGGAGAGCTGAATTAACTGATATCTCATCTCCCACCGCTATATACGTAGGAGGGCTGAATTAACTGATATCTCTTCTTTCACTGCTATATACGTATGAGATCTGAAATAACTGATATCTCTTCTTTCACTGCTATATACGTAGGAGAGCTGAATTAAATGATATCTCATCTCCCACCGCTATATACGTAGGAGGGCTGAATTAACTGATATCTCTTCTTTCACTGCTATATACTTAGGAGGGCTGAATTAACTGATGTCTCTTCTCTCACTGCTATATACGTAGAGGAGGCGATTTAAGTGATTTCTCATCTCTCACTGCTATACAATGTATACGTAGGAGAGCCGAATTAACTGATATATCTTCTCTCACTTCAATATACGTAGGAGATCTGAATTAACTGATATCTCTCCTCTCACGGCTATATACGTAGGAGAGCTGAATTAATTGATCTCTCTACTCTCACTGCTATATACGTAGGAGAGCCGAATTAAGTGATCTCTCTTCTTTCACTGCTATATACGTAGGAGAGCTGAATTAACTGATATCTCTTCTTTCACTGCTATACAGGACGGACATCTGAATTAACTGATATCTCTTCTCTCCATGCTATATACGTAGGAAAGCTTAATTAACTGATATCTCTTCTCTCACTGCTATATACGTATGAGATCGGAATTAACTGATATCTCTTCTTTCACTGCTTTATACGTAGGAGATCTGAATTAACTGATGTCTCTTCTTTCAATGCTATATACGTAGGAGAGTTGAATTAACTGATATCTCTTCTTTCACTGCTATACAGGACGGACATCTGAATTAACTGATATCTCTTCTCTCCATGCTATATACGTAGGAAAGCTTAATTAACTGATATCTCTTCTCTCACTGCTATACAGGTAGGAGAGCTGAATTAACTGATATCTCTTTTCTCACCGCTATATACGTAGGAGAGCTGAATTAACTGATATCTCATCTTTCACTGCTATATACGTATGAGATCTGAAATAACTGATATCTCTTCTTTCACTGCTATATACGTAGGAGAGCTGAATTAACTGATATCTCTTCTTTCACTGCTATATACGTAGGATAGCGGAATTAACTGATGTCTCTTCTCTCACTGATATATACGTATGAGAGCCGAATTAACTGATGTATCTCCTGTCACTGCTTTATACGTAGGAGAGCTGAATTAACTGATATCTCTTCTTTCACTGCTATATACGTATGAGATCTGAAATAACTGATATCTCTTCTTTCACTGCTTTATACGTAGGAGAGCTGAATTAACTGATATCTCTTCTTTCACTGCTATATACGTATGAGATCGGAATTAACTGAAATCTCTTCTTTCACTGCTTTATACGTAGGAGATCTGAATTAACTGATGTCTCTTCTTTCAATGCTATATACGTAGGAGAGCTGAATTAACTGATATCTCTTCTTTCACTGCTATACAGGACGGACATCTGAATTAACTGATATCTCTTCTCTCCATGCTATATACGTAGGAAAGCTTAATTAACTGATATCTCTTCTTTCATTGCTATACAGGTAGGAGATCTGAATTAACTGATATCTCTTTTCTCACCGCTATATACGTAGGAGAGCTGAATTAACTAATATCTCTTCTTTCACTGCTATATACGTAGGAGAGCTGAATTAACTGATATCTCTTCTTTCACTGCTATACAGGACGGACATCTGAATTAACTGATATCTCTTCTCTCCATGCTATATACGTATTAAAGCTTAATTAACTGATATCTCTTCTCTCACTGCTATACAGGTAGGAGAGCTGAATTAACTGATATCTCTTTTCTCACCGCTATATACGTAGGAGAGCTGAATTAACTGATATCTCTTCTTTCACTGCTATATACGTATGAGATCTGAAATAACTGATATCTCTTCTTTCACTGCTTTATACGTACGAGAGCAGAATTAAGTGATCTCTTTTCTCTCACTGCTATATACGTATGAGAGCCGAATTAACTGATATCTTTTTGGCTCACTGCTATATACGTGTGAGAGCCGAATTAACTGATGTATCTCCTGTCACTGCTTTATACGTAGGAGAGCAGAATTAAGTGATCTCTCTACTATCACTGCTATATACTTAGGAGAGCGGAATTAACTGATGTCTCTTTTCTCACTGCTATATACGTATGAGAGCCGAATTAACTGATGTATCTCCTGTCACTGCTTTATACGTAGGAGAGCTGAATTAACTGATATCTCTTCTTTCACTGCTATATACGTATGAGATCTGAAATAACTGATATCTCTTCTTTCACTGCTTTATACGTAGGAGAGCTGAATTAACTGACATCTCTTCTTTCACTGCTATATACGTAGGAGTCCTGAATTAAGTCATGTCTCATTTCTCACTGCTATATACGTAGGAGAGCTGAATTAACTGATATCTCATCTCCCACCGCTATATACGTAGGAGGGCTGAATTAACTGATATCTCTTCTTTCACTGCTATATACGTATGAGATCTGAAATAACTGATATCTCTTCTTTCACTGCTATATACGTAGGAGAGCTGAATTAAATGATATCTCATCTCCCACCGCTATATACGAAGGAGGGCTGAATTAACTGATATCTCTTCTTTCACTGCTATATACTTAGGAGGGCTGAATTAACTGATGTCTCTTCTCTCACTGCTATATACGTAGAGGAGGCGATTTAAGTGATTTCTCATCTCTCACTGCTATACAATGTATACGTAGGAGAGCCGAATTAACTGATATATCTTCTCTCACTTCAATATACGTAGGAGATCTGAATTAACTGATATCTCTCCTCTCACGGCTATATACGTAGGAGAGCTGAATTAATTGATCTCTCTACTCTCACTGCTATATACGTAGGAGAGCCGAATTAAGTGATCTCTCTTCTTTCACTGCTATATACGTAGGAGAGCTGAATTAACTGATATCTCTTCTTTCACTGCTATACAGGACGGACATCTGAATTAACTGATATCTCTTCTCTCCATGCTATATACGTAGGAAAGCTTAATTAACTGATATCTCTTCTCTCACTGCTATACAGGTAGGAGAGCTGAATTAACTGATATCTCTTTTCTCACCGCTATATACGTAGGAGAGCTGAATTAACTGATATCTCATCTTTCACTGCTATATACGTATGAGATCTGAAATAACTGATATCTCTTCTTTCACTGCTATATACGTAGGAGAGCTGAATTAACTGATATCTCTTCTTTCACTGCTATATACGTAGGATAGCGGAATTAACTGATGTCTCTTCTCTCACTGATATATACGTATGAGAGCCGAATTAACTGATGTATCTCCTGTCACTGCTTTATACGTAGGAGAGCTGAATTAACTGATATCTCTTCTTTCACTGCTATATACGTATGAGATCTGAAATAACTGATATCTCTTCTTTCACTGCTTTATACGTAGGAGAGCTGAATTAACTGATATCTCTTCTTTCACTGCTATATAGTATGAGATCGGAATTAACTGAAATCTCTTCTTTCACTGCTTTATACGTAGGAGATCTGAATTAACTGATGTCTCTTCTTTCAATGCTATATACGTAGGAGAGCTGAATTAACTGATATCTCTTCTTTCACTGCTATACAGGACGGACATCTGAATTAACTGATATCTCTTCTCTCCATGCTATATACGTAGGAAAGCTTAATTAACTGATATCTCTTCTTTCATTGCTATACAGGTAGGAGATCTGAATTAACTGATATCTCTTTTCTCACCGCTATATACGTAGGAGAGCTGAATTAACTAATATCTCTTCTTTCACTGCTATATACGTAGGAGAGCTGAATTAACTGATATCTCTTCTTTCACTGCTATACAGGACGGACATCTGAATTAACTGATATCTCTTCTCTCCATGCTATATACGTAGGAAAGCTTAATTAACTGATATCTCTTCTCTCACTGCTATACAGGTAGGAGAGCTGAATTAACTGATATCTCTTTTCTCACCGCTATATACGTAGGAGAGCTGAATTAACTGATATCTCATCTTTCACTGCTATATACGTATGAGATCTGAAATAACTGATATCTCTTCTTTCACTGCTATATACGTAGGAGAGCTGAATTAACTGATATCTCTTCTTTCACTGCTATATACGTAGGATAGCGGAATTAACTGATGTCTCTTCTCTCACTGATATATACGTATGAGAGCCGAATTAACTGATGTATCTCCTGTCACTGCTTTATACGTAGGAGAGCTGAATTAACTGATATCTCTTCTTTCACTGCTATATACGTATGAGATCTGAAATAACTGATATCTCTTCTTTCACTGCTTTATACGTAGGAGAGCTGAATTAACTGATATCTCTTCTTTCACTGCTATATAGTATGAGATCGGAATTAACTGAAATCTCTTCTTTCACTGCTTTATACGTAGGAGATCTGAATTAACTGATGTCTCTTCTTTCAATGCTATATACGTAGGAGAGCTGAATTAACTGATATCTCTTCTTTCACTGCTATACAGGACGGACATCTGAATTAACTGATATCTCTTCTCTCCATGCTATATACGTAGGAAAGCTTAATTAACTGATATCTCTTCTTTCATTGCTATACAGGTAGGAGATCTGAATTAACTGATATCTCTTTTCTCACCGCTATATACGTAGGAGAGCTGAATTAACTAATATCTCTTCTTTCACTGCTATATACGTAGGAGAGCTGAATTAACTGATATCTCTTCTTTCACTGCTATACAGGACGGACATCTGAATTAACTGATATCTCTTCTCTCCATGCTATATACGTAGGAAAGCTTAATTAACTGATATCTCTTCTCTCACTGCTATACAGGTAGGAGAGCTGAATTAACTGATATCTCTTTTCTCACCGCTATATACGTAGGAGAGCTGAATTAACTGATATCTCTTCTTTCACTGCTATATACGTATGAGATCTGAAATAACTGATATCTCTTCTTTCACTGCTTTATACGTACGAGAGCAGAATTAAGTGATCTCTTTTCTCTCACTGCTATATACGTATGAGAGCCGAATTAACTGATATCTTTTTGTCTCACTGCTATATACGTGTGAGAGCCGAATTAACTGATGTATCTCCTGTCACTGCTTTATACGTAGGAGAGCAGAATTAAGTGATCTCTCTACTATCACTGCTATATACTTAGGAGAGCGGAATTAACTGATGTCTCTTTTCTCACTGCTATATACGTATGAGAGCCGAATTAACTGATGTATCTCCTGTCACTGCTTTATACGTAGGAGAGCTGAATTAACTGATATCTCTTCTTTCACTGCTATATACGTATGAGATCTGAAATAACTGATATCTCTTCTTTCACTGCTTTATACGTAGGAGAGCTGAATTAACTGATATCTCTTCTTTCACTGCTATATACGTAGGAGTCCTGAATTAAGTCATGTCTCATTTCTCACTGCTATATACGTAGGAGAGCTGAATTAACTGATATCTCATCTCCCACCGCTATATACGTAGGAGGGCTGAATTAACTGATATCTCTTCTTTCACTGCTATATACGTATGAGATCTGAAATAACTGATATCTCTTCTTTCACTGCTATATACGTAGGAGAGCTGAATTAAATGATATCTCATCTCCCACCGCTTTATACGTAGGAGGGCTGAATTAACTGATATCTCTTCTTTCACTGCTATATACTTAGGAGGGCTGAATTAACTGATGTCTCTTCTCTCACTGCTATATACGTAGAGGAGGCGATTTAAGTGATTTCTCATCTCTCACTGCTATACAATGTATACGTAGGAGAGCCGAATTAACTGATATATCTTCTCTCACTTCAATATACGTAGGAGATCTGAATTAACTGATATCTCTCCTCTCACGGCTATATACGTAGGAGAGCTGAATTAATTGATCTCTCTACTCTCACTGCTATATACGTAGGAGAGCCGAATTAAGTGATCTCTCTTCTTTCACTGCTATATACGTAGGAGAGCTGAATTAATTGATATCTCTTCTTTCACAGCTATATACGTAGGAGAGCTGAATTAACTGATATCTCATCTCCCACCGCTATATACGTAGGAGGGCTGAATTAACTGATATCTCTTCTTTCACTGCTATATACGTATGAGATCTGAAATAACTGATATCTCTTCTTTCACTGCTATATACGTAGGAGAGCTGAATTAAATGATATCTCATCTCCCACCGCTATATACGTAGGAGGGCTGAATTAACTGATATCTCTTCTTTCACTGCTATATACTTAGGAGGGCTGAATTAACTGATGTCTCTTCTCTCACTGCTATATACGTAGAGGAGGCGATTTAAGTGATTTCTCATCTCTCACTGCTATACAATGTATACGTAGGAGAGCCGAATTAACTGATATATCTTCTCTCACTTCAATATACGTAGGAGATCTGAATTAACTGATATCTCTCCTCTCACGGCTATATACGTAGGAGAGCTGAATTAATTGATCTCTCTACTCTCACTGCTATATACGTAGGAGAGCCGAATTAAGTGATCTCTCTTCTTTCACTGCTATATACGTAGGAGAGCTGAATTAATTGATATCTCTTCTTTCACAGCTATATACGTAGGAGAGCTGAATTAATTGATATCTCTTCTCTCACTGCTATATACGTAGGAGAGCCGAATTAATTGATCTCTCTTCTTTCACAGCTATATACGTAGGAGAGCCGAATTTACTGATATCTCTTCTCTCACTGCTATATACGTAGGAGATCCGAATTAACTGATCTCTCTTCTCTCACTGTCATATACGTACGAGATCCGAATTAACTGATCTCTCTACTCTCACTGCTATATACGTAGGAGAGCTGAATGAACTGATATATCTCCTCTCACTGCAATATACGTAGGAGAGCTGAATTAACTAATGTCTCTTCTTTCACTGCTCTGTAGTCAGGAGAGCTGAATTAACTGATTCCACTCCTTTCACTGCTATATACGTACGAGAGCAGAATTAAGTGATCTCTTTTCTCTCACTGCTATATACGTATGAGAGCCGAATTAACTGATCTCTTTTCTCTCACTGCTATATACGTATGAGAGCCGAATTAACTGATGTATCTCCTGTCACTGCTTTATACGTAGGAGAGCAGAATTAAGTGATCTCTCTACTATCACTGCTATATACTTAGGAGAGCGGAATTAACTGATGTCTCTTCTCTCACTGCTATATACGTAGGAGAGCTGAATTAACTGATGTCTCTCCTCTAACTGATTTATACGTATGCGAGCCGAATTAAGTGATCTCTCTTCTCTCACTGCTACATACGTAGGAGAGCCGAATTAACTGTTATATCTTCTCTAACTGCTTTATACGTATGAGAGCTGAATTAAGTGATCTCTCTTCTCTCACTGCTTTATACGTAGAGGAGCTGAATTAAGCGATGTCTCTTCTCTCACTGCTATATACGTAGAGGAGCTGAATTAACTGTTATATCTTCTCTCACTGCTATAAACGTAGAGGAGCTGAATTAAGTGATATCTCTTCTCTCAATGCTATATCCGTAGGAGAGCTGAATTAACTGATATATCTTCTTTCACTGCTATATACGTAGGAGAGCTAATTTAACTGATATCTCTCCTCTCACTGCTATATATGTAGGAGAGCGGAATTAACTGATGTCTCTTATCTCACTGCTATATACTTACGAGAGCTGAATTAAGTGATATCTCTTCTCTAACTGCTATATACGTAGAGGAGCTGAATTAAGTGATCTCTCTTCTCGCACTGCTATATACGTAGAGGAGCTGAATTAACTGTTATATCTTCTCTCACTGGTATATACGTAGGAGAGCTGAATTAAGTGATCTCTCTTCTCTCACTGCTACATACGTAGGAGAGCTGAATTAACAGTAATATCTTCTCTCAGTGGTATATACGTAGGAGAGCCGAATTAAGTGATCTCTCTTCTCTCGCTGCTATATACGTAGGAGAGCTGAATTAAGTGATATATCTTCTCTCACTGCTATATACGTAGGATAGCTGACTTAACTGATGTCTCTTCTCTCACTGCTATATACGTAGGAGACCTGAATTAACTGATATCTCTCCTCTCACTGCTATATACGTAGGAGAGCTGAATTAACTGTTATATCTCCTTTCACTGCTATATACGTAGAGGAGCTCAATTAACTGATGTCTCTACTTCCACTGCTATATATGTAGAAGAGCTGAATTTACTGATATCTCTCCTCTCAGTGCAATATACGTAGGAGAGCCGAATTAAGTGATATCTCTCCTCTCACTGCTGTATACGTAAAAGAGCTGAATTTACTGATATCTCTTCTCTCACTGCTATATACGTAGGAGATCCGAATTAACTGATCTCTCTTCTCTCACTGTTATATACGTACGAGATCCGAATTAACTGATCTCTCTACTCTCACTGCTATATACGTAGGAGAGCTGAATGAACTGATATATCTCCTCTCACTGCAATATACGTAGGAGAGCTGAATTAACTAATGTCTCTTCTTTCACTGCTCTGTAGTCAGGAGAGCTGAATTAACTGATTCCACTCCTTTCACTGCTATATTCGTACGAGAGCAGAATTAAGTGATCTCTTTTCTCTCACTGCTATATACGTATGAGAGCCGAATTAACTGATCTCTTTTCTCTCACTGCTATATACGTATGAGAGCCGAATTAACTGATGTATCTCCTGTCACTGCTTTATACGTAGGAGAGCAGAATTAAGTGATCTCTCTACTATCACTGCTATATACTTAGGAGAGCGGAATTAACTGATGTCTCTTCTCTCACTGCTATGTACGTAGGAGAGCTGAATTAACTGATGTCTCTCCTCTAACTGATTTATACGTATGCGAGCCGAATTAAGTGATCTCTCTTCTTTCACTGCTATATACGTAGGAGAGCTAAAGTAACTGATATATCTTCTTTCACTGTTATATACGTAGATGACCTGAATTAAGTGATATCTCTTCTCTAACTGCTATATACGTAGGAGAGCCGAATTAACTGTTATATCTTCTCTAACTGCTTTATACGTATGAGAGCTGAATCAAGTGATCTCTCTTCTCTCACTGCTTTATACGTAGAGGAGCTGAATTAAGCGATGTCTCTTCTCTCACTGCTATATACGTAGAGGAGCTGAATTAACTGTTATATCTTCTCTCACTGCTATAAACGTAGAGGAGCTGAATTAAGTGATATCTCTTCTCTCAATGCTATATCCGTAGGAGAGCTGAATTAACTGATATATCTTCTTTCACTGCTATATACGTAGGAGAGCTAATTTAACTGATATCTCTCCTCTCACTGCTATATATGTAGGAGAGCGGAATTAACTGATGTCTCTTATCTCACTGCTATATACGTACGAGAGCTGAATTAAGTGATATCTCTTCTCTAACTGCTATATACGTAGAGGAGCTGAATTAAGTGATCTCTCTTCTCGCACTGCTATATACGTAGAGGAGCTGAATTAACTGTTATATCTTCTCTCACTGGTATATACGTAGGAGAGCTGAATTAAGTGATCTCTCTTCTCTCACTGCTACATACGTAGGAGAGCTGAATTAACAGTTATATCTTCTCTCAGTGGTATATACGTAGGAGAGCCGAATTAAGTGATCTCTCTTCTCTCGCTGCTATATACGTAGGAGAGCTGAATTAAGTGATATATCTTCTCTCACTGCTATATACGTAGGATAGCTGACTTAACTGATGTCTCTTCTCTCACTGCTATATACGTAGGAGACCTGAATTAACTGATATCTCTCCTCTAACTGCTATATACGTAGGAGAGCTGAATTAACTGTTATATCTCCTTTCACTGCTATATACGTAGAGGAGCTCAATTAACTGATGTCTCTACTTCCACTGCTATATATGTAGGAGAGCTGAATTTACTGATATCTCTCCTCTCAGTGCAATATACGTAGGAGAGCCGAATTAAGTGATATCTCTCCTCTCACTGCTGTATACGTAAAAGAGCTGAATTTACTGATATCTCTCCTCTCACTGCTATATACGTAGGAGAGCCGAATTAAGTGATCTCTCTTCTCTCACTGCTATATATGTAGTAGAGCTGACTTAACTGATGTCTCTACTCTCACTGCTATATACGTAGGAGATCTGCATTAACTGATATCTCTTCTCTCGATGCTATATCCGTAGGAGAGCTGAATTAACTGATATATCTTCTTTCACTGCTATATACGTAGGAGAGCTAATTTAACTGATATCTCTCCTCTCACTGCTATATATGTAGGAGAGCTAAATTAACTGATGTCTCTTATATCACTGCTATATACGTAGGAGACCTGAATTAAGTGATATCTCTTCTCTAACTGCTATATACGTATGAGAGCTGAATTAACAGTTCTATCTTCTCTAACTGCGTTATACGTAGAGGAGCTGAATTAAGTGATCTCTCTTCTCGCACTGCTATATACGTAGAGGAGCTGAATTAACTGTTATATCTTCTCTCACTGGTGTATACGTAGGAGAGTTGAATTAAGTGATCTCTCTTCTTTCACTGCTATATACGTAGGAGAGCCGAATTAAGTGATCTCTCTTCTTTCGCTGCTATATACGTAGGAGAGCTGAATTAAGTGATCTCTCTTCTCTCACTGCTACATACGTAGGAGAGCTGAATTAACAGTTATATCTTCTCTCAGTGGTATATACGTAGGAGAGCCGAATTAAGTGATCTCTCTTCTCTCGCTGCTATATACGTAGGAGAGCTGAATTAAGTGATATCTCTTCTCTCACTGCTATATACGTAGGATAGCTGACTTAGCTGATGTCTCTTCTCTCACTGCTATATACGTAGGAGACCTGAATTAACTGATTTCTCTCCTCTTTCTGCTATATACGTAGGAGAGCTGAATTAACTGATGTCTCTCCTCTAACTGATTTATACGTATGCGAGCCGATTTAAGTGATCTCTCTTCTCTCACTGCTACATACGTAGGAGAGCCGAATTAACTGTTATATCTTCTCTAACTGCTTTATACGTATGAGAGCTGAATTAAGTGATCTCTCTTCTCTCACTGCTTTATACGTAGAGGAGCTGAATTAAGCGATGTCTCTTCTCTCACTGCTATATACGTAGAGGAGCTGAATTAACTGTTATATCTTCTCTCACTGCTATAAACGTAGAGGAGCTGAATTAAGTGATATCTCTTCTCTCAATGCTATATCCGTAGGAGAGCTGAATTAACTGATATATCTTCTTTCACTGCTATATACGTAGGAGAGCTAATTTAACTGATATCTCTCCTCTCACTGCTATATATGTAGGAGAGCTGAATTAACTGATGTCTCTTATCTCACTGCTATATACGTACGAGAGCTGAATTAAGTGATATCTATCCTCTCACTGCTATATACGTACGAGAGCTGAATTAAGTGATATCTCTTCTCTAACTGCTATATACGTAGGAGAGCTGAATTAACAGTTCTATCTTCTCTAACTGCGTTATACGTAGAGGAGCTGAATTAAGTGATCTCTCTTCTCGCACTGCTATATACGTAGAGGAGCTGAATTAACTGTTATATCTTCTCTCACTGGTATATACGTAGGAGAGCTGAATTAAGTGATCTCTCTTCTTTCACTGCTATATACGTAGGAGAGCCGAATTAAGTGATCTCTCTTCTCTCGCTGCTATATACGTAGGAGAGCTGAATTAAGTGATCTCTCTTCTCTCACTGCTACATACGTAGGAGAGCTGAATTAACAGTTATATCTTCTCTCAGTGGTATATACGTAGGAGAGCCGAATTAAGTGATCTCTCTTCTCTCGCTGCTATATACGTAGGAGAGCTGAATTAAGTGATATATCTTCTCTCACTGCTATATACGTAGGATAGCTGACTTAACTGATGTCTCTTCTCTCACTGCTATATACGTAGGAGACCTGAATTAACTGATATCTCTCCTCTCACTGCTATATACGTAGGAGAGCTGAATTAACTGTTATATCTCCTTTCACTGCTATATACGTAGAGGAGCTCAATTAACTGATGTCTCTACTTCCACTGCTATATATGTAGGAGAGCTGAATTTACTGATATCTCTCCTCTCAGTGCAATATACGTAGGAGAGCCGAATTAAGTGATATCTCTCCTCTCACTGCTGTATACGTAAAAGAGCTGAATTTACTGATATCTCTCCTCTCACTGCTATATACGTAGGAGAGCCGAATTAAGTGATCTCTCTTCTCTCACTGCTATATATGTAGTAGAGCTGACTTAACTGATGTCTCTACTCTCACTGCTATATACGTAGGGGATCTGTATTAACTGATATCTCTTCTCTCGATGCTATATCCGTAGGAGAGCTGAATTAACTGATATATCTTCTTTCACTGCTATATACGTAGGAGAGCTAATTTAACTGATATCTCTCCTCTCACTGCTATATATGTAGGAGAGCTAAATTAACTGATGTCTCTTATATCACTGCTATATACGTAGGAGACCTGAATTAAGTGATATCTCTTCTCTAACTGCTATATACGTAGGAGAGCTGAATTAACAGTTCTATCTTCTCTAACTGCGTTATACGTAGAGGAGCTGAATTAAGTGATCTCTCTTCTCGCACTGCTATATACGTAGAGGAGCTGAATTAACTGTTATATCTTCTCTCACTTGTATATACGTAGGAGAGTTGAATTAAGTGATCTCTCTTCTTTCACTGCTATATACATAGGAGAGCCGAATTAAGTGATCTCTCTTCTCTCGCTGCTATATACGTAGGAGAGCTGAATTAAGTGATCTCTCTTCTCTCACTGCTACATACGTAGGAGAGCTGAATTAACAGTTATATCTTCTCTCAGTGGTATATACGTAGGAGAGCCGAATTAAGTGATCTCTCTTCTCTCGCTGCTATATACGTAGGAGAGCTGAATTAAGTGATATCTCTTCTCTCACTGCTATATACGTAGGATAGCTGACTTAACTGATGTCTCTTCTCTCACTGCTATATACGTAGGAGACCTGAATTAACTGATTTCTCTCCTCTCACTGCTATATACGTAGGAGAGCTGAATTAACTGTTATATCTCCTTTCACTGCTATATACGTAGAGGAGCTCAATTAACTGATGTCTCTACTTCCACTGCTATATACGTAGGAGATCTGAATTTACTGATATCTCTCCTCTCACTGCTATATACGTTGGAGAGCCGAATTAAGTGATCTCTCTTCTCTCACTGCTATATATGTAGTAGAGCTGACTTAACTGATGTCTCTACTCTCACTGCTATATACGTAGGAGATCTGAATTAACAGTTATATCTTCTCTCACTGCTATATACGTAGAGGAGCTGATTTAACTGTTATATCTTCTCTCACTGCTATAAACGTAGATGAGCTGAATTAAGTGATATCTCTTCTCTCAATGCTATATACGTAGGAGAGTTGAGTTTACTGATATCTCTTCTCTCACTGCTATATACGTAGTAGAGCTGACTTAACTGATGTCTCTTCTCTCACTGCTATATACGTAGGAGATCTGAACTAACTGTTATATCTTCTCTAACTGCTTTATACGTATGAGAGCTGAATTAAGTGATCTCTCTTCTCTCACTGCTTTATACGTAGAGGAGCTGAATTAAGCGATCTCTCTTCTCTCACTGCTATATACGTAGAGGAGCTGAATTAACTGTTATATCTTCTCTCACTGCTATAAACGTAGTGGAGCTGAATTAAGTGATATCTCTTCTCTCAATGCTATATGCGTAGGAGAGCTGAATTAACTGTTATATCTTCTCTAACTGCTTTATACGTAGGAGAGCTGAATTAACTGATATCTCTCCTCTCACTGCTATATACGTAGGAGAGCAGAATTAAGTGATCTCTCTTCTCTCACTGCTATATACGTACGAGAGCTGAATTAAGTGATATCTCTTCTCTAACTGCTATATACGTAGGAGAGCTGAATTAACTGATATATCTTCTCTCACTGCTTTATACGTAGGAGAGCTAAATTAACAGTTCTATCTTCTCTAACTGCGTTATACGTAGAGGAGCTGAATTAAGTGATCTCTCTTCTCGCACTGCTATATACGTAGAGGAGCTGAATTAACTGTTATATCTTCTCTCACAGGTATATACGTAGGAGAGCCGAATTAAGTGATCTCTCTTCTCTGGCTGCTATATACGTAGGAGAGCTGAATTAAGTGATATCTCTTCTCTCACTGCTATATACGTAGGATAGCTGACTTAACTGATGTCTCCTCTCTCACTGCTATGTACGTAGGAGACCTGAATTAACTGATATCTCTCCTCTCACTGCTATATACGTAGGAGAGCTGAATTAACTGTTATATCTCCTTTCACTGCTATATACGTAGAGGAGCTCAATTAACTGATGTCTCTACTTCCACTGCTATATATGTAGGAGAGCCGAATTAAGTGATATCTCTCCTCTCACTGCAATATACGTAAAAGAGCTGAATTTGCTGATATCTCTCCTCTCACTGCTATATACGTAGGAGAGCCGAATTAAGTGATCTCTCTTCTCTCACTGCTATATATGTAGTAGAGCTGACTTAACTGATGTCTCTACTCTCACTGCTATATACGTAGGAGATCTGTATTAACTGATATCTCTTCTCTCAATGCTATATCCGTAGGAGAGCTGAATTAACTGATATATCTTCTTTCACTGCTATATACGTAGGAGAGCTAATTTAACTGATATCTCTCCTCTCACTGCTATATATGTAGGAGAGCTGAATTAACTGATGTCTCTTATATCACTGCTATATACGTACGAGAGCTGAATTAAGTGATATCTCTTCTCTAACTGCTATATACGTACGAGAGCTGAATTAAGTGATATCTCTTCTCTCACTGCTATATACGTAGGAGAGCTGAATTAACAGTTCTATCTTCTCTAACTGCGTTATACGTAGAGGAGCTGAATTAAGTGATCTCTCTTCTCGCACTGCTATATACGTAGAGGAGCTGAATTAATTGTTATATCTTCTCTCACTGGTATATACGTAGGAGAGCTGAATTAAGTGATCTCTCTTCTTTCACTGCTATATACGTAGGAGAGCCGAATTAAGTGATCTCTCTTCTCTCGCTGCTATATACGTAGGAGAGCTGAATTAAGTGATATCTCTTCTCTCACTGCTATATACGTAGGATAGCTGACTTAACTGATGTCTCTTCTCTCACTGCTATATACGTAGGAGACCTGAATTAACTGATATCTCTCCTCTCACTGCTATATACGTAGGAGAGCTGAATTAACTGTTATATCTCCTTTCACTGCTATATACGTAGAGGAGCTCAATTAACTGATGTCTCTACTTCCACT
Source organism: Gibbula magus (assembly GCA_936450465.1). NCBI lineage: Eukaryota > Metazoa > Mollusca > Gastropoda > Trochida > Trochidae > Gibbula > Gibbula magus. Next base: position 68,831,860 of record OW388305.1, read on the forward strand.
GCTATATATGTAGGAGAGCTGAATTTACTGATATCTCTCCTCTCACTGCAATATACGTAGGAGAGCTGAATTAAGTGATATCTCTTCTCTCAATGCTATATACGTAGGAGAGTTGAATTTACTGATATCTCTTCTTTCACTGCTATATACGTAGGAGAGCCGAATTAAGTGATCTCTCTTCTCTCGCTGCTATATACGTAGGAGAGCTGAATTAAGTGATATCTCTTCTCTCACTGCTATATACGTAGGATAGCTGACTTAACTGATGTCTCTTCTCTCACTGCTATATACGTAGGAGATCTGAACTAACTGTTATATCTTCTCTAACTGCTTTATACGTATGAGAGCTGAATTAAGTGATCTCTCTTCTCTCACTGCTTTATACGTAGAGGAGCTGAATTAAGCGATCTCTCTTCTCTCACTGCTATATACGTAGAGGAGCTGAATTAACTGTTATATCTTCTCTCACTGCTATAAACGTAGTGGAGCTGAATTAAGTGATATCTCTTCTCTCAATGCTATATGCGTAGGAGAGCTGAATTAACTGTTATATCTTCTCTAACTGCTTTATACGTAGGAGAGCTGAATTAACTGATATCTCTCCTCTCACTGCTATATACGTAGGAGAGCAGAATTAAGTGATCTCTCTTCTCTCACTGCTATATACGTACGAGAGCTGAATTAAGTGATATCTCTTCTCTAACTGCTATATACGTAGGAGAGCTGAATTAACTGATATATCTTCTCTCACTGCTTTATACGTAGGAGAGCTAAATTAACAGTTCTATCTTCTCTAACTGCGTTATACGTAGAGGAGCTGAATTAAGTGATCTCTCTTCTCGCACTGCTATATACGTAGAGGAGCTGAATTAACTGTTATATCTTCTCTCACAGGTATATACGTAGGAGAGCCGAATTAAGTGATCTCTCTTCTCTGGCTGCTATATACGTAGGAGAGCTGAATTAAGTGATATCTCTTCTCTCACTGCTATATACGTAGGATAGCTGACTTAACTGATGTCTCCTCTCTCACTGCTATATACGTAGGAGACCTGAATTAACTGATATCTCTCCTCTCACTGCTATATACGTAGGAGAGCTGAATTAACTGTTATATCTCCTTTCACTGCTATATACGTAGAGGAGCTCAATTAACTGATGTCTCTACTTCCACTGCTATATATGTAGGAGAGCCGAATTAAGTGATATCTCTCCTCTCACTGCAATATACGTAAAAGAGCTGAATTTGCTGATATCTCTCCTCTCACTGCTATATACGTAGGAGAGCCGAATTAAGTGATCTCTCTTCTCTCACTGCTATATATGTAGTAGAGCTGACTTAACTGATGTCTCTACTCTCACTGCTATATACGTAGGAGATCTGTATTAACTGATATCTCTTCTCTCAATGCTATATCCGTAGGAGAGCTGAATTAACTGATATATCTTCTTTCACTGCTATATACGTAGGAGAGCTAATTTAACTGATATCTCTCCTCTCACTGCTATATATGTAGGAGAGCTGAATTAACTGATGTCTCTTATATCACTGCTATATACGTACGAGAGCTGAATTAAGTGATATCTCTTCTCTAACTGCTATATACGTACGAGAGCTGAATTAAGTGATATCTCTTCTCTCACTGCTATATACGTAGGAGAGCTGAATTAACAGTTCTATCTTCTCTAACTGCGTTATACGTAGAGGAGCTGAATTAAGTGATCTCTCTTCTCGCACTGCTATATACGTAGAGGAGCTGAATTAACTGTTATATCTTCTCTCACTGGTATATACGTAGGAGAGCTGAATTAAGTGATCTCTCTTCTTTCACTGCTATATACGTAGGAGAGCCGAATTAAGTGATCTCTCTTCTCTCGCTGCTATATACGTAGGAGAGCTGAATTAAGTGATATCTCTTCTCTCACTGCTATATACGTAGGATAGCTGACTTAACTGATGTCTCTTCTCTCACTGCTATATACGTAGGAGACCTGAATTAACTGATATCTCTCCTCTCACTGCTATATACGTAGGAGAGCTGAATTAACTGTTATATCTCCTTTCACTGCTATATACGTAGAGGAGCTCAATTAACTGATGTCTCTACTTCCACTGCTATATATGTAGGAGAGCTGAATTTACTGATATCTCTCCTCTCACTGCAATATACGTAGGAGAGCTGAATTAAGTGATATCTCTTCTCTCAATGCTATATACGTAGGAGAGTTGAATTTACTGATATCTCTTCTCTCACTGCTATATACGTAGTAGAGCTGAGTTAACTGATGTCTCTTCTCTCAGTGCTATATACGTAGGAGATCTGAACTAACTGTTATATCTTCTCTAACTGCTTTATACGTATGAGAGCTGAATTAAGTGATCTCTCTTCTCTCACTACTTTATACGTAGAGGAGCTGAATTAAGCGATCTCTCTTCTCTCACTGCTATATACGTAGAGGAGCTGAATTAACTGTTATATCTTCTCTCACTGCTATAAACGTAGTGGAGCTGAATTAAGTGATATCTCTTCTCTCACTGCTATATACGTAGGAGAGCCGAATTAACTGATGTCTCTTATCTCACTGCTAGATACGTACGAGAGCTGAATTAAGTGATATCTCTTCTCTAACTGCTATATACGTAGGAGAGCTGAATTAACTGATATATCTTCTCTCACTGCTTTATACGTAGGAGAGCTAAATTAACAGTTCTATCTTCTCTAACTGCGTTATACGTAGAGGAGCTGAATTAACTGATCTCTCTTCTTGCACTGCTATATACGTAGAGGAGCTGAATTAACTGTTATATCTTCTCTCACTGGTATATACGTAGGAGAGCCGAATTAAGTGATCTCTCTTCTCTGGCTGCTATATACGTAGGAGAGCTGAATTAAGTGATATATCTTCTCTCACTGCTGCATACGTAGGAGAGCTAAATTAACAGTTCTATCTTCTCTCACTGGTATATACGTAGGAGAGCTGAATTAAGTGATATCTCTCCTCTCACTGCTATATACGTAGGAGAGCTGAATTAAGTGATGTCTCTCCTCTCACTGCTATATACGTAGGAGAGCTAAAGTAACTGATATATCTTCTTTCACTGCTATATACGTAGAGGAGCTGAATTAAGTGATCTCTCTTCTCTCACTGCTATATACGTAGGAGAGCTGAATTAAGTGATCTCTCTTCTCTCACTGCTACATACGTACGAGAGCTGAATTAACAGTTACATCTTCTCTCACTGGTATATACGTAGGAGAGCTGAATTAAGTGATATCTCTCCTCTCACTGCTATATACGTAGGAGAGCTGAATTAAGTGATGTCTCTCCTCTCACTGCTATATACGTAGGAGAGCTAAAGTAACTGATATATCTTCTTTCACTGCTATATACGTAGAGGAGCTGAATTAAGTGATCTCTCTTCTCTCACTGCTATATACGTAGGATAGCTGAATTAACTGATGTCTCTTCTCTCACTGCTTTATAAGTAGGAGAGCTGAATTAACTGATACATCTTCTCTCACTGCTATATACGTAGAAGAGCTGAATTAACAGATATATCTTCTCTCACTGCTATATACATAGGAGAGCCGAATTAAGTGATCTCTCTTCTCTCACTGCTATATACGTAGGAGAGCTTAATTAGCTGTTATATCGACTCTCACTGCTATATACGTAGGAGAGCCGAATTAATTGATACCTCTTCTCTCAATGCTATATACGCAGGAGAGCTGAATTAACTGACATATCTTCTCTCACTGCTATATACGTAGAGGAGCTGAATTAAGTGATCTCTCTTCTCTCACTGCTATATACGTAGGAGAGCTGAATTAATTGATATCTCTTCTCTCACTGCTACATACGTAGGAAAGCTAAATTAACAGTTCTATCTTCTCTAACTGCTATATACGTAGATGAGCTGAATTAAGTGATCTCTCTTCTCTCACTGCTACATACGTAGATGAGCTGAATTAAGTGATCTCTCTTCTCTCACTGCTACATACGTAGGAGAGTTGAATTAACAGTTATATCTTCTCTCACTGGTATATACGAAGGAGAGCTGAATTAAGTGATATCTCTTCTCTCACTGCTATATACGTAGGACAGCTGACTTAACTGATGTCTCTTCTCTCACTGCTATATACGTAGGAGACCTGAATTAACTGATATCTCTCCTCTCACTGCTATATACGTAGGAGAGCTGAATTAACTGTTATATCTTCTTTCACTGCTATAAACGTAGGAGAGCTGAATTTAATGATATCTCTCCTCTCACTGCTATATACGTAGGAGAGCTGAATTAAGTAATCTCTCTTCTCTCACTGCTATATATGTAGTAGAGCTGACTTAACTGATGTCTCTTCTCTCACTGCTATATACGTAGGAGATCTGAATTAACTGTTATATCTTCTATAACTGCTTTATACGTATGAGAGCTGAATTAAGTGATCTCTCTTCTCTCATTGCTTTATACGTAGAGGAGCTGAATTAACTGTTATATCTTCTCTCACTGCTATATACGTAGGATAGCTGAATTAACTGATGTCTCTTCTCTCACTGCTTTATAAGTAGAAGAGCTGAATTAACTGATACATCTTCTCTCACTGCTATATACGTAGAAGAGCTGAATTAACTGATATATCTTCTCTCACTGCTATATACATAGGAGAGCCGAATTAAGTGATCTCTCTTCTCTCACTGCTATATACGTAGGAGAGCTTAATTAGCTGTTATATCGACTCTCACTGCTATATACGTAGGAGAGCCGAATTAATTGATACCTCTTCTCTCAATGCTATATACGCAGGAGAGCTGAATTAACTGACATATCTTCTCTCACTGCTATATACGTAGAGGAGCTGAATTAAGTGATCTCTCTTCTCTCACTGCTATATACGTAGGAGAGCTGAATTAATTGATATCTCTTCTCTCACTGCTACATACGTAGGAGAGCTAAATTAACAGTTCTATCTTCTCTAACTGCTATATACGTAGATGAGCTGAATTAAGTGATCTCTCTTCTCTCACTGCTACATACGTAGATGAGCTGAATTAAGTGATCTCTCTTCTCTCACTGCTACATACGTAGGAGAGTTGAATTAACAGTTATATCTTCTCTCACTGGTATATACGAAGGAGAGCTGAATTAAGTGATATCTCTTCTCTCACTGCTATATACGTAGGACAGCTGACTTAACTGATGTCTCTTCTCTCACTGCTATATACGTAGGAGACCTGAATTAACTGATATCTCTCCTCTCACTGCTATATACGTAGGAGAGCTGAATTAACTGTTATATCTTCTTTCACTGCTATAAACGTAGGAGAGCTGAATTTAATGATATCTCTCCTCTCACTGCTATATACGTAGGAGAGCTGAATTAAGTAATCTCTCTTCTCTCACTGCTATATATGTAGTAGAGCTGACTTAACTGATGTCTCTTCTCTCACTGCTATATACGTAGGAGATCTGAATTAACTGTTATATCTTCTATAACTGCTTTATACGTATGAGAGCTGAATTAAGTGATCTCTCTTCTCTCATTGCTTTATACGTAGAGGAGCTGAATTAACTGTTATATCTTCTCTCACTGCTATAAACGTAGAGGAGCTGAATTAAGTGATATCTCTTCTCTCATTGCTATATACGTAGGAGATCTGAATTAACTGTTATATCTTCTCTCACTGCTATATACGTAGGAGAGCCGAATTAAGTGATCTCTCTTCTCTCACTGCTATAAACGTAGGAGAGCTGAATTAGCTGTTATATCGTCTCTCACTGCTATATACGTAGGAGAGCCGAATTAATTGATACCTCTTCTCTCAATGCTATATACGTAGGAGAGCTGAATTAACTGACATATCTTCTCTCACTGCTATATACGTAGAGGAGCTGAATTAAGTGATCTCTCTTCTCTCACTGCTTTATACGTAGGAGAGCTGAATTAACTGTTATATCTTCTCTAACTGCTTTATACGTAGGAGAGCTGAATTAACTGATATATCTTCTTTCACTGCTATATACGTAGGAGAGCTAAATTAACTGATATCTCTCCTCTCACTGCAATATACGTAGGAGATCTGAATTAACTGTTATATCTTCTCTCACTGCTATATACGTAGGAGAGCTAAATTAAGTGATGTCTCTTATCTCACTGCTATATACGTAGAGGAGCTGAATTAACTGATATCTCTCCTCTCACTGCTATATACGTACGAGAGCTGAATTAAGTGATATCTCTTCTCTAACTGCTATATACGAAGGAGAGCCGAATTAACTGATATATCTTCTTTCACTGCTATATACGTAGGAGAGCTAAAGTAACTGATATATCTTCTTTCACTGTTATATACGTAGATGACCTGAATTAAGTGATATCTCTTCTCTAACTGCTATATACGTAGGAGAGCTGAATTAACTGATATATCTTCTCTCACTGCTTTGTACGTAGGAGAGCTGAATTAACTGTTATATCTTCTCTAACTGCTTTATACGTAGGAGAGCTGAATTAACTGATATATCTTCTCTCACTGCTATATACGTAGGAGAGCTGAATTAACTGTTATATCTTCTTTCACTGCTATATACGTAGAGGAGCTGAATTAAGTGATCTCTCTTCTCTCACTGCTATATACCTAGGAGAGCTGAATTAAGTTATATGTCTTCTCTCACTGCTATATATGTAGGAGAGCCGAATTAACTGATATCTCTTCTCTCACTGCTATATACGTAGGGGATCTGAATTAACTGAAATCTCTTCTTTCACTGCTATATACGTAGGAGAGGTGAATTAACTGATATCTCTTCTTTCAGTGCTATATACGCAGGAGAGCTGAATTAACTGATGTCTTTTCATTCACTGCTATCTATGTAGGAGAGCCGAATTAACTGATATCTCTTCTCTCACTGCTATATAAGTAGAGGAGCCGAATTAACTGATATCTCTTCTCTCACTGCTATATACGTAGGGGATCTGAATTAACTGAAATCACTTCTTTCACTGCTATATACGTAGGAGAGGTGAATTAACTGATATCTCTTCTTTCACTGCTATATACGTAGGAGAGCCGAATTAACTGATCTCTCTTCTCTCACTGCTATAAACGTAGGAGAGCGGAATTAACTGTTTTCTCTTCTCTCACTGCTATATATGTAGGAGAGCTGAATTAACTGATGTCCCTTCTCTCACTGCTATATATGTAGGGGAGCCGAATTAACTGAAGTCTCTTCTTTCAGTGCTATATACGCAGGAGAGCTGAATTAACTGATATCTCTTCTTTCACTGCTATACACGTAGGGGAGCTGAATTAACTGATGGCTCTCCTCTCACTGCTTTATACGTAGGAGAGCCGAATTAAGTGATATATCTTCTCTCACTGCTATATACGTAGGAGTGCTGAATTAACGGTTATATCTCCTCTCACTGTTATATACGTAAGAGAGCTGAATTAACGGTTATATCTTCTCTAAATGCTATAATATTAGAGGAGCTGAATTAAGTGATCTCTCTATTCTCACTGCTATATACGTAGGAGAGGTGAATTAACTGATATCTCTTCTTTCACTGCTATATACGTAGGAGAGCTGAATTAACTGGTATATCTTCTCTCACTGCTTTATACGTAGAGGAGCTGAATTAAGTGATCTCTCTTCTCTCACTGCTATATACGTAGGAGAGCTGAAGTAACTTATCTCTCTATTCACACTGCTATATACGTAGGAGAGCTGAATTAACTCATGTCTTTCCTCTCACTGCTTTATACGTAGGAGAGCTGAATTAAGTGATATGTCTTCTCTCACTGCTATATATGTAGGAGAGCCGAATTAAGTGATATGTCTTCTCTCAATGCTATATACGTAGAGGAGCCGAATTAACTGATATCTCTTCTCTCACTGCTATATACGTAGGGGATCTGAATTAACTGAAATCTCTTCTTTCACTGCTATATACGTAGGAGAGGTGAATTAACTGATATCTCTTCTTTCACTGCTATATACTTAGAGGAGCTGAATTAAGTGATATCTCTTCTCTCACTGCTATATACGTAGGAGATCTGAATTAACTGTTATATCTTCTCTAACTGCTATATACGTAGAGGAGCTGAATTAACTGTTATATCTTCTCTCACTGCTATATACGTAGGAGAGCTGAATTAACTGTTATATCTTCTTTCACTGCTATATACGTAGAGGAGCCGAATTAAGTGATCTCTCTTCTCTCACTGCTATATACGTAGGGGATCTGAATTAACTGAAATCACTTCTTTCACTGCTATATACGTAGGAGAGGTGAATTAACTGATATCTCTTCTTTCACTGCTATATACGTAGGAGAGCCGAATTAACTGATCTCTCTTCTCTCACTGCTATAAACGTAGGAGAGCGGAATTAACTGTTGTCTCTTCTCTCACTGCTATATATGTAGGAGAGCTGAATCAACTGATGTCCCTTCTCTCACTGCTATATATGTAGGGGAGCCGAATTAACTGAAGTCTCTTCTTTCAGTGCTATATACGCAGGAGAGCTGAATTAACGGATGTGTCTTCTTTCACTGCTATACACGTAGGGGAGCTGAATTAACTGATGGCTCTCCTCTCACTGCTTTATACGTAGGAGAGCCGAATTAAGTGATATATCTACTCTCACTGCTATATACGTAGGAGTGCTGAATTAACGGTTATATCTCCTCTCACTGTTATATACGTAAGAGAGCTGAATTAACGGTTATATCTTCTCTAAATGCTATAATATTAGAGGAGCTGAATTAAGTGATCTCTCTATTCTCACTGCTATATACGTAGGAGAGGTGAATTAACTGATATCTCTTCTTTCACTGCTATATACGTAGGAGAGCTGAATTAACTGGTATATCTTCTCTCACTGCTTTATACGTAGAGGAGCTGAATTAAGTGATCTCTCTTCTCTCACTGCTATATACGTAGGAGAGCTGAAGTAACTTATCTCTCTATTCACACTGCTATATACGTAGGAGAGCTGAATTAACTCATGTCTTTCCTCTCACTGCTTTATACGTAGGAGAGCTGAATTAACTCATGTCTCTTCTTTCACAGCTATATACGTAGGAGAGCCGAATTAAGTGATATGTCTTCTCTCAATGCTATATACGTAGGGGAGCCGAATTAACTGATATCTCTTCTCTCACTGCTATATACGTAGGGGATCTGAATTAACTGAAATCTCTTCTTTCACTGCTATATACGTAGGAGAGGTGAATTAACTGATATCTCTTCTTTCAGTGCTATATACGTAGAGGAGCTGAATTAACTGTTATATCTTCTCTAACTGCTATATACGTAGAGGAGCTGAATTAACTGTTATATCTTCTCTCATTGCTATATACGTAGGAGAGCTGAATTAAGTGATATGTCTTCTCTCACTGCTATATATGTAGGAGAGCCGAATTAAGTGATATGTCTTCTCTCAATGCTATATACGTAGAGGAGCCGAATTAACTGATATCTCTTCTCTCACTGCTATATACGTAGGGGATCTGAATTAACTGAAATCTCTTCTTTCACTGCTATATACGTAGGAGAGGTGAATTAACTGATATCTCTTCTTTCACTGCTATATACGTAGAGGAGCTGAATTAAGTGATATCTCTTCTCTCACTGCTATATACGTAGGAGATCTGAATTAACTGTTATATCTTCTCTAACTGCTATATACGTAGAGGAGCTGAATTAACTGTTATATCTTCTCTCACTGCTTTATACGTAGGAGAGCTGAATTAACTGTTATATCTTCTTTCACTGCTATATACGTAGAGGAGCTGAATTAAGTGATCTCTCTTCTCTCACTGCTATATACCCAGGAGAGCTGAATTAAGTGATATGTCTTCTCTCACTGCTATATATGTAGGAGAGCCGAATTAAGTGATATGTCTTCTCTCAATGCTATATACGTAGAGGAGCCGAATTAACTGATATCTCTTCTCTCACTGCTATATACGTAGGGGATCTGACTTAACTGAAATCTCTTCTTTCACTTCTATATACGTAGGAGAGGTGAATTAACTGATATCTCTTCTTTCACTGCTATATACGTAGGAGAGCCGAATTAACTGAAATCTCTTCTTTCACTGCTATATACGTAGGAGAGGTGAATTAAGTGATATCTCTTCTTTCATTTCTATATACGCAGGAGAGCTGAATTAACTGATGTCTCTTCTTTCACTGCTATATGTGTAGGAGAGCCGAATTAACTGATACCTCTTCTCTCACTGCTATATAAGTAGAGGAGCCGAATTAACTGATATCTCTTCTCTCACTGCTATATACGTAGGGGATCTGAAATAACTGAAATCTCTTCTTTCACTGCTATATACGTAGGAGAGGTGAATTAACTGATATCTCTTCTTTCACTGCTATATACGTAGGAGGTGCCGAATTAACTGATCTCTCTTCTCTCACTGCTATATACGTAGGAGAGCTGAATTAACTGATGTCCCTTCTCTCACTGCTATATACGTAGGGGAGCCGAATTAATTGAAGTCTCTTCTTTCAGTGCTATATACGCAGGAGAGCTGAATTAACTGATGTCTCTTCTCTCACTGCTATATACGTAGGAGAGCTGAATTAACTGTTATATCTTCTCTAACTGCTTTATAAGTAGGAGAACTGAATTAACTGATATATCTTCTCTCACTGCTATATACGTAGGAGAGCCGAATTAAGTGATATCTCTTCTCTCAATGCTATATATGTAGGAGAGCTGAATTAAGTGATATCCCTTCTCTCACTGCTATATACGTAGGGGAGCCGAATTAACTGAAGTCTTTTCTTTCAGTGCTATATACGCAGGAGAGCTGAATTAACTGATGTGTCTTCTTTCACTGCTATACACGTAGGGGAGCTGAATTAACTGATGGCTCTCCTCTCACTGCTTTATACGTAGGGGAGCCGAATTAAGTGATATATCTTCTCTCACTGCTATATACGTAGGAGAGCTGAATTAACGGTTATATCTCCTCTCACTGTTATATACGTAAGAGAGCTGAATTAACGGTTATATCTTCTCTAAATGCTATAATATCAGAGGAGCTGAATTAAGTGATCTCTCTATTCTCACTGCTATATACGTAGGAGAGCTGAATTAACTGGTATGTCTTCTCTCACTGCTTTATACGTAGAGGAGCTGAATTAAGTGATCTCTCTTCTCTCACTGCTATATACGTAGGAGAGCTGAAGTAACTTATCTCTCTATTCACACTGCTATATACGTAGGAGAGCTGAATTAACTCATGTCTCTTCTCTCACTGCTATATACGTAGGAGAGCTGAATCAACTGATGTCTCTTCTCTCAGTTCTATATACGTAGGAGAGCTGAAGTAACTTATTTATCTTCTTTAACAGCTATATACGTAGGAGAGCCGAATTAAGTGATCTCTATTCTTTCACTGTTATATACGTAGGAGAGCCGAATTAAGTGACATCTCTTCTCTCAGTGCTATATAGGTAGGAGAGCCGAATTAAGTGATATCTCTTCTCTCAATGCTATATACGTAGGAGAGCCGAATTAAGTGATATCTCTTCTCTCACTGCTATCTACGTAGGAGAGCTGAATTAACTGATACCTCTCCTTTCAGTGCTTTATACGTAAGAGAGCTGAATTAATTGATATCTCTTCTCTCACTGCTGTATACGTAGGGGAGCTGAATTAACTGATGTCTCTTATTTCACTGCTATATACGTAGGAAAGCCGAATTAACTGATATCTCTTCTCTCACTGTTATATATGTAGGAGAGCCGAATTAACTGATGTCTCTTCTCGCACTGCTATATACGTAGGAGAGCTGAAATAACTGATATCTCTTCTCTCACTGCTATATATGTAGGAGAGCCAAATTAACTGATGTCTCTTCTCTCACTGCTATATACGTAGGAGAGCTGAATTAACTGATGTCTCTTCTTTCACTGCTATATACGTAGGAGATCTGAATTAACTGGTGTCTCTTCTTTCACTGCTATATATGTAGGAGAGCCAAATTAACTGATGTCTCTTCTCTCACTGCTATATATTGAGGAGAGCTGAATTAACTGATGTCTCTTCTTTCACTGCTATATACGTAGGAGATCTGAATTAACTGGTGTCTCTTCTTTCACTGCTATATACGTAGGGGAGCTGAATTAAGTGATCTCTCTTCTCTCACTGCTATATACGTAGTAGAGCTGACTTAACTCATGTCTCTTCTCTCACTGCTATATACGTAGGAGATCTGATTTAACTGTTATATCTTCTCTAACTGTTTTATACGTAGAGGAGCTGAATTAAGTGATCTCCCTTCTCTCTCTGCTATATACGTAGAGGTGCTGAATTAAGCGATCTCTCTTCTCTCACTGCTATATACGTAGAGGATTGAAATTAACTGTTATATCTTCTTTCACTGCTATATACGTAGAGGAGCTGAATTAACTGTTTTATCTTCTCTCACTGCTATATACGTAGAGGAGCCGAACTAACTGATGTCTCTTCTTTCACTGCTATATAGATAGAGGAGCTGAATTAAATGATATCTCTTCTCTCACTGCTATATACGTAGGGGAGCTGAATTAACTGATGTCTCTTCTCTCACTGCTTTATACGTAGAGGAGCTGAATTAAGTGATCTCTCTTCTCTCACTGCTATATATGTAGTAGAGCTGACTTAACTGATGTCTCTTCTCTCACTGCTATATACGTAGGAGATCTGAATTAACTGTTATATCTTCTCTAACTGCTTTATACTTAGAGGAGCTGAATTAGGTGATCTCTCTTCTCTCACTGCTATATACGTAGAGGAGCTGAATTAAGCGATCTCTCTTCTCTCACTGCTATATACGTAGAGGATTGAAATTAACTGTTATATCTTCTCTAACTGCTATATACGTAGAGGAGCTGAATTAATTGTTATATCTTCTTTCACTGCTATATACGTAGAGGAGCTGAATTAACTGTTTTATCTTCTCTCACTGCTATATACGTAGAGGAGCCGAACTAACTGATGTCTCTTCTCTCACTGCTATATACGTAGGGGAGCTGAATTAACTGATGTCTCTTCTCTCACTGCTATATACGTAGAGGAGCTGAATTAAGTGATCTCTCTTCTCTCACTGCTATATATGTAGTAGAGCTGACTTAACTGATGTCTCTTCTCTCACTGCTATATACGTAGAGGAGCTGAATTAAGCGATCTCTCTTCTCTCACTGCTATATACGTAGAGGAGCTGAATAAAGCGATCTCTCTTTTCTCACTGCTATATACGTAGAGGATCTGAATTAACTGTTTTATCTTCTTTCACTGCTTTATACGAAGGAGAGCTGAATTAACTGATATATCTTCTCTCACTGATACTTTCCACCACCAGGGTCTCAGGCTTTTTTCTTGGGGCCTTCAGAACTTCACCTGTTGAAAGTCTCTACATCGAAGCTGATGAGCCATCTCTTGAAGATCGGCGCATCAAGCTAGCACTTCAATATATCACTAAACAAAAATCTTACCCTTCCTATCCGCCTACAACTGCGTATTCAATCCAGAATACCAGCAGTTGTATAACTCAAAACCTAAAGCTATTCCACCACTCGGTATCAGACTTCAACAACATGTTGAAGATTCTGATATCGACCTAAAAACAATAGCAGAGCACGGTCTGCTTGTCACTGCACCATGGCAGGTGGTCAGACCCCGTGTCAACCTCTCTCTATCTACTCATAAAAATGCAAATACAGACCAATTAATATTTCAACATGCATTGTTTGATCTGCGTGATTTTTTTGCAGATTATAAACCAATTTACACTGACGGTTCTAAGGATGGATCCAATCAATCATTCTTAAGGCCGTCCATCATATTAAAAACTCAACCCCTAATAATTACATTATTTTTTCCGATTCACTTTCTTGCCTACAAGCAATTAAAAACTGTAAGAGTGATCACCCAATTATCAGGGATATTTTATTACTTCATAATTCTTGTCTCCAATGCGACATCGTCTTCTGCTGGCTTCCTAGCCATATGGGTATAAGAGGTAATAACAAAGCTGACTCAGTTGCTAAATCAGCATTAAACCTCAAACATATTTCTCCTATCAAAGTTCCATATACGGATTCCAAACCTGCTATTAAATCTTACATTAAACAACGTTGGAAGTCCCAATGGGACCAACAACATCATAACAAACTTCACACTATTCAATCTCATTTAGGTTACAAATCTCTATCCTCTTTTACCCGGCAGGAAGCTTGTGTCCTACGACGATGTCGTATTGGACACTCTCATCTTACTCACTCATATCTTTTAAAGGGGGAAGATCCCCCGGTATGTATACCCTGTCAGTGTCCTCTCACAATCAATCACATTCTATGTGAGTGTTGGGACACTGCACGAATAAGGGAAACTTTTTATCCTTCTATTTCAATTAATCAAGTTTTTACTCATTTCGGTGAGCATCGTGTTTTAGATTTTTTGAAGGCTATACACATTATTGACAAATTGTAAATTTTAACTTTTCATTATCAGCTTTTATTCAAATGTTGATAATACGCTGATGTTTTTACGGCCTTCGTGCCGTGTTTTGTTTTTCAATTGCAATTTTGCTCTTTAAATTAGGCAAATAAATTAAATATCTCACCGTGAATGGCTGCAATACTGCCGAAGCGGCGTTAAACAATAACTCACTCACTCACTCTCACTGCTATATACGTAAGAGAGCTGAATTAAGTGTTATCTCTATTCTATCACCGCTATATATTTAGGAGAGCCGAATTAGCTAATGTCTCTTTTCTCACTGCTATAAATGTAGGAGAGCTGAATTAAGTGATGTCTCTTTTCTCACTGATATATACGTAGGAGAGCTGAATTAAGTGATACCTCTCCTCTCACTGCTATATACGTAGGAGAGCCGAATTAAGTGATATCTCTTCTCTCAATGCTATATGTAGGAGAGCTAAAGTAACTGATATATCTTCTTTCACTGCTATATACGTAGATGACCTGAATTAAGTGATCTCTCTTCCCTCACTGCTATATACGTAGGAGAGCTGAATTAACTGATGTCTCTTCTCTCACTGCTATATACGTAGGAGAGCTGAATTAACTGTTATATTTTCTCTAACTGCTTTATAAGTAGGAGAGCTGGATTAACTGATACATCTTCTCTCAGTGCTATATACGTAGGAGAGCTGAATTAACTGATATATCTTCTCTCACTGCTATATACGTAGGAGAGCCGAATTTAGTGATCTCTCTTCTCTCACTGTTATATACGTAGGAGAGCTGAATTAGCTGTTATATCGTCTCTCACTGCTATATACGTAGGAGAGCCGAATTAATTGATACCTCTTCGCTCAATGCTATATACGTAGGAGAGCTGAATTAACTGACATATCTTCTCTCACTGCTATATACGTAGAGGAGCTGAATTAAGTGATCTCTCTTCTCTCACTGCTTTATACGTAGGAGAGCTGAATTAACTGTTATATCTTCTCTAACTGCTTTATACGCAGGAGAGCTGAATTAACTGATATATCTTCTTTCACTGCTATATACGTAGGAGAGCTAAATTAACTGATATCTCTCCTCTCACTGCTATATACGTAGGAGATCTGAATTAACTGTTATATCTTCTCTCACTGCTATATACGTAGGAGAGCTAAATTAAGTGATGTCTCTTATCTCACTGCTATATACGTAGAGGAGCTGAATTAACTGAAATCTCTCCTCTCACTGCTATATACGTACGAGAGCTGAATTAAGTGATATCTCTTCTCTAACTGCTATATACGTAGGAGAGCCGAATTAAGTGATATCTCTTCTCTCAATGCTATATACGTAGGAGAGCTAAAGTAACTGATATATCTTCTTTCACTGCTATATACGTAGATGACCTGAATTAAGTGATCTCTCTTCTCTCACTGCTATATACGTAGGAGAGCTGAATTAACTGATGTCTCTTCTCTCACTGCTATATACGTAGAGGAGCTGAATTAACTGTTATATCTTCCCTCACTGCTATAAACGTAGAGGAGCTGAATTAACTGTTATATCTTCTCTTACTGCTTTATAAGTAGGAGAGCTGAATTAAGTGATCACTCTTCTCTCACTGCTATATACGTAGGAGAGCTGAATTAACTGATATATCTTCTCTAACTGCTATATACGTAGGAGAGCCGAATTAAGTGATCTCTCTTCTCTCTCTGCTATATACGTAGGAGAGCTGAATTAGCTGTTATATCGTCTCTCACTGCTTTATACGTAGGAGAGCCGAATTAAGTGATATCTCTTCTCTCAATGCTATATACGTAGGAGAGCTGAATTAACTGATATATCATCTCTCACTGCTATATACGTAGAGGAGCTGAATTAAGTGATCTCTCTTCTCTCACTGCTATATACGTAGGAGAGCTGAATTAACTGATTTCTCTTCTCTCACTGCTATATACGTAGAGGAGCTGAATTAACTGTTATATCTTCCCTCACTGCTATAAACGTAGAGGAGCTGAATTTACTGATATCTCTTCTCTCACTGCTATATACGTAGGAAAGCTGAATTAAGTGATCTCTCTTCTCTCACTGCTATATACGTAGGAGAGCTGAATTAGCTGTTATATCGTCTCTCACTGCTTTATACGTAGGAGAGCCGAATTAAGTGATATCTCTTCTCTCAATGCTATATACGTAGGAGAGCTGAATTAACTGATATATCATCTCTCACTGCTATATACGTAGAGGAGCTGAATTAACTGTTATATCTTCCCTCACTGCTATAAACGTAGAGGAGCTGAATTTACTGATATCTCTTCTCTCACTGCTATATACGTAGGAAAGCTGAATTAAGTGATCTCTCTTCTCTCACTGCTATATATGTAGTAGAGCTGACTTAACTGATGTCTCTTCTCTCACTGCTATATACGTAGGAGATTTGAATTAACTGTTATATCTTCTCTAACTGCTTTATAAGTATGAGAGCTGAATTAAGTGATCTCTCTTCTCTCATTGCTTTATACGTAGAGGAGCTGAATTAAGCGATCTCTTTTCTCTCACTGCTATATACGTAGAGGAACTGAATTAACTGTTATATCTTATATCACTGCTATAATCGTAGAGGAGCTGAATTAAGTGATATCTCCTCTCTCAATGCTATATACGTAGGAGAGCTGACTTAACTGTTATATCTTCTCTAACTGCTTTATACGTAGGAGAGCTGAATTAACTGATATATCTTCTTTCACTGCTATATACGTAGGAGAGCTAAATTAACTGATATCTCTCCTCTCACTGCTATATACGTAGGAGAGCTGAATTAACTGATGTCTCTTATCTCACTGCTATATACGTACGAGAGCTGAATTAAGTGTTATCTCTTCTCTCACTGCTATCTACGTACGAGAGCTGAATTAAGTGATATCTCTTCTCTAACTGCTATATACGTAGGAGAGCTAAATTAAGTGATGTCTCTTATCTCACTGCTATATACGTAGAGGAGCTGAATTAACTGAAATCTCTCCTCTCACTGCTATATACGTACGAGAGCTGAATTAAGTGATATCTCTTCTCTAACTGCTATATACGTAGGAGAGCCGAATTAAGTGATATCTCTTCTCTCAATGCTATATACGTAGGAGAGCTAAAGTAACTGATATATCTTCTTTCACTGCTATATACGTAGATGACCTGAATTAAGTGATCTCTCTTCTCTCACTGCTATATACGTAGGAGAGCTGAATTAACTGATGTCTCTTCTCTCACTGCTATATACGTAGAGGAGCTGAATTAACTGTTATATCTTCCCTCACTGCTATAAACGTAGAGGAGCTGAATTAACTGTTATATCTTCTCTTACTGCTTTATAAGTAGGAGAGCTGAATTAAGTGATCACTCTTCTCTCACTGCTATATACGTAGGAGAGCTGAATTAACTGATATATCTTCTCTAACTGCTATATACGTAGGAGAGCCGAATTAAGTGATCTCTCTTCTCTCTCTGCTATATACGTAGGAGAGCTGAATTAGCTGTTATATCGTCTCTCACTGCTTTATACGTAGGAGAGCCGAATTAAGTGATATCTCTTCTCTCAATGCTATATACGTAGGAGAGCTGAATTAACTGATATATCATCTCTCACTGCTATATACGTAGAGGAGCTGAATTAAGTGATCTCTCTTCTCTCACTGCTATATACGTAGGAGAGCTGAATTAACTGATTTCTCTTCTCTCACTGCTATATACGTAGAGGAGCTGAATTAACTGTTATATCTTCCCTCACTGCTATAAACGTAGAGGAGCTGAATTTACTGATATCTCTTCTCTCACTGCTATATACGTAGGAAAGCTGAATTAAGTGATCTCTCTTCTCTCACTGCTATATACGTAGGAGAGCTGAATTAGCTGTTATATCGTCTCTCACTGCTTTATACGTAGGAGAGCCGAATTAAGTGATATCTCTTCTCTCAATGCTATATACGTAGGAGAGCTGAATTAACTGATATATCATCTCTCACTGCTATATACGTAGAGGAGCTGAATTAAGTGATCTCTCTTCTCTCACTGCTATATACGTAGGAGAGCTGAATTAACTGATTTCTCTTCTCTCACTGCTATATACGTAGAGGAGCTGAATTAACTGTTATATCTTCCCTCACTGCTATAAACGTAGAGGAGCTGAATTTACTGATATCTCTTCTCTCACTGCTATATACGTAGGAAAGCTGAATTAAGTGATCTCTCTTCTCTCACTGCTATATATGTAGTAGAGCTGACTTAACTGATGTCTCTTCTCTCACTGCTATATACGTAGGAGATTTGAATTAACTGTTATATCTTCTCTAACTGCTTTATAAGTATGAGAGCTGAATTAAGTGATCTCTCTTCTCTCATTGCTTTATACGTAGAGGAGCTGAATTAAGCGATCTCTTTTCTCTCACTGCTATATACGTAGAGGAACTGAATTAACTGTTATATCTTATATCACTGCTATAATCGTAGAGGAGCTGAATTAAGTGATATCTCCTCTCTCAATGCTATATACGTAGGAGAGCTGAATTAACTGTTATATCTTCTCTAACTGCTTTATACGTAGGAGAGCTGAATAAACTGATATATCTTCTTTCACTGCTATATACGTAGGAGAGCTAAATTAACTGATATCTCTCCTCTCACTGCTATATACGTAGGAGAGCTGAATTAACTGATGTCTCTTATCTCACTGCTATATACGTACGAGAGCTGAATTAAGTGTTATCTCTTCTCTCACTGCTATCTACGTACGAGAGCTGAATTAAGTGATATCTCTTCTCTAACTGCTATGTACGTAGGAGAGCTGAATTAACTGATATATCTTCTCTCACTGCTCTATACGTAGGAGAGCTAAATTAACAGTTCTATCTTTTCTGACTGCGTTATACGTAGAGGAGCTGAATTATGTGATCTCTCTTCTCGCACTGCTATATACGTAGGAGAGCTGAATTAACTGTTATATTTTCTCTAACTGCTTTATAAGTAGGAGAGCTGAATTAACTGATACATATTCTCTCACTGCTATATACGTAGGAGAGCTGAATTAACTGTTATATCTTATCTTACTGCTTTATAAGTAGGAGAGCTGAATTAAGTGATAAATCTTCTCTCACTGCTATGTACGTAGGAGAGCCGAATTAAGTGATCTCTCTTCTCTCATTGCTATATACGTAGGAGAGCTGAATTAGCTGTTATATCGTCTCTCACTGCTATATACGTAGGAGAGCCGAATTAAGTGATATCTCTTCTCTCAATGCTATATACGTAGGAGAGCTGAATTAACTGATATATCATTTCTCACTGCTATATACGTAGAGGAGCTGAATTAAGTGATCTCTCTTCTCTCACTGCTATATACGTAGGAGAGCTGAATTAACTGATGTCTCTTCTCTCACTGCTATATACGTAGAGGAGCTGAATTAACTGTTATATCTTCCCTCACTGCTATAAACGTAGAGGAGCTGAATTAAGTGATATCTCTTCTCTCAATACTATATACGTAGGAGAGCTGAATTTACTGATATCTCTTCTCTCACTGCTATATACGTAGGAAAGCTGAATTAAGTGATCTCTCTTCTCTCACTGCTATATATGTAGTAGAGCTGACTTAACTGATGTCTCTTCTCTCACTGCTATATACGAAGGAGATCTGAATTAACTGTTATATCTTCTCTAACTGCTTTATACGTATGAGAGCTGAATTAAGTGATCTCTCTTCTCTCATTGCTTTATACGTAGAGGAGCTGAATTAAGCGATCTCTCTTCTCTCACTCCTATATACGTAGAGGAGCTGAATTAACTGTTATATCGTCTCTCACTGCTATAATCGTAGAGGAGCTGAATTAAGTGATATCTCCTCTCTCAATGCTATATACGTAGGAGAGCTGAATTAACTGTTATATCTTCTCTAACTGCTTTATACGTAGGAGAGCTGAATTAACTGATATATATTATCTTTCACTGCTATATACGTAGGAGAGCTAATTTAACTGATATCTCTCCTCTCACTGCTATATACGTAGGAGAGCTGAATTAACTGATGTCTCTTATCTCACTGCTATATACGTACGAGAGCTGAATTAAGTGATATCTCTTCTCTCACTGCTATATACGTAGGAGAGCTGAATTTACTGATATCTCTTCTCTCACTGCTATATACGTAGGAAAGCTGAATTAAGTGATCTCTCTTCTCTCACTGCTATATATGTAGTAGAGCTGACTTAACTGATGTCTCTTCTCTCACTGCTATATACGTAGGAGATTTGAAT
The DNA here is from genome assembly GCA_936450465.1 of Gibbula magus. Lineage (NCBI taxonomy): Eukaryota > Metazoa > Mollusca > Gastropoda > Trochida > Trochidae > Gibbula > Gibbula magus. The sequence goes on from OW388305.1 coordinate 68,852,641, forward strand.
TAACTGTTATATCTTCTCTAACTGCTTTATAAGTATGAGAGCTGAATTAAGTGATCTCTCTTCTCTCATTGCTTTATACGTAGAGGAGCTGAATTAAGCGATCTCTTTTCTCTCACTGCTATATACGTAGAGGAACTGAATTAACTGTTATATCTTATATCACTGCTATAATCGTAGAGGAGCTGAATTAAGTGATATCTCCTCTCTCAATGCTATATACGTAGGAGAGCTGAATTAACTGTTATATCTTCTCTAACTGCTTTATACGTAGGAGAGCTGAATTAACTGATATATCTTCTTTCACTGCTATATACGTAGGAGAGCTAAATTAACTGATATCTCTCCTCTCACTGCTATATACGTAGGAGAGCTGAATTAACTGATGTCTCTTATCTCACTGCTATATACGTACGAGAGCTGAATTAAGTGTTATCTCTTCTCTCACTGCTATCTACGTACGAGAGCTGAATTAAGTGATATCTCTTCTCTAACTGCTATATACGTAGGAGAGCTGAATTAACTGATATATCTTCTCTAACTGCTTTATAAGTAGGAGAGCTGAATTAACTGATACATATTCTCTCACTGCTATATACGTAGGAGAGCTGAATTAACTGTTATATTTTCTCTAACTGCTTTATAAGTAGGAGAGCTGAATTAACTGATACATATTCTCTCACTGCTATATACGTAGGAGAGCTGAATTAACTGTTATATCTTCTCTTACTGCTTTATAAGTAGGAGAGCTGAATTAACTGATAAATCTTCTCTCACTGCTATGTACGTAGGAGAGCCGAATTAAGTGATCTCTCTTCTCTCACTGCTATATACGTAGGAGAGCTGAATTAGCTGTTATATCGTCTCTCACTGCTATATACGTAGGAGAGCCGAATTAAGTGATATCTCTTCTCTCAATGCTATATACGTAGGAGAGCTGAATTAATCGATAAATCATTTCTCACTGCTATATACGTAGAGGAGCTGAATTAAGTGATCTCTCTTCTCTCACTGCAATATACGTAGGAGAGCTGAATTAACTGATGTCTCTTCTCTCACTGCTATATACGTAGAGGAGCTGAATTAAGTGATCTCTCTTCTCTCACTGCTATATATGTAGTAGAGCTGACTTAACTGATGTCTCTTCTCTCACTGCTATATACGAAGGAGATCTGAATTAACTGTTATATCTTCTCTAACTGCTTTATACGTATGAGAGCTGAATTAAGTGATCTCTCTTCTCTCATTGCTTTATACGTAGAGGAGCTGAATTAAGCGATCTCTCTTCTCTCACTGCTATATACGTAGAGGAGCTGAATTAACTGTTATATCTTCTCTCACTGCTATAATCGTAGAGGAGCTGAATTAAGTGATATCTCCTCTCTCAATGCTATATACGTAGGAGAGCTGAATTAACTGATATATCTTCTCTAACTGCTTTATACGTAGGAGAGCTGAATTAACTGATATATATTATCTTTCACTGCTATATACGTAGGAGAGCTAATTTAACTGATATCTCTCCTCTCACTGCTATATACGTAGGAGAGCTGAATTAACTGATGTCTCTTATCTCACTGCTATATACGTACGAGAGCTGAATTAAGTGATATCTCTTCTCTCACTGCTATATACGTAGGAGAGCTGAATTTACTGATATCTCTTCTCTCACTGCTATATACGTAGGAAAGCTGAATTAAGTGATCTCTCTTCTCTCACTGCTATATATGTAGTAGAGCTGACTTAACTGATGTCTCTTCTCTCACTGCTATATACGTAGGAGATTTGAATTAACTGTTATATCTTCTCTAACTGCTTTATAAGTATGAGAGCTGAATTAAGTGATCTCTCTTCTCTCATTGCTTTATACGTAGAGGAGCTGAATTAAGCGATCTCTTTTCTCTCACTGCTATATACGTAGAGGAACTGAATTAACTGTTATATCTTATATCACTGCTATAATCGTAGAGGAGCTGAATTAAGTGATATCTCCTCTCTCAATGCTATATACGTAGGAGAGCTGAATTAACTGTTATATCTTCTCTAACTGCTTTATACGTAGGAGAGCTGAATTAACTGATATATCTTCTTTCACTGCTATATACGTAGGAGAGCTAAATTAACTGATATCTCTCCTCTCACTGCTATATACGTAGGAGAGCTGAATTAACTGATGTCTCTTATCTCACTGCTATATACGTACGAGAGCTGAATTAAGTGTTATCTCTTCTCTCACTGCTATCTACGTACGAGAGCTGAATTAAGTGATATCTCTTCTCTAACTGCTATATACGTAGGAGAGCTGAATTAACTGATATATCTTCTCTAACTGCTTTATAAGTAGGAGAGCTGAATTAACTGATACATATTCTCTCACTGCTATATACGTAGGAGAGCTGAATTAACTGTTATATTTTCTCTAACTGCTTTATAAGTAGGAGAGCTGAATTAACTGATACATATTCTCTCACTGCTATATACGTAGGAGAGCTGAATTAACTGTTATATCTTCTCTTACTGCTTTATAAGTAGGAGAGCTGAATTAACTGATAAATCTTCTCTCACTGCTATGTACGTAGGAGAGCCGAATTAAGTGATCTCTCTTCTCTCACTGCTATATACGTAGGAGAGCTGAATTAGCTGTTATATCGTCTCTCACTGCTATATACGTAGGAGAGCCGAATTAAGTGATATCTCTTCTCTCAATGCTATATACGTAGGAGAGCTGAATTAATCGATTCATCATTTCTCACTGCTATATACGTAGAGGAGCTGAATTAAGTGATCTCTCTTCTCTCACTGCTATATACGTAGGAGAGCTGAATTAACTGATGTCTCTTCTCTCACTGCTATATACGTAGAGGAGCTGAATTAACTGTTATATCTTCCCTCACTGCTATAAACGTAGAGAAGCTGAATTAAGTGATATCTCTTCTCTCAATACTATATACGTAGGAGAGCTGAATTTACTGATATCTCTTCTCTCACTGCTATATACGTAGGAAAGCTGAATTAAGTGATCTCTCTTCTCTCACTGCTATATATGTAGTAGAGCTGACTTAACTGATGTCTCTTCTCTCACTGCTATATACGTAGGAGATCTGAATTAACTGTTATATCTTCTCTAACTGCTTTATACGTATGAGAGCTGAATTAAGTGATCTCTCTTCTCTCATTGCTTTATACGTAGAGGAGCTGAATTAAGCGATCTCTCTTCTCTCACTGCTATATACGTAGAGGAGCTGAATTAACTGTTATATCTTCTCTCACTGCTATAATCGTAGAGGAGCTGAATTAAGTGATATCTCCTCTCTCAATGCTACATAAGTAGGAGAGCTGAATTAACTGTTATATCTTCTCTAACTGCTTTATACGTAGGAGAGCTGAATTAACTGATATATCTTCTTTCACTGCTATATACGTAGGAGAGCTAATTTAACTGATATCTCTCCTCTCACTGCTATATACGTAGGAGAGCTGAATTAACTGATGTCTCTTATCTCACTGCTATATACGTACGAGAGCTGAATTAAGTGATATCTCTTCTCTCACTGCTATCTACGTACGAGAGCTGAATTAAGTGATATCTCTTCTCTAACTGCTATATACGTAGGAGAGCTGAATTAACTGATATATCTTCTCTCACTGCCTTATACGTAGGAGAGCTAAATTAACAGTTCTATCTTCTCTGACTGCGTTATACGTAGAGGAGCTGAATTAAGTGATCTCTCTTCTCGCACTGCTATATACGTAGAGGAGCTGAATTAACTGTTATATCTTCTCTCACTGGTATATACGTAGGAGAGCCGAATTAAGTGATCTCTCTTCTCCCGCTGCTATATACGTAGGAAAGCTGAATTAAGTGATATCTCTTCTCTCACTGCTTTATACGTACGAGAGCTGAATTAAGTGATATCTCTTCTTTAACTGCTATATACGTAGGAGAGCTGAATTAACTGATATATCTTCTCTCACTGCCTTATACGTAGGAGAGCTAAATTAACAGTTCTATCTTCTCTGACTGCGTTATACGTAGAGGAGCTGAATTAAGTGATCTCTCTTCTCTCACTGCTACATACGTAGGAGAGCTGAATTAACAGTTATATCTTATCTCACTGGTATATACGTAGAAGTCCTGAATTAAGTCATGTCTCATTTCTCACTGCTATATACGTAGGAGAGCTGAATTAAGTGATCTCTCTTCTCTCAATGCTTTATACGTAGAGGAGCTGAATTAAGCGATCTCTCTTCTCTCACTGCTATATACGTAGAGGAGCTGAATTAACTGTTATATCTTCTCTCACTGCTATAAACGTAGAGGAGCTGAATTAAGTGATATCTCTTCTCTCAATGCTATATACGTAGGAGAGCTGAATTAACTGTTATATCTTCTCTAACTGCTTTATACGTAGGAGAGCTGAATTAACTGATATATCTTCTCTCACTGCTATATACGTAGGAGAGCTGAATTAACTGTTATATCTTCTCTAACTGCTTTATACGTATGAGAGCTGAATTAAGTGATCTCTCTTCTCTCATTGCTTTATACGTAGAGGAGCTGAATTAAGCGATCTCTCTTCTCTCACTGCTATATACGTAGAGGAGCTGAATTAACTGTTATATCTTCTCTCACTCCTATAATCGTAGAGGAGCTGAATTAAGTGATATCTCCTCTCTCAATGCTATATACGTAGGAGAGCTGAATTAACTGTTATATCTCCTCTCACTGCTATATACGTACGAGAGCTGAATTAACTGATGTCTCTTATCTCACTGCTATATACGTTCGAGAGCTGAATTAAGTGATATCTCTTCTCTCACTGCTATCTACGTACGAGAGCTGAATTAAGCGATCTCTCTTCTCTCACTGCTATATACGTAGAGGAGCTGAATTAACTGTTATATCTTCTCTCACTGCTATAAACGTAGAGGAGCTGAATTAAGTGATATCTCTTCTCTCAATGCTATATACGTAGGAGAGCTGAATTAACTGTTATATCTTCTCTCACTGCTTTATACGTAGGAGAGCTGAATTAACTGATATATCTTCTCTCACTGCTATATACGTAGGAGAGCTGAATTAACTGTTATATCTTCTTTCACTGCTATATACGTAGAGGAGCTGAATTAAGTGATCTCTCTTCTCTCACTGCTATATACCTTGGAGAGCTGAATTAAGTTATATGTCTTCTCACACTGCTATATATGTAGGAGAGCCGAATTAAGTGATATGTCTTCTCTCAATGCTATATACGTAGAGGAGCCGAATTAACTGATATCTCTTCTCTCACTGCTATATACGTAGGGGATCTGAATTAACTGAAATCTCTTCTTTCACTGCTATATACGTAGGAGAGCCGAATTAACTGAAATCTCTTCTTTCACTGCTATATACGTAGGAGAGGTGAATTAACTGATATCTCTTCTTTCAGTGCTATATACGCAGGAGAGCTGAATTAACTGATGTCTCTTCTTTCACTGCTATATGTGTAGGAGAGCTGAATTAACTGATACCTCTTCTCTCACTGCTATATAAGTAGAGGAGCCGAATTAACTGATATCTCTTCTCTCAATGCTATATACGTAGGGGATCTGAATTAACTGAAATCTCTTCTTTCACTGCTATATACGTAGGAGAGGTGAATTAACTGATATCTCTTCTTTCACTGCTATATACGTAGGAGAGCCGAATTAACTGATATATCTTCTCTCACTGCCTTATACGTAGGAGAGCTAAATTAACAGTTCTATCTTCTCTGACTGCGTTATACGTAGAGGAGCTGAATTAAGTGATCTCTCTTCTCGCACTGCTATATACGTAGAGGAGCTGAATTAACTGTTATATCTTCTCTCACTGGTATATACGTAGGAGAGCCGAATTAAGTGATCTCTCTTCTCCCGCTGCTATATACGTAGGAAAGCTGAATTAAGTGATATCTCTTCTCTCACTGCTTTATACGTACGAGAGCTGAATTAAGTGATATCTCTTCTCTAACTGCTATATACGTAGGAGAGCTGAATTAACTGATATATCTTCTCTCACTGCCTTATACGTAGGAGAGCTAAATTAACAGTTCTATCTTCTCTGACTGCGTTATACGCAGGAGAGCCGAATTAACTGATGTCTCTTCTCTCACTGCTATATACGTAGGAGAGCTGAATTAACTGTTATATCTTCTCTAACTGCTTTATAAGTAGGAGAGCTGAATTAACTGATATATCTTCTCTCACTGCTATATACGTAGGAGAGCCGAATTAAGTGATATCTCTTCTCTCAATGCTATATATGTAGGAGAGCTGAATTAAGTGATATCCCTTCTCTCACTGCTATATACGTAGGGGAGCCGAATTAACTGAAGTCTTTTCTTTCAGTGCTATATACGCAGGAGAGCTGAATTAACTGATGTGTCTTCTTTCACTGCTATACACGTAGGGGAGCTGAATTAACATATGGCTCTCCTCTCACTGCTTTATACGTAGGGGAGCCGAATTAAGTGATATATCTTCTCTCACTGCTATATACGTAGGAGAGCTGAATTAACGGTTATATCTCCTCTCACTGTTATATACGTAAGAGAGCTGAATTAACGGTTATATCTTCTCTAAATGCTATAATATTAGAGGAGCTGAATTAAGTGATCTCTCTATTCTCACTGCTATATACGTAGGAGAGGTGAATTAACTGATATCTCTTCTTTCACTGCTATATACGTAGGAGAGCTGAATTAACTGGTATGTTTTCTCTCACTGCTTTATACGTAGAGGAGCTGAATTAAGTGATCTCTCTTCTCTCACTGCTATATACGTAGGAGAGCTGAAGTAACTTATCTCTCTATTCACACTGCTATATACGTAGGAGAGCTGAATTAACTCATGTCTCTTCTCTCACTGCTATATACGTAGGAGAGCTGAATCAACTGATGTCTCTTCTCTCAGTTCTATATACGTAGGAGAGCTGAAGTAACTTATTTATCTTCTTTAACAGCTATATACGTAGGAGAGCCGAATTAAGTGATCTCTATTATTTCACTGTTATATACGTAGGAGAGCCGAATTAAGTGATATCTCTTCTCTCAGTGCTATATAGGTAGGAGAGCCGAATTAAGTGATATCTCTTCTCTCAATGCTATATACGTAGGAGAGCCGAATTAAGTGATATCTCTTCTCTCACTGCTATCTACGTAGGAGAGCTGAATTAACTGATACCTCTCCTTTCAGTGCTTTATACGTTAGAGAGCTGAATTGATTGATATCTCTTCTCTCACTGCTGTATACGTAGGGGAGCTGAATTAACTGATGTCTCTTATTTCACTGCTATTTACGTAGGAGAGCCGAATTAACTGATATCTCTTCTCTCACTGTTATATATGTAGGGGAGCCGAATTAACTGATATCTCTTCTCTCACTGCTATATATGTAGGAGAGCCAAATTAACTGATGTCTCTTCTCTCACTGCTATATATGTAGGAGAGCTGAATTAACTGATGTCTCTTCTTTCACTGCTATATACGTAGGAGATCTGAATTAACTGGTGTCTCTTCTTTCACTGCTATATACTTAGGAGAGCTGAATTAAGTGATATCTCTTCTCTCACTGCTATATACGTAGGGGAGCTGAATTAACTGATGTCTCTTCTCTAACTGCTATTGACGTAGAGGAGCTGAATTAAGTGATCTCTCTTCTCTCACTGCTATAGACGTAGTAGAGCTGACTTAACTCATGTCTCTTCTCTCACTGCTATATACGTAGGAGATCTGATTTAACTGTTATATCTTCTCTAACTGCTTTATACGTAGAGGAGCTGAATTAAGTGATCTCCCTTCTCTCACTGCTATATACGTAGAGGATTGAAATTAACTGTTATATCTTCTTTCACTGCTATATACGTAGAGGAGCTGAATTAAGTGATATCTCTTATCTCACTGCTATGTACGTAGGAGATCTGAATTAACTGTTATATCTTCTCTAACTGCTTTATACGTAGAGGAGCTGAATTAACTGTTATATCTTCTTTCACTGCTATATACGTAGAGGAGCTGAATTAACTGTTTTATCTTCTCTCACTGCTATATACGTAGAGGAGCCGAACTAACTGATGTCTCTTCTTTCACTGCTATATAGATAGAGGAGCTGAATTAAATGATATCTCTTCTCTCACTGCTATATACGTAGGGGAGCTGAATTAACTGATGTCTCTTCTCTCACTGCTATATACGTAGAGGAGCTGAATTAAGTGATCTCTCTTCTCTCACTGCTATATATGTAGTAGAGCTGACTGAACTGATGTCTCTTCTCTCACTGCTATATACGTAGGAGATCTGAATTAACTGTTATATCTTCTCTAACTGCTTTATACGTAGGGGAGCTGAATTAGGTGATCTCTCTTCTCTCACTGCTATATACGTAGAGGAGCTGAATTAAGCGATCTCTCTTCTCTCACTGCTATATACGTAGAGGAGCTGAATTAAGCGATCTCTCTTCTCTCACTGCTATATACGTAGAGGATCTGAATTAACTGTTTTATCTTCTTTCACTGCTTTATACGAAGGAGAGCTGAATTAACTGATATATCTTCTCTCACTGATACTTTCCACCACCAGGGTCTCAGGCTTTTTTCTTGGGGCCTTCAGAACTTCACCTGTTGAAAGTCTCTACATCGAAGCTGATGAGCCATCTCTTGAAGATCGGCGGATCAAGCTAGCACTTCAATATATCACTAAACAAAAATCTAACCCTTCCTATCCGCCTACAACTGCGTATTCAATCCAGAATACCAGCAGTTGTATAACTCAAAACCTAAAGCTATTCCACCACTCGGTATCAGACTTCAACAACATGTTGAAGATTCTGATATTGACCTAAAAACAATAGCAGAGCACGGTCTGCTTGTCACTGCACCATGGCAGGTGGTCAGACCCCGTGTCAACCTCTCTCTATCTACTCATAAAAAAGCAAATACAGACCAATTAATATTTCAACATGCATTGTTTGATCTGCGTGATTTTTTTGCAGATTATAAACCAATTTACACTGACGGTTCTAAGGATGGATCCAATCAATCATTCTTAAGGCCGTCCATCATATTAAAAACTCAACCCCTAATAATTACATTATTTTTTCCGATTCACTTTCTTGCCTACAAGCAATTAAAAACTGTAAGAGTGATCACCCAATTATCAGGGATATTTTATTACTTCATAATTCTTGTCTCCAATGCGACATCGTCTTCTGCTGGCTTCCTAGCTATATGGGTATAAGAGGTAATAACAAAGCTGACTCAGCTGCTAAATCAGCATTAAACCTCAAACATATTTCTCCTATCAAAGTTCCATATACGGATTCCAAACCTGCTATTAAATCTTACATTAAACAACGTTGGAAGTCCCAATGGGACCAACAACATCATAACAAACTTCACACTATTCAATCTCATTTAGGTTACAAATCTCTATCCTCTTTTACCCGGCAGGAAGCTTGTGTCCTACGACGATGTCGTATAGGACACTCTCATCTTACTCACTCATATCTTTTAAAGGGGGAAGATCCCCCGGTATGTATACCCTGTCAGTGTCCTCTCACAATCAATCACATTCTATGTGAGTGTTGGGACACTGCACGTATAAGGGAAACTTTTTATCCTTCTATTTCAATTAATCAAGTTTTTACTCATTTCGGTGAGCATCGTGTTTTAGATTTTTTGAAGGCTATACACATTATTGACAAATTGTAAATTTTAACTTTTCATTATCAGCTTTTATTCAAATGTTGATAATACGCTGATGTTTTTACGGCCTTCGTGCCGTGTTTTGTTTTTCAATTGCAATTTTGCTCTTTAAATTAGGCAAATAAATTAAATATCTCGCCGTGAATGGCTGCAATACTGCCGAAGCGGCGTTAAACAATAACTCACTCACTCACTCTCACTGCTATATACGTAGGAGAGCTGAATTAAGTGTTATCTCTATTCTATCACCGCTATATATTTAGGAGAGCCGAATTAGCTGATGTCTCTTTTCTCACTGCTATAAATGTAGGAGAGCTGAATTAAGTGATATCTCTTTTCTCACTGATATATACGTAGGAGAGCTGAATTGATTGTTATATCTTCTCTAACTGCTTTATACGTAGGAGAGCTGAATTAAGTGATCTCTCTTCTCTCACTGCTATATACGTAGGGGAGCTGAATTAACTGATCTCTCTTCTCTCACTGCTATATACGTAGGAGAGCTGAATTAACTGATATCTCTTCGTCCACTGTTATATACGTAGGAGAGCCGAATTAAGTGATATCTCTTCTCTCACTGCTATATACGTAGGGGAGCTAAATTAATTTTCGAATTTGGTCCCCTAAATGACTCTAAACATCATTAGTGACATACCTATAAAAATATGTTATGCATAAAAGCCTTTATTCGTGTTTTTGGATCAAAAATGAAAACGTCAATTTACGTTTTTGAAGGTGCTAACGCAAATTTTATCAAAGTTCACCAGCAAATTAATTTTCGAATTTGGTCCCCTAAATGACTTTAAACATCATAAGTGACATACCTATCAAAATATTTTCTGCAAAAAAGCCTTTATTCGTGTTTTTGGATCAAAAATGAAAACGTCAATTTACGCTTCTGAAGGTGCTAACGCAAATTTCATCAAAGTTCACGAAAAAATTAATTTTCGACTTTGGTCCCCCAAATCACTCTAAACATCATTAGAAACATACCTATGGAAATATTTTCTGCAAAAAAGCCTTTATTCGTGTTTTTGGATCAAAAATGAAAACGTCAATTTACGCTTTTGAAGGTGCTAACGCAAATTTCATCAAAGTTCTCCAACAAATTAATTTTCGAATTTGGTCCCCTAAATGACTCTAAACATCATTAGTGACATACCTATGAAAATATTTTCTGCAAAAAAGGCTTTATTCGTGTTTTTTGATCAAAAATGAAAACGTCAAGTTACGCTTCTGAAGGTGCTAACGCAAATTTCATCAAAGTTCACGAAAAAATAAATTTTCGACTTTGGTCCCCCAAATCACTCTAAACATCATTAGAAACATACCTATGGAAATATTTTCTGCAAAAAAGCCTTTATTCGTGTTTTTGGATCAAAAATGAAAACATCAATTTATGCTTTTGAAGGTGCTAACGCAAATTTCATCAAAGTTCACCAACAAATTAATTTTCGAATTTGGTCCCCTAAATGACTCTAAACATCATTAGTGACATACCTATAAAATATTTTCTGCAAAAAAGCCTTTATTCGTGTTTTTGGATCAAAAATGAAAACGTCAATTTACGCTTCTGAAGGTGCTAACGCAAATTTCATCAAAGTTCACCAACAAATTAATTTTCGACTTTGGTCCCCCAAATGAGTCTTAACATCATTAGAAACAAACCTATAAAAATATTTTCTGCAAAAAAAGCCTTTATTCGTGTTTTTGGATCAAAACTGAAAACCTCAATTTACGCTTTTGAAGGTGCTAACGCAAATTTCACCAAAGTTCACCAACAAATTAATTTTCGAATTTGGTCCCCCAAAGGAGTCTTAACATCATTAGAAACATACCTATAAAATATTTTCTGCAAAAAAGCCTTTATTCGTGTTTTTGGATAAAAAATGAAAACGTCAATTTACGCTTCTGAAGGTGCAAACCAAATTTCATCAAAGTTCACGAAAAAATTAATTTTCGACTTTGGTCCCCCAAATCACTCTAAACATCATTAGAAACATACCTATGGAAATATTTTCTGCAAAAAAGCCTTTATTCGTGTTTTTGGATCAAAAATGGAAACGTCAATTTACGCTTTTGAAGGTGCTAACGCAAATTTCATCAAAGTTCACCAACAAATTAATTTTCGAATTTGGTCCCCTAAATGACTCTAAACATCATTAGTGACATACCTATAAAAATATTTTCTGCAAAAAAGCCTTTATTCGTGTTTTTGGATCAAAAATGAAAACGTCAATTTACGCTTCTGAAGGTGCTAACGCAAATTTCATCAAAGTTCACCAAAAAATTAATTATCGACTTTGGTTCCCCAAATCACTCTAAACATCATTAAAAACATACCTATGGAAATATTTTCTGCAAAAAAGCATTTATTCGTGTTTTTGTATCAAAAATGAAAACGTCAATTTACGCTTCTGAAGGTGCTAACGCAAATTTCATCAAAGTTCACCAACAAATTAATTTTCGAATTTGGTCCCCTAAATGACTCTAAACATCATTAGTGACATACCTATAAAAATATTTTCTGCAAAAAAGCCTTTATTCGTGTTTTTGGATCAAAAATGAAAACGTCAATTTACGCTTCTGAAGGTGCTAACGCAAATTTCATCAAAGTTCACCAAAAAATTAATTATCGACTTTGGTTCCCCAAATCACTCTAAACATCATTAAAAACATACCTATGGAAATATTTTCTGCAAAAAAGCCTTTATTCGTGTTTTTGGATCAAAAATGAAAACGTCAATTTACGCTTCTGAAGGTGCTAACGCAAATTTCATCAAAGTTCACCAACAAATTAATTTTCGAATTTGGTCCCCTAAATGACTCTAAACATCATTAGTGACATACCTATATAAATATTTTCTGCAAAAAAGCCTTTATTCGTGTTTTTGGATCAAAAATGAAAACGTCAATTTACGCTTCTGAAGGTGCTAACGCAAATTTCATCAAAGTTCACCAAAAAATTAATTATCGACTTTGGTTCCCCAAATCACTCTAAACATCATTAAAAACATACCTATGGAAATATTTTCTGCAAAAAAGCATTTATTCGTGTTTTTGTATCAAAAATGAAAACGTCAATTTACGCTTCTGAAGGTGCTAACGCAAATTTCATCAAAGTTCACGAAAAAATTAATTTTCGACTTTGGTCCCCCAAAGGAGTCTTAACATCATTAGAAACATACCTATAAAATATTTTTTGCAAAAAAGCCTTTATTCGTGTTTTTGGATAAAAAATGAAAACGTCAATTTACGCTTCTGAAGGTGCAAACCAAATTTCATCAAAGTTCACGAAAAAATTAATTTTCGACTTTGGTCCCCCAAATCACTCTAAACATCTTTAGAAACATACCTATGGAAATATTTTCTGCAAAAAAGCCTTTATTCGTGTTTTTGGATCAACAATGAAAACGTCAATTTACGCTTTTGAAGGTGCTAACGCAAATTTCATCAAAGTTCACCAACAAATTAATTTTCGAATTTGGTCCCCTAAATGACTCTAAACATCATTAGTGACATACCTATAAAAATATTTTCTGCAAAAAAGCCTTTATTCGTGTTTTTGGATCAAAAATGAAAACGTCAATTTACGCTTCTGAAGGTGCTAACGCAAATTTCATCAAAGTTCACCAACAAATTAATTTTCGACTTTGGTCCCCCAAATGAGTCTTAACATCATTAGAAACAAACCTATAAAAATATTTTCTGCAAAAAAAGCCTTTATTCGTGTTTTTGGATCCAAACTGAAAACCTCAATTTACGCTTTTGAAGGTGCTAACGCAAATTTCACCAAAGTTCACCAACAAATTAATTTTCGAATTTGGTCCCCCAAAGGAGTCTTAACATCATTAGAAACATACCTATAAAATATTTTCTGCAAAAAAGCCTTTATTCGTGTTTTTGGATAAAAAATGAAAACGTCAATTTACGCTTCTGAAGGTGCAAACCAAATTTCATCAAAGTTCACGAAAAAATTAATTTTCGACTTTGGTCCCCCAAATCACTCTAAACATCATTAGAAACATACCTATGGAAATATTTTCTGCAAAAAAGCCTTTATTCGTGTTTTTGGATCAAAAATGGAAACGTCAATTTACGCTTTTGAAGGTGCTAACGCAAATTTCATCAAAGTTCACCAACAAATTAATTTTCGAATTTGGTCCCCTAAATGACTCTAAACATCATTAGTGACATACCTATAAAAATATTTTCTGCAAAAAAGCCTTTATTCGTGTTTTTGGATCAAAAATGAAAACGTCAATTTACGCTTCTGAAGGTGCTAACGCAAATTTCATCAAAGTTCACCAACAAATTAATTTTCGACTTTGGTCCCCCAAATGAGTCTTAACATCATTAGAAACAAACCTATAAAAATATTTTCTGCAAAAAAGCCTTTATTCGTGTTTTTGGATCAAAACTGAAAACGTCAATTTACGCTTTTGAAGGTGCTAACGCAAATTTCATCAAAGTTCACCAACAAATTAATTTTCGAATTTGGTCCCCTAAATGACTCTAAACATCATTAGTGACATACCTATAAAAATATTTTCTGCAAAAAAGCCTTTATTCGTGTTTTTGGATCAAAAATGAAAACGTCAATTTACGCTTCTGAAGGTGCTAACGCAAATTTCATCAAAGTTCACCAAAAAATTAATTATCGACTTTGGTTCCCCAAATCACTCTAAACATCATTAAAAACATACCTATGGAAATATTTTCTGCAAAAAAGCATTTATTCGTGTTTTTGTATCAAAAATGAAAACGTCAATTTACGCTTCTGAAGGTGCTAACGCAAATTTCATCAAAGTTCACCAACAAATTAATTTTCGAATTTGGTCCCCTAAATGACTCTAAACATCATTAGTGACATACCTATAAAAATATTTTCTGCAAAAAAGCCTTTATTCGTGTTTTTGGATCAAAAATGAAAACGTCAATTTACGCTTCTGAAGGTGCTAACGCAAATTTCATCAAAGTTCACCAAAAAATTAATTATCGACTTTGGTTCCCCAAATCACTCTAAACATCATTAAAAACATACCTATGGAAATATTTTCTGCAAAAAAGCATTTATTCGTGTTTTTGTATCAAAAATGAAAACGTCAATTTACGCTTCTGAAGGTGCTAACGCAAATTTCATCAAAGTTCACGAAAAAATTAATTTTCGACTTTGGTCCCCCAAAGGAGTCTTAACATCATTAGAAACATACCTATAAAATATTTTTTGCAAAAAAGCCTTTATTCGTGTTTTTGGATAAAAAATGAAAACGTCAATTTACGCTTCTGAAGGTGCAAACCAAATTTCATCAAAGTTCACGAAAAAATTAATTTTCGACTTTGGTCCCCCAAATCACTCTAAACATCTTTAGAAACATACCTATGGAAATATTTTCTGCAAAAAAGCCTTTATTCGTGTTTTTGGATCAAAAATGAAAACGTCAATTTACGCTTTTGAAGGTGCTAACGCAAATTTCATCAAAGTTCACCAACAAATTAATTTTCGAATTTGGTCCCCTAAATGACTCTAAACATCATTAGTGACATACCTATAAAAATATTTTCTGCAAAAAAGCCTTTATTCGTGTTTTTGGATCAAAAATGAAAACGTCAATTTACGCTTCTGAAGGTGCTAACGCAAATTTCATCAAAGTTCACCAACAAATTAATTTTCGACTTTGGTCCCCCAAATGAGTCTTAACATCATTAGAAACAAACCTATAAAAATATTTTCTGCAAAAAAAGCCTTTATTCGTGTTTTTGGATCCAAACTGAAAACCTCAATTTACGCTTTTGAAGGTGCTAACGCAAATTTCACCAAAGTTCACCAACAAATTAATTTTCGAATTTGGTCCCCCAAAGGAGTCTTAACATCATTAGAAACATACCTATAAAATATTTTCTGCAAAAAAGCCTTTATTCGTGTTTTTGGATAAAAAATGAAAACGTCAATTTACGCTTCTGAAGGTGCAAACCAAATTTCATCAAAGTTCACGAAAAAATTAATTTTCGACTTTGGTCCCCCAAATCACTCTAAACATCATTAGAAACATACCTATGGAAATATTTTCTGCAAAAAAGCCTTTATTCGTGTTTTTGGATCAAAAATGGAAACGTCAATTTACGCTTTTGAAGGTGCTAACGCAAATTTCATCAAAGTTCACCAACAAATTAATTTTCGAATTTGGTCCCCTAAATGACTCTAAACATCATTAGTGACATACCTATAAAAATATTTTCTGCAAAAAAGCCTTTATTCGTGTTTTTGGATCAAAAATGAAAACGTCAATTTACGCTTCTGAAGGTGCTAACGCAAATTTCATCAAAGTTCACCAACAAATTAATTTTCGACTTTGGTCCCCCAAATGAGTCTTAACATCATTAGAAACAAACCTATAAAAATATTTTCTGCAAAAAAGCCTTTATTCGTGTTTTTGGATCAAAACTGAAAACGTCAATTTACGCTTTTGAAGGTGCTAACGCAAATTTCATCAAAGTTCACCAACAAATTAATTTTCGAATTTGGTCCCCTAAATGACTCTAAACATCATTAGTGACATACCTATAAAAATATTTTCTGCAAAAAAGCCTTTATTCGTGTTTTTGGATCAAAAATGAAAACGTCAATTTACGCTTCTGAAGGTGCTAACGCAAATTTCATCAAAGTTCACCAAAAAATTAATTATCGACTTTGGTTCCCCAAATCACTCTAAACATCATTAAAAACATACCTATGGAAATATTTTCTGCAAAAAAGCATTTATTCGTGTTTTTGTATCAAAAATGAAAACGTCAATTTACGCTTCTGAAGGTGCTAACGCAAATTTCATCAAAGTTCACCAACAAATTAATTTTCGAATTTGGTCCCCTAAATGACTCTAAACATCATTAGTGACATACCTATAAAAATATTTTCTGCAAAAAAGCCTTTATTCGTGTTTTTGGATCAAAAATGAAAACGTCAATTTACGCTTCTGAAGGTGCTAACGCAAATTTCATCAAAGTTCACCAAAAAATTAATTATCGACTTTGGTTCCCCAAATCACTCTAAACATCATTAAAAACATACCTATGGAAATATTTTCTGCAAAAAAGCATTTATTCGTGTTTTTGTATCAAAAATGAAAACGTCAATTTACGCTTCTGAAGGTGCTAACGCAAATTTCATCAAAGTTCACGAAAAAATTAATTTTCGACTTTGGTCCCCCAAAGGAGTCTTAACATCATTAGAAACATACCTATAAAATATTTTTTGCAAAAAAGCCTTTATTCGTGTTTTTGGATAAAAAATGAAAACGTCAATTTACGCTTCTGAAGGTGCAAACCAAATTTCATCAAAGTTCACGAAAAAATTAATTTTCGACTTTGGTCCCCCAAATCACTCTAAACATCTTTAGAAACATACCTATGGAAATATTTTCTGCAAAAAAGCCTTTATTCGTGTTTTTGGATCAAAAATGAAAACGTCAATTTACGCTTTTGAAGGTGCTAACGCAAATTTCATCAAAGTTCACCAACAAATTAATTTTCGAATTTGGTCCCCTAAATGACTCTAAACATCATTAGTGACATACCTATAAAAATATTTTCTGCAAAAAAGCCTTTATTCGTGTTTTTGGATCAAAAATGAAAACGTCAATTTACGCTTCTGAAGGTGCTAACGCAAATTTCATCAAAGTTCACCAACAAATTATTTTTCGACTTTGGTCCCCCAAATGAGTCTTAACATCATTAGAAACAAACCTATAAAAATATTTTCTGCAAAAAAAGCCTTTATTCGTGTTTTTGGATCCAAACTGAAAACCTCAATTTACGCTTTTGAAGGTGCTAACGCAAATTTCACCAAAGTTCACCAACAAATTAATTTTCGAATTTGGTCCCCCAAAGGAGTCTTAACATCATTAGAAACATACCTATAAAATATTTTCTGCAAAAAAGCCTTTATTCGTGTTTTTGGATAAAAAATGAAAACGTCAATTTACGCTTCTGAAGGTGCAAACCAAATTTCATCAAAGTTCACGAAAAAATTAATTTTCGACTTTGGTCCCCCAAATCACTATAAACATCATTAGAAACATACCTATGGAAATATTTTCTGCAAAAAAGCCTTTATTCGTGTTTTTGGATCAAAAATGGAAACGTCAATTTACGCTTTTGAAGGTGCTAACGCAAATTTCATCAAAGTTCACCAACAAATTAATTTTCGAATTTGGTCCCCTTAATGACTCTAAACATCATTAGTGACATACCTATAAAAATATTTTCTGCAAAAAAGCCTTTATTCGTGTTTTTGGATCAAAAATGAAAACGTCAATTTACGCTTCTGAAGGTGCTAACGCAAATTTCATCAAAGTTCACCAAAAAATTAATTTTCGACTTTGGTCCCCCAAATGAGTCTTAACATCATTAGAAACAAACCTATAAAAATATTTTCTGCAAAAAAGCCTTTATTCGTGTTTTTGGATCAAAAATGGAAACGTCAATTTACGCTTTTGAAGGTGCTAACGCAAATTTCATCAAAGTTCACCAACAAATTAATTTTCGAATTTGGTCCCCCAAATGACTCTAAACATCATTAGAAACATACCTATAAAAATATTTTCTGCAAAAAGGCCTTTATTCGTGTTTTTTTTTATCAAAAATGAAAACGTCAATTTACGCTTCTGAAGCTGCAAACGCAAATTTCATCAAAGTTCACCAACAAATTAATTTTCGAATTTGGTCCCCTAAATGACTCTAAACATCATTAGTGAC
Source organism: Gibbula magus (assembly GCA_936450465.1). Taxonomy (NCBI): domain Eukaryota; kingdom Metazoa; phylum Mollusca; class Gastropoda; order Trochida; family Trochidae; genus Gibbula; species Gibbula magus. Next base: position 68,871,116 of record OW388305.1, read on the forward strand.
ATACCTATAAAAAAAATTTCTGCAAAAAAGCCTTTATTCGTGTTTTTGGATCAAAAATGAAAACGTCAATTTACGCTTCTGAAGTTGCTAACGCAAATTTCATCAAAGTTCACCAACAAATTAATTTTCGAATTTGGTCCCCTAAATGACTCTAAACATCATTAGTGACATACCTATAAAAATATTTTCTGCAAAAAAGCCTTTATTCGTGTTTTTGGATCAAAAATGAAAACGTCAATTTACGCTTCTGAAGGTGCTAACGCAAATTTCATCAAAGTTCACGAAAAAATTAATTATCGACTTTGGTTCCCCAAATCACTCTAAACATCATTAAAAACATACCTATGGAAATATTTTCTGCAAAAAAGCATTTATTCGTGTTTTTGTATCAAAAATGAAAACGTCAATTTACGCTTTTGAATTTGCTAACGCAAATTTCATCAAAGTTCACGAACAAATTAATTTTCGAATTTGGTCCCCTAAATGACTCTAAACATCATTAGTGACATACCTATAAAAATATTTTCTGCAAAAAAGCATTTATTCGTGTTTTTGTATCAAAAATGAAAACGTCAATTTACGCTTTTGAAGGTGCTAACGCAAATTTCATCAAAGTTCACCAACAAATTAATTTTCGAATTTGGTCCCCCAAAGGAGTCTTAACATCATTAGAAACATACCTATAAAATATTTTCTGCAAAAAAGCCTTTATTCGTGTTTTTGGATAAAAAAATGAAAACGTCAATTTACGCTTGTGAAGGTGCAAACCAAATTTCATCAAAGTTCACGAAAAAATTAATTTTCGACTTTGGTCCCCCAAATCACTCTAAACATCATTAGAAACATACCTATGGAAATATTTTCTGCAAAAAAGCCTTTATTCGTGTTTTTGGATCAAAAATGGAAACGTCAATTTACGCTTTTGAAGGTGCTAACGCAAATTTCATCAAAGTTCACCAACAAATTAATTTTCGAATTTGGTCCCCTAAATGACTCTAAACATCATTAGTGATATACCTATAAAAATATTTTCTGCAAAAAAGCCTTTATTCGTGTTTTTGGATCAAAAATGAAAACGTCAATTTACGCTTCTGAAGGTGCTAACGCAAATTTCATCAAAGTTTACCAACAAATTAATTTTCGACTTCGGTCCCCTAAATGAGTCTTAACATCATTAGAAACAAACCTATAAAAATATTTTCTGCAAAAAAGCCTTTATTCGTGTTTTTGGATCTAAACTGGAAACGTCAATTTACGCTTTTGAAGGTGCTAACGCAAATTTCATCAAAGTTCACCAACAAATTAATTTTCGAATTTGGTCCCCTAAATGACTCTAAACATCATTAGTGACATACCTATAAAAATATTTTCTGCAAAAAAGCCTTTATTCGTGTTTTTGGATCAAAAATGAAAACGTCAATTTACGCTTCTGAAGGTGCTAACGCAAATTTCATCAAAGTTCACCAACAAATTGATTTTCGACTTCGGTCCCCCAAATGAGTCTTAACATCATTAGAAACAAACCTATAAAAATATTTTCTGCAAAAAAGCCTTTATTCGTGTTTTTGGATCTAAACTGGAAACGTCAATTTACGCTTTTGAATTTGCTAACGCAAATTTCATCAAAGTTCACCAACAAATTAATTTTCGAATTTGGTCCCCTAAATGACTCTAAACATCATTAGTGACATACCTATAAAAATATTTTCTGCAAAAAAGCCTTTATTCGTGTTTTTGGATCAAAAATGAAAACGTCAATTTACGCTTCTGAAGGTGCTAACGCAAATTTCATCAAAGTTCACCAACAAATTAATTTTCGAATTTGGTCCCCTAAATGACTCTAAACATCATTAGTGACATACCTATAAAAATATTTTCTGCAAAAAAGCCTTTATTCGTGTTTTTGGATCAAAAATGAAAACGTCAATTTACGCTTCTGAAGGTGCTAACGCAAATTTCATCAAAGTTCACCAAAAAATGAATTATCGACTTTGGTTCCCCAAATCACTCTAAACATCATTAAAAACATACCTATGGAAATATTTTCTGCAAAAAAGCATTTATTCGTGTTTTTGTATCAAAAATGAAAACGTCAATTTACGCTTCTGAAGCTGCAAACGCAAATTTCATCAGAGTTCACCAAAAAATGAATTTTCGACTTTGGTCCCCCAAATGACTCTAAACATCATTAGTGACATACCTATAAAAATATTTTCTGCAAAAAAGCCTTTGTTCGTGTTTTTGGATCAAAAATGAAAACGTCAATTTACGCTTCTGAAGGTGCTAACGCAAATTTCATCAAAGTTCACGAAAAAATTAATTTTCGACTTTGGTCCCCCAAAGGAGTCTTAACATCATTAGAAACATACCTATAAAATATTTTCTGCAAAAAAGCCTTTATTCGTGTTTTTGGATAAAAAATGAAAACGTCAATTTACGCTTCTGAAGGTGCAAACCAAATTTCATCAAAGTTCACGAAAAAATGAATTTTCGACTTTGGTCCCCCAAATCACTCTAAACATCATTAGAAACATACCTATGGAAATATTTTCTGCAAAAAAGCCTTTATTCGTGTTTTTGGATCAAAAATGAAAACGTCAATTTACGCTTTTGAAGGTGCTAACGCAAATTTCATCAAAGTTCACCAACAAATTAATTTTCGAATTTGGTCCCCTAAATGACTCTAAACATCATTAGTGACATACCTATAAAAATATTTTCTGCAAAAAAGCCTTTATTCGTGTTTTTGGATCAAAAATGAAAACGTCATTTTACGCTTTTGAAGTTGCTAACGCAAATTTCATCAAAGTTCACCAACAAATTAATTTTCGAATTTGGTCCCCTAAATGACTCTTAACATCATTAGTGACATACCTATAAAAATATTTTCTGCAAAAAAGCCTTTATTCGTGTTTTTGGATCAAAAATGAAAACGTCAATTTACGCTTCTGAAGGTGCTAACGCGAATTTCATCAAAGTTCACGAAAAAATTAATTTTCGACTTTGGTCCCCCAAATGAGTCTTAACATCATTAGAAACATACCTATAAAAAATATTTTCTGCAAAAAAACCTTTATTCGTGTTTTTTTGATCAAAAATGAAAACGTCAATTTACGCTTCTAAAGCTGCAAACGCAAATTTCATCAGAGTTCACCAAAAAATGAATTTTCGACTTTGGTCCCCCAAATGACTCTAAACATCATTAGTGACATACCTATAAAACTATTTTCTGCAAAAAAGCCTTTATTCGTGTTTTTGGATCAAAAATGAAAACGTCAATTTACGCTTTTGAAGTTGCTAACGCAAATTTCATCAAAGTTCACCAACAAATTAATTTTCGAATTTGGTCCCCTAAATGACTCTAAACATCATTAGTGACATACCTATAAGAATATTTTCTGCAAAAAAGCCTTTATTCGTGTTTTTGGATCAAAAATGAAAACGTCTATTTACGCTTCTGAAGCTGCAAACGCAAATTTCATCAGAGTTCACCAAAAAATGAATTTTCGACTTTGGTCCCCCAAATGACTCTAAACATCATTAGAAACATACCTATAAAAATATTTTCTGTAAAAAGGTTTTTATTCGTGTTTTTTTGATCAAAAATGAAAACGTCAATTTATGCTTCTGAAGCTGCAAACGCAAATTTCATCAAAGTTCACCAAAAAATAAATTTTCGACTTTGGTCCCCCAAATGACTCTAAACATCATTAGAAACATACCTATAAAAATATTTTCTGCAAAAAGGCCTTCATTCGTGTTTTTTGATCAAAAATGAAAACGTCAATTTACGCTTCTGAAGCTGCAAACGCAAATTTCATCAAAGTTCACCAAAAAATAAATTTTCGACTTTGGTCCCCCAAATGAGTCTTAACATCATTAGAAACATACCTATAAAAATATTTTCTGCAAAAAAGCCTTTATTCGTGTTTTTTTGATCAAAAATGAAAACGTCAATTTACGCTTCTGAAGCTGTAAACGCAAATTTCATCAAAGTTCACCAACAAATTAATTTCGAATTTGGTCCCCCAAATGACTCTAAACATCATTAGAAACATACCTATAAAAATATTTTCTGCAAAAAAGCCTTTATTCGTGTTTTTTTGATCAAAAATGAAAACGTCAATTTACGCTTCTGAAGCTGTAAACGCAAATTTCATCAAAGTTCACCAACAAATTAATTTCGAATTTGGTCCCCCAAATGACTCTAAACATCATTAGAAACATACCTATAAAATATTTTCTGCAAAAAAGCCTTTATTCGTGTTTTTGGATCAAAAATGAAAACGTCAATTTACGCTTTTGAAGGTGCTAACGCAAATTTCATCAAAGTTCACCAACAAATTAATTTTCGAATTTGGTCCCCTAAATGACTCTAAACATCATTAGTGACATACCTATAAAAATATTTTCTGCAAAAAAGCCTTTATTCGTGTTTTTGGATCAAAAATGAAAACGTCATTTTACGCTTTTGAAGTTGCTAACGCAAATTTCATCAAAGTTCACCAACAAATTAATTTTCGAATTTGGTCCCCTAAATGACTCTAAACATCATTAGTGACATACCTATAAAAATATTTTCTGCAAAAAAGCCTTTATTCGTGTTTTTGGATCAAAAATGAAAACGTCAATTTACGCTTCTGAAGGTGCTAACGCGAATTTCATCAAAGTTCACGAAAAAATTAATTTTCGACTTTGGTCCCCCAAATGAGTCTTAACATCATTAGAAACATACCTATAAAAAATATTTTCTGCAAAAAAGCCTTTATTCGTGTTTTTTTGATCAAAAATGAAAACGTCAATTTACGCTTCTAAAGCTGCAAACGCAAATTTCATCAGAGTTCACCAAAAAATGAATTTTCGACTTTGGTCCCCCAAATGACTCTAAACATCATTAGTGACATACCTATAAAACTATTTTCTGCAAAAAAGCCTTTATTCGTGTTTTTGGATCAAAAATGAAAACGTCAATTTACGCTTTTGAAGTTGCTAACGCAAATTTCATCAAAGTTCACCAACAAATTAATTTCGAATTTGGTCCCCCAAATGACTCTAAACATCATTAGAAACATACCTATAAAAATATTTTCTGCAAAAAAGCCTTTATTCGTGTTTTTTTGATCAAAAATGAAAACGTCAATTTACGCTTCTGAAGCTGTAAACGCAAATTTCATCAAAGTTCACCAACAAATTAATTTCGAATTTGGTCCCCCAAATGACTCTAAACATCATTAGAAACATACCTATAAAATATTTTCTGCAAAAAAGCCTTTATTCGTGTTTTTGGATCAAAAATGAAAACGTCAATTTACGCTTTTGAAGGTGCTAACGCAAATTTCATCAAAGTTCACCAACAAATTAATTTTCGAATTTGGTCCCCTAAATGACTCTAAACATCATTAGTGACATACATGTACCTATAAAAATATTTTCTGCAAAAAAGCCTTTATTCGTGTTTTTGGATCAAAAATGAAAACGTCAATTTACGCTTCTGAAGGTGCTAACGCAAATTTCATCAAAGTTCACCAAAAAATTAATTTTCGACTTTGGTCCCCCAAATGAGTCTTAACATCATTAGAAACAAACCTATGGAAATATTTTCTGCAAAAAAGCCTTTATTCGTGTTTTTGGATCAAAACTGAAAACGTCAATTTACGCTTTTGAAGGTGCTAACGCAAATTTCATCAAAGTTCACCAACAAATTAATTTTCGAATTTGGTCCCCTAAATGACTCTTAACATCATTAGTGACATACCTATAAAACAATTTTCTGCAAAAAGCCTTTATTCGTGTTTTTGGATCAAAAATGAAAACGTCAATTTACGCTTCTGAAGGTGCTAACGCAAATTTCATCAAAGTTCACCAACAAATTAATTTTCGAATTTGGTCCCCCAAAGGAGTCTTAACATCATTAGAAACATACCTATAAAATATTTTCTGCAAAAAAGCCTTTATTCGTGTTTTTGGATCAAAAATGAAAACGTCAATTTACGCTTCTGAAGGTGCAAACCAAATTTCATCAAAGTTCACGAAAAAATTAATTTTCGACTTTGGTCCCCCAAATCACTCTAAACATCATTAGAAACATACCTATGGAAATATTTTCTGCAAAAAAGCCTTTATTCGTGTTTTTGGATCAAAAATGAAAACGTCAATTTACGCTTTTGAAGGTGCTAACGCAAATTTCATCAAAGTTCACCAACAAATTAATTTTCGAATTTGGTCCCCTAAATGACTCTAAACATCATTAGTGACATACCTATAAAAATATTTTCTGCAAAAAAGCCTTTATTCGTGTTTTTGGATCAAAAATGAAAACGTCAATTTACGCTTCTGAAGGTGCTAACGCAAATTTCATCAAAGTTCACCAAAAAATTAATTTTCGACTTTGGTCCCCTAAATGAGTCTTAACATCATTAGAAACAAACCTATAAAAATATTTTCTGCAAAAAAGCCTTTATTCGTGTTTTTGGATCAAAACTGAAAACGTCAATTTACGCTTTTGAAGGTGCTAACGCAAATTTCATCAAAGTTCACCAACAAATTAATTTTCGAATTTGGTCCCCTAAATGACTCTAAACATCATTAGAAACATACCTATAAAAATATTTTCTGCAAAAAAGCCTTTATTCGTGTTTTTGGATCAAAAATGAAAACGTCAATTTACGCTTTTGAAGGTGCTAACGCAAATTTCATCAAAGTTCACCAACAAATTAATTTTCGAATTTGGTCCCCTAAATGACTCTAAACATCATTAGTGACATACATGTACCTATAAAAATATTTTCTGCAAAAAAGCCTTTATTCGTGTTTTTGGATCAAAAATGAAAACGTCAATTTACGCTTCTGAAGGTGCTAACGCAAATTTCATCAAAGTTCACCAACAAATTGATTTTCGACTTCGGTCCCCCAAATGAGTCTTAACATCATTAGAAACAAACCTATAAAAATATTTTCTGCAAAAAAGCCTTTATTCGTGTTTTTGGATCTAAACTGGAAACGTCAATTTACGCTTTTGAATTTGCTAACGCAAATTTCATCAAAGTTCACCAACAAATTAATTTTCGAATTTGGTCCCCTAAATGACTCTAAACATCATTAGTGACATACCTATAAAAATATTTTCTGCAAAAAAGCCTTTATTCGTGTTTTTGGATCAAAAATGAAAACGTCAATTTACGCTTCTGAAGGTGCTAACGCAAATTTCATCAAAGTTCACCAAAAAATGAATTATCGACTTTGGTTCCCCAAATCACTCTAAACATCATTAAAAACATACCTATGGAAATATTTTCTGCAAAAAAGCATTTATTCGTGTTTTTGTATCAAAAATGAAAACGTCAATTTACGCTTCTGAAGCTGCAAACGCAAATTTCATCAGAGTTCACCAAAAAATGAATTTTCGACTTTGGTCCCCAAAATGACTCTAAACATCATTAGTGACATACCTATAAAAATATTTTCTGCAAAAAAGCCTTTGTTCGTGTTTTTGGATGAAAAATGAAAACGTCAATTTACGCTTCTGAAGGTGCTAACGCAAATTTCATCAAAGTTCACGAAAAAATTAATTTTCGACTTTGGTCCCCCAAAGGAGTCTTAACATCATTAGAAACATACCTATAAAATATTTTCTGCAAAAAAGCCTTTATTCGTGTTTTTGGATAAAAAATGAAAACGTCAATTTACGCTTCTGAAGGTGCAAACCAAATTTCATCAAAGTTCACGAAAAAATGAATTTTCGACTTTGGTCCCCCAAATCACTCTAAACATCATTAGAAACATACCTATGGAAATATTTTCTGCAAAAAAGCCTTTATTCGTGTTTTTGGATCAAAAATGAAAACGTCAATTTACGCTTTTGAAGGTGCTAACGCAAATTTCATCAAAGTTCACCAACAAATTAATTTTCGAATTTGGTCCCCTAAATGACTCTAAACATCATTAGTGACATACCTATAAAAATATTTTCTGCAAAAAAGCCTTTATTCGTGTTTTTGGATCAAAAATGAAAACGTCATTTTACGCTTTTGAAGTTGCTAACGCAAATTTCATCAAAGTTCACCAACAAATTAATTTTCGAATTTGGTCCCCTAAATGACTCTTAACATTATTAGTGACATACCTATAAAAATATTTTCTGCAAAAAAGCCTTTATTCGTGTTTTTGGATCAAAAATGAAAACGTCAATTTACGCTTCTGAAGGTGCTAACGCGAATTTCATCAAAGTTCACGAAAAAATTAATTTTCGACTTTGGTCCCCCAAATGAGTCTTAACATCATTAGAAACATACCTATAAAAAATATTTTCTGCAAAAAAACCTTTATTCGTGTTTTTTTGATCAAAAATGAAAACGTCAATTTACGCTTCTAAAGCTGCAAACGCAAATTTCATCAGAGTTCACCAAAAAATGAATTTTCGACTTTGGTCCCCCAAATGACTCTAAACATCATTAGTGACATACCTATAAAACTATTTTCTGCAAAAAAGCCTTTATTCGTGTTTTTGGATCAAAAATGAAAACGTCAATTTACGCTTTTGAAGTTGCTAACGCAAATTTCATCAAAGTTCACCAACAAATTAATTTTCGAATTTGGTCCCCTAAATGACTCTAAACATCATTAGTGACATACCTATAAGAATATTTTCTGCAAAAAAGCCTTTATTCGTGTTTTTGGATCAAAAATGAAAACGTCTATTTACGCTTCTGAAGCTGCAAACGCAAATTTCATCAGAGTTCACCAAAAAATGAATTTTCGACTTTGGTCCCCCAAATGACTCTAAACATCATTAGAAACATACCTATAAAAATATTTTCTGTAAAAAGGTTTTTATTCGTGTTTTTTTGATCAAAAATGAAAACGTCAATTTACGCTTCTGAAGCTGCAAACGCAAATTTCATCAAAGTTCACCAAAAAATAAATTTTCGACTTTGGTCCCCCAAATGACTCTAAACATCATTAGAAACATACCTATAAAAATATTTTCTGCAAAAAGGCCTTCATTCGTGTTTTTTGATCAAAAATGAAAACGTCAATTTACGCTTCTGAAGCTGCAAACGCAAATTTCATCAAAGTTCACCAAAAAATAAATTTTCGACTTTGGTCCCCCAAATGAGTCTTAACATCATTAGAAACATACCTATAAAAATATTTTCTGCAAAAAAGCCTTTATTCGTGTTTTTTTGATCAAAAATGAAAACGTCAATTTACGCTTCTGAAGCTGTAAACGCAAATTTCATCAAAGTTCACCAACAAATTAATTTCGAATTTGGTCCCCCAAATGACTCTAAACATCATTAGAAACATACCTATAAAAATATTTTCTGCAAAAAAGCCTTTATTCGTGTTTTTTTGATCAAAAATGAAAACGTCAATTTACGCTTCTGAAGCTGTAAACGCAAATTTCATCAAAGTTCACCAACAAATTAATTTCGAATTTGGTCCCCCAAATGACTCTAAACATCATTAGAAACATACCTATAAAATATTTTCTGCAAAAAAGCCTTTATTCGTGTTTTTGGATCAAAAATGAAAACGTCAATTTACGCTTTTGAAGGTGCTAACGCAAATTTCATCAAAGTTCACCAACAAATTAATTTTCGAATTTGGTCCCCTAAATGACTCTAAACATCATTAGTGACATACCTATAAAAATATTTTCTGCAAAAAAGCCTTTATTCGTGTTTTTGGATCAAAAATGAAAACGTCATTTTACGCTTTTGAAGTTGCTAACGCAAATTTCATCAAAGTTCACCAACAAATTAATTTTCGAATTTGGTCCCCTAAATGACTCTAAACATCATTAGTGACATACCTATAAAAATATTTTCTGCAAAAAAGCCTTTATTCGTGTTTTTGGATCAAAAATGAAAACGTCAATTTACGCTTCTGAAGGTGCTAACGCGAATTTCATCAAAGTTCACGAAAAAATTAATTTTCGACTTTGGTCCCCCAAATGAGTCTTAACATCATTAGAAACATACCTATAAAAAATATTTTCTGCAAAAAAGCCTTTATTCGTGTTTTTTTGATCAAAAATGAAAACGTCAATTTACGCTTCTAAAGCTGCAAACGCAAATTTCATCAGAGTTCACCAAAAAATGAATTTTCGACTTTGGTCCCCCAAATGACTCTAAACATCATTAGTGACATACCTATAAAACTATTTTCTGCAAAAAAGCCTTTATTCGTGTTTTTGGATCAAAAATGAAAACGTCAATTTACGCTTTTGAAGTTGCTAACGCAAATTTCATCAAAGTTCACCAACAAATTAATTTCGAATTTGGTCCCCCAAATGACTCTAAACATCATTAGAAACATACCTATAAAAATATTTTCTGCAAAAAAGCCTTTATTCGTGTTTTTTTGATCAAAAATGAAAACGTCAATTTACGCTTCTGAAGCTGTAAACGCAAATTTCATCAAAGTTCACCAACAAATTAATTTCGAATTTGGTCCCCCAAATGACTCTAAACATCATTAGAAACATACCTATAAAATATTTTCTGCAAAAAAGCCTTTATTCGTGTTTTTGGATCAAAAATGAAAACGTCAATTTACGCTTTTGAAGGTGCTAACGCAAATTTCATCAAAGTTCACCAACAAATTAATTTTCGAATTTGGTCCCCTAAATGACTCTAAACATCATTAGTGACATACATGTACCTATAAAAATATTTTCTGCAAAAAAGCCTTTATTCGTGTTTTTGGATCAAAAATGAAAACGTCAATTTACGCTTCTGAAGGTGCTAACGCAAATTTCATCAAAGTTCACCAAAAAATTAATTTTCGACTTTGGTCCCCCAAATGAGTCTTAACATCATTAGAAACAAACCTATGGAAATATTTTCTGCAAAAAAGCCTTTATTCGTGTTTTTGGATCAAAACTGAAAACGTCAATTTACGCTTTTGAAGGTGCTAACGCAAATTTCATCAAAGTTCACCAACAAATTAATTTTCGAATTTGGTCCCCTAAATGACTCTAAACATCATTAGTGACATACCTATAAAACAATTTTCTGCAAAAAGCCTTTATTCGTGTTTTTGGATCAAAAATGAAAACGTCAATTTACGCTTCTGAAGGTGCTAACGCAAATTTCATCAAAGTTCACCAACAAATTAATTTTCGAATTTGGTCCCCCAAAGGAGTCTTAACATCATTAGAAACATACCTATAAAATATTTTCTGCAAAAAAGCCTTTATTCGTGTTTTTGGATCAAAAATGAAAACGTCAATTTACGCTTCTGAAGGTGCAAACCAAATTTCATCAAAGTTCACGAAAAAATTAATTTTCGACTTTGGTCCCCCAAATCACTCTAAACATCATTAGAAACATACCTATGGAAATATTTTCTGCAAAAAAGCCTTTATTCGTGTTTTTGGATCAAAAATGAAAACGTCAATTTACGCTTTTGAAGGTGCTAACGCAAATTTCATCAAAGTTCACCAACAAATTAATTTTCGAATTTGGTCCCCTAAATGACTCTAAACATCATTAGTGACATACCTATAAAAATATTTTCTGCAAAAAAGCCTTTATTCGTGTTTTTGGATCAAAAATGAAAACGTCAATTTACGCTTCTGAAGGTGCTAACGCAAATTTCATCAAAGTTCACCAAAAAATTAATTTTCGACTTTGGTCCCCTAAATGAGTCTTAACATCATTAGAAACAAACCTATAAAAATATTTTCTGCAAAAAAGCCTTTATTCGTGTTTTTGGATCAAAACTGAAAACGTCAATTTACGCTTTTGAAGGTGCTAACGCAAATTTCATCAAAGTTCACCAACAAATTAATTTTCGAATTTGGTCCCCTAAATGACTCTAAACATCATTAGAAACATACCTATAAAAATATTTTCTGCAAAAAAGCCTTTATTCGTGTTTTTGGATCAAAAATGAAAACGTCAATTTACGCTTCTGAAGGTGCTAACGCAAATTTCATCAAAGTTCACCAACAAATTAATTTTCGAATTTGGTCCCCTAAATGACTCTAAACATCATTAGTGACATACCTATCAAAATATTTTGTGCAAAAAAGCCTTTATTCGTGTTTTTGGATCAAAAATGAAAACGTCAATTTTCGCTTT